>OX438942.1:10557938-11789188 GCA_949316185.1 Pyrausta nigrata
TTAAATATCAAGACATTATAAATAGGAGTTTCAAAATGTTTGTAATAATTTGGACCGTTCGTGTTACTACGCCAGACATTGAGTTACTCGTAACAGCACATACGAGGGTCAAACTGAAAGTTCTTAGAAAATCAAAAACTGATTACATTAGCCAGTTATTAGTTTTATTATATCTTTTCAAAATATTGTCCATTGACGTCAATACACCGCTGCATGCGATGGAACCACTGGGAAAAGCATTTTGCCCACTCGTCCTTAGGGGTCTCTTCAATGGCATCGCGATACGCAGCCACCGCTTCTTCAGCATTCATAAACCGCTTTCCTTTAAGTTTTTCTTTAATTTTTGGAAATAAATAAAAATCACAAGGCGCGAGGTCGGGGCTATACGGCGGGTGACCCAGTAATTCAACGTTTGATGTCGCCAAATAGTCGATCGTTCGCTTGGCGGTGTGCGACGAGGCGTTGTCGTGGTGAAGGAGGATCCTACTGCGAGGTCGTTTCTCTCGAACTTTTTCCAAGACAAGTGGCAAACAATTGGTAGTGTACCATTCTGCAGAAACTGTTTTTTGATCCTCTAACACAATTGTTGCGAAATGACCTATCCTTCCAAAGAACGAGGCCACCATTTTTTTTCCCGCACTTCGATCTCTCTTCACTTTAGTTGGCAACTCCTCGAAAGGAAACACCCACTGAGCAGATTGTCTTTTGGTTTCAGGATCATAACAGTAAATCCAGCTTTCGTCACCTGTTAGTATGTCGAACACAGCATTTGAGTCACCTCCGTTAAATCTTTCAATCATTTTACGGCACCAATCCACACGATGGAGTTTTTGAGCCTTAGTCAAATTATGAGGTATCCACCGGGCGCAAAGCTTCCTGACCGCTAAATGTTCGTGGAGGATTTTGTGCACTTGACTCATACCGATGCCTAAGCTTGTCCGAATCTGCTGATAGGTCACTCTTTTGTCAGTCTCTATCATACGCCGCACAACACAGATGTTATTTTCAGTCGTCGCCGTAGAAGGCCGTCCCTCACGTACATCATCAGTGAGATTAGTGCGACCACGTTTAAACTCATTAAACCAGTTGTAAACAGTCGCACGAGATGGGGCTTCATCGTGAAAGGCCAATCGTAGTCTATCATAACTTTCTTGTTGACTTAAATGACATCGAAAGTCATAAAAAATCATTGCACGAAAATTTTCTCGTGTTAAATTCATTTTGACGTGACACAGACAATTTTCAATTTGCCGCCAAGTCGTAAAACAAATGACAAATGAATGAAATATATACTCAGTAATATTGGCAAAGAGTTCTATTTTCAAATTTTAGAATATTTTTTTTATTATATTGTTTATAAGTGGCCAGTTCTAAGAACTTTCAGTTTGACCCTCGTATTTGTGAAAATTATCTCTCTCTGACACTAAATTTCAAAGCGCATTCATATCCACATTCCAGTGTAGTAATAATTAAAGAGTGTCGTCATTAGGTCAGCAATTAATAGCAAAATGAGTTGAGTTAGGTTCAGCGAGCACGCGGCGGATCTATTAATTCGGCCATAAAGCGGCGTACAGACGCGCCGTTATTTCCCCACTAATTAAATTCTATGATGTTCGCCAATCTAAGACAGACGACTTTTACGATACTCGAATTACGGTTTCATTGACCGTAAAAAGATTTCGAGAGCTTATTACTGCGAGGCGCTGAAAAGTGCATGTAATGAAGTGAAATTTTAAGTAAGTAGGATGAAACGACTTGAGTGACCGTAAATCTTGTTAATGGACGTTAAAAAAGTTAGGTACAGATTTTATTTTCTGCTTATAGTATTAAGCTCCAGAGTAATGTAGAGTAAAATTATTTTATGGGTTAGTCATAGTGTGAAATGGACAGTTACTAAAACTCATGTAAAGTGTAAAATTATGCATTACATCTTTGTTAATTTGGGTGCACCAATTTAGCACTTTGATTTCAAAATCGAAATTAACTGTTCCCTAATATTGAAAAATTGTTCCTACCATCTAGTAAGTAGTTATCAGAGCAGTAAGTACCTACTTTATTCTAATTAAGCTTAGCATAATAATCAACTATATTCAGCATTTTATTCTACCGTTATGTAAACTAACCATAGTTCAAATATGCACAGGGTAGGTACTGAAATAATTAATACACTGAAATGTTACTTCTAAAATAATTTATTTTGTTTTCCTTTTATAAACCAATCGCTTATAATAATATCAATAGCTTAATCATTTATTTTTACAGTAAACATATAATAGCGATCTTTCTACCAAAAACCATTATTTACAGTATTTTATACAATAACATTTTTATTTTCTATCAAAACAAAATAAATGTTCCATTTGTTTGTGTTGTTGTTCAAAACCTGTCACTTAATAAAACAAAAGTATTTTTTCAAACATAAGAATATAAGTACTCAGAGTTAGTAATTTTGCAATTTCATATTTTCTGCTAAAAATAAATGACCTTATTAATTTAATTAAATCAAACCGGCATTTGGAGTTCAACATAGTAAATTATCTATTTAGAAATTAAGTATGTTTTTAATAGCAAAAAATAAAACGAAATGTTTGTAACTATTGCTAGAATGGAATCTTAAATATACATCGTATGGAACTTACTACTTTCTGCAAATTTTAATACTGCAACTTTTAATTCAATGTAATATTATTGCTTCACTTTCCGCATGGTTTAGGATCCTATTAGTTCATAATAAACTCTACTCGTTTTTACATTGTACACAAAATATTTCTTACCTAATATTAACTAATTAATTTGAATAAGTTCCTATCGTATCGTAAGCATGCATCACAAGGCACTATTCTAGCGAGATTTAATCAACTCAAATCGTGAACAACATAACTACTATTAAATTCGGTTTCAATGTCCGAGTCGGGCCTAAAATTACATTTTATGGCATTAAATCAATAACAATCGACTTTTTGTAACGAAACAATGTACGAATAAACTCAAATCTCTACAATGTGTGGAAATGTTAAACACGCAACTTCAACGATTAACAAAACTTATCTAAATAATAAATGCTATCAAGTCTATGCGTAACGCTTCATTTCGTACAATATAAGCATTTAATACACATTCGCTTAGATCTAAATTGGCGTTCATATTGCTCTTTATTTTACCTATTATAACTCTTTGAATGAGTAGCTTAATAAATTTTATTCAGTGTATAAATGAAACTAAACGATTCGTCTTACACCATAATGTACGTACCAAAACTTCAGCCCTCGTAAACATTTAATGACTCCCAAGTACTTTCGCATCAATTTGTAACAAATGAAAAACTACAATATTTTGTATTTTACAATGGCATAATTCCAACGGGAACTGATATCACAGCATTTTGTATTGATGGAATCTTACCCTCATAATTTTGAAACAACACGTTCAATGAAATATTTACATTAGAATTCCTGTGGCGAGGCGAAAGCCTTATCGATTCATTAATCAGTGTGGAGAAAAAGTTTCGACAGAAAGTTGACGGCTTACAATAATATTACTCAGTCGCTTTCTTCAACAATAGTATAATATTAATCTCGTCGATTGCCGACATGAACTGCTGGATATTATTCCGCACGATGTGCGCGCAAACAAAGAGGAACTTGTAACCGAAGTTGAGCAGAAGTCAGCGATCCATCAAGCGCGCAGTCTCCGGAACGAGCAACAAATCTATTTTAACAGATCATCCCTTCACTACTTTATCGCTCCCCTTTTAGCTGTTTCCCCTACTACACATTATCGATACTAAGAATTAGTCGATGTTATGTTATGTGCAGAATTATTAACAGATATAACATTTTAAAATGTTTTTAACAAAGAAGGAATATTAATCGTAAATAATGAACCAATTCCTGTAACTTATCATCAATCCATCTCTAAACTTATGACGATATATTGCAATGAATGGCTCATTGTATTGTGCTATTCTGTGACAGCCTCGTTATCCATACATCCGCAAAGTTCTCCGACTTTTGTTTTCTTAAACAATTGAATTAAGTACCTAAAGTAATGAGTTGGCATTGAATGACTGTGGATTTCGGACACGTTTATTTACCGATAAGTGGGTGAGAGCGATGATCTGGCAGTATAGGGGTATCTGTCACGGGCGCCCCTAGCGGGGCACGTCGGCTAGTTCAGTCGGCGTGCAATGGCACGGCGCGGACGCGTAATCGTTCATTAATCACGGGGCCCTATCACCGCAGCGACGCGACGATCTCGTTCGCCATGCTGTTTTGCTGGCTCGATGCGTTCAGGTTTTTGGAGCATTGCTGGAAATTGCGAAACTCGTTAGTGACCAATACCTACTCACGTTTTTGTGGCGTGTCCACATTTGCAAGGGGAGAGCTAATAAATCATCTAGTACAATTAATCACTTTAACTACAGCACGCGCTGAACTGACCGTTTTGGTCTGGATTTAATAAAACTTTCCAACGGTCCATCAATAAACAAAGAACTCATCAGATATGCAGTTTACCGAACTGGGGTAATGAATTTATGCGATAAGGCTCAATTGGCTGCAAATTAAATGGATTTCACTTCGACCTTTCATAAATCAAAGTTAATGTAATTATTTCGTTTGCCGTATTGATTAATTTAACGCCTTCATTTCTGAAATTTCGTTGTCAAAAAGTCATTATAATAGAAGGCGTTTTGCAATTTTAGGGCACAGAAACAATGAAAAGTGAATGGTGTGAACTTACCATTTGCCTAGACTCCCAAGCTTTCATCGCGCTTTTGTATTTCTCGAACTCGTGACACCAATCCGAATACACTTGCTTGTACTCTTGCGTTTTGCTTGGTTGTGTACATCTGTTAGACAAAATGTTTGGGCTGTAAGATTTCTTTTATAATACACAAAAGAGCAGTAGGTAAACATTTTATTGAAAGACTTTAAACATTTGGCTACTTTTTCTGCTGCTACAACGTAGACGTTTTAGAATCGTAGCTATTGAGATTAAAATACCTGCTACCAAGTTGAACCTACAACTACGATTAATATCACCCAGTACTACGTCGTAGAGTCATGGTATCGTATTCGTGGTTTTTGCGATAAAAGACGCGACCTCTTATGCGACGAAGTTAAATAAAGTATATTTTTTTGTAATTTACCTAATCATCATATTAACGCTATCCCGGTGCAATTGCACGCAAGTGACGCAAGTGCCCGTGGTCTACTTTGTACCATGATCCAGGATATAGCAGATCAGTTAATTACAGTGGAGCGACTGTCATCTAACCCCCGTGACCCTGTTAACAGGTAAGTCGCCTGAATGTGCAGGTTTGTTCACGATGTTTTCCCTTATCGTAAGAGCATCAGTTAGTAAAACAAAATGTACGTAGCTCAGAAAAAGTCATTGGTACAATGGCGGCACGTGGGATCGAACCCATATATCTCTATTGTAATTTAACATCAATGTTTATAAATTCAAGTATGAAATACCTACGTGCCTGTATGGTTAATTACCTGTGTACGTCGATGTCAAGGTTGTACGAGGCGATAAGAGTGGGCCCATAGTAGCACTCGTAGCGGCCGCGGTCGGCGTCAGTCACCGACAGCAGCACCAGACCTCGCTCTGAAGTTTGCAGCACGCGCTCCCAGCTACCAGATAGTTTATTTTATAACACCACAATACTAATACCTACCTACTAATAAACGTATTATAAATTCGATAGTATCTTAAGTACATGCTCAGTAATCAAGTTATTTAGATAAAGGAACTCAGTACAAGTCGCCCATCTCTATCTACCTTTTTACGTCTTATCCGCTGAACTGATTTCGATGAGTTTTAGTATAAAGATAGGTGGGATCCATGGAGAAGGAAATAAGGTGTCTTAGAGATAAAACTTAAAGGGAAATATATGAATGTTTATATAAAAGTTTGATGGGCAATATGGTCATATTACATTTACGAACGAAGCCGCAGGGGAAGTCATATAAAGAAATTAACTGGAGATTACAAATAGGATCAATCAACTTTTAACACAATTTTGTCTACTTACTCTTAAGTAGCATTAATTCTCATTTCTGACTAAAACGAATCAAGAAATGCGCAATCCTGGTTAAAATTGGTTGTGTATTTCATTCCACGTAGCAAACGCGACCCTTCGGGTTTAGGGGAACAATTTATGAGTGATATATTTTCAATTATACGCTTCGTTAAACTTCGTACAAAGTATTTTGATCCAGCCCTTTAATTTAGGAAAATATGAACATACCTACTTAACGTATATCGTAAGTAGGTATTTAAAAACACTTTGATCATAAATTCGAATATGAATGTTATTCGTAATAACTCGTGCGAGTTCAAGTAATTTGTGTTTACTGGTTTTCTTTTGAGTATTTCATAATTATGACTTGTTATTATGGTGAGTCAAATGTGAAGTGGAAAAGAAAAGGAGGCAAAATAAGAACTTACTTAAAATTAATCCTATATCGTCCTTTCTCCCTAGAGTGGTGGTACCAGACAACCACTTGGTCTTTCAAGGCTTCTGGGGTCTTGGCGAAGGCAGCCAGGTGTACGCTCTGGCCGTACCCAGCCCGGACGGTGCGGAGGGGGGCGCTGGCCTCGCAAATGGAAGGCGTAGAGTTGGTAGCGTCGTGAAGGAGACCAGGCGCGTATGGCCGGCAAAGACCTGCTTCTTTGTCCCAACCGCAGTACGGGTCTAGAACGCAGCGCACGCAGCTGTCGTAACTGTTCGGAAAGGATCGACATGTAGAATTATCAAATGGATTACTATCTAAACTATGTAACTACAGTTATCAAAGTAAAGAGAAAATGGATTTAACTTTTGAAACAAAGAAAGAAAGGTTAATCTGGGAATTGTATTAAAAAAAGTCGTAAAAGGATTAAATTATGTACCTACAATTTACTTTTATTTACTACCAATCTTAATTTCTCTTTAAATTCTCAAATTGTTTCGGAAAGCAGGGCCCTTAATTCAGATACATATTATACGAATACCTGCTGGGCTCGGAAAGCTACGAGTATGTATGTGTAAAAGATTCTCACCGGTGTGAGCAAAGATTCGCTAAGGCCTGAGGCGTTAGTCTGTGGCTAGATAAGAACTAGACTTGCATCCAGGGCGACAGAGCAAGGACGCGCACGGGCAATGAGCTCATCGCCTTTCTCACCGGTGAACACAGGAAATGAAAACAGATCAGATGACGGAGAGGAAAGGGAATTGTGTCAATCCTTGAGGTACAAGGCGTGCGTACGGCGTGACAGGGCTAGTGCGCGCACGGAATCTGAGCCTATTCCTCTCTCGACACAGCTACAGTAAGAACACAAAGCAGCATACTCACCAGTGAGCACAGACGCGCAGAGGTAGCTGCCTGATGTGGTAGTCCATGGCCAGGTACAAAGCGAGCGTGCGGCGCAACAGGGCTAGGGCGTGCACGCCCGGTTCCTAGCCTATTGCCTCTAGATACAGAGCTTCAGTAAGAACACAAAGCAGCATACTTATCTGTGAACACAGACGCGCAGAGTCAGCTGCCTGATGCGGTAGTCCGTGGCCAGGAACAGGGCGTGCATGCGGCGCGACAGGGCCAGGGCGCACGAGGTCTTAACCTTTTGCTACTTCTAGCTACGGTATGAACAAAGCGACACAGTTACAGTAAGATCCCCTAAGCAGCATACTCACCGGTGAGCACAGACGCGCAGAGGCAGCTGCCTGATGCGGTAGTCCGTGGCCAGGAACAGGGCGTGCGTGCGACGCGACAGGGCCAGGGCGCGCATGGGCTCCTAGCCTACTGCCTCACTATAAACAGAGCTACATACAGTAAGAACACAAAGGAGCGTACTCACCGGTGAGCACAGACGCGCAGAGGCAGCTGCCTGATGCGGTAGTCGGTGGCCAGGTACAAGGCGTGCGTGCGGCGCGACAGGGCCAGGGCGCGCACGGGCTCCGAGCCAGCCGCGCGCCACACGTCGGCCACGCGCGATCCGCCGCCCGCCCACTGCACTATTTTGTACACCTCGCCGGCGCCTGACACAAAAGTTATTGAAATTCTTACAGGGTCTTATTTACAAAAGAGAAAAAAATATATACAACTTAACAATAAATATAACATGACAAGAAAAAATATAAAAAGGGGCCTTGTGGTAACGTTCCCAGGACGCTGACAGCAATGCTTATACGCTGTGCAAGGTAGCTTGCCAGAGTGACTTTTTAAGTTAAGTGCCAAATTTTCAGGAGCGACTAAGGGCCTATAGACAGATGCATTCCCCCAACGAATTTCACTATCGCCACCGAAATTTCAAAATATGTCTATCGACAGCTTATGTCAGTTTTATACATTTTGGTAGCAATAGCGAACCTCGCTTTAGAATAGCTTGCATCTTGTCTACGGCTCAGAATCAGTACCTATCTTAATCGATCCATAAAAAGAAAAAAATTGGTTTCACTTTTAATTACATTATCCTATCTGCGTAACGTTCAACCGTAAAGTGCAAAACGTTAATAGACATAATGGCGCGCGAAAGTTGCTAGTCTCTCTATTCACTTTATTTTCGGATATTTTATAGAACCTAAATGTTACAATGAATAAAAATAATTGCGATAAAGTCGTTTCTTTATATTGTTCCATTAATCTGATTTAAAAAATTTGGCACCTGACTAAAAAGTAACCCTGTAAGTTATTGACTTGTGCTTTTAAGCATTTGGTTGTTTCTTTTTTGTTAGGTAGGTAGTAGAATCAAAAGAAGTTTACTTAATGTAATGCTCTTTGGATTTAAGGCTCTATTCCAGACAATATCCTTGATATTGGCTGGATTGGCCCTACCCTCTACGCTCGCGTGTAATTATGTGTGACGGACGGGACGCTGGAGCTTGAATACAGACACGAGCTTAAAGGGGTATTAGGTCAGACTTAAGTCAAGTTATTCGTATCTAGTTGTTAATAAAATACCTCGGATTTAGTATATTTAAAGATTCTAAACAACATAGAAAATGTGATCACTAGTATTATAAATCGATTCAAAAGTGTGTCTGTCTGCTACCTCTTCACGCCTAAACTGCTGAACCGATTTCGAAGGGTGGAAAAATAGTTAAGAGTCCCGGGAGAGGACATAATATAAAAGTTTTTATTTCAGGAAGCATACCTACTTTAAGAAGGTAAAATTTTGTTTGAGATAAATTCAACATGTACGCGAGCGAAGTCGCGGGAAACCGTTAGTAATTAAATAATATTTATTTACTTTTTCTTCAGACAACAGACAAACTATCGCATTCATAGCCTGGAGTCAGGAGTTCATCAACAAATGTTTGTTTTTTAGACAGCCGGCTTAGAATTATTTGACATAGGTATATTGTATGGGGATTCTGTTAAATTAACCGTCAATCGACGTTTACCGACATAATATTAGTAAGGCTATCAAAAATGTATCTAAATGATTTACTCACTGGTGCCAGCATAAAACACGGTGTATGTAATATCATCGGTGAGCATGTCGACGAACTGCCGGTCTACCACCAGGGTGGTGAGTACCAGATCCCGCTTGTAAAAGGCTGGCGTGTCGCCCTCGTGCCGTACTGCCGAGTCCATCAGTGGGTGGGACCTGGGAGCAGACCATTTGCTTTTGACCTTCTAAATTGGAAATCGATCTGGTTGAGAATCCCAATTTAACAATTTATAGTACCGACAAATTTGTTTACGACCCTCCTGTACCAGTCAGTAAATCATGTCTGTGCGACAGAGGGTCGGGCACGAACTTGTCGATATCGTTTATTTTATAATAACCTTTTGTCATAAAGGATTTTCTGACTGAATCATTTAGGACGATTAAAGTTATGCAAATGGAGTAACCGCTTTCCTAACTAAAAACTGTGTTACCTGATGAAGTTGAGCACATTGTCGGGCAGCGCCTCGGTGTTGTTCACGCACGTGCCGGGCCGCGGCTCGGGCACGCGCGCGCGCAGCACCGGCAGCCACGCAGAACTCGACGTCGCCTGATCAGAAAACACTTTTGTTCAAGACATTACTTATGGATGGACAAGGTGCGAAAGGTTCAATGACTTTGAGTGCATTGGAGTTATTGGTTGGACAGCAGTTGAAAAAGAGAAGATAAGAACTGAATAAAACAGATCCACCTAAGCGAATAGTTTTAGGTCAATAAAGAAAAGCTGGTAGGCCTATTAATACTACATACTATAAAAAAAAACTGCAAATGATAATAGGTATCTTATTATCACAATATTGTTCGTTACAATTACTAACTGTAAAATGAAAGGTAACTGTAAATTATTGACTGGTCGATAAAAGTTTATTATATCTGTTATGCGTTTTTTTTTCGATAGTAAATACCTACCAATACAATTAAAAATTACAAGCACTATTGTTTCTAATTTTATAGAACCTATTATGTTGCTCACGAAAATGTAACAAGCCAAAGCTATTTCATCCATTCACGTAGAAGCACTACCTTATTGCGTTTACGAATCCATTACTCGGGTAATGAAGCAATATAATTATTTAAAGCACGCCAGCCGACCCAATTTCTTGGAAAACGCACTGAAACCGTTTCGCAGAAGAATTCAGAATCGCAATAAACAATATCACTATTTAATACTACCATAAGAGACGTATTATTTTCTCAGTTTTGAATTTATTCAAATACTTAGTTGTAAGCTACAATTGCATATTTCAATTCCGGTAAGCACTCATGCAGCAAACTGCCAACGGCATAAGGTAACGTGGAAGTGGAATTAAACACACACAATACCTTTAGGAAAAAGAAAAACGAAACTAGTTTACTAAGAAATTAAAAAAAGGATGAAAAAAAAAACAAGGAACGATTGGAAAATCTGTAGGTAATGTTGGTGAATTAGCTTCCTATTAACATTGAATAACATACTGAGCGGCAGAAAAATTGGCTCATCAAGTCATTTTCATACAAACATGCTTACTTCACGGGTTCACAAATATAAAGTTACTTGTACAACTGTAATGATGTTTGAGTCAATAGATGGGGTAAATGTTTATTTCTTAAAAAGCTATCCAGTCAGCTACAGAATATTATCCATGTCTTCAAAAATGCAATGGAATAACTCACTTTCTACCTTTCCCAAAACGTTGTACGAAACGCGCAGACAGAATTACTCTGTATTGATTTTTAGCTAAAAAACGTTGTTGAAAGATGAACATTTATCCATAATCGATTGACCTAAACATTATTACATTTGAACAAGTAGGTACATTTTTATTAGCGAACCTATATGAAAATTACTTTATATAATTACTATATGTTTGTATGAAAATTACTTGATGGGCCAATTTTTTTTGCTGCTAAGTGTAGTTGTAGCCTTATCTTGTCGAGAACCAACCTGTTCTTTGAACCGTCCGCTGAAGGCTTCCTGTATATCGTCCATGGTGTACGTGCATATAGCCGAGCCTACGAGACCGTCGCTTGCGCCAGTCGTGAACGCCGCGTAGAATTTGCTAGGGTCCCCCGGCATTTGGTACACGCTCTCTGTAACAGGATTTAAGATTAAGAAGGAACTCAAACAACACAACCAGAAAATGAAATGTTCAATATTGGTTCGAAATTCGAAGAAATTATGTTTTGAAAACATAATTTATTCTTGCGTTTTATGTACTTAATCAGCAGTAAGTAGAAAAAAATGATTGTATTTGCAATTGAAAAAGATTTGAATTAAAATAATACGATTTTAATTATAATGACACGATTTCACGGAATTAATCTTCGCAGCAAAATGAGCTAAAGTTGGACATTAAACTAATTACGCACATTGTTCGCCGACAGGGGCTTTTTTCCTTAATTAGCACCTAACATTTTTTACATAACGTTCATTAGTATTGTTATACCGTCTCTATTATTAAGTTTCAGTGCAAATTTTACTTACGTATTTCATCGAAATAGAAGGGAAACTCCCCAGGAATACTACAGTTAAGTCTGGCTTTAAGATAAGTGGCCCAATTCTGGCTAAGTATGTGTTTGCCGCCCGTATCGTGCTTGCAGACCCTGGCCACTCTGGAGTACACAGCTTTGCCGCAATTCATAAACTCCACGGCCGTTTCACGAAAGAAGAACAAAACATACTCTCCGACGTCAAATGACCCGACAAAGTTGGTCTCTGTAACAAAGAAAACCATTTTAGCGCTGTTAAATTAAAATATCGTACAACGTTAAATAAAACTGGCTTTGTAAAGAAAATACCTAACTAGCCACCATCTAAAAGCATGCAGCTAATTGTTTTAGAATAGGTTCTTGGTTTCATGCAAACTGAGAAATAGAATTACTTATTAATTCGGTTAGGGATCAAAAGGGTGTAAAATTATACACAAACTTACTGTCTAGCCACTTTGAGTCGTATTTCAGAGTTCTTTTGAAGTTGAACTTTTTCTGTCCCGTCCTGAAGTCGAACAGGTCATTTCGGAAGATGACCGGGTCGGCCTTGGTGAACTCTGCGTTGGTGCCTGCGTAGATAGCTGGTAGGCCACCAGGGTTGCCTTCCGTGACCCAGACCGCGGTGCTGTTATCTGCGGGGTCGTATGGACACTTGGCGACCCCGAGCCCGACGCCTGGGAAGTACTCGTGCCGCGGCAGATGCGTTAGATTTAACTGCAAAAAAGGTACTGTTTAGCGAGTTTGCTGAGAACACAATTATGATCAGGCTAAGAGAATTGCATATTATTAATCTAACCGTCCGTGAGTTGCTAACCTTCGCCAATGAGACGTGGAAAAGTTGTTAACATTCGATATATGTTCTTTACAGTACTAGTTGTATTTACTCAAATTAACAATTCAGTACAGATAGGGCTGTGCGCGTTGGTGCCTCAGATGTAAAGCCTATCTCCGTCGCAGATGGGTTGCAGTATGCGGATATGGTTGTGGCACTTATAGAACGCTTATCTGAGACCTCGCCTGCGGGGTACAGGGATATGATTGGGTGATTTGAATATTAAAAAGACTGCGAATTTTGAATTTTAAAATTCAAATCAATTCACAAGCGCCCGCCGCCCGCACCGCTCAGGATCCCGTTCTCGTCTACCCCCGCACCCCTGTAGCCCACAGGCGTTGTCTAAGATAAGCGGTCGGACTATAGAAGGATTCCTAACTAGTACACACTCTAACTAGTTCTAGATTACTTACGTAGACAACCCAATCCTTAGGGCTGTGCGCGTTGGTGCCTCAGATGTAAAGCATATCTCCGTCGCCGATGGGTTGCAGTATGCGGTATGGTTGTGGTACTTAGAATGGTTCTTACCTACTGCACACTCTACTGCACTGTGTGGCGCCTTACAATCTATGCCACACTTAATGTCGTGCCCTACCTCTCCTGCCACCTGCACGCAAGAGGACCTTTACAACGCCAACCAGAAGGCCATTGATTTTGCCACTTTTTGGGCGCAGAAAGTTTAATTGCCATTGAGTCGAGAAGAAGAAGAAGAAGGCTGCACACTCAAGCTAGTTCTAGATTACTCACGTAGACAACCCAGTCCTTAGGGCTGTGCGCGTTGGTTCCGCAGACATAGAGCCGCTCGCCGTCCCCAATAGGTTGCAGCACGCGAATGTGGTTGCGGCACTCGAAAGGCTCCGACTTGCCCTTACTCACACACCGGGCTACATTACTGGCTTCTAGTAGCAGTGCGTCTCTCTACAAAATCAAAAAAATCTGTTATTTGTTTTAGGTAAATATAGCTATACGAAAAGTCGTTAACTAGAAGCCGTTTTTCCATTTTTAGATAAAAAATAACTGGCTGCAAAGGTGTACAGTGACGAAATCAAATAATCCGTGATTTAAGGTTAAACCGGCTGTTTAAAGATTGGAGAAATTCTATTCCGAGTGTTTTAAAATGTCCAATGAAGTGACGACATTTTTAAATGTATTTTATTCCTCGTTTATTTCTTGACTATAATAATAATGTCCTCCTAGCCAAAATTCGACTACGGCGGTCAATCTCAACAGAGGTTAGCCAGGGAAATATTACAGTGCACCAGTGTGTGCACAATACACAATTGCACTCTCTGTTACTTCACTCTCATAGTTTAGTGAGGTGGCAATCCGACAAATGACCGAAGAGAGATCAGGGGCAGGACCAACGTGCTTTTCGAGGCACGGGGGTGTAAATACCACCAACTTCCTGTCTCTGAACTTTTTTTGAGTTATTTTAGTTTTTTCACTAATACTAATACACCCATAATAAAATTATGACTCGAACCAGGATTTGAACTTTGGACCTCGTGGATAGTAACTAGGGCAATAGACCAATGAGGCAGTCAATTTCTGTTTTCTGACTATTTAAATATGAGCCCTAAATAAACAGAAACACGAAATAGCCAGAAAAGTGTTTTCGTATTTTAATGAAAGCTACTCACTAATAGGTAACTATGTTATGTTAACGGATAAGTCAAACGTTTTTTTTATTTTTTCCTTCACTACAAAAGTGAAGTATAATTTGCAAGTATAAAGTCCAGCGCTTACGTAAGAGTTTTGCCTTTGAAAGGGTTATGACACTTAGGCGTGGAAATGTCGGAAAGCCTTATGTGAGGGCGCATTAAAAATCCAGCGTAGCACCGGAAAAGTGGCTTTTCAGAACTTTCGTTCTCAACGACCATGTGAAAACATTTCTCTTTTTACCTTACAAAAATATATTTGAAGTTCATACAAGCACCATCTCCAAGTTCAACTTAAGACATTTGCATAACATTATGTGTGGATACAACACCGACTTACCTCACAATGAGACTGACTTATATCAGTCATGTTAAGTTTAAAAACTCGATCCCTGCAACAAAAGTATTCGTGAGTTGTGTGCCGAAATAGTTTTCTGTTAAGAATAGCATATGCTGTGTAAAAAGTATTCGAGTTGCATTTAAATTGTGGGGAATAAAAGAACAATGTAGCAAGAGTAAGTAGACAATCCGCGGTGGAATGGAACGAACGCCACTTTTTGTGGCGGAGGAGCATATGCGCTGAATGCGACCGTTCTATTTATTTTATTTGCTCAAGTCTCCGCTCAACGAGCCGTATAAATTAAGCAGAATAGTCGGCCCGTCCACATTATGCCAGTTGCTTAAATAATTTCTTTCCTGCTTTTGTCTAGTTTGTAAATTGCCTTTAATGGAACTTTTAGCGAAATTTGAAAAGTATATAATATACAGGGTGACTGGTACTGAACCCGCCATAGCAAAAGCACATTAGAGGAATTCGTTGGCTATTTATTTAACACTACTTTCCTGAACTAAAGTTTCATGGTTTGGGAGATATGTAAATTTTTATACTTTATTATTTTTTCCAAAATGTTACGTTCAAACACTTTTTCTTTTACTAACAAACACAAATTTTTCTTTTTTTTTCTTTTATTATTACAGAACTTTTTTATTATTTGTTGGTAGTTATACACATATGTGATATGTGTGAGAAAACACGTTAGGACTTATCTCGAACTAGGCTAAAAAGAATCAGATATTAAGCTTTAAAAAAAATACAAAAAAAAATTACATTGAGCTCAAACTCTACCGAAAATATTTTTAAAAAAAGTACGGTGTTTGGGTAAATTATTTGACTCTAAATTAGTTCTCTAGTTTGTTACCTTTCCAACGGGACTAAATGTGCATCAAAAAGTTTGATTTGCTAGACTTTCGAAGGTTTTATCAAAAGTAGTAAACGTGGCAACGAAGGGATGAAGCGAAATTCGGAAAGTATTATTTGCAAATTTACAACAAAAATAATTAGGACCTTATTTTACATTAATTACTTATCAAAAAACCGGAAATTAAGGCATCAAAAGCAAAAATTACGATAAAAATAAAACATTCTGCTCGAATTACTGCCTGTGATTTAGAATAAATGTCTGATATCTTTTCCTATCGCCGATTAAAATATTTTAAGGGTTCCATTCCTCAAAAAGATATGACAGAACTCTTATAGCTTTTCTTTGTTGTCTATTTGTCCGTACCGTAGTCTGTTCATTTATCTATCAATAATTTTTCTCAAAGACTTCTCAAAAAAATGTTTGCCAGTTCCTTGAAGCTGTAAACAAAATCAAGCTCCTAAGTCAAAGCGATCATTTCGCAGGAGAATCTGAACTTAAAGGATCATTTCCATAGACTTAGAATCCTGAAATTTGAACTTATTTGGATCTAAAGAAAACTTTTACAGGACAAGTAAAATAATAAATTGAAAACTGGTTACATCATATAAAATAACTTTTGTTGAAATTGCACAAGTTAGTGCGAAACCCTCATTGCGCGAGTCGAACTCGCACTTGCCCGGTTTTTAATATATAATGCAAGTACACTGAGTACTGAATTTCTTTTATTTAGTTATTAATTTGTAATAAATACTTTACAAAATTGGCTTCATCTTTTTTTTGTGGCACGTTCACTATTTTTGATCGATGAAAAGATGGACAACAAACCTTTACAGGTTCCGTTATATCTTTTTGACCAACGGAACCCAAAAAATACTTTTACGATAAAAAATCGATAAAAAAATAGGAAAAGATATCAGACATGTGTTCTAAATCACGGTCAGTAATTCGAGCAAAATCTTTAATTTCATCGTAATTTTTGCTTTTGATGCCTTAATTTTCGCTTTTTTGATAAGTAATTATTGTAAAATAAGCTCTTTATTATTTTTATTTTATAACTCCTTGTATATTAGCAAATAATACTTTCCAAATTTCGCTTCATCCCTTCGTTGGCCAAGTTTACTATTTTTGATAAAAACTACTTTGGTTGACAGAAAAATCCTTCCAAAGTCTAGCAAATCAAACTTTTTGATGCAAATTTAGCCCCGTTAGAAAGGTTACAAAGTAGATAACTAATTTAGAGTAGAATTAATTTTCCAAACAACGTACTTTTTTAATATTTTCGGTTTAATTTGACAACAATGTTAAGGTTTTTTTTAAATGTTTACGATAAAGCCTAATATCTGATTCTTTTTTGCCTAGTTCGAGATAAGTCCTAACGTGTTTTTATCACAAATGTTTATGACTACCAACAAATAATAAAAAAGTTCTGTAACAATAAAATAAAAAAAGTTACGATTGTTTGAAAGTAAAATTTTGGGAAAAAAACAATAAAGTATAATAATTTTCACATCTCCCAAACTATGAAACTTTAGTTCGGGAAAGTAGTGTTCAATAATTAGCCAACGACCTCCTCTATATGTGCTTTTGCTATGGCCGGTCCAGTACCAATCACCCTGTATAGCAATAAATTGTAAAACTAGTTTTCATCTAGTAGCATTGAAAGCTTTCATTTTAATTTCATCTGAGTAACGAAAATATCATCAATACTGAAACATGCGTAGTCAAGGGTAATAGATCAGTCCAAAAAAGATAAATAGGTAAAGCAGCACTTACATAGCACCAACATATAAAATATTTCTATCTTCATTCATATACAGGGTGCGGTAGAAGAGGTTACCACATGTGAATTCACGTATGTTATCTGAAACAAGAGAAAAATAATGTTATTAATTTTATCATTATAAGATAATTAGGTCAACATTACAACAAATACCATATCGAGCTGTCTTTATTAGTTTATTTGATGTACAGTAAAAATATATATCTGGCGCCACTGCGGCAACATTGCCTAGACAGCTATTTTCTTTTAAACAAATGCGGCAATTTGGGCTGCTAATTATAACTGGCCAGCTATAGGCGGCTATTGGCAGGTGGTCCTGCGCAGGCACGCAACCTCACGTGACCACCCGCTCCGTAGTTTTACAGCAACCACTACTTAAATATATTAAAACTGGATATATCTTTTAATGGCTACTTATTGCATGGTTACTATCCGAAAATACCAGCAGTTGTTAACTCGAAAGTCGGAACGTACCGCGGTTGCTGGAAACTATTAATGCAACTCTACTGCTTAATGCTGTAGGTACTTAAAATAGCTTTAGCATAGATCGTTAAAAATGCCCAATGACGAGGCTTTTAAACTGCCAATTTTGCTTACTATAAATAATAATAACCTAAAATGACAGCCCAATTTTCAACACCATTGAGGCGAAAATTTTGACACATTTACATAAAATAGGTCATTTAGCAAATAATAAATTATTTGGCGTGGCATCTATACTTGACCGGGCGTGTGTGTTTTACTGCAACGGACTCCAACTGAGTGAATACCGCAACGATTACAGCGCTAATGAACTCATTGTTTGAATATCTAACGAACTGTATACAGCGATTTATACGTAAACGGGAGCGGAGCGCGTCATCCTCTAATTAATAAGTCCCTGATTTATTAATTGCCAAAATACCCCCAAGATACCGACGCTGATTGCGCAATAAATTAATTTACACAAAATAGGCAACACGGGTGAATGCGGTTAAAATGTAAATCCAATACATAATAACGAGGTGAAGTATCGCGCGACGCCAGCACTGACGACCGCATTATGTAGATAGCATCGGCTGGTTAAATACCGCAACAAGTAAACTGCTGAAGCCGATTGTACAGCTTGCGTACGAATAAAGAGCCTACGGTTACAGATTATCAGAGGTTTTAAATTACAGGCTTACGTTTACATCGAGCTTTCATCGCTTAGTGGTTAGTAAAATATTCTGAATTCTATTATTGATGTGAAAGTGTGGCTTTTAGCGAGAATATTAAAAGATGAAATCTGAAAAATTGATTTGATTTGAATTCAATATTCACACGTTAGTTATAGTGGCTATCACGGTAGGTAGAATATCGATAGCAAGTTAGCAAGTCTATTGTGAACGGTCAGCTCTAAAAGTCCAATGTTAGTTCACAATACTCGCGCGGCACTGCACATGGCAGATGTTCCTGCATTTGCTCTTTTTGCACAAATCTTTTGGCTTTCCCGAAATTAAAATGGCCGCTCTAAAGGAAACGGTTCGGCGATCCAACAAATTGCGACAACGCACTCGAAAGCCTTTTTAATAGTTGATTCCTAGAAGAAATGGCAACAGTAATAGTCAAAATTGTGTGCTTTTAGTATGTTGATATATTGTACTATCTACATACCAAGCTTAATTAGGTACACATGTAATTATGAAATATATATTTAAAGTTACTTCGTAACAGAGTGGTCTGTTACGATCTAGGTAGGTAATAGCAAATATCCAGGCAGGTACTAAAGGTGTGCTATAGAAAAGGTTTCTCGAGTTGAATTCTGATAACGATATATTCATTTGAGTGTGCGGTCCAAAAGTATCTGTAGCCATAGCAGCGGCTTAGTTTAAGATTATTGGAAATGATAGTAATACACTACTTCTGTGAACTGTAACATTGCGTAGTTTTATCATCTTTAAACGATATCTTCCTTTATACCAAATACAAGGAACAATAAAAAGAAACAACCAGCGATGGAATGTAAAGAACTCATGGCCTGTGCATTCCAAAAAGAGAAGTCCCACACAATGCTCGCACTCGTAAGACAACCAGATGTTTCTCTAAAATTTGGTCTCTTTGTTCACGTGTGTGGAACTATTGTCATACTAAACAGTACATCGTAAAATCAATCATCATCTTCATAAACTTAAGAGCTATAATGAAAAATAATGAATATGCATACGTCTTAATAATTTATTAAAACATAAATTTTTATTATTTCGGAATTAAAATCCATGTAAACAAGAATTGAATTGAAGACCACTCCCGCTTTATGAAGCAATCATCCATCGCGTCATCACTCCAAGATAATCTCGGTCGGCCGGTCGGGGTGACGCGAAGCAGGTAGGATACGTAATATACTAGTTCAGCATGATATATTTTCTGTGGTATTGACCTAATGTAAAGGGTAAAAGTTGTGGATATATCATAAGTGATTTTAACATAATTTACATGTTCAAATTCTGAAAAGTTATCTACATATGATCCTGATTGCTTTATTTGATCAGGGATCTACTGTTAGCGAGCGCCACCCTAAACCAAAATTAAGTAAATCGGGCGCCGCAGCCGTTGTTCAAATAATGTCGTATTTACAAAGAGCTCATACAGTGTCGGCGACTTACAGAGAGAGTTCTCTGTGTACTTAAAAAGAACAATTCCGGTAAATGCTTCACCAACGCGGCAACGTTTGTGCGACGTCCCCTACTAGTGTGAGAAAACGGGTTTTAAAAGATTCCGCGGGTTTGTGGTAAGGCGGCTTACACACGCAATTAAGAAAAGCCATTAGCAATATTTGTTCAAGTTGGACGCGTACCAAAGCTCACTTTACTTAGACCCGTTCACTAACTTTTAATCAGCCGGTGAATATCGATTGACGGATTTGACAGAATAGAAAATTAGCATTATTTGACATATGTCAAATAATGCTAAATCGACTGATTAAAACTTAAACATGTGTTGGTGAACTCCAGGCTTAGAGAGTGGAGTACTGAACAAAACGCCGTAAATTAACGTAAAAATGTAGAAATTACGATAATCACGTAAATCGAAAATCACGTAAATCGTTTACAAGATTCCTCTGTATTCGATAACAAAGAAAATGTGTCACTGCCACATGACTGAAAAAGTTAGCATAGATTTTTATTGCTTCTCTCATTCTCTGGCAAGAGAGAGGCACTGAATAAAGAAATACGAAAACAAAATAATTTAATATAAATAAAATGGTCAAAATAGGTGTGCCAGCTGCCTAAAGAAAAAGGTCAGTAGTGCGGGTACAGTTTTATAGTGTTTTTTGTCAGGACGAGATGTAGCGGCGGCGATACCCGGGTCTTCGCGTAAATCTGCCCGGGCGCCCGCCTACCGATACCATCGCCGGAACCACACTGGATACTTACTCCTTCTTTTTCCGTGTTCAAATTCTCACATTGATTTATTTGAAGAGATAAAACATTCTCTTAATATTATTTTCAAGAACTTTTGTGTTTCAATACCAATGTTATAGAAATAATAGACCGACTTTGCCTTACATACAGAGCTCCGTACTCTGTATCTTAGAAATTCTTTTTTGTAGAAAGTTGCGTTGTACCTACTGTATATAGTAAAACTTACTTACACCAAATTACTTAATTATTTGGTGCACGCTTATTAATATAATCAGAAATATAAATGTTCTACAAAATGCGTACAGTTTGAAGTCATGAAACCCCAATATAGCACAGGTAAAAATTGGCTACTCACCTGCAAACTGTAAAATATTTTGTACGTGTCCATTAAAGGCGTAGTGCACACAAACCCATGAATTTCAGGGATACTCCAAAATTCTAAATTTATATCGTCTTTTTTTTTGCGATACAAAACTGTTGGAAATTGAATTTTCCCGGCTCGGAGTAGGGCCGCGCGCTGCCCGGGGCGTTCATTACGCGCCGTTGTTGTTTTTACTCGGATTTCGGCTGTACAATTACGCGGTAAGGTGACGAGAGACGCCTCGCTTAATTCAATTGCCGACATTATGCCGCGTGCCGCGCTGTAACTCATTTCGGGCGGGCGATGCGTCTCCAGCCTCCACTTGCCAACACTTCGACGGCAACATTAAAATTGAGATGGCACTTCGTAAAGCCACCTAGAGCTGGGTAAGATAGTTATAAAGCTCTAATTAATTCGAAGTTAAGATGGTAGGTACTTAATAAAGAAAAAGTTGAATAACAGACTTTTGATAAAACAAACTCTGAATTAAAAAAATAAAAGGGGGCGGCGGTTCTTGTTGGCCTTGTATAAAAACTTTTTTTGACATGCCTGCTAGGTACAATTACATGAAAATTTTCAGACAACTTTGAAGAATTTGAGTTATTTAAGAATTACCTACTCGTTAAGCTAAAAGCTTCTGAAGATTAATTCGTAATGAATAAAATCGCTTCCGTATTTATCTTAAATACATCATAGATGACTAATTATTGAATCTGACGCGTAAGTCACCACAAACTAGCAAAGTGCACTTAATCTATTAAGAAGATGCCTGTGCTTTTCAACTAATAGAATTTTTAATCAAGTTGCTTGCGGTGGCGCCGCCGAGGCACGAGTACGCCAGATTAATGTAATTGGACGACGCCGTCACAAAGGCAAATTGTAATCCCCCTCTTTTATTATATGTATATGCCCAACATGGCACCCAGACAATGTGTCGTATTTTTACTTTATTCTATCCACGACGCGACCCGGCAACGTGAACTCTACAATTTTATTTTCGTGAAAGGAACGCCGAGTGTTTGACTAACAAATGTTGGAATCGCAACAAAGCCGCGATTTGCATAACGTCATCTTCACTGCGGCTGCCGTTTGACCCGGAGCCGGGAGTGATATCTGCGCGGAGCGTGACCGATACGCTCGCAGCCGCAGGTCAGAACGCCCCCTTAAATCGGCGATTGCAGCACAGTCGTTAGGAGAGCACGAAGTGTCGGGACAATTAAGTTGAAGCGGCGATTGTGAGCGGTGCCAAAGCGAATGTAGGTCAGTGAGTGCGGAGTGGACCAGCAGCGTGAGGTGAAGGCAGATTCGGCACCGATTGTGCCGCGACCCCGCTCCTCGCTTCGGCCGAATCGGCATCGGCACCCGTGTGCCAACATCCGCAAATTTACTCGCTTTTTACCAATTATCTTGTAAACGTACTGGCAGATAAAACATTCACACATTCTCGTAATACTATACGCATAACATCCCACATTCATTCGCACTAAATTCACGCAATTTTTTACTTGTAACATTCCACAGCGGGACACTAAAAGCGATGGTCGCTTTACATTTATACCGACTTTTATACGTTAAGCCCCTTCACATTTAGCTACCCAGTATACATTACCGAAGCATAAAATCTTATCTGTATGCTTCTTATAGATGCATCTTACGGAAGATGTTGCCATTTATCTAAATAAGTAGGGTAGATAAGGCGGTTTAGTGCACTCTCTAATATGTCCCGATGCACGACCTCCGATGCTTTAATCCGCCTTTATATAGAAAAGCACTCTACGCGTTGAGTGGCTGCGATGTATACTTACCTACTATCACTCCTTAGAATTATTCATTTTCTATATTCGATCAACAGTAGTAAATCCCTTTTAGTTTTAGCAAAGCATAAACTGAATCATTTTTGTATTAATTAGGCTAATTAGTTTTACTGGTATTTCTCGTCGCCCATAAAAAATATTTGTTTATACGACAGCAGGTAAAACTTACATAATTTAGAGTAACGACTTTCATTCTTTGTCCTAGCTTACATGCAAGCATACATTATGGCGAAACTAGTTTGTAGAGCAAGATAAAAGCGAACATAGCACGAGCAAGGGAAACTGTGCTCTGCGGAGGTCGTGATAAGGGGCATTTATACGTGCGACTAAACAAGGTTTTTACCCGGCACTACGGGTATTTTGGATAGTGTAAAATATGAGTGCGGCCGCCGTGAAATGAGCTTCGGGCTTCCTGTCACCCAGTATCGCGATGCACTTTTCTAAATTTAGATTTTAGATACTCGGTGCTTATCAACGGACTCATAACCGTAACAGCTGCGCTCCAGTTGAGCAGCGGTTTAAACAAGCAATAAACTTGGAATTCTATGGCCATATTAAAACAATATATTGACGCTATATCTATCTATATGAACTTTATTCATAGACATACGACTACTAATAGGGAAAAATATTCAAATGAAATTAATCTATATGTATGTATAGTGAAATTATGAATAGAATTGAAGGCACAATTATATCTTTTAGAATACTTTTTTGTAGTGGATATTTTCTGCTGCTTGAATATCATATTTAAGAAGGTTGAAAAAATCCAATCTTAGTATTTAAGAATACAAGTGCAAGTAAACAAGCCAAAATAAGTGCATAGGGTTCGGCACAGATATATATTCCTGTGGGGCTCGGGACTGCGCAGTCAAGCGCGACGCCTAGCCTTGAGTCGAATCGCGGCTGTCTGCCGACTGCAAATAATAATCCGCATGTGTACCCTGCGTCATATAAATGCATCCTGCGGGTGTGGACTGAGCAAACAGCGCTCGCGGTCGACTGTAATTCTGAATTATTGTCACTTTGTCATTCATGATAAAGCACCGTTCGACGACGCTAGCACGGGCAGTCATTCGTGACGCCAATTCGAGTCGATTGACTTGGCCATCCCCTTACATTCTCGGTACATTTTCATGAATGAATAAATTATTTTCTGGTTAAATAGGCACCAAAAAACGTTTTTTATTTAATAAACTTTCAGGATGTACCTAAAATAATATTTTAATTGATGTGAAATTACTTAAACCTTAAGAACAAAGCATCATCCTTACAATATTTAATTAATAAGATCGGCTTCATCGACAGTCGTCTAATTTTAATTTTAATCAACATAAATTTTCGCTTTCCGCTAAAAGCTTGTACTTTAGAAACATACATTCCGAAATACTATTCACAAAGTGAACTGAAACCGCGTGGTAAAGAACTCTTTACTTTTATGGCATTACGCATGCGTACCTACATAAAAATTAGTATATTGTGAGTTTACTCGCTAAGCTCTGAGATGTAACTAATTGACATTTTCACGGCTGACTAGTAGACTAGAGGGTAATGTTAAACATTTATTTATAGATAATTCTATAATACCCGCGACTTTGCCCGCAAGAGTTGGATTTTTCATATAAACTTTCATCCCCCATTTCACCCCCTTAATGTTTTTATATCGCAACAAAATGTAGCCTTTGTTCTTTCCAGGGTCTCGAGCTTTCTCCATATCAAATTTCATCTCAATCGGTTCAGTGGTTTTAGCGTCAAGAGGTAACAGACAGACACACTTTCGCATTTATAATATTAGTATGGATTTTCTTAAACGAAATTAAATAAAAAATATTACGAACAAAATTCAGTTAATCAGATTAATGAAATTATAATGACCAATTTTTAAGACGTTCTTATCTGCGGCTTATTTTCTTTTTTATTACAAAATTAAAAATTGTTTTTCCTGTCTATTTCGTTTTATTGTAAAATACTATCTACGTTCGTCAGGCCCCAGCGGATCAATTTGTTTTATAGGCCATCCTGTCTTTTAAAGACAGTATTCTGGCAAACTCTCTTGGGGTAGGCTTAATAATTTACGATCTTAGAGAAAATACTGAAATTTACTTTGTAAATAACCATGTTACAACCGATGGGCCGGAAAGATTTGCCAACTGGGCCCCGAGCCTATACCCATGTTGAATTACTTATTAACTTATTTTTAAAATACCGAAAATAATCTTCTTCGTATTTAGAATTTCGAATTTTAGGAGTGAACAAATAGATTAGAAAGTATAAGGAATAACTAATGTTATTATAAAAAAAAACGATTTAGAGCCAATTTCGCCAACCTTCTTTGGTGATTTCTTCTATCATTACAGATTTACATTATACATAATAAATAGCATCGAATAAAATATGATGTTACTTACAGATGCAGGGTTAGGGGAAGTCAGCTCAAAGCGGCCACAGAAGGCAAAGCGGCCATGGCTCCGAATACGGTTCTATTAAATGTCATAACGAACTTTACCGGTTCGTCTTACAGCTAACCTTCCGCCCCGCCCCGATCAGTCATACGGCAACGGTCACTGCAAGCGCGTGCGTGCAGTGACGATTTTTAAATATTAGGTGGTTTCCTTAGAAAAATGTGAGGTAAGTCCAGCCTGATTTGATTTAAACCATGCATAACTCATTACTTTTATCTAATGCGCCTTAAAACTCATTTATTAGACTATGTTTGTGTATTATTTGCTTACAAAGTTAATGTCAAATATGACAGCGGTAAATTTTTGAAATAAAGTGCACGAAAAAGGCAAAGCGGCTCGGGCAAAGCGGCCGACTGACCGCTTTGCCCTTAAATAAATGTGAAATACTTCGAATTATAATACTTGATTATTTTGTTTAGATGGTCAACAATTATAAACGAAAAACTACCAAAGGGTTATGCGGCGAAAGTACAATGATGCAAGCTATCAAAAACGTGAAGGAACAACAAGGCTCAATTTAATGTATAGCAAGAAAATTTTAAGCAATTTTTGTTTTTTTATAACGTTTGAAAACATATTTATTTTAGTTATTAATAACACAGTTGATTAAAAGTGCCATTAATTTTAAGAGTTTAAATGTGAAATTGACACCAAAGGTTTTATAAAAAATACATGTTGATTTAAAACTATTATTGGCGATCTTCTTTTTTCGAACACTACCTATATCTTTTGTCAAAAAATTTATATTTCTCATACATTACTGGACTGGCCGCTTTGCCCTTACCCCCATGGCCGCTTTGGGCGACACCTTGGGCAAAGCGGCTTTTTGCCACCTTTTCGTAATTTACGTGTCATATATGTATTTTCAACTTTTTGCAGATTTAGATTACGTACAATGAAGACTAAATGTTTTTTCTACCTATCAGTATAAAAATCTTTTCGAAAATCATTTTATTCAGTAGGTTTTTTACACCTCAAAGTAAAGGTGGCCGCTTTGAGCTGACCTCCCCTACACAAATTACTTCAATAAGCACGCATGATGTAGGACGGGGTGCCCGCGAAATGGCGAGATTTCATCCGCCGTGGATGCGCTACTGAATACAAATTCACATGTACTCCAATTATAGGAAAACGATTTGGTACGAATATTCTTGGCAGACTTGCAAATTTTGTCTCGAATCAGCAAAATATATTTATTTTGCTCGGCATTGGAATGGTCCTGCGATGAGTTCATAACTTTTCCTTTCATGAGTCGGACGGTCCTTCGGGTTTTTTTAATTTGCAGCTCCTTTTAATTGTGACCTTAGACTTTTAGTATGTTTTTTATATTTTAAACTGAAAATATAGATGCCGATTTTATAACAGGTAAATCGAAGAGAGCGGTTTGTCTTACAAACCTAAAAAATACTTACGAAAATCTCCAAGATAATCCTGGATAAGCCGAGAGCAAAATATCCGCCCTATGACAATTCAAACAAATTTCCTTAAAACTTAATCTCTAGAAAGCCAATAGGATTTCATATAGGCTTTGGAACGATGTGAAAAAGTGGCAAACCGCTTTCATATAATCAACTGATTTGGTTAATGTTGGCAGGATTTAATACAGCATGTGTAGAGAACAGCTTTCCTATTCAATTGGCGATGTTTTTGGTGCTAAATTGGCATAAATGTGGGACCAACATGGCAATAAAAAACAAAACACTTCCCTCTACCAAATGAGCGATCAGCTGTTACAGTTTTTTATAGGAGATGTGATTTTATATTAAATTTTGAATGGATTTTTTATGAACGATTTTATTTTTAGACGAAAAGTTGTATTTGAGCAGTTCAACTAAGTGAAAAGGGTGGTTCACTAAGGGGTGAAAAAGGGGTGGAAGTTTGTATGGGAAATTCGACATTTGCGCAGACGACGTCGCGGGCTACCGCTAGTAGTATGTAAGAATCTGACAGCATTTGGTCCGACAGGTTGTCTATACACACTGTAGGAATAGTAAGTGACGTAAAGTGAGATACCTAATTTGAGTGTTATTCGCCGCTAGATTTTTGCAGCCTTGCGCTAGCGCAATTAGTTACCACTTTTCATCCGCGCTCTGGCTGAAAGCTATCGGACATCGGCCACTTTGGATTTTAAGGTAGGTGTTTTGTTGTTTCATTATCCATTTTAAAATTTTCGTTCCGCAAAGATTTATTTTTTAAAACAAAAAACTCCTGAGTACAAAATTAAAAATAAGAAAACTGTCTCCGCGGTGCAAGTAAGATTATTAAAAACATATGAATATTTTCTTTTCCGTTTTAAATTTATTATTCTGTTGCGCTGTGACTCGTATTGCTTTTTGCAAACTCGCAAACTTTGGCTCTGTATAATGAACATTTAACAAGATACGTAATATGTTACCAGTTATGTTTATTCAAAGAGTAGTCTATTTAATTGTAAGTATGTGATAATAAGTTTATAATAAAGGTCCTAACTCAAAGCCGCGGTCGAGGGCTAGTATTAACATTAACAAAATATTTCTGTTGTTGTTGGCGAGCACGCTTCACAAAGTTTATTACAATGGATGTCACGTGCATGAGCTACGTACGATGGCGGACACAAAAACGAGTTGTAATTTTAATTAAAACGTCACAACTTTTGAACCCAACAATACTTTATGAGAGTTAGCGAAATTTTAGGTACCTACCGCAAATTTTATTGTAATGCTCATGAATATAATTAATCTCTGTGGATACTGTCAAGAAAATTCGTTTACTGTTACTTTCTCGTACCTTTGAATTTTATTCGGTGTTTAATAAACAACAGCTGTAAAGTAAACGTTCCTAATTTGAAATGTGCCGCCAACAGGCTGGTGGCGGACGATTCATTCATTCGCTCAACCAATAACAAAGGCCCCATCTTAGGGCATATCGGCGGGAGTCGATTTTATGATTGGCTACCAGGAGAGTGTGATGCGTCTCCGCCGCGAGCTGCTACAAAAACTCGTCAGCTGCAAATCCATTAATATTTTGAAAATCGAACATTATTTCGGTGAACTACAAGTGTAAGTGTGTGCGCGGTGTTTGTGTCCTATAGTGAGCATAAGAATTTCAATCCATCCATATTGACATCGGCGCCACGACTATCGCGTGGCCACCTGATCTTCACGCCTTCACCAGCTACGAACAAGCATCATCAGCCATCCTATTCCACTCGTACGTGGAAAAGCCTCCTCCCACTGGTAAGTGCTTTGTTAATCGGTGGTGGCGAGTGAACCGCGAATCGTTCTTAACTGTTGGCAGAGTCCATCTAAGGCTCTGACCCAGAGTGTCATAATCAGCCCGTTCCGGCAAGGCAATTGTGCACACGTCTACATGGTGCCGAAACCCGGGAATGGGTGGCTCATGATCTTAATTGTAAAATTCGCCCTATAAATGTAGCTGGTATTTTCACGTTTTTTCGCTTAAAATAGTACCTAAAACGCATAGTCAATTAATGTAACAAATAGTAGCTTTTCTAAGTCGTAAATTCAAAATACAATACGTTTCAAACAATATTTTTTCCAATTACGCGGATACATTTTATTTCGTGACCGGTCAGGTAGGTAGAAGTAAGTAAGTAGGTACACGTCGTATTCCATTGCTCAGTTGTAATTGTTTCGCATTTCGTCTGTTTTATGTGTGCGTTTGAATTCATTCGTTTTTCACTCCACATAACGGAAGTTCACAAAAAACAGTTCAATTGCTCACTCACAGATCAATCTCATTCGTTTCAACTTGTACGGTTCCATCGTTCACAATTGACAGTGACGTTTGTAATCACTATTCATTCCAGTTCGTTCATTACTGTCATTTTAATCGTAACCCGTATTACTCGGCAACTTCAAGTTGATCATTGTAAACAATCATTTAATATTGTCGATTTGCAGCTTTAAGTCGTGCACTCGTGAATCCGTTGAGTAATAATAACAGATCATACCTATACAATCCTATTCAATTCCGTTTAAGGGTATATTATATTCGGCTGTTATATTTTACTTTCAGTACTCATACCTATTTATTATTACAGATCATACACTAGCAAGCTATAAAATTCAATTCGGTGCTTTGTGTATACATAGTCGGCTGTGATAAGAAGTACGCTAGTTTTATTCGTTATTAACGAAATCATACGCTTTCACACTCCAATCAATCGTTTTTATTCGTAAACAACACATTTTTTATTTACTCGTTTGATATACCTATTTGGTTCATTTCACCGCAATCACGTGAAGTGGAATCATAAGTAGTCGTGTTATACCTTTTAAGTACAATAACTTGTTATCATGTCTTTTAATCCGAAGCGTGCTACTCGGAAGCTTAGTCATTCTAAACCTAAATCGAAAAATACTTCTGAAACATACACTATTCAAGACTTACCTTCATTACGTCGAAAGCGTACTATAGCTTTGAACCGTATGTTAAAGGCATTAGAGGTCGGTATTGTTGCCGAATCGGACGTTAATCAATGCGATCTTTTCTTTTCATATTGTGATCAATTATCAAACATTAGGTCTGATTTTGAACTTGCACACTTCTCAATACTTGAATTACTGGATTCATCTAACTCAGCCAGTGATGAGGAAAAATGTATTGATGATGATATTCGTACTCGTTTTGATGACACATATTTTCGTGTTATGTCAATATCGAGATGTTTACAAAAAGCGGAATCAGAAGTAAATAGAAATCATAAGGCTGAGTCTACACCATTAAAGTCTCACATCAAGTTACCTAAAATTTCGTTACCTACGTTTTCAGGTAATGTAAAACAATGGCCCGAATTTATTGATTCTTTTAATTCACTGATCCATAACTGTCATTCTCTTACCGATGTGGAGAAATTTCAATATCTGGTGTCGACACTTAGCGGTGACCCGCTATCGCTTATACGGAAATATCCCGTAACAGGTGATTACTACTCCGATGCGCACGCGGCCTTAGTTGCGCGTTATCAACATAAGCGTGAATTATCTTTCACTTGTTGGAAAGATATTTTAAACGTTTCTTTCAAACTCAACAACGCGACCGAGTTTCGTCGATCGTTAGATTGTATTGACGAAAACTTGAGCATTTTACGTAAACAAGACCTTCCGGTGCACAAATGGGATTTTATTCTCGTGTATCATATTTTATCTAAATTGGACTCGAAGATACGTCGTGAATTCGAAGAGAAGTATATCAACACTGAGATTCCGGACTATTCTCAGCTGAAGAACTTTTTACATTCTAAATGTGAATCGCTGTCACGCGATAATCATTTTTCTGAGGGTTATAAAGGAAATCCTACGACTAAGGAATCAACTGGTCGAGCTTTCGTTTCAAACGCGAAACCTACTTTCAATAGTTTTTCTAAAGGTTCCAAGGCCACCCACACATTGTTGGCAGGTAATAAAATTCAAGGTCAAGCCTCAGATAAAATTGATAAACCAATTCTGGTATGTTCTTTATGTTCAGCTAGTCATTCAATAACACGTTGTGAAATATTTCTCGCTAAATCCGTAGACGATCGTATGTCTTATACAACAGAGGCCAAATTGTGCTTCAACTGTCTGAAATCATCTCATCACCTGAAGGATTGTAAATCGATATTTCGTTGTTTGAAATGTAAACATAAACATCACACGTTACTTCATAGGGATCGTGATAACAAAAAACCTAGTGATGATGATAACTCCAAAGAGTCTAAATCCGTTTCCCTATTTGTTAAGGAAAATTCTAAGTCTTCAACAAATTTTGTTAACACGACTGTGTTGTTAGCTACGGCTATCATTCAAATACAGGACTCGGACGGTAGGTATCATTCTTTTCGCGCATTATTCGACACCGGAAGTCAAAATAATTTTATAACGCGACACGCAGTTCAGCGTCTTAACCTTCAACCAATCTCATGCGAATCGAATATCAATGGTTTGGGAGGTGTTGCTACTGACGTCGTCGGCTTAATTCGTTGTTCAGTCGGTTCAAACAATAATTCGTTATTCGATTTAGACATGCACGTTATATCAAATATCTGTGGTGAGCAACCCATAGCTAAACTTAGTTCGTCAGGTTGGACTCACATTAACTCGTTACCGTTAGCTGATCCAGGTTTTGACATCCCTGGTCCTATCGATGTTTTGCTTGGTGCAGATGTTTTCGCCGAGTCACTTCTTGGTCAGCGCTTGAAAGGCAATGCAAATCAGCCACTTGCAATTAATTCGGTATTCGGTTGGCTTTTATTAGGTAGAACGCCACTTGCATCCTCATCGTTGGTACAAGTCTCTTCAAAATCCGACATCGAGTTGGCAACGGCCATTCAACGATTTTGGGAGGTGGATAGTGTTCCTCAGGCGTCACCTCTTACACCCGAGGAGATCTTGTGCGAGCAAGCTTATACAACTGACCACTATCGTGATTCGAGTGGTAGGTACGGAGTGCGTCTTCCTTTTAAAGACACTGTGCAACCAGTCTTTGAAGGTTCTCGTGATATTGCCTTGAGACGTTTCCATGCGATCGAACGTCGCTTATCTCGTGATCCTCTTGTACATCAACAATACTGTGAATTTATGGATGACTATGAAAAATCCGGCCACATGTCTTTAGTGAATCCGGCGGAGTTGAACCAAGGCAAATTCTACATTCCGCATCATTGCGTCATTAAGCCAGATAGTACCACAACAAAATTACGCGTCGTCTTTGATGCATCGGCAAAGGATGCTAAGGGCATTTCGTTGAATGACACGTTGTTGACGGGACCTAAACTTCAATCTAACATCGTTGGGATTTTGCTCCACTATCGAATACATTCGGTTGTCTTTATGGCTGACATACGTCAGATGTATAGACAAATTCTTGTCTCCGATGAACATCGAGATTATCAGAGAATCTTCTGGAGATCAGGCCCTGATCAGGTGTTAAAGGAATATAGACTTAATACGGTAACTTATGGGGTTTCATCCGCTCCGTTTCTAGCTTGTAGGACAATCAAGCAACTAGTAGAGGACGAAGGTAGTAAATTTCCTCTGGCTAAGAAAATGTTATCGACCGATATTTACGTAGATGACGTTGTTACTGGTTGTGAAAATCTGACCACCGCGTTGGAAGCTAAATCACAAATCGTTAAATTATTCCAACTAGGTCATTTCGTATTAAGAAAATGGGCTAGTAATTCACCAAGTTTGTTATCAGATCTTTCCCAGGAAGAATGTCTTCTGGATTCTAAATCATTTTCTGATGAACAATATCCTACTCTTAAGGTACTTGGACTCAAGTGGAATCCAGTATCAGATTCGTTTTTATTCGATGTGACTCCTTCTGATCGACCATGTACTAAGCGTGTTATCCTTAGTGAGATTGCTAAGATATTTGATCCTTTGGGGTTTCTATCACCGCTTACTATTCAAGTCAAATGTTTACTGCAGAGACTTTGGCTTCTCGGAATTTCTTGGGATGAGACGCCGCCCCATGACATAATTAACGTCTGGAAATCTTTCTGTGATCAGCTGCCTATTATTGGCTCGCTGAGTATTCCACGTCGTCTCACTCTCGATAATGTAATTTCATACGAGCTTCATGGCTTTTGTGATAGTTCCGAACTCGCGTACGGAGCTGTTATTTATTTTAGGGTCTTGTGTGCTGACAGATCTATTCATACTCGGCTGTTATGCGCCAAGGCACGCGTCGCTCCATTGAAACGTCTTTCTTTACCTCGTTTGGAGCTCTGTGGTGCTGTTATGCTCGCAGACCTCACAAAATTCGTACTGGATGCGTATCAGTCCAAAATACCTATCGATTGTATTCATCTTTGGACTGACTCGACTGTTGTCCTTTCCTGGCTTCGGTCGCACTCGTCTCGGTGGACTACATTCGTGGCAAATAGAGTTAGCCACATTCAGGATATTATCTCTGCGAATTCATGGCATCATGTCGCCTCAGGTGATAATCCTGCGGATGTATGTTCTCGTGGTCAACTTCCTCACGATCTTCTTAATAATTCGTTGTGGTGGTTAGGTCCATCATGGCTGTCACAAACTTCTGATTGTTGGCCGAAAAATTCTCAAAGGTTTCTTACCAATGATGAAGAGCAAATTGTGCGTACTGAGGAACGACACTCAGTTACTTTGATTACCGATCAAGATAGCGATGGACAGCAAGATTCTATATTCGATGTTTTATTAAAACGCTATTCTTCGTTGGATAAAATAACTCGTATCGTTTCTTATATTCGAAGATTTCTACATAACATTCGTTCTAAAAGTACAGACGAGCGCCATAGCGGTTCTATTCTTACTGAGGATGAAAACCATCAATCGTTATTATTAATCGTAAAATCTGTGCAAAATTCATCGTTTCAAAGTGAAATTCAACGTGTTAAATCGAACCAATCGTTACCCAAACCGTTTCAAAAATTGAATCCCTTTATTGACAAAGCGGATATTCTCAGGGTGGGCGGTAGGATATCTCGCGCTGGTTTAGAATATGATCAAAAACATCCCGCGCTCTTACCTTGTGATCATCCCTTTACAAATAAACTTATTGAATCCACTCATCGTAAGTACTGTCATACAGGGCAAAATACTACTCATTATTTAGTCATGCAACGGTTTTGGGTTTTATCTGCTAAACGAGCTATTCGTCGTTGTCTTTCAAGGTGCATCGGATGCTACAGAACTAATCCTAAGCCATTGGAACCGTTCATGAGCGACCTTCCTTCTTATCGTGTTAACCAAGTTAAACCATTTTCGGTCATCGGTGTTGATTTCGGTGGACCGTTCCGCATTAAAATCGGGAACCATCGCGGTGCTAGGATGGACAAAGCTTACCTCTGCTTATTCGTCTGTTTGACTACTAAGGCGGTCCATCTTGAAGTGGTGTCATCTCTTTCTGCTGATGGTTTTATAGCTGCATTACGTCGCTTCGTAGGTCGTCGTTGACGTTGTAGTATAATTCATGCCGACTGCGGCACGAACTTTGTAGGTGCTAGCAATTTTTTATCGTTAATAGAAGAAGCGTCGCAGGCAGAACATATTAAATTCATTTTTAACCCTCCTTCTTCGCCTCACTTTGGGGGAGTATGGGAAATCCAAATTAAGGCTGCAAAGACGCACCTTTATCGTATTGTTGGCAATCAGGTTTTAACATTTGAGGAACTTAGCACTCTATTCATTCAGATTGAGGCCGTTTTGAATTCGCGACCCTTATGTGCTTTGAGTGCTGATCCGAATGATTTAAACGTCTTGACCCCTGGTCACTTTTTAACTTTGGAACCACTTACAAGCGTCCCCGATGAGGATTATTCTTCAGTTAAATTGTATCGACTTAACCGGTGGCAATTAATTCAATCCTTTGTTCAAAACTTTTGGATACGTTGGAAAAATGAATATTTAACTTCTCTTTCTCAACGCATGAAATGGACGAAGGCGTCTAAACCGTTATCCGTCAATTCAATCGTAATCATTAAAGATGATAATCGCGTACCTTTGCAATGGTCTTTAGGAAGAGTATATGAATTACATCCGGGTCCCGATGGAACCGTTCGGGTGGCAACTATCAAAACCAAGGGTGGTTTTATCAAACGCCCTCTAGTAAAACTGTGTCCTCTACCAATAGAAACGTAACTCGTATTAAATAATTCTTTATTTTCCTCGTTTTTTAGCTAGGTACTTAAAATTAGTAATTAATTTTATCCGTTCTAAAACTAAGTAACTTCATCTAAGTTTTTCTGTGTTAGTCGTTTTTAAACAGTAGGTATTTTATCGTTTACTTTTTTTTACTTCGTTATCCGGAAAATACCAGCTGTATTTTGGTGGGCGGTATGTAAAGTAAACGTTCCTAATTTGAAATGTGCCGCCAACAGGCTGGTGGCGGACGATTCATTCATTCGCTCAACCAATAACAAAGGCCCCATCTTAGGGCATATCGGCGGGAGTCGATTTTATGATTGGCTACCAGGAGAGTGTGATGCGTCTCCGCCGCGAGCTGCTACAAAAACTCGTCAGCTGCAAATCCATTAATATTTTGAAAATCGAACATTATTTCGGTGAACTACAAGTGTAAGTGTGTGCGCGGTGTTTGTGTCCTATAGTGAGCATAAGAATTTCAATCCATCCATATTGACATCGGCGCCACGACTATCGCGTGGCCACCTGATCTTCACGCCTTCACCAGCTACGAACAAGCATCATCAGCCATCCTATTCCACTCGTACGTGGAAAAGCCTCCTCCCACTGGTAAGTGCTTTGTTAATCGGTGGTGGCGAGTGAACCGCGAATCGTTCTTAATTGTTGGCAGAGTCCATCTAAGGCTCTGACCCAGAGTGTCATAATCAGCCCGTTCCGGCAAGGCAATTGTGCACACGTCTACAACAGCATAATTCGCAAGCAGTGAACAATGACGCCCATTACTCGTAGGTATTCCTTCAAATTAGGCAAACAAAAATAAAAAAAACATAGAACGGCTTGGACTCGTACTCTCAACTAGGTATTAGGTACATACAAAATGACAGGTCTTCTAGGTAAAACGGCGAAAAAGTCCGCGCCATTCCTCCTCTTTTTTCTTAGCGCGCGAGCTAATTCGCCAGCACGCAGCACCGCGGAGGTTGGTTGCCAATTACCAAATATTAATTAAGGGCAATACGTAACAATTCGCCAAGAAACATTGAGACGCTGAAAATCGCATAATCGTAGCAAGAATCTTTTCAGTGAAACAATCGGTTGCAGAAAACGATATAAATCCGGCAGGAACGGTCCGGGGACGCGACGGAAAGGAGTTGATACCGCGCGGCTCGCGTGCCAACGATTTAATTAGCCCGCGCAGAGGCCGTCTCTTACGCCACAGCTCGCTACAAACATAGTAGGCTTGCCCTCATAGGTCTTACTCGGTAAGACCACAGAATAAATAACAACAAAACTTTATTAATTTAATGAGATTATAAGTAAAAATAAGACATGTATTTAAAAAAAAATTTTGGACATAACTTATCATAATAAATTAGTATTAACTTAGCATAAGAAATACTAACACAAATAGATTGTTCTATCTGACTAAATAAATGAAATTGAAATTATATACCTACGTTCATATTTTCTACAGCCGTCGGCCATCGCGCTCTCCCGCAATGACTAGACTGTCATGCTAGGGTTAGATAGATAAATCGTCTTTATTGCACACCACACGTATCTACGACATTTACAAATATTATAATTAAATTAAATATAAATCAAAAAATAAAATCTTGAAGTTACGGACATCGAACCGTCTCATCTTACATAGTTAAAAATAAGAAGACATTTATTTTGTTGGTGTGTTTTTTTTTTTCATGTATTGTAGTGGACCCACTTAATCTCTCTACACGTGCCCTTGCAGAACAGTTTCGTGAGAACCTTCACGCAACCAAAGATGCTGATTATTGTGTGCGTATATGTATTTTTGCATTAGTCTACCTGTGTATATTGTAAAATGATCAAAATGTACAAAGATAGAAGGTCAAGGATTGGTGCAAGAAAATAGACCGGAATTGACCAATTTGTCATAGCATCTTTCTGTTACCTACCATCCTACGCCTCCATGTTATATTCGAGACGTCAAGTGGTAAGCTGGAAGGAAATGGCAACGATGAAAGTGAAAGTTATCGCTGATTTCAAAAACATAATGCTCATGAATAAAAATGCCTTAAGTAAGTAGTTCGAGTCGTTTTTATTTGCTTCCCGACTCATAAATAAAAGCTTTTCCAACCTCTCTCCAGACTGGCAAAAAAAGGACAAGAACAAAAACGACACATTCAAAAATACCGCACAAAATATGTTATGCATTCACAAGCAAATGAAACATTTACGCGTGTCTGTGCGAAAAACGTGGTTCGTATTTGCAGGAAGTGGGTGAATCCGCGGCGCGCGGCGGCAGGCAGTGCATTGCGACGCGGCGCACGTTCCAAATCCGACACTTGGCACAGATCGGCCGCGCGCCGCCCCATTACGAGTTTTAAGTTTTAATTACGCCTCTGCAAACTTAGCTGAACGTAGGAATCGACCGTTTATTCCCATTGGAAACTGTGACAATTGGGAATTGTTATTACTTTTTTTAATACAGTTTTAAAGATTTCAGGCACTACTTCATATAAATATAAAGTGAATACTTTATAAGTAAGTATGAAGACAAAAAAGATGCTTAAGGTTTCATTTAAATTTGAACGTAAAACAAACTTTTTTTCCTTACCAAAAAGGAAAGTCAATTTACTACGAACTACCACAGACCAATCGACTAATCTACAGTTACATGTAATATGTATGAAACTTAAATACAGTTGGTTATAAAGCCTGTAAATAGACTAGGATTTAAAAAAGTTTCCAAAAATTAAAAATAGTAGGTAATTTGATGTAACGTACGCATACAAAGTTTTAATTACGCTGCTACAAACTTACGCGCAATGTGGCTACGAAGCTACGGGCTCGTAGCTCGTAGTAGATTTACAATTTCATTCAGCAAACAGTACTTAACTAGTCTGTAAAAATAAACATCATAATATCCTAGTAATAACAGTAAAATATCATGTCATATAACTTAATTTTCAAACTAGTGACGCCGGCACTCGTATTGCGTTCGTTGAGCAGGATACTCAACATTTCCTTACTCAAACAATAAACAATATTTAAAGGCTCAATTCAGCGAAAAGTGTGCCGCATTCGAATTCAAACGTAATCGTGACACCAACAACAAGAACAAATCTGTGAAATAAATAAAACAGAGCCGAGGTCCGACTCGAGCAATTCCTACAGCGATAAAACGCGAAAGGAGCGGTATTTAAATTGAATACGCCGTAAATAAATGCTAAATGAGACAAAGGACTGTGAGAGAATTTGCAATCTAAACAAGAATAAAAGGAGTAATGTGTCTTTAATGAAAGCGGCGGAGGGACGGCAGGCGCCGCGACGGGCTACTCGTACGGCGCTAGAGATAACCACTTACGCGTTACCACGTGGGTCGTCGTCACACTAGCGGGAGCGAAAGACGATTCGCGCTTGACGAAGTTAAAGGCTATTTTACAACAATAAGTTTGCTGGTAAAGTTGATTTTGAATAATTTACTTCCAGCACAAAATGTTCATGTAGGTAATTCAAATGTTTTTTTCTGTGTAAATGTAAGAACAAATGACGAACGGAATTTTAATTTCCGTTATGTTTGCTTTCCCTTTAGTAACCCGAAACCCTGTTTAACTGATGTTTGTCAGCAATAAACGAAAGACAAACAACTTTAATACCAGAAACTTCAAAGCCATTATCGCTTTACTACCAATTTCAATTGAAATCTATTTCGATATCGGTCTTCAATGAATTTTAAGGATTTGATAAAATCACTCGGTAGTAATGTAAATAAGAATGGCCCCGAAGCATTAGCGATGTACCGATAGCAGCCGCGACGACGATCGTTTATTATTCACCGTAACCCGATATATCGCACTCGACCCGGCCATAGCTAACACAACTTCGGGGAAAAAACGACAGAAAGCTTTTAAAGTCCGACGGAGTTCCTTCCACCACAATAGGTAAGTAGCAATGTTCCTGGATTTATTAATGCAAATGCAGATGTTATTCTCTGAGCCCATGTACTCTCTGCGCTGCTCTACTTCGCCGTTTTATCAAAACAGGCGGGTATATCTACTACCTACTAGCTGCTACCAATATGTCCTCCCAAATTTAGTCCACTCTTAAAGAATGGTTTATGTTGTAAAACATTATTTCAATAGATTAATATGTTTTAATAGAAACTAGCAGTTCCCCGCGACTTCGGACGCGCTATAAGTCGGATTTTTCATACAAACTTTAAACCCCCATTTCACCCCCTTGATGATTTTATATCACGACAAAAAGTAGCCTATGTCCTTTCCAGGGTCTCAAACTATCTCTGTGCCAAATTTCATTTGAATCGGTCCAGTAGTTTCGAAGCCTATTCAATACAAACAAACAAACAATCAAAAATTTCCTCCTTATAATATTATAATATATTGTAAAAGTGTAGATTCAAGAACGAGTTATCTTTTTAACGTTTTATTTTTAAATAGGTTTTAAGTTTATTTATTTTTAATTAATGCATGTCTTTTTTTATTATTTAAATAAATATGTACGGTATTCGTTCTGAAAATAAAGGATATATTCATTAAAAGAGAATAACTGAAAAAGTTAGTTATTTGAACATAATCGTGTTTAGGATTTCGTAATATCTTCCCAGCTGGTACATAAAATATTAAAATAAAACCATAAAACTCATATGAACTATATTAAAATGATTATCGATGTCAGTTCATATTTCGCCGTCAGTGAACATAATTGATAGGCAATCAATTATACGAGCAAGTTTTACTAGCGCACCCTGATCTTTTTTAGATGTAAGCTAATCCTTATGGCTTGTCTGTAATAAAAATAAATCATCGTAGAGCAGCTCCCGCTCGCCTTAATTAGTCGGTGTTAACTACCGGTGCCATAAAGCGAATGCTTTTTGAAGTGCCAGATAATGGCGACTTCGGAATACTGCCGCTTCACATTAGCTCCCGCTTTGATGTGATTCAAAATAATTAATCGACATGCATACTCGTTTATCAGTTTCTGAACTCGTTCCCGTAATTAAAAATAGCGGCCTGCCTACAGTTGGGGCTATTCGTAGCGATATATTTTATCGTACATTGGTGTAGTATTTTTAAAGAATCTTTCGAGGCGAGAATGCTCTCCGCGAGTGGCAATTTTCAATAACCTCTTAAGGTTTCTTGTTTATGATAGTCGATTGTTGAGTTTGTTTTTTAATACGTGGTTGTTCAGTGATGAATTAAATTCATTCATAAGTATTCTCTTAGCCTCAACAATAAACCAGAAGACCATTCGTCAATTCTCTGACGACCAGTGTTTGAGTGTAGGTTACCTGATTCAAAAACGAAAAAAATGCCTAATAGCAAAGTAAAATCCAGTGTTGTTTGTATCCTCGGAGTGACAGACCGCCCGGGGCAGCAGGCGAGGCGCTCGCTGGGGAACTTCTGACAGGCATCCAGACGCCACTCACTGCACAACTAGTTATGGCTATTTTCAGAGCCACCATTTCATTCCGCAGACACCACGATAAGCAACACTACTTTATTATTCCCATATCGAGTTTCGATGAAAGTTTTACTTGTCGGCCAGATAATTTATTGTGTGGGTGTATACAAATTATAACAATGCTCGATTTTAATAAAGTTTGTAGCGTGGTCGTGTAATGGCCTACTAATTTAAATGATTATAGTACTTGCTGAACCTACTTACTTAATTAGTAGGTAAGTAAATTTATCTAGAAATGATGTTATGGCATGTGATAATTACGGCTTACAATGATTATAACAATCGATGTTATGGAAATTGATTTTATGGGAAACAATTATTATACCAATGATTATATAAATATTTTATAACTTAAGCAATTATTTTGCAAGTTTTTACGAAATTAAATCAAATTTCACTTACAAAAATTAATCGACTGTTACATCCGGTGGGACTCGAACCCACGTCCCTTCGCTATCTGGGCGAGTGCTCTTACCAACTAAGTTACGGAGGACGATAGTCAGTCGACGAATTTTTGCAAGTGCTTGCAAAAAAAATATATAATAAGTTAAGCTGATTTCATCTTAACTGATGGTTAAATATTTGTAAAAATATTTCCATTGGATACATGCGGGTACATTCCCCAAATATTGATGAAATCGAACGCCGGCTCACCGGCGTAGCAAGCACTTGCAAAAATTCGTCGACTGACTAACGTCCTCTGTAGCTTAGTTAGTAAGAGCACTCGCCCGCATAGCGAAGGGACGTGGGTTCGAGTCCCACCGGATGACACAGTCGATTAATTTTTGTAAGTGAAATTTGATTTAATTTTATACCAATGATGTTATGGAAATTAACTTTATTTGAAACAAAGTTTCTAGCACATGACCAATATAGTAAACAATGAATATGACATATAAAATTATGAGAAACAATAATAAGTCTGGTGACTATTATAGCAAATTAAATTCGGGCAAATTAAATTCTGGCAAGTGGAAGTATACTAAATTTATCTCTTGACTTAATCCTGTGCTTGAAAAGTATCTCCTTGATTATACCATTTATATGCCTAGTGTATTTGAACAACATGCTCCAAAATATAGCTACTGATATTTTCATCCAACTATCCATTAGCTTTTATGTATTGTTTGAAGTGAGAATGCATAAATCACAGTTATAAAATTGTTTCGAACTTCCAGAGCAAGTTTTCACGGTTCCATACAAATCATGACATTTAACCTAGATCCACTAGGAATACTTTAAAACAAATGTAGTATAGAGCTTAGCGATAATCTCGGGCAATATTATTTTAACCCGCAAAATGCGAAGCGCAAAACGCAGGCGGAGTTTAGTAGGCTTTCAGCGGAGCCGGCCGTTTAGCGAACTTTAAGTAGAACCAGCCGTGTACGGTGTACGCCACTGTACCACTAATGCTTAATCCCGGCGAATAAATAAACAACGACCGCTCACGTATCACTGCAAATCCTGAAAGCAAATGTTAGATGTATTTTGTGCTGACAGCCGCTGGCTAGTGTTTTTAATGACTTCCAAACATTCATGCTGTATAGTAGGGACTACGATACAAGTATTTACTCCTATTTACATCCACTGACAAACTTTCAGCTTTTATAAAATAACGTAGGTCTGGGGTTCACGGGCTCTTGATTTATATGGTTCTATGGGTATAGATTTATATTTTAAATCTAAGTGTACGCGATAAGCTACACTGCTTAACTTATTCGTTCATTAAAAAAATCATCCCCTTAAAGTGGTTGCGGTGGGTAAGTAGTGAGAGGGAGGGTACATATAGCAATATCTATAGTGATTAAAAGTTTACTGACCCACTCTTAAATCCTACCCTGTATATTTCATACTTAGTGACAAAGATTTTGATAGTTCTCAGCAATTTCTACGTCTATTCATCTCACCAAGATAAAGTTATAAAACAAAGTTTCATTGATGTACATATTTTTCCACCAAACCGTCATATTTTCTATCACTGTAGGTTTCTGTGTTACTGGTAAAACAATTTTAAAAATAGTCGTTCTCTATTTGTTGTGGCCAAGGGAAAGAAACAGGGATTTATTTTTATAACCTCTTTAAATAAAGGTTCTAATACGAATTCATTTATTGGATAACCAAGCCAAAATATTTTTCGAAATGTCAATTCTAATAACGTTCATCAAAGTAAAGCAAACTTGAGTTCCGGCAAAATTAATGAAATTTCATATAAAAACATCAACAATAGGCGTTTAATAGACGCTTTCATTAACATTTCTTCAGAAGAAAACAGAGGATTCGCAAATTGAATGCGAAGTAATAAATGGATCCCTTGCATCTCAATGAGGCTTCAAGACAGCACCTAGCTCTGATTGATTCAGCCTCACGGAAATAATTTCGGGCCTGTTTGGGATTCACGATAGATCTCACTCTTGCCATTTACTCTTCCGCATGAGCGTCCGTAACTGTTCTTAATTAAATCTTGATCGACCTCGGCCCAATGCGCAATGGTACAGACATGGTATGGGGAGCACGCTACCTATTCGGCACAGGTCAACTAGCAATGAATTATTAATTTTTGGAAACAAAAATAGAACTTTGTCATCTGAATAGAAAAGGTTACTAGTTAGAGTATAATTTCGGGTGGAAGCATTACCACTCCTTTATACCATATATTATAACATCCGTCCTCCGTAGCTCAGTTGGTAAGAGCACTCGCCCGGATAGCGAAGGGACGTGGGTTTGAGACACACCGGATGACACAGTCGATTAATTTTTGTAAGCGAAATTTGATTTAATTTCGTAAAAACTTGCAAAATAAATGCTTAACCTATAAAAATAATTATAAGTATTACCATTGCCTATACCTGATGCTAAAGGCACAAAAATAAAGAAGACAAAATAAAAATGTTGATAATTAAAAAGTTATGTAACAACGAAGTCCTTATTAAAAGCTAAATATCCAGTTAAGCCCACAAATCGACCGTCTGTTTTACGAATATGTTTTATTTTAACCCGGCGTGAGTTCACTTTTATTTTTCTGTGCTGTATAAGCTGTCTGCGTCTTTATGATGGAACAGTTAATGAGCTTAGCGTAAAAACTGTAATGAAGCTATGTATTCTTAATGACGAGACAGGCATCTTGGCGTCTGCCCGTGGGGCCTTTACAAAATACGTCACGTGGGCGGTACCACGGTGACGGATACTTTTACTTATTTCTTAGTCAGGATGTATTTTATTTTACACAAATAGCAAAGTCATCGTATAATTATTTGCTTGAGTAAACTTTAATTTTTTAATAAATAAGATAGGTAATATTCATAAGTTATAATATAATAGCGAAAATTTCAGCCATGTACAATTTAAACTAATGTTTTAACGAAGTAGTTTTGCCAATTTCGCCAAAGGCTCATCTTGGCCAATATAACTTTTAAAATGGTGCTGCAATGTAGTAATTTATTAAAAGAAGCTTTATCTAAACAAGAGTTTAATTGACCGCAATGAGTCTAGAATTAGAAGATGCTTCCAATTAACTTTCATAAAGATAAGTCATGTTATCAGATTCTTGGTAATAGTTGAAGTTAAGTTTAAGCACACTTTATTAGCAAGGAGAGGTGTTGTTCTAATTCCAGGACTACGTTTTTAAAGGTTGTAATTAACAATCGAGGCGCGGTACGGTTTATTAAACATGTATGATGTTGAAAATATTGATATAGAGCTCATAAATGTTGTAATATTTTAGCCAGTGAGTTAGAGCAGTGCGGCGAGCAAGGCAGCTTCCTTTCACAGTGCATCGTAAACTATGGATGGCCAATTTATGGGGGCGATGCTGTACCCATTTCGGGCTAGGCAGATTTACGGCAGTCGCTCAGTACTCACGCAGCGAGTGCGTACGAGATGCGAGTGTCTGTCACATGACTCACGTGTACAGTGGGCCTCGCATTAACCTTCCCAAATCTGTAAGAATATCTATTGAAATCTGAAATATATTGAACTCTATAGGATAAGATAAGTTTGTGATATGGTTGCGGAAATTTGACAGATCAGATCACGGTAGGTTTATGTGGGTCCCACAGTACGTTGTAAAGCTGTTTTCTAAATATTACTTATAAGAATAGTTGTATGAACTGTGTCGTAATACGTAAATACCTGTTGTATTAAATATTTTGATTTAAAATACTTGGAGGATTAAATAAAGTTAAATATTTATGCAAAAATACATCAACCAGTTGATAAATTAGAACTGGTTAAATACTAACTAACTAATCCTTTCACCTTCATAGAAATTCATGCTCCCGAGAACAATTGAATTCGATTTCGCTGTATTTAAAAGCTAAAAATTAATATGTTTATCATTTCAATATTAAAAGTTGAAAGCAATTTGTTGTAGCTCATATTTATGTATGTTTTCCAATAAGCTAATGTGTGCTTTACTACTAAATTATTATAGCAATAAAAGTTCAATAGTGGTCTAAATCATTTCAATTTTGTTTTCAAAATCATATTGCAATAAGTAGCTGTTTCATTGTTATTATTTGTTCGATATGGATTTGGCGCTGTACTCAATCTATATTAAATTAATATTACTTTCATTGTCCCAGCGAGGTAAATCAACTGCCTATATTAAAGTAAATATTTTTATATTAACGTTTCCAAGCTGATGATATACAAGCATTAAATTTGAATCAACTTATCGCTTAATGAATTTATTACCTGACATTAAATTAATAACTGCTATTAAATCTTAAATCACATGGGATGTATTAAGAATTATAATTACTATCCCTGGATTTATTTTGAACACAGCGCCCAAGAGCTATCACGGAATATAACGATAATTCACACCCACGGGTTGAGTGTAATTGCACCATAATGCGGGTCGGGCGAGAGGAGAGTAAGTGCGAGATGTTGCAGCGAAGGTATTACTTACATAACTTAATCTATGGATATTGCCTACCTACATCGTTACGAGAATAATATGTTTTGATCCCGAAACGACGTAATAGCCATAATACAGATTAAATTACACGTCTCTGCTATAAAAGCGTTCCATGACTAATAAACTAGCCGCCCCGAATCTATAAAATACCTGATATTGATTGACAACACCTCAAAGAGAAACTTCTTCGGTGTTCCTGCGGAATTATTTATGAACCAAATACTAAATTTTGATGGGACAGATAGAAGTAGAAATATTGAGTTTTGGAAATAAATTACCCAATTATTGGTTTCCTGCATTCAGAAACAACAACAATATAATATATGAATTTTAAGTAAAAGGAAAATACTAACATTTTAAAGATGTATCTGAGTATATGAATATATAAAAATAAACTACTTACTAAGGCAACGGTATGTATGAGTAAGAACCTGAAACATTTCATGATTCACACAATTTATGAATAGAGGAATCTAACCCACTACTACTAAACCTAGAATCAACATACTAAAGTACACACATAGTTATAGTAGATAATCTTTGTTAATCTCACACTCAAGAAATGTTTAAATGATAAAACGTTTAATGAGAATGAGAATGAGAATGATAATGAGAATTCATTTGCCTGTCCATACTTAATGTTTTTCTATTCTTACATTTACACGAACTAGACACACAAGCCATGAGAAAGGTGACGTTCAACGAGCATACTTTCCAGACATCTGTTTATGACTAATTAAGCTTATAACTTCCAAGTACCAACCTACTAATATTTAAAACATAGGGATACAAACAAATGTTTCCTTAAGGCTAGGCAAGCAAATGCAGGCGACGCTGGCTAACCGCAGCTCGGACGTGCTACTCTCGTGGACTAGAAGCAATTTCCACCTCATTGTTCTAAAATGCGTCGCACTCCATTCTACGGGCGACCATTCGATTCGCACATTGTCAATATTGTATGGAAAAGTCAATTGACAATGCTATCAATTGTAACATAAATCGTACGTTGAGAACATAACAATTTACGAGTGTTAAAAGGATATTCTTGCGTGTACATGGGAGATAAACAAGTGAATAATAAGACGTCAAGCATAAGTAAGAAAGATATAAGTTGAATGGTTATGACTAAGATCAACGCAATTTAATTTTTCTATCGTCTTAAATGGTGTTATTTGCTCGAATTTTTATCGAAGGCATTCTATTCAATTTTATTCATTTTCTTTATGGATCAACTTTCTTATACATATATGGAAATATTTATGAAAGTTAAAAATATGTAGTTATGCTCTTACATAAAAAAACGGTGTTTAATTTTGATTTGTCATCGGTTAAAATTTCAGTAAACAGTGCTCTCCGTCGCTGTAATACTCGTACATATTGAGGACATAAATCGTAAAACGCCAAGCTAATTGAATATCAACTGCATGGAATGTATTGAAACATTAAACCCTGTCCACGCGCCCGGGAAAATACTGTTTGATCAAAATGAATGAATGAATTAACACTGTCCGCTTTAAGATTGTAAGTATCGGATGTTGAAAAAGGATGACGTCCGTAATTAAATGGGGTATCATCGTTAATTTATTTAAACATCGTATCGGTTTCATTTACTTATAGACTGAATACCTGTTTTTCGTAGTATGGTATTTATTTTATTTTACGTATTTTTTTATTATTTTAGCTTTCATAATAACTGTCCAATCTCTCCTCAGAACTTTTCAAAGGTTACCAAAACGGGTACCATAGATATGATAAATAAAGACACTTTATTGCACAAGTTCGATCACTTCCAGACAATGTCTATAAAACAAAAAAGTTTTACACTGTAAGCTTAGAATACTGTAAGGAAGGTTTTACATTATCTATAGTTTGCTAATAAGCAAACACCCGACAATATCTAAGTGGTGGTTGTATGACGAAATCCGGACGACCAGGGGAACATAGTGAGTGAGCTAACTGCTTCAAACCTAAAATTAATTTTGTGCTGTGATCAGTGGAGCGCGAGTCCGCGATAATCATGCGGATCTCGTGGCTCCGCGTCCACATTCGTTGAATAAACCCACTATTAATCATAAGATATATAATGCGGATTATCTACCTACTACAAAATTAGCCAGCCAACCGAAACGTTAATGTTATATTGTACGATTTGCCATAGTTCGCAGCGTAGGTATTATGCACAAATTTACAATAATAGGTCAAGTAGGAAATTTATTAAACCAAATGCTTTGTTGTTTTACTGCGAACGGATTTTAGGCATAAGCTTAACCAGTTTTGTACCTGATTTCTTATACCTAATTTAATTTGCAAGTCTACTTTTTACGAGTAAATTAACTGTTCACTTTTAAGCTGAAAGATGAAAGAACTGAACAAACAAAAATAACAAAATATTATTTTGTTGAGTCTTGCTTGGAGTTTGGCTTACTACTTATATATTTTGTAGGAGTAACAAAATAAAAATAAAATAATGATCTATGCTCACGCGCATAATCTATGATTGATTGGTCAAGGCGCTCTATGTAGAGCAAGTTAGGTACTACGGTACCGCGTAAAGTTGATTAACGTTTCCGCACACCACTGTGCGGTCAGTGCGAATGCGGAGTAAGAGATATTTTTGGTTTATAGCTAGTAGTAGTAGTAGTAGTGTGTTTTTCTTTATTTGCAACTTTAAAAAAAACAGATAGAAAAAACATAGATCGCTTTGGATATGTTTTTATTTAATATTTGTCTTGCACCTTTTTTGCCTTTAAGCGTCACAAAAAAAGAATAACGTGCTGTGTATGTAAGGTCATTTCCTCGTAAGGTAATTTATTTCCACCACCAACTCCCCTCCATCACCAAGCGCAAGTACGCACTAACTCTAGTAAAGTACTTACACAAGTACTCGTAGGTATACAGTATGCACCCAGCAGGCCGAGATTTACGATTGCAATCAAACGTCAAAGCACGTCATTTTTCAACATCAGCATGATGGCGTCGCGGCTCATGACACATTAATTTGGTAACCGGTGTGAGGCGCGCGCGACTGATCGCTTTTTCATCACGCCCCGGATCAAGCATGCCACGCGGCCACGGCGCGGGCGCTTCGCTCCAGTTCATGTTCTATTTTTAATTTCAATTATCTGAGCCATTATTGTAACTACATAGATGATGTCCATATTTTCGACAGTCTATTATGCCAGCATGACAGCGCGAACGATCGTGACGACAGGGCTCTAAAATACAAATATCGTCGTCGGAGTAAGGCATCTGATTAGCGTTTTAATAAACATAGGTGTGACACGACATGTAAACTATCTATATGTGTACCAAACATACAAAGATTCTGAATACTAATGCAAATATCATAGTTCAATTTATTTAGGGTAGGGCTTTGTACTACCTATTTCAGTTAATGTTCTGACAGTGAGTTAGTTCAAACGAGGGCTTCTGTTTCGAAACTTTGGTACTAACAGTTTTGTGAGACCAAAATCATTGCTGCACTGTGAAATTTATGACGACAAAATATGAGCGATTTTTGTTTAGGTTGGAAGGTAAGTGTGTAACGTAGTATTTCAGACGGAAGTATACTTTAATCCGCACACATGATTAACGATTTACTTTAATCATTCGTCTTTGTTTGTTTTATCAAAAACAATCAAAAATAAGCGGTCGGCGACCGGCGGAAGCGTGCCCAACCGCGCGGTGATTAACGACCAAGCTTCTCCGACTTGAAAATGAACCCTATTACTTAACGAACTTATCGCCTGAGGAAAGAACTCGCTAACTGCTGACTTTTACCCAACGAGGAACTGTTTAGAGCCTTATTAGCTCCTTATACTCACACGCTGCAACTAACAAGCCGTTGCACCTTCCTCCTGCAACATTTTGAACTTCCAGACCAAAGAGAAAGTTTTAGTTTAGTAGTATATTTGAATAAAATACCCTCATGTATGTTCGTACATTATTATTGTAACAGTACACGTAAGCCGTTTATGGAAAGTGCGTTGTCCGCGGCCAGGCCAACTCGTCTTGCGGGTGCCCCAACGGGCACAGATGGTATCAACGCTCGCGGCCGTGATTCATTATTGTAACCAGCCTGTGCGTCCGCTATTCACCATATTATAATAATAATATTATAATGTCTTTATTTCGATATGAACGTGCCCCATGGCCGAGCTTCACCCACAATGCCTTTATTGCAAGATAAATCACTGCCACAATCGGATTTGCTTAATATGAATATCGAATGAACGACGTGTAGTGACTCAGCTCATGAATTGTAGTGTACTCAGCGACTGATTACAATGCTACAATGCATTAAATCTCTATTGTTACACTAATGACCACGTAGGTGATTTTTTAAACAAAGGGATTTGTTAGTGCTTTTTTGGTGGTTTCTGTGCGGCGAATAAAAGCGGTGTTGTTATTTTGCAGGTCGAGTAGGCGGTGTTGGTGTATGCAGCGTATTTGGCTTCTTACCAAAATGTATCAAAGCTAGATTTATGTGGGTGAGCGAGGAAGGCTGCGATGGTATCGGCACTGCGCGACGCTACCACCCATTGTGGTCCGTGGGAATTGGATTTTGCACAATATACCTTGTCAAAGCATCACAGCGAAATAGTCGCGGAAAATTTAATAGTCTCCCGCGCTGAACTTGTTCCGCCAAGAGACAACTACTCGAACAATTGCACAATAAATGTGCTCGGTGAACTTTTTAACAAACTCCATGTTTCTTAGCATTAATCTCGACTGGTTTTCATGATTATATACCACTAGAGACTACTCGAATAAAAACGATCAATTATGTGTAGGTACTTTATTTAAACATTTTTATTAAAAGAGTTGTACAATAAATCAAATATTTATGAAGTTAATTAAAATAAAACAAAGCAAGATTTCGAGCCTTCAATATTAATGACGTGAAAACGTTTTACATCCCTATTGGATTAATAAACTTCCTAATAGCGTATAAAAAACTTCATAAACGCAGGCAATATAACTGCTGGTATCTCGTTTTATTGCACCCGTAATCAAGCCATCGCATTCCAAAGAAGTTTAATAACACATTTCTCTCTAATAAAGCGATGTTGTGTATGTTAATTGCGATTATTTGTCACTCCACGTGACAATAGACTGAACACGAATAGAGACCGGACATATATTTCACTATGACTGTTGAACTCTAACATGAACCCATAAATTTGAAAGCGGACGTCTTCACGCTTCTATGATCGACAAAATAAATGGGTGCACAATTTTTCGTGTTTCGGTGGGGCCTTTAAATTATGCGTTTATCATTTAGGGATGTTTACAGACAGCGGCCCGCGGGATAATATTGAAACGACTGGAGCTGTGCCAGCTGAGGAGCAACACGCAATCTATGCGTGTATTACATATCTCGTACTATTGCAATAAGTTTCAATTTGCCATTTTTGTGATAAACATTTGCAGTCGATCTATCTGAATCATCTGTTTTTTTGTTGAGCATGATTTGTAATAATAAATTATGTAGTTGGTTCGGTTTCCAAACATTTAAAACTCAAGTTTGATTAATTAATAACCAATTAATTAGTTTAAAAGAATGAAAAAAATGTCAGCCGATATAGATCCCACTGCTGGGAAAAAGCCTCACCTCAACTATGAGGAGGTACAAGCCATACTCCATCACGATGGCTCAGTACTCAGTACGGATTGGTGGAGGGATGTCTGTAAGGCAAGTGACAAACCTTACTGTCAGATGTTATAAAGCCGCCCTAAGGCCTCTGACTAGGCTTAACGACTAATACCAACAGATATTAGCCGGGACCAACTGCTTAACGTGCCTCCCGAAGCACGGAGATGCTTATCATGGTCACTTAAATGGTCGGAATGGTCACCCATCCAATCACGACCGCGCCGTGGGTTGCTTAACTTTTGGTATCACTACCAAAGCGCTGCCGCCACTGCGCCACAAGGACCTCCAATGAACAGAAAAAGAATGAACAGCGTATAATTTAAAAAATCGTAACATCGGGTAATTTAGTGTGCAACGTAGTCAGTTAAACCTGTATGCAAATAAACTAGCGTCTTCAACAAATAACATAAGAGGATGGAACAAGAAATGGCGGCTGTTTATGTACTCTAATAAAATTGCATACGACGTGCAAGCGGGGCCGCGAAACGATTCGAGCGCACTCGGCTCTTTATCACTCCCTCTAGATTACACAGATCGTGCAACAGATCACACGTCCACGAATGCACCGCGACAGAATGGGGCATTCACGACACTCACGTTACTTACAGACAATTCTCGGAAGATACAAGCTACACAGAAATAACCCCGCGACAACATTCCGCGAATACGCTGGAATATGCAGCGAAATAAAAATTCATGGAGTTAAAATGTTACTTCATCAAAAGCGGCTGACCGAAAAACACGGGGCGAGTTAAATTAATTGTGCGTCAGCAGCTTTTGGGCACCGTTTCGTTCAACTCTGTGACCTCAACATCTTGTGTACTTATTAAAAGTGCTACGGCAACCACAATTTTCAAGTACCTAAGCCTTACACAACTTCTCTTTTTGTCAGCTAACTTCGACCATCTCTTGTTACTGTTTGACTTTTTTGTTCTTTACCATTTGAACTATCGTACCACTAGATAATGAATTTTGAATTCTTTTAGCAACGACTGAAAAGGTAAGTAGGTTAAAGTTTGTAGTTCTGGCAACTTCATGAGAGAGGGTTTTTTTTGCGAAGCCAATATTCCGGTTGATTTCCCTCATTGGCGGCAGGGCCGGTGCGAGCGCGGGTTGCAGTCTGCACTCTACTGTGCCGGCTTCACTTATTTGACTTTATTTGTAGCGTTTGTTTCTCGCGCACCCGTTGGACCCCGTCCAACGCTATACACAATCATTCCACTCAACTAAGCGGTGTCATAAACACAACGCGGCGGTTATGAATTGCACAAAAAATTGGAAATAATTGCCAATTTATTGTTTGTACAGCATCCACATTCCACGCACATAAAAATCAATTACAACACAACGGCAGAGGCAGCGGCGGACTATCATATCGCCCATAATGTGTGTTACCAAAAATTAATTGATTTTTAATTTATTAATGGTATTAGCTGTATTGAAACTCAACGATTTTGAACTTCCTCTGTAATCCTACTTAGATTAAATTCGTCACAAACGCTTATAGCGTTCGATTAGTCACTTGGAATGAGATTGTTGGGAAATAAATATTACGTACATTACATAGACCGGTTACACATCCAAAAGCCATATAGTAAGGTTGGATACCGTACAGTTATTTTCTTTCACTACGTCTCTGTGATCTACAAAATCAGACCCTTTTCCCACGCAGTTGGCCAGATTTATTTTATTAGCAACTTAATTTTTGCGCAACTTTGGGTTCTTCGGGTTCGTCACTTTTCTAGCAATGTGAAATACCGATTTAACAGAACAAAGAAGCAATTTGAGCCTTAACCCCGGTATTTTTATCGCACATAACCACACGCGATAATTACTCGTACCGTCTCCCAACAGTAACTCGGCTTGCTTAGAAAATTAATGTTTTGCTCTTTACGTCGAACCGTAAAACAGAACCTCTCGTATTTCACCACTTTTACAGCCTGTCAACGTCTAGCTAGGCAGAGCCCGCAGCCGCCTGGTCCGGGCTAACGAAGTATTCACAACTACACACTACACTACACTCACAGGCCGTCAGATAAATTTATAGCTGTCCAGCACTTGCCTTGTTCGGCTTCGGCGGAACATAAATTGGCTACGTTTACTTACATAGCTGTTAATGGCCGAAGTCATCTTTATACTACGAGTATTGACCAATTTCCAGTCAACGATAAGTCTGTTTATTAGGTACGTACTCCGTGCGAGTATAGGAAAGTACAATTTTATTTGCTTTTTTCTTGAAAACAAATTTAAGTAAAAGTAGACAAAAACAATTACTTTCTACTAAATATTCAAGCTGGAACCTACCTTTTAAAATTTATACCTATCTATTTTTAACCCTTTACCAAATATCTAACAAAAGGTAAAGTGAAAATGTTCTACACCCCTGCTCTCTGGTATCATTGGAGCACGTCTGCCGGCGACGTTACCTACTTGAACACAGGCACTGTCATGTTACTTTGCTTATCGGGTATTCGAATACCGGGCCAATAGAAGTCAATAGGTAACTTCCATCCGTGGAAGGTGCATAATTCTTGTAATAAATTTAGTTTCGGAGAAATAAATTGGTATTGATTATGCTACAACTGAGATTTTCCTCTTTATTTCACTTTAAAATATAACTGAGACTTTATAAAACAGGAAACTGATACCTGAAATATTTACTACGCCTAAAGTATTCGCTTAACAGAGACGCGTTCTTTGTTTTAACAGCCAAAGTTTATTGCAATTAATAGCAATAAGTATGACGTCAATATTTCAATTAAATTGGCATATATTAGATTCCTATCATATTCCAGAGTGTGTAAAAGTCAAAAACTGAAAAAGGTTGAGTCCCCCGTCTCCGGTGCGGTGGCGTTCCCTGAACAGAGGCAGAGTGGCATGTTACCTTACGCTTATCGGTTATTTGAATACTGGGCCAATGGTCCTTGTTACTTACTTTCGCTTCTATTTACAAACAAATCCCAAACTTGTACCAAATTATTACAAAAATTATAATAGACTAGGTTTAAATTAAACCAGGTCTTAATACCAGACAAATGAGAAAGAATCGGTGACATGACCTAAAATAGCTTTTCTAGTTAGGCAGCTCATAGTCCTGATTTAAACCTGGTAGGTATTAAGTATTTATTATAAGGGACGTAGAGACTAAATGCCAAAAAATAAAATAAAAGGTTCACAATTTCGTCTGTACAATTTGGGGTTAGTTAGAGTATCATCGAAATGTGAATGCTTGTTTCGTTTTGTAGACTTTTTCGGTGCGCATTTAGTACTAGTCTATACTGGCAGGTGCTCTATGTAGCTTTGTCCAAATATTGTAAATATTGTACTGTCCAAATAATGTGATCATATCAGACACCTAAATTTTATCGTAAATTTTCATTATGTTTTCCTTATGTTACAATAATTTACATAGTTCTTCTGTAAGAAACAAGTAACTTTATAAAACAGCACTTACTGAAACATTATCAGAACTATTTTCAAATATATTTTTTGTCAAATTATAATTTAAAAAAAATAATAACTCTCAAGACTGGTTTATTAATGTCAATATTACCCATATAAGGCAGCAAGTAGTGATGTGAAAGCAAACACGCCGGGACAAAATTGATAAAATATCTCGCCTTTGTGTGGGCTTGGACTTGGGCTAGATAACGTGGATCATGGTGCAGTGATGTTTGTTGAACTTTATTTTATAACGTTTGATCAGTTGTTCGGCAATGAAAATTTTGGAATTGTACTTTATCCCAGATACGACCTTTGTTTACGTTTGTTACATTTTTGTTACTACATTCTAATGATGTAGAAGGGATAGGTAGATATAGAGGCGAATAGAGATGCGCAAAATATATCAATGAAAAGAAAAGAGTGATTCATATCATTGTGAGCTTCTGATATATATCACTCTTTTATATCTTTAGCTCTTTTAACTCGGTGATATAAGATGCGATCATGGATGAATGAGTGATTTATTTGCTTGCTGAGCTAGGGATATAGGTGTTGAGTGAGAGAAATAGTAAGCTAGCTTGTCGTGTCTTAATTGAGTTACCAAGTCAAAAGTGAAATTAACGATTTTCCGGTTCAATTGACTGTTGTTTATGAAAACAAATGCTTTATTTTACAATTTGACATAGTTTAATATAATAAACTTTATTGCAAACATATACAGTGCATTTTAGCTTCTAAAATAACACGGCTCAATCCGTCAGTCAACCGATTTTGAGTAAGACCTCAAACACTAGCTATCCTATTTTTCTCTCTCTCTTTTACATACTAGCGAGCAGTAACACCGTCTCACTCAGTCCTGTAGTTCAGTTCATTTCATTCAGTCGCTCGAAAAGGAGTCGTATATCAAAAAAGGTAAAGATATATTTAAGATGCAAGTGAGTTAGTGAGTGATTAGCTTCTTTGAAAAGATATATATCATTTTTGTCATTCACTCAGGAGTTACACAAGTCTAGAGGCGAAGTAATCCGTAAAATTGTGTTTTAATCAGGGATAGGTAGATTTTCGTAAAGGTTAATACTTAAACTGATATATTTATCATCATCTAGCAACAGTTTTTGCAACCCAAGTCGCTGAACGGTACGCTGAATAAAGATAATTTATAGTTACAACCTTAAAAGTATTTTTTCTGTAAAAAAGTAAGGGCGCTAACCTCGATAGAGCCCATCTGTTTATATGGCCAGATGTAAAAAAGGGGGCAGCTTTTCCCAATGATCGTTGGGTATAGATAACAACGACCGTTTTTGTTTTAATTTAACTCAGAAAACATGTGCTTAAAAGCGAACGTAAATTCAACACATATTTAATGAGGAGGTAAATTGGGACATACAGTAAACAGGCATTGAATCGCACAAGCATTCTCCAATTACAGGTTGGCGTACCTAGAGTGATTAAGATCGGGGTGTTCGGTTTAAGCCGCGTTAGTCAATGCGAGTGCATGTCTGTCAGTTCGATTAACACAAGCCCGACTGCTAGTGATGCTACACGACCAATAAAGCTGGGTTAGCTGTGCGCAACCCGGGCTACGATGCGAGACGTGCCGTGCGAAATTGGTAAGACTTTAAAGCCTATACACACAGCTACTTTTTGAATCGATTCAATGGCAGTAGCCGTAATGAGGCATCGATGCAAACGTGAAACAGCATCGATGCAGACAAACAGATGCAAAGAGTGATACACACGCAAATACTAGATCGTTTTTGGTGGTACATGTCGCGTTAGCATCAATTCTGCATCGCGTTTCGAATTGCATCGATTCTTAATCGCTGCTTACCGCTACTAACGCACGTCTTCAGCGATGCAAAAAATCTCAGTGCCCTAGTTGCAGTGAACGAGCAGTGCTACGGGAACTGAGCAATAATGTACCTCTCACTACGACTTTCTAAAGACGCTTTAAACAAAGTCGTTAAAAGGTGCAATTTATTGACGCGACAACACTGGCAACATGCACGGCGTGCGCAGCGATATAACTGAAATCACCAAAGATTCTATTTTATAGCCAGTCCCACGAACTTGGACTATAGTAAAACAAACATAAAATAGTTTAATATATTTACAAAGCAACGACTAACACACAATTTGAATTTTAAAGACACGTTCAAATCAATCTTAATAGCTGACCGCATAAAACACAATGTTGGGAGCGATAAGATCATTTATAAAACAGTTGGACGGAAGAGCAGTTTCAAAACTTTAAAGTTTTTCTTTGTGAAGTTATTGATTTCCCATCCCATTCTTTTGATGTCTTTAAAATTTTTCTACTTATGAAACTCATTTTTATTTAAAGTAATAAAGTCAAATGATTTGGTACCACAAAATACTCAAAAGAATATTCTGCTTTTTTCGAGCCTGTCAAATTTAAGAATAATTTTAGCTTATTCTACTGTGACGTTCGAGTTTACTACCTACATTGTTTTAGATTCAAACTCAACATGGACTGACTTACTCGTATTTTGAAGGCTTTCGTCCGATGAACGCTCACAGATAGCGGTATCTGACGCCTCTACAGTCCAGTAAATAGGTTTATACAAGCTCGATAAGATCGCTGTCAGAGAGGAGGCATTGGTTGGACGACCTCCATGGTTCTATCTGCGTTCCTCCTCTCTATTTTTTTGTCTGCTGTTTATGAATTGTTAATAATCTGTTCTTAGGGTTTCGTAGTCTGCCCGTGGACTCGCACAGAAACTTAGCACTAATATGGTATGAAAAATTTTTTTGAGAACTAGAAAGTAATTTGGCAAAATATGTATATCAAGAAAACTGTTTTCTTTGAAAATTGTTTATTTAGGGTATAAAATACAGGTAATAATTTTAACTTTCGCGTTGCTTAATCAATCATGTATACCTAATACCCGTCGCGTACTAATATGTATCTTAAAACATTGTAGGTTTTTAATGACGATTTCTCCGCTAAGAGGATCGTTTGCAAAATATAAAGCTTTATAGACGTATCCTCCTGGCTGGACAAATATTATTATTGTGTCTGGATAGCTTAAGCTTTATATTTTTTAAGTTTACGTATTGTTGGTATCGCTGTGTACACGCTTTAGGGTTCCAATCTAGTTTTAAGTGTTAAAGCCTGTACTGTACCTACAATATTTTTTTGATTGTTACCTGTTGTGTATGCCAATAATAAATAAATAAATAGTGCATTGGCAGAGTCAAGAAAGACTCCCCAACCGCTACCAGACAACCGGCTACTTTTTGGTGCGTGAAAAAATCATGCAGGCTGCACATAATTATAATGGAATTTAAACCAAAACTATCTAAGGCTAAGTTAAATTTAGTCGGCCAACTTTATATTGAAAGAAATAATCAAACACAAAAGAAAATAAGAGCAATACAAGATAGAATTCAAAGCAATTCATTCAATTCCGTACACAGCAGTTAGTTAAAACAAGTAGAATAAGACGAGGCGACTTCTCTCTGTTTTATTGTAGGATACGTTTATTTTCAGCCCCGTTGACTAACGGACATCTATTTATAACAATGGCAGACGCTAATTAACTATTTATTACAGACGGTCTCGGGTAGATTGAGGTTAATAACGTAAATATCTGCAGCTATTCGCGCCTAATCTCTGTGGCCATTAACAGAATTCCATCGGAATGATGTAGTACTGACGCCATAATAATAAAACTGTCGGGCATCGCTTACAAACCGATTACACTAGCTCGTTTATAACTTAATTTAGCCAGAACTCGCGCGGCGAGTCAATTACCTGCGCGGACGCACGCCGAGCCGGTTCGCAGTGATCCTTCCCCTCCCCGCCTCCTCACTGGCCACAAACCACTCGGGACCATCGTGCATAATGTATTTTTTGCTCTAGCAGAACCCTTAACCGATCCTCGTTATCGGTAACGAACATACGCGATCGAAACCAGCTCAGTCACTCGGCTCTATCAGCGAGATCTAAGACAATAAATAATCCTTCACTGTATATTTATGATAATAATTTCTAAGTGGATAATTGGAATGAATAACTCAATAGACAAAGATAATTACTACTGTTAGAGTCAAATGATAACGTTTAGTGTTTTATGGCGTAACGTTGTTCTCGCGGCCGATTCTGAACGAAATTTAATATAGTGCGTTTTTATCCCATTTCATTCCCTTCCCGCTAGCCGAGCGGGAAGGGAATGCTTGTTACCTACTTGCTAATGACGTGAAATTGTCCTCGCCCGTCCTATAGACGTCCAAAAAAAAATCGAGAGGGGCTATTTCGTGCCTAAAATTAAATATTCATCCAGACATGAGATCGTGCTTACCGGAACGACCGTTGCTGGACCTAAATCAATTTCAGTTAAGGCTTCAAATGATGCAAGCTCTGCATTTACTGTGCTGGTAAGGTCTACAATGAGAGTAAATTCACTCGGAGTAGGCTCAATATCAGCTACTGGCATACTATATACATTACTTATATGAGTAGTTGTATAAAGTCCAGTGTAATATTTACAAAGGTCTATTTTTTCGTATGTCAATTTAACATCGTAATTAGCCGATTATGTTAAGTATAACACTGTAGTGTTTTTCTGTCTATACTAAGATATGTATTTTTTTACATTTTAAAGTAGTCATACAATACATATTTAACTAGTCAAATGCAACTAATGTCTATGTAGTCTAGCACAAACATTTAAATGTGGGGTGTTTGTGGGTAGGTACTATACTAATATCTTTAATGTACGTTTCACATTTATGTTATAATATATTGTATTTGATGTTTTATGTAATAACTATTATACGTATAATCTGTTCTACTAACTGGCACTGATCATTTCTAATCTAAAGGTTCCTCTTGCGTACGGTTCGAGTAGAATTCGTTGCCGGCTGAAGAGTTTCCTAAACAGTACGATTTGTATTCCCTAAGAAAAGAGTAAATAGGTTGTTTCTAGATAGACATGTCCTGTCCGCGACCGCATCGTCGCGTACTAACAGGTCAGATTGCGGTCAAAATATCTGTCTTAAATTAAAAAAATGCATTTGATTTTATGTAGCGGTTTTAAGCAATTTTGTTGTAACCAAATACTTCTAGTCGACGATATCTTAACATTATATCTTGATATTCAAATTAAATAAAATCAAATTTACATTAATTAGGTTACATGAACCGGTATTTCTTGGGTATTATAATTAAACGTATATTAGAATTACACGAATTAGTCCATTCTACTTTGACTGGGAGTTTTAATATTGTATTTGCTATGCCTAGTATGTTATGAATCTCATATAAATCATAATCCATACTAATATTATAGATGCGAAAGTGTGTCTGTCTATCAGTCTGTTACCTCTTGACGCTTAAACCACTGAACCGATTGAGATGAAATTTGGTATGGAGACAGTTAGAGACCCTGGAAAGGACATAGGCTACATTTTCACGCGAGATAAAAACATTAAAGGGGTGCAATGGGGGATGAAAGTTTATATAGAAAATCCAACTCTTGCGGGCGAAGTCGCGGGGAACCACTAGTAAGTATATAAAGTTTGGGTAGGTAAGTATATGATTTCCACTTACATGCACAAAATTTAGGAGGTACTGTTAACATTTCTCTACTTACTATAATAAAACAGCAAAATGATTCCGTATCATGCACTTTGTTGTTTTATATCCATGTAATAGTGTATTAATAGTTGTTCAAGAGGGGAACATGAGGTATACGATTGTTAATAGGCTGTTATTCACATTTCGTGAGTAGGCCCCGTTTGACGGTTTCGAACCGGGCGGGTATCACAATATTGCGTGCGTTCGACTCAAGCGCACGGACTTCTACGGTATTATATTTATTTTTATGTTTTTGTTGCCCATTGCAATGCTTCTAAAAACCACATTTTATATCAATATAGGTTATTTATAATGTCTAAAAAACTTTCTATTAAAAGCTTCTCGAAGCTTAGTTCAGACAATAATTATGGTTTGAGACCAAAAAGGAACGAGTAATCAAATTGCTTAATTAACTTACATTACTATTAACGATCAATCTATACACAAATTAGAATATGCCTTAAATTAAAATAATTTTCTGTGTATTAATGATGATGGGGTGCCAATTAGGAAAACTTACCTACATATCAACTCATTATAGTTACCTACGCAGTGGAAATATTCTGTTCCTTTATGAGTTTAGACTATTACCCAGTTTTTAACTTTCGCGTTGCATTATTAAAATACATTAATAATAATATAATGTTTTACCTACTATCCTTCGCGTTAATTCCCGTTTTAATGTATTTTAGGCTATTTTTAAATCTTTGGCTTCAAAGTTTGTGACAGCTGGTTAGCGAGCAGAGTTAAAAGCATCAAATCTTAGTAAGGTATTTTCGTAGTTTCTAATTTAAATTACCTAAAGATCTTGGTTGTCTTGTACCTTATTCTAGTAACACTGTGTTATGCTTGCTAATAAGAAAATGTAGTACAGCCCTACATATTTAATTAACGTAGTTCGCTCTAAAAGTTCCTTTCAAATCAATGGCACTATGGAATGGACTAAGATAATTTGCTACCGACTAAAATGTTGTTTTATAGGTATGTTCGATTACAAAATAACACATAATTGTAGCCTGTGTCTGCGTATTCTGGCAAAATGATACCCCTTGGCAGTTGGACCGCATTTTGTAAACAACTAAGTAATAATTGTGGGTATTCGGTTGAGTAAATTTTATTTGATGTGTGTTGCCCAACTTTCTGGAAACATGACTAATGGTGTTACCGCTAAATGCCAACACCACTCGGCACAGTTAAAATATTTGCGATTAGCAAACAGTTATCGCGATGACTCACCTCTGTGGTGCCTGACGCGGTGGTGCGAGACCGGGCGGCAGCAGGGCTGCTCCTGGTACGCCGTCCAGGAATCGGCCACCGCCGCGGCCAGCACCGCCAGCACCAGCCCCGCCGTCCACTGCCCACCCATCCTCGACACTCGCCCGCGCCACATACACCTCCACACCCGACCCGACTACCTCGAATTGACGCACCCGACACGCATTATCGCATGACAATCCATACAATGCACCCTACACTAATACCAACGTCAACAAACGATTCCGGAAAACTTCAACAATGTTTATCTGTTTACGTTACCCGCTTCTAAAACCAAACTGAGATTACGCCTCGGATCATTCGAGTTGAACGGACTTTAGCGATTAATCACCGCGGTGGGAACGCGGGCTTGTTATCTCATATCGACTTATAATCTGTCCGTGAGGTTACTTCGTTCGGCTCGCCTGATTTATTAGTTGGAAAAGTATCGGCGCGATCGACGCTACGTAGAGTCGACGGCGGGCGACGGGCGAGGCGTGCGCCACCGGCATCGCATCGTATGGAACTGAAAAGTAACTCGGCAGAGACAGAGTGGCCTGGCTGGCACCGGCACACGCGAAACGACGGCTCTATTTCGGTGGAGCTTCGCCCTTTCCTGTCTCCGGCAGCCGCGCCGAGCCAGACAAGGACGGCGCGCAAGACTCACGAAAGCCACAAACGAATGAAAAAGCACACTCCATGTTCAAGGAAAAGTTATAAGTTAAAAAGTTTTGATAATTTCGCCGATCCGAGCGTCTTCCGAATGAGCGGGGGAGGTCGGCTGCGCCTTGACCCCCGTTGTCATTACGAACATACTGTAGCGAAGGGGATGGTCTCTATAAAAGTAGTAAATTTACCTAATTTATGTTTTTGTTGGGATACGCACGAGCAACTTTTATGTCTGTAGGCACGCAAAAGGAAGTTAGTAGTTTACTTTTCTTTTCTTTGTATATGTTTATTAATAAGTGGCCCGGTACACCATGACTCACGACAGCGTGTGTATAAATTACCCAATACATGCGGCATGCTGAACGAGTCATCGTAGTCATCGAACAAATTGACGACTAGTTTATTAGCACCTCTATTAATCTTATTTTAATGTAAAATTTAGCGTTATATGTAGACCAATTAATAATGACTAATGATGCTCTATATCAATTTTAAATAAAAGAGATAAATTAGAACCGGTTTACCGTTTCCATTAGTTGTTTCTAAAATAATTAATTGAATACATAGTAGTACTAGTGTAAACTTTAAAGTCCTACGCCCTGGGAAAAGTTTCGAGTGGCGTAACGTTAAAGTTCCCGCCGGCGCTGCGGCTGCACGTCTCGCTGCCCGTGCACACACCATCACCCACAACTTATTGATAACTTCGCAGACAACTTAATAAATTACTATTATTAAATTACCTTTGAGCTGACCCTGATTTAAGCTAGCAGGGTTTGCTTTATCAATTACTTAATCACTGCGGCCGTCTCCACCCACAGCCCTCCTGCGTCCACTTCACTAGCCTTTAATTAATCTTAAATAACTTGATTATGACCTACCCTTACGTTAATCCATTGAATAATTCAGACGCACTTTCAAACTATTGAACTAACTTCTTGAGTACGCTCTGTCGTAACGGTAACTTGATAAATAATTCCATATTGGATATTATTTTTACAAAAAAGGCAAAACTCATACCCGGTCTGCAAGTTTCCCAAAGTTAGAAACGTTTGGAACTTAGTATCATTCATAAGACGAACAGAGAGGAGATATTTAACGTCGCGGGCCCATTTTCATCAGCTCTTCAAGTTTTTCAATAAAAACTTTCAACGGAGTCCGATTTACATACGGTATGGATTCATTTATTTTCCTGAAGATTTTTCACGTAAAAGCGTAGAAGGTTTTCGGTATCCATTAAAATGGAAAGGTCGTGGCCCTTGAGTGCCGCGCTCGCCTCAGCCGATGTGGGTCCATTGGACACTCTAATTATAATATCTTACCTGAATGTCATTTTGAATGCAGGGGTGAATATTAGAATGCTTATTCAACCAACATTAAAAAAGAAAAACTTCATTAAATATAAAACCATAGTTAAGTATCTAATATTTAAGTAATTTAGATTTTTTTGTTAAAAAAGGTAAGAACCTAAGTTTCAGAGGTGATTAAAAATTTGTCTTACTCATAGAACATAAGAAAAATACCATATCAGTAATAATAAATCCATTTTTTTAAACAAACATTGGCGCCCACCGTGGGGCACGGGTCACAAAATGTCAAGGTTTTTTATACTTCGTTACTTCGCTACGTTCATACTTATTACTCTGCAATATGATTCATAATACCATTGATTTATTATATATAAGGATGCACTACGCCATACAAAATCAAAGCCCAAACATGGCACATGTTATTATTCACCTTATGAAGCTTCAACTGGTTAAGTTCATACATTGCCGCTTAAGCTTCAGCTATTTAAATTGTCATGTGTAATTACGCAGCAATGGATGACGACACTACGTCATATGTCAAATATCATTCATTTGAATATTCATAAGCCAATAATACGAACAAAGAAGTAATGGAGTAGATTGTTTGTTCATGTTTTGTATGAAATTAAGTAACTGATGAGTCATGATTTATATTTTATTTACTACTTTTCATAAAATTAGGTATATTATGTGTATGAGAATACGAGTATTTTTTAATGAAGACTCTTTCATAATAATCATATTTCAACATTTCTACTATACAGGTCCAAACTTGTCATACTACAACCAATAATAATTATATTGACACAATTCACCAATTTAGGTAGGTACACTACAACTACACTAAACTACAAACTAACCTAACCTAACTCATTGAAATGCGGGGATGGTTCACATTTCGATGCTCGACAATGACACAAACGATAATGTACAAAATTGATTTTGAGGCAAAATATTCTATAGGTACTATAGTACACACACACCAACAACATGTTCCACAAATTTATAATAAGCATAAGGCTACTGCCACAGGTATTATTTTAGTTAGTTAATGAGTGTAATAGTATTATAATCGGATTACTAAATTATTCTATTAAAAATGTATCTTATGCTTTGAACATTACGTTATTATTTCTCTGCAGCTGTTTTTATTGTTACCACGGTTTAAAAGACAAGAGTTCCAGCAGAAATTACTATTTGTAAAACACTTTTTTTAGTCTTTATTTTAGCTACAGTTATTTATTATAGTGTGGTTTTATGAAAATACTTTGATTTACTGCTAAGGTAGCTAGAAGGTTCTCTTCTAAACAGTTGGCTAACTTAATTTAAAAATGAGGTGTATAAGGTAACCTAGTTAAGTTCAGTCGGAAGTACGTCAAGGCATACATTTGAACTACAAAAACAGCGTTTATCATGTAAGGAGTAGAAGCGGTATCAAGGTCAACACGCTTAGTCTGACTTGCGGTGTATAAGTACACTCGGCTCACGTCAGACTACTCCACTTTCACTTTAAGACCACCCCTATTAACTACGTAATAAAAGCTGTTTTATAGCTCACATGTAACCTAACGTACTGCTGGCTGTACTAAAATTAAAAACCGTTTCTTTGGTCTAGGTACTTGTTATACCTAACTTCTACATTGGATTTTACCTAAGATATATGACAGTTAAACAACAAGCAAGTGAAATACAACATAAAAACATAGGCTGGGTGCCCCAAATACTAGCCTAATTGCAGCCTTTTTGCATCTACATCCCTTTACGTGTAGTGTAATACCTACATATCAGATTCAGAAAAAATATACGAACACACAACGCTATATTTTCCCTTCTCATAAAACTCATCGTCCTGGTTTATTGCGATAAATTTGCTTCATTTTCTTTACAAACATAATTTTGTGGAAACCTAAAAACTCAAGTATTTTGTTTAACAAAAAAAAAATCACTGGCGACTCCATCCTTAAAATTGACTTTGTTCCGATGACGTCACGTATTTTGTTTCATTTTAGCTTTGGGTGTGAAAGTGATAGAAGATTGGCAATGTTTTACGTAAATAAATTAGAAAATAAAATATTAAAGCAGGTTTCAAGTATTATTTCGGTTTCAAACCTTATCAATAATATTTAGGTACCTACCGATGAAACGTCATTCCATATTTTTTACGATTCATTGAGCTGTGTGCTATATTTTCCAGGTGATTTGGTAAAGTCCACACAATGCAATGTGGTTTATTTTAGTTCACGTGCACACACATTGCATCACCCATAGTAAGCTTTTGACTTTAGTGAGTTAGAGTAGAGGCCACACCGCAACATGATGCTCTTACAATCGACTCCTCTCATCCCTCTCGTTCATACATAAACTTTGGAATGGGGGAGCAAGACGTATACAGGAAATGAAATAGTCTTGCAGAGAGTAACTAACTCGAAGTCTTGTGCGGCGAGATCAATCACTCGCGAACTGCTAAGGTCGGACTCGGAGGTCGGAGCAGATGTAGAGGCGCGTCGTCTATCTGTCTGCTCGACGGCAACTGCCGTGTGTCGTGGCTTATTCTGCAACCACTCGATTCTATTAGTGATCCAATGCTAGCTCGAATAAATAGTAATGACATTCTTTATTGTCAAGACTCGATACTACGACCTTTCAATATTTTAATAATATTGGTATACTACCAGCTAAATATCTAATTTAATAGATACAAATGTTTACAGGATTAAAGAGTTTGAAATTTTTCCCGAATTGTCGTCGTCAATTGTTGTGAAAAGTGTTGAAAAAGTAGACCAAAGTTCGTATTATATTTTTGCCCATTCTACCCTACTTTAAAAAATACTTAAATGTAATTGTGACTAAATATAATAGAATATAATATAATAATATTTATTTGCGAAAAACATGGCACATATTAAGTTCTTACAAATGATTAGCTATGAACATGCATGTTTCATCGAACTATCGATATGCAAATATTTCGTCATCGTGCAGTTATTAATATTAACAAGTACAATCACTAATAATACATTTCAAGATTTACAGATTCAACACATTAATAATGTCAATAGAGTCAGGTTACAGAGTCTCAGTACATAGGTAGTTAAATTATTCAATAAATTTTAATGCATTAAGATGTCAAAAGAAGTTAAGTCAGTATAATATGTAATAATAAAAATAAAAATGTATGGTCATAATAAATTCATAAGTGCAATGACAAAGTAACAGTTGTCACAGGCTCAACCTATTTTAAACAAAAGTAGGCTTAAATATTTTTAACTTGAGTCTTATTTGTTTACCTTTGTCTTAATGAAAAAATAAATTCCTTTTTTATGACATAAGAACCTAATGGAGACAAACATTTCTACTTAACCGTCTCTCAAATGTTATTGGTAAGGCGAATAGAGTTTATCTTTGCATCCCTAGGTTATATAGTAATTCTCTTTGCTTAGTTTCCCTATAAAACTAGTTTCTCTAAAAAACTCGAAAGAACCTAAAGTCATCAAAACATTAAAATTATTTTTACATGCCGTATTTTTTTCTTTGTCGACCGATTCTCACATAACCCCTTACGGCGGTAGGGACACGGGATAATTGATGAAGTCGACGTGAGAACCAGCCGCGGTTAATCTCTACCTTCGACAGAACTAACTTTATTTACTCCGGCGACCGGCACCGGTGTGTCACGAAGAGGTTAATACGTCTTATTGTTTTAAGAACAAAGATTAAATTTAGCCACTCCAGTGTTGTAGCGAGGGCCGAGACCATGGTGTAATGGTAGAGTCGGCATTTGTTTGCAAGCAGTTTGTTCGACTATTTGCAGCATAAAAATGATAATTTACTTAGCTTTTCATTTTATGAAATAATTAATTTGAGGTCGATCGAAAAATATACAATAACTCAAAAAAACAAACTGAGAATATTGCAGCTTATGAAATTAATTTAGAAATGAAACGAGCTGAAATGTGAAAGCACTCATTAAATACAGAAGCTCTTATAATGGCACTTACACCGCCATTCAGTCGCATGCGCTAAATAATTTAGCTATCAATTTATTTTCTTTTGACACATTCAATAAAACATTATTACAGAAATTCCTTGACGTTGACTTTAATAAGATAAATACATATCATGTATACTTTAAGGCGAAATAAGTCGATGCCATGTATTAAAAGCTCAGTCAGGAAGGATAAAAGTGCATTTTTATGATAAGGATTCAATCGTGAGTTTTATACCTATATTAACAGAAACTTTAGGACACCGCGTCGTTTTAACCATGGATCACGAAACACGATTAGAAGAATTTGGTTCGATGAAAATCATCCTGAAGGTAAATCTTTGCCCTCTTTTTATGTTTAATATGTTAGGTAATGTTTTTCTGGGAGCTTCCTTCTTTCTTTATTAAGGGTTCCGTACCCGAAGGGTAAAACTACTACTAAGCCCCCGCTATTCCGCTAACTGTCTGTCTGTCACCAGGCTGTACCTCATGAACCGTGATAGCTAGACATTTTCACAGATGATGTATTTCTGTTGCCTCTATAACAACAAATACTAAAAACAGTATAAAATGAATATTAAAGGGGAGCTCCCATACAACAAACGTGATTTTTTAAACGTTTTTTGCTCGATATTTATAATGGCAACAAGTAAACGTTTGAAATATTCACAAAATATTATGTTGAATTTAACTTTAAAAATAAATAATTAAATTAAGATATATATATATAGATATATATATATATATATATATATATATATATATATATATATATATATATATTAGGGGGGCTTCCATACAAACGTGTTTTTTCCTATACTGTCTAAAATGTTGCAAGTTAATAGTACGGAACCCTTCGTGCGCGAGACCGACTCGCACTTAGCCGTTTTTTTTTATTCTGTTTCTCAGTACACAAAGACGGAAACTATGGGAATACATTTTTTATATGCAAATTTTCATTCATGGAATTACCAAAAACACATTTTTATGTTCGAAATCTGCGCAGCGACGACGCAATGGGACAGTTGAGCCTTAACGCGTAATTTGCATACATACCTGAATTTGCCAAGGGGTTATCTACTTTGTGAAAGAAGCGGAACCTATGTACAACCATGGGTACAACAGACAGATGAGCGTGCATAATAACGAAACATAATACTTGAGGTAGGTCAAAGGTACGCTTAACAATATTTACATGACTAATGGGGGCTCGATTTTACATAAAAGTGTAAAAGCGAGTGAAGTTAGGCACAGCGGCAAAGTGGTGCAATTTGCATGTTTTATGCGGCCGCGAGTGATGCAGGCGGCGCGCGCGTCGCTTGCAGGCCCTTTGAAATTTTTATGCGCTATTCCCACAAATCGCACCGCGCTGCATTTTATGAGGAATTGTGTCGTGTGCTGTCCTGTGTCCAATTTTATTAGTACGACACGAAACCGACACAAAAAGTTTGATTCTTTTTACTGTAACACAAATATACATCTACATTTTATGTTATGATTTTCTAAGCTTCTGGTAGCTTAAAAAATGATTCGTCTAAACAATAGGCATCGAGTACGTAATTAGTATTAGAAGTTGTAATAGAGAGTTCTGCAATGTGAAATCTTTTGTGTTTTAAACAAATAAAATCTGATGTACTACCTCTCCTGAAATGTTTATAGTCTATGTAGGCTGAAAAATGTTCCTGCAAAGTGAACACGTGTTTTGTTTGTATTTGCTTTAAAATACATTCTGTTAGAGCGGCACCTGACCCCTAATATGTTGCGGTGCGCTGATTCGCGTTATTTTTGTTTTATGGACTGCATGGGTAATCGCCGGCTCCAAACAAGCAACTTTTACAGAGAAGCCATCGCTCCAATGCCGCACTAGCTAAATTGCATTGTTCGTTTTATTGCAAGTGTGGATGGCGGAGCGCCCGCCAGAATTATTTACTATGTAACAGCACATGCACTTTATTCAGCCACCGATTTTTAGTATTGAAACCTTTTGTTTTATACGTGTGGAACTTGGTTTTATTGCCCACCCTGAACGATCGCTTTGTACGTAGGGAGCTAAAAGTTCCAAAAAGACCAAATTGTATCCCAGCTAGCGTTGGGTTTAACTCCCCGGAATATTTCCGACTGTTGGGTTTATTCCCAAATTCAGGGAAAGTATGCGGAATATTTCCAATTCGTCGGGAAAATAGGGAAAATACTCAGAAGTGCACTTAAAGTAATAAAATGCGAGAATGCGAGATACGCAGATGACCTAGCAATACTGATAAACGGAAACGCAGAAAACCTCCTATGTGGAATAATGCGATCCGCGCTCCAGATTGTAGAAAAATGGTGTGATGAGCATCAGCTATCAGTAAATCCGAAAAAGACGGAACTCATCCTTTTTACCAACAAAAGGAAGTTACCACACCTACAATTACCAAAACTATTTAACACCGAACTATCTCTCTCAACACAAGTGAAGTATCTAGGGATCACCCTTGATTGTAAACTAAACTGGGGGAGTCATATCGACGATAAAATAAAGAAGGCCTGCATAGCTTTCCATCAGTGTAAAAGACTAGTGGGCAAGAAATGGGGCCTAAATCCAAAGATAACACTGTGGTTATATACATCAGTAATCAGGCCTTCTTTTACCTACGGATCAGTTGTATGGTGGCCCAGAACGCAACTGACCACAACCAAATCAAAACTTCAAAGTTTACAACGCCTAGCAACCGTGGCGGCTACAGGATGTATGAAAACTACTCCATCGGCCGCATTAGAGTTCCTCCTGAATCTGAGACCATTACACCTGGTCATACAGGAGGAAGCAAAGGCGGCTGCCCTAAGACTTCGAGCGAACGGACTATGGAAACAAAACACGGATACCACGCACTCAAAAGTCCTGGATGGCATCCTGAGAGAAAGACCACTTCTGAACGCACCCATGGACAGGACACCATGCCAACACATCTTTGAAAGAAGATATAATATCCAACTCACTGAAGAGCCAAAAGACAGCTCCGGCATCAATGAAGTTAGGATATACACAGACGGCTCCAAGACCCCACAGGGTACAGGAGCTGGCGTATTTTCAAACGATCTGAACATAAGAATATCAACCACCCTAGACAAACTGAACACAATCTTCCAGGCGGAATGCATCGGAATCACCAGAGCGGCGCAGGCGATAGCGGACAGAGACATAAAAGACCTACAAATAAAAATTGTCTCAGACAGCGCCTCAGTGCTTCAAGCTCTGCAAAACAACAGCATAACATCTGTCCTTATACTGGAATGCCATAGTGCACTCCAATTCATAGCGAGCACAAATAAAGTAACCCTGCAATGGATCAAAGGACACAGCAACTCACTAGGTAACGACGCAGCCGATGAACTAGCCAAGAGGGGCTCAGCGACAACAGTACACGGACCAGAGCCGTTACTGGCCATACCGCAGGCCCAAACAAAGACATGGCTGCGTGCAGAAACTGAAGCAACACATCTAGCAGAGTGGAGAAACGGTGAAGGTTGTAGGCAGACAAAGGACGCAATCCCGGAATTCTCAAAAAGGTTCGCCCGCAACCTCACCCGACTAACAAGAGACAAGCTGCGCATAGCCGTAGGAACCATAACTGGCCACTGTCTTCTAAACAAACACCTATTCAACATAGGTGTCACAGACAGCCCCTTGTGCAGAGGATGCATGGAGGCAGAAGAAACACCGCAACACGTACTCATGGAGTGCGCCGGCGTGGCGGAGCAACGGGCAGACATTCTCAAATCCCCGGCAACATTTCCGGAGGCCTGTAGTAACCTGGGCAGGTTGCTAGCCTTTTGGGAAAACCTGAAGTGGTTAGAATAAAAGAGTAAAGGGACACACGCAGAAAGGCCCAATCAAGAGGCTAAGTGCGAAAAACACCCCAGCCAAACTAACTAACTAACTAACTACGCCTGTAGCACACCTTCACATAAAACCATAACAGCGGGACCACGCTAGTTTCGCCTGTTTGTCAGTTTTATTACACCAATCGTAAACGGCATGTTCTAATGCTTAGGTTTATTTGAGTCTCTCTTTCTTTGAGATTCGACGATCCTGTAGTATACTTCCTACTACTGTGTCCACGATGTCGTGAATTGGTGCAGAAATGTAGACGTTTGAGAAGGATTGGAGAGATCTCGACATAAACAAACTGGGTCGTAGTAAAATCTCTACATTAGAAAGGGCAGTTTGGCTTCTGTTAACTTTGAATATTTGAGACAAGTGATAATAAAGTTAAATCTTCGTTATTAAAAACAAGAAATTCAGAAAACAAAACGTGTAGGTTTGTTTTCTTCGAGGTGTCTAGGTGAACATACTTAAAGTCCCGAGTGTGTAAAGTGAGCTATCAACGGAATAGTAAAAGAAAGGTGCCTCTTTTTTATATTTTTTTGCTTGTAAGCTCGAAAACTGCTTGTTTTATTTTAAGACACATTCATTTAGATTTTTTTCCATAGGTCCAAAAGTGAACAAGATATTACAAAGTATCTGATTTGATAACAAGTTCAAAAAAAATGTATTAAATAAATGCGATTTTGCACAAGTAATAGATGTAACTAAAGAGAATTGTAAGTTTTTTTGTGTTTGTATGAATAACTAAGTTATATTTGCGGATGTTGAAACGTGCTATACACACATCAAAAAAAGTTTGAGATCGCTAGCATAAACTGATATAATTCTTTAAATTGAACTTTATCAAGAAAAAAATTTTGTTGTGTGTTTTCTTTGAATAGAAAAACCCATTGAAATTAAGAAAAAAAACTAATTTAAATTTTTTTATAACAAAAATTGTAATTAACCATAATGTAATTGTAAAAGAAATTTGATATAAAGGAAAATACTGTTTAACCAAACTTAACGAGAATTTATAAATAAAATGTTTTTATTCAATATAGTATAACTCCTTCCTTGCCTGGAACACATGCGGAGATCCTCCTGGGCATGCTGAGGATCAAGTTATCCAGCATTTCTTGGGGTAACCTGTCCCATTCTTGAATAGCGGTCAGGCACTTTATGGGGACGTGGCTGACGGTTCCAAACAGCTCGCTTAAGAGCATCCCACGCGTACTCTATTGTACACTATTGGGTTTAAGTCAGGCGAGCCGGTAGGCCAGTCTAACAAACGAAACAGTTTTGCCAAATGTTTTCTTCTTCATCTTCTTCATTCTGCCGAAGCCTAGCCCACTCCAATCTCTATCGTTGACGTTGCCGGGAATTCAGAGGCGCTCGCCAAAACCTCCGTGCTCGTAATCCAGCCTGGTGCAAGCAATTCCGAATGGTCTGAGTGCTAACTTCAAGCCCAGAGGCGGCCCGAACTTCTGCTTTTATTTTAGTAGCGTTGATTGTTGGGTCACGGGCTGCCAGCAATCTAATATAGCGCTTTTGGGCATCAGTCAAAACAGTTGGGTGACCACTGCGGGGTCAGTCAGCTAAATTACCCATCCCGTGGTACCTCTGCAACGTGGTCACGACACAGGATTGGGATATAGCAAGTCTGCGTGCTATATCTCTTGTGCTGTATCCTTCTTACCTCAAAGTTACTATTTACGTAAAAGTTCTGATAATCCTCTTGGCATTTTTTCAATCACATTTTTTTGCGAAAAAATATCTAAAATCTGTCAAAATTGACAAAATCAGATTTCTGAGTGAGCATAAGCTATGACTGAAAGCCTTTTTATATGGAAAAACAATTGAACTGTTTTATTGTTCTTTATTCTAATTGTATATTTTTAAATAAAGAATCTTAAAAGAAGAAGAAATCATAATATAATCTACCGTAACAAAAAAGATTTAGATAGAAAAAAGATTTAGATTTTTCAGTGATCACAAAAGAGGCGCCCTTTTTTTACTATTCCGTTGATAGCTCATTTACCACACTCGGGACTTTAAGTATGTTCACCTAGACACCTCGAAGAAAACAAACCTACCCGTTTTGTTTTCTGAATTTCTTATTTTTAATAACAAAGATTTAACTTTATCATCACTTGTCTCAAATAGGTATTTAAACTTAACAGAAGCCAAACTGCCGTTTCTAATGTAGAGATTTTACTATAACCCTGTTTCTTAACGTCGAGATCTCTCCAATCCTTCTCAAACGTCTACATTTCTGCACCTATTCGCGACATCGTGGGCACAGTAATAGGAAGTATACTACAGGATCGTCGAATCTCAAAGAAAAAAAGACTTCGATAAATCTAAGCATTAGAACATGCAGTTTACGTTTGGTGTAATAAAACTGACAAACAGGCAAAACTAGCGTGGTCCCGCTGTTATGGTTTTATGTAAGGGTATGCTACAGGCGTAAAACCATTGTTACAGTAGCTGAATTCTCGCATTTTATTAATTTAAGTCCACTTTTGAGTATTTTCCCGCCGAATTGGAATATTTCCCAATCTTTCCGTTTTTTCCCATACTTTCCCGTATTTTTCTTTTCCATCCCAATTTTTTCTTTCCCTTGCCCATCGCTAATCCCAGCTCAAAATAGTTACAAAAGAGTTCACATTAGAGTTCCGTGAAAACATTTTGTAGAGCACAAATTGTACGAATCTGTGCTACCTGCACTTAGTACCTATGCTATGAAATTGCACAGAATAGCAATGGGTGATTATTACTAAATTAATCGAATTATTCAAATGGTCTCTGTAATCGAATGTATTCGATAAGGAACCGCAGTCATTCGAATGTCCTTCGATTATGCGGCGGGCAATACCGGAGCGCGTGGTGCGCAGGCCGTATTACTAACTACTAACGAATGAATCGTCATTCGTCGCGTCGATTAATCATTCGTTCGCTGCCTGTCCTGTGCGCACACTCGCGGCAATTCGATCAATGCAACGAAGGGCCGAGTATAGATTATCATTCGATTGTCGATTATTATTCGATTATAATTTTTTTCGAATTACAAAACGACATTCGATAGTTCGAATGGTCGATTGTCGATTCATTCGTTTTTTTTTTTTTTTGAACAATCGCCCATCGGTAGCACAGAAGCACCGACATTTTATAAACTTTTGGTCCTTTTATTGTATGGATGTTAATAGTCTTTAGTTACGTATGGTTTTTGAATTCATTAATCTTCTACAAGCTTTCAGTACTTAATAGGTGTCTGCTTTAATAAGTATCTTTTGTCGTAGAAAAGTCCCAAATGCATCGTTTGTGCATAGCTAAGTTCCCACATTAATATAGACACTGCTGAGACCAACTGACCGTGGCCTAATAACCTTCCTAACGGGGACCTCTGAGGTATTAACTATGGTTATGTTTTGTACTTGGGATAAATTAAGGTAACAAACTTTTATATTCATAGTGTGCACATACGAGAATTATATTATTTAAACCGACTCCAATAAAAGAAGTAGGTACTCAATTTGACTGTATGTGATGTTTTTTGGCTGATAACTTATGTTCATGCGACTGACTGGATTGACACCAATTTGTAGTCCTCGGCCTTCCAGTTATGATATCTTTTATCCAGATATCTCTTCGGTCTATAGCAATAGGATAATTAACACACTAATAGTTTGCATTATAATACTTATTTTTCGATATCTTGATTGTGTGCTTGTGGTGTGCTCTATGCACACCTATGTAGCTTATAGCACCTGTCCGCAAATTCTTTAACACAGATTAGTGCAAATTACTGTCCTCTTACCGGGAACTGAATGCAAGCTTTTCGCTAAATTCGAATGTCTTTTGTGCTGTATTTAGGGACAATGGTCGCGCGATTGCAGCGCTGCTTTGGTATTTTATTTTCGACCATTACGCCATTGTAGTCGAAATCATTGTATCAATACAATACTGTGTGAGGCACATTTTGAAACTATTCCCAGGACCCAAATACACTCGCGTCAATAATACAATACCTTATTTGTATGTTATATAGTCCTAATGGTATGGTAATCCTCCGATTTATAGATTAAAATTTCCTTGAAAACAAATAGTAGTATAGATCTTACCAACCTTTTTTTTTTCGAAGTGTTATGAAAAACCTAACTCTGAAACGGTGATATTTTTAAAGTACTTTTTATATAAGTATTTTGATTAAGTAGTTTTTAAGATAATATTAAGATAGTCATCCTCAGTCTTTCTTCTCCTTAAGTTTGGCACGTTTTTTTGACAACCTATATATGTATAGGAACCTAAGTTTGTCGAAATTGGAAACTGTTTTTATTAGATGCGGTAAAATTCAGATACTTATTAACAAAACAAGCACAATTAATTCCTTAATGGTACAACAAAAGATTATTATTATGTTCAATGCATAATTAAGTAGCTTGCACAATTAATAGTTAAGGCATAGTTTAACTATTTCTTTTCATCGTGCATAGGTAGGTATTAAATTGGTATTTAAGAAAGTATCTTAAAAGATCAGCAAGTATTTTTTCAGGAATAGTGTGTTTACCTACATACATTATTTTACTAATTTACAAAATAGTAATAAATGTAATAATGTACAATTTGGATTTTTATTCAAAATCTTTACCTTAAGAATGGGACAATGGCAATCCATGTGAATCTTAGATCAAGAATTTACATATAAGGAAACATAAAGTAGTTTTAATAACTTTTGGTTGTTAATTTGAAATATACGCATTGTAGCAACACTGAAGTTGTATGAAAAGATGCAATTTTTCCTGTGTCGGTGCATCAACGCCGTCAGTTATTGTCACACGTCGCTATTGGTTCACACACACACCCAGCTTATAATCTATTTATTATTTCGTAGGTAGGTACATACACCATTATTTTGTTAATGCTATTTTTCACTCATTGATCATTAAACTGTCTTGACGTGGCTTGTCAAAAGTAGAGCTACTGCTCTGGACAAAACAGTTTGATCAAAAACCTACCTGACTTAGGAACTTAAAATATTATCTCGTGCACAAAATTAATTTTTCTTCAAAAACCGACATTTAATACTGTCCATATCTTGTGTAGCCATAAGCCCTAAATAAGGTTAAGATACACAACTTCCCATTTATCCCAATCCACCATCTGTGAGAAATGACCTTTTGAATGTCAAATTAATCTCGTCGCGGGCCGTTTTGTCGGCTAATCAAAAATTGCACGCACCGTAACATTTTATACTTTCCTGGGGACGTTATCTAATTTGGACCAGAGTAGCCAGACTGTTGATTGAGTGGAACGAAGTACCGAACGCGAGTAAAGGAGTCCGCGTTTTCGTCGCTTGATCTAATCTAATCACATGAAACAGTCAGTCAAGCAAGTTAGAAAAAACTAACACTTCTAATAAACTTACATCAATTTATTTACAACATTGTCTTTCACATATTTAGTGCCCAATGCATGCATGAGATACAAAAAATATGTAAAACTAGCGTCGGAAAGAACAAAATAAAGAATAATAAAGTTTTAACTGTTAGAAACGGACTGGCTGGAAGTAGTCCGGAAATTACTATCTAGGTACATATGAGTACATTAAATTGTGCATGGTTCCATTAAAAGAACCCTCTTAATAATAAATTTGACTCTGCTACTAACACTTGTTTAAATATGAGATGGCTACTGACGGCTAGTTTGGAATTCATGACTGATAGGTGACATGACATGCTTGTTTATTCAATTGGGAAGATGACAGTAAGCAAAAATCTTTAAAATAATGTGTCTATCTAGGAAAATATAGTATTTAGATTATGGAAAAAATCTTTTTTATTATTTTTAAGACGATTTTACTAGTTTATTTTAGAACATAAAAATGCAAAATACTGAAATCCGCCATGTTTTTTAAAACACCATTCAGATTCGAGTTACGTCACACCTCAGTAAATACTGTCACTGTCACTGAATTATAATACGAATTTCGATTTTATCACTAACGTTTGAAATATGTTTACTGAGGTGTGACGTCACAACAGACGCCAAGACATCCTGATCGCGTTTTGGCGTCAATTTATGAAAATTTCATTTAAATTGCATTTTTTTAAAATATTACCTTTGTTGATTGCAAAAATAATATTTTTTTTTGGAAATAGAAGATGCTTAATAATATTAAAAATACTTTTTCAAAATCTGTCATCTTGCCTATTGTTATAGCAATGTCAAAATCATTATTAGTAAGGCCCCCCTTACTAATAATGATTTGACAGAACACATCCCCATGTGTTCTTAAGTATTAGACTGGATGTATAATTATTTTAAGATTATTTATTGAGCTGGGTTGCACCATATTACTTTAACTACAAAAAACATCAAAAATCAGTCAACAATAACTCCAGTTAGTGTTATAATTGCGGTTAAAGTAAGGTGGTGCGCAACTCCGCAAGTGTTTATTCTTCTTTTTTTTTTACATAGCTATTGGCATAATTTCCTCGTTGATAAGTATCTGTAATACTTACTTGCATTTAATTGTGCACTTATCTAAATCTAGTTTGTCAGTCAATTGTAAGGTTTTTGAAACTTCCGTCAACGCTCGGGAAGAATGTGCTTATTGTATATGGACCATTTGGCCTTTTTGATTCGTCGACTCTTTTTAATGACTCTTCTTTAAAGAATTCTTTGTTTGCTTTTAGCTTGTTCCACATTTCATCTAAAAAATAGTTATGAAAAAAACATTTTACAGATTGCCCGAAGTTCATTCATCACTAATTAAAGAGATAAGCATGCTTCAGCAATAACATTATTTTAGTGATAAAACCTACTTAGTACTTAAACATTTTTCTGTGTATAAATTGCAATGTTGTTCTTGTTACAGTGTGCAATAAAAAATAATTATTTATTTATCTATCAGTGCACACAACGAGACTAAGTACCAGTTAACTCACAACTACAAGACTCAAAGGTTTTCTTAAAATTAGTTTTAAATGCACCTCTTTACCTCTTAATGTCACAACGTCTTTATACTCCCCGCCTGCCTCCTTTGGTAAGGCACTTCGAGGTAAGTATTCCTCTAGCGTGTCAGACCCAGCTGCGTGAACCTTCAGACGGTCCAACATCCCGGTCATGAATGGCTTCACCATGGAAAGCATTTTATCCACAAACTTTGGGGCGTTAATGAAATGGAATTCCTTAAGCCGAATTAACATAGCCTCCTGCAAACATAACATTAGAGTTACATCATTTGATATTGACGACCGTCTTGGTGTAGTGGTTCACGCCACCGACTTCTAAACCAGGCGGTTGCGGGTTCGAATCCCGCAAGGGGCAAATGTTTGTGTGATGAGCACGAGCATTTGTACCTAAGTCATGGATGTTTATAAATGTATATAAGTATGTCTACCCGTTATCCTAGTCACCATAGCACAAGCTCGCGCTTAGTTTGGGGCTAGGTAATTGGTGTGTAAAAAAAAATTTGGTTAACTGTCAATAAATAGTACAATGTAGAAGGAATACTACGGGTAAATATTGGTCACTTTTCTCTCTCACTCAATTTTAATCAAATTTTAATTAAAGTAAGAGAGGAAGTGAGTAGAAAATGTAGTCTAACTATACCTGTAAGAAAAAGAAGAATTGCTGTGCTACATTCACATCAATTGCTGATATATGAGTGAGTGTCACTCGATCCATATCTACAATCACTGCTATTTCTGGTAAAGTTCCTTCTTCGTATTGCCACAGGTCCAGTATCATTACAAAGGTCCTATAAATTAAAACATAAGTCCTTAAGACATTTATTAAATTAATTTGAAGGATATTTGAAGGATAAATTCCTTTAAATACAAATTAGTTACACTATTTCCTACTATACCAAAAAAATTCAATTCAATTGCCATTTTTGTTATGAAGTTTTTATTATTGTTGGGAGATTTATTAACATGTTTAGACCTGAGTTCACCAATTTTTTGTAAGCACCCGTTGAACCTCAATTAACGGTTAATTTGCCAGAATTCCCATACAAAATATGTCAAATTATTATAAACCGGCTGATTAAATATTAAATATAATGTTGGTGAGCTCGACGCTTAGTAAAAATAATATTTCGATTTTGGTGTCTAGAATACTAAAGAGTAAGTATTAAAATAAAAACTGATTTTAAAAAGTTCATATTTGTAAGAGTTTCTATACAAATGTTTATAGTATAGTATGTAAATGTTAGTTAATAAGTATATCGTAAATGGTAATACTTTTGCTTTAGCATTTAGTAGGAGATGACGTATCTAATATCCATGCTAATATGTACTTAAAAGATTATTCTTCAATTACGGGACACCTGTAGGTATACAAATTATTATCATCAACTCTCCCATACCTAACTGCATCCTTATAGACGAATTTTTTGATATCTGGATCTAATAAATAACAATACAGAACTCGGTATCCTTTCAGAGTCGGCCCACTGAGAGGGGTTATCAGCCTGAAATACAGGACAACATTCGTAAAAAATATAACATGTATCTTAGGTAAATTGTATTTGAATCCTTTTTTAAATGAATCAAATGAACAGATTTAGCAGGTCTGCACTTACCACGTATTTAAAGCCACTTCTAGCGATTCGTCTACGTTTCTGTTTGAATAAAAACTTAACAAGGTTCTAAGACTGTAATTAAGATCAATCACTTGCTTCGTCAGCTCAATATCACCATTGCAATAATTGGAGGCGAATATAATGTCTAAATCTGAAAAACCGATTTCGTGTTAAGGCCTTTATGTAATACCAACCAAGTATTATTCTGTACACACCATACTTAGATCACGGGACAGGTTGGAAATCTCGCATGAAAAAAAAACTCAGTTCATGAATAAGAAGGACAAAGATTTAACCAAATAATGTTTACTATTAGTTTTTCATATTTTTTTTCTGTGTATAGTGAGTTTATATGAATTATTTTTATTTCGCAATAGGTATTATATATTAATTGCAACATCTTTTAAGGCTACCAAATACCATCTATAGGCACCTAACTTAGACAGTAAAAATAATACTGTACACAGCTGCAAGTTCAGTAATAATTTAGTACTGTACACGTACTATTGATAGCTACAGCATAAATAATAATTTGTGTAAGTATATATAAACGAATATAGAAGTAAGTATGTAGTTAGTTATGTTTTTAGCAATACCCTTTTTAACAGAGTCAATGTTTCTGTACGAGTGTACTATTCAGTTGTGCAAATAAATTAACTAAAACTGATAAGGATAACTAACTACTTGCTTGCATATTTCCACAAAACTAAGAATGTTATCGTGAATTACATACATACCTGTAATATACATGTACGGGAGATGTAATTGCGTCTTCAACCATTTTCGAATCTCCTCAACATTACGCTTAAGAGGTGGCACTTTTTCATATTCCCTTTCAACTGAAAATGCCACAACTGTCATATCAATAGATGAATTTATTTACATGCGCGTACTTGTGCAGTGTTTCCACGAATGTAACGTTATCATAGTGATGCGAGCGTCTTGCTTCAAATTAGCGCAAGGTCAATATTAGTGACATGCCGACTCGAACAGCAGAAACGTTGATACACTCGATTGATCGCGATGCCTGATATCGACAGGCTATTCGGCTACTAACTGCTCGCTCCGGACAAGCGACCCGCTCTAAGTGATAAATTGTATAGGCGTAGTAGCGGGCAGCTTTATTGCCGATGATGAAATATTATACTTCAATCTAACGCTAACTGCATGCCATTTTGTTTGAAAAACCTTTATGCCGTTGGCCGGTCCACCATTTTTTATTGTTTCAGATCGACGGATTTACGAGTTAATTTATATGTTTGAATAGGTAGGTATAACATCTGTGGTATTAGTATGCACCATACACACTACACACCATAGACTTTTTAAATAAAAATAGCTTGGCTCCAATAAAAGTCTCATAGTTTGGAAGATAATGCATCTTTTTTGTATTTTTCTTTTATGAAGAATACAAGAAAGTGACATTACCTCCCAAACCAAAGTATTTTTAATTAATTTGAACTGTCTATAGCTGAGCTATCTCCAGTGTCAGTATGGCACGCTCTTTTTAGGACACCTGTAATAAATGCGAAAGTAACTCTGTGTGTGACGCAATCACGCCTGAACTACTGAACCGATTCAAATGAAATTTGGTACAGAGATATTTTGAGACCCTGGTAAGGACATAGGCTACTTTATGTCGCGATATATAAATATCAAGGGGGGCTGAAATGAGAGATGAAAATTTGTATGGAAAATCCTACTTTTGAGGGCGAAGTCGCGGGAAACTGCTAGTTCAAAATTAAATAAAAATATCGGTAGTAAACAAGCCATTGAATTGGAAATAATATATCATTCCCTACACCAAACTCAAGTTCGACAAACTTCGATCGAATTGTCATGAAAATGTACCTATTTAATAATTACATAGGTACATTTTTAAATGTTTATATCTAAATACATAGGTACATTTTCATGACATTTTAACCTCTTAACATCAAATCTACATACCGATTTTTATCAAAATATATCGGATCCGCTAATGTAGGTTTCTCTTTAAATTCAATTTTATACCCAATTTAATTGTTTTAAATTTATTTTATATTTTAATTCTAATTAAATTTTAAAGCCATGACAGTTAAATTCGATATCATTTTATTTGTACGATAGTTATTTGTCTGAAATAAAGATTTATTATAATTATTAAATATCATTTGTATTGTAAAATACATTAGGGGAAAATACGAAGCTATGCCACCGCCCTTGCCCGAGTTTCCACAGCACCGGGTGAGTGCACGGGCGGAGCGGCTCATTGACCAGGGTGGCTCACGGTCCACCAAGCGTTTTCAAAGCTGGCCACTCAACCGTGACCACAACATATTTTAGATATTATAACTAAATGTTACGGAGAGACGCATCGTGCTCAAACAAGGATACAGGCTGTCCAGTAAATGAAGGCTAATCGTTTTAACTTCAGATTACCTATACCCACGTTCATAAATGTAAGTTTTAGGATTATTGAGATTTTTATTTTTGGTTTTTATCAGTTTTAGGACGTATGTAGCGTATCATAACATTTTAAGAAAACAAGTACATAATTGAACAAGCAGTTAATTAATTTAAAACCAGACTGCAAAACCTAGTATTTTTGTAATGGCCTTTATGCTTTCATTTAAAACTCATAATTGCTATAGTACTTATATAGTAAGAAACAACACCACCCTTATTTTCAATCGCGGGCGCCAATATCATAATTTATAGGTAAACTTTTATTTTTTACTATCGGACAAATAATCGATCCATAAATTGTTAGTAAACTAGTAAGATAAGTTTGGCTAAGCCGATTTTGATTAGTAAGTATTTGTTAGGAAAGGTTTGACAAGATCAGGATCCGTTGATGGGATCCGAGAAAAATCAAGGTCAACCCTGTAATTTTATGGGAACGCACATTGTGTTTTATTCAATTTCTGAAACCATTCAAGTATGCGTCTGGTATTTTTGACCTCACGTTCTGAACTGATGGTGGTAGTCGTATGAAACTCTTCATCAAATATGAGTTTGCGAATGGCGATTGTAAATTGTGTTAGGAAGTGCGAGCAATTAGTTGATGATGAAAGAAGGCACTCCTCATCAAATGGGAGTTCGTGATTTAGGATTGAGGAATTGTGTTAGGTAATACGGGCAATTCGTGTAGGTAGGTACACCTATCACTGAAAATAGTAAAATAGGACAGTAGTTTAACTTTATATCATGAAACTTCGTCAGTTTTGAAGCGAAATCGCTAAAAATGAGTATTTAGCTTTTTGGTTAGCAATTAAGGACAACGTAGTTTAGGATTACTTAGGATTAGGAAATTCGACATTTTCGCGAACAATAAAATAAAATAGGCGTGCATACCGAGAAATTAGGCAATTAGGCCTTATAACGAGTATTCAATATACTAACCCTATTAAAACGCTTGATAATTACTATCTGTCTCGTCATAGATCACAATCACATCACAAGTTATAGAAGTATCTCACCTACTTCATCCTCAAAGCTTGAACAGATATTGGCCAGCTGCATTTCTTGCTTCATACTATCTTGGTGGTGTTCGTTGGAGTTTAAACATTCGTCATTACTTGCCTCGCACTAAAAAGTTATTATTTACTTAGGTACATATTCGGTTAAAGATTCGCTTCAAGCCTACAACACTCCAAAGCAATGAAATATGAGTTTTATAGAACTTACAAATATCACAATATATATGAGCAGAGCCACTTGAGATCTCATAGTTGTCTGTTAGTTATAATTACCTGATACTGTTCTTACCGCTGCACTGTTGACGTTTTATACGCATGCAGATTGTACCTACACCGGCTAATTATATTTCGTGCAAACAAATGTTACCTCACACTTACAAAACTTGGGCAAGGTCGAGTCGCACTCATGGGTTCCGTACAAACCTTTCCGTCACCAGAACCAGATGGGGTCTTGAAGATTTTTCTGACTTTTAACGATCCAAAAATAATTTTAATTAAGTATATCTACGCGTTAGGCGTAGTCACACGTTACATATACCTACCTACCGTAGCACTTTGACAACGTGTGACAACGCCTTTCCAAACATGAAAATTCTGAAAATCTTGTTTTATACTTTTTCAGCGTCGTTTTTTGTCGTAGTTGGGTTTTAGTTTTTTACTTTTTATTATTTGTACTATTTTGGTGTTAAAGTGTATTTGTGGCGCATAATATGAACAAAAGTTAAATTGATGAACTAAGTATTCTGATAAGTAGTAAAAAAGCTATGAACGAAAAGATGTGAATTATATGCAATCAGCCCATGAATACAGGTAAAGTCACGAGCAAATGCTAGTAATATATATATATATTCAAAATGTACAAATAAAGCGCTTTCAAATGATATCAAACACGGCATATTTATCTTAACTTTATTTTTTTACTCTGTATGTTTTGTCTGCTAGAGGGCGCCACATTAGATTTTGTAAAACCCCATATAGCCTATAACCAGCGGACAATTAAGACGCTTCTAATGATATGTCATTTGTCGAATTCTGATAAGTAGTTTAGAAGTTACGAGGGAACAGATGAACATACATACATACATACATAGCCTGTCAAAATCATAACCCTCCTTTTGCTTTGCCGTAATCGGGTAAAAATTATACTTGTTTACAGATACTTAACTATTTGTTTCTTTAATATAAGTACAACAGTGTGTGCGTGTGTGTACATATAGCTTAGCTCCATATACGTGATTCAAGGCTACATCGTTTTGACAGTTTTTATTGATTTAAATTTAATGCATAAAGCAAGCGCAACATTCTCAGTTGGAACCATTTTATGAGCAAACAGACCGACATCGATAACTTCGCGTTTTTCCTTTCTGCACAAGGCCAGAATGAGCCATAGGGAACTACTCGCGTAGGTACAGGCCCAAGTAGTGCCGGTTTTTTTAATTCTGACTACCTATAAGTACATGAATTTTGTGTTCCAAACTATAATAAACGCATCACTTACGCCTGACAAGAGTTTTGTAGATGTCATAGAGCATAGTAAATACATATATACCAGTAGATGTACTAAATGGAATAAATGAATAAATATTCGTTTGTAGGCTACCATTACGAATAATTATTATTATTTACAAATTGTCTTTTATATTATTTACAAATGCATAAACTTAGTTAGATTAGAAATAAATAATAAACATAGCTATTAATATACAGTTCATACGGTTCTGTATATTTCATAGATTAACATTATTTACATCATAGAATTAACTTACTAACTATACTACACTACACTTACTAACTATACTTATTCACTACGCGTAATAGCCATCAAGTCGAAATCATAGCATAACATATTATCGCGCGTGCATATCTATCACGGCGCGATGCAATGGACCGGTCGCCTGCCGTGCTCTTTACTACGTCACAGCGGCGGCCTAAACTGGACACGGCGAGCCGCCGCGAGCGCACGCTCGCTCGCCCGACCGCTACACCTATCGGCTCACGCGAATTTATCAACAAACTCTGTGCGTTATCATTTCTTCCCGATACTCCTTCTGCATTACGAGGGTCAAACTGAAAGTTCTTAGAAAATCAAAAACTGATTACATTAGCCAGTTATTAGTTTTATTATATCTTTTCAAAATATTGTCCATTGACGTCAATACACCGCTGCATGCGATGGAACCACTGGGAAAAGCACTTTGCCCACTCGTCCTTAGGGGTCTCTTCAATGGCATCGCGATACGCAGCCACCGCTTCTTCAGCATTCATAAACCGCTTTCCTTTAAGTTTTTCTTTATTTTTTGGAAATAAATAAAAATCACAAGGCGCGAGGTCGGGGCTATACGGCGGGTGACCCAGTAATTCAACGTTTGATGTCGCCAAATAGTCGATCGTTCGCTTGGCGGTGTGCGACGAGGCGTTGTCGTGGTGAAGGAGGATCCTACTGCGAGGTCGTTTCTCTCGAACTTTTTCCAAGACAAGTGGCAAACAATTGGTAGTGTACCATTCTGCAGAAACTGTTTTTTGATCCTCTAACACAATTGTTGCGAAATGACCTATCCTTCCAAAGAACGAGGCCACCATTTTTTTTCCCGCACTTCGATCTCTCTTCACTTTAGTTGGCAACTCCTCGAAAGGAAACACCCACTGAGCAGATTGTCTTTTGGTTTCAGGATCATAACAGTAAATCCAGCTTTCGTCACCTGTTAGTATGTCGAACACAGCATTTGAGTCACCTCCGTTAAATCTTTCAATCATTTTACGGCACCAATCCACACGATGGAGTTTTTGAGCCTTAGTCAAATTATGAGGTATCCACCGGGCGCAAAGCTTCCTGACCGCTAAATGTTCGTGGAGGATTTTGTGCACTTGACTCATACCGATGCCTAAGCTTGTCCGAATCTGCTGATAGGTCACTCTTTTGTCAGTCTCTATCATACGCCGCACAACACAGATGTTATTTTCAGTCGTCGCCGTAGAAGGCCGTCCCTCACGTACATCATCAGTGAGATTAGTGCGACCACGTTTAAACTCATTAAACCAGTTGTAAACAGTCGCACGAGATGGGGCTTCATCGTGAAAGGCCAATCGTAGTCTATCATAACTTTCTTGTTGACTTAAATGACATCGAAAGTCATAAAAAATCATTGCACGAAAATTTTCTCGTGTTAAATTCATTTTGACGTGACACAGACAATTTTCAATTTACCGCCAAGTCGTAAAACAAATGACAAATGAATGAAATATATACTCAGTAATATTGGCAAAGAGTTCTATTTTCAAATTTTAGAATATTTTTTTTATTATATTGTTTATAAGTGGCCAGTTCTAAGAACTTTTAGTTTGACCCTCGTATAACTGGGTGGCATACCTAGCCCCCAAACTGGTGACCCGCTTTGCACACGTCGATGGAAGATAGCAACGACGACAGGTTTTCTGAGGCGATGGAGGGTAACAGCGACGATGGCGCGGCAAAAGGGCAAGCCTCCACTAGAAGCGATGCGAGTGATGTTTTTCGTGTTGGTGTAAGGAATATCCCATTTTATTCAGACAAGCCAGCTCTGTGGTTCGCGATGCTAGAAGGTCAGATTGTTTTAGCTAATATTACAAGCGACAACACAAAATTCTACCACACGATTGCTATGCTCGACCATCAGTACGCAATTGAAGTGGAGGATGTCACCGAGTCCCCACCGCCTACAGATAAGTACGACAAATTAAAAACTGAGCTGATAAAGCGTCTGTCGGCATCCAAGGAGCGAAAAGTGAAGCAGCTACTGGACCATGAACAGCTAGTTGATCGTAAGCCTTCCCAATTCCTGCGACAGCGACACCTGCAACATCTAGCTGGCCCTAATGTACAACAGGATTTCATCCGCACTATCTGGACCAGTAGACTGCCCAGTAGCATGCAAACGATTATTGCATCCCAAGCCACTTCATCTTTAGAAGCTATAGCTGACCTCGCTGACCGCATCCAGGACATCGTACCAGCATCTCCGTGCGTAGCTTCAACCTCAGCACCAACGTCATCACATTACCGCAGCACAGACGAAAGGTTGGACATGATAGCGGCACAAATAGAGAAGCTGACACAACAGGTTTACGCACTCAGCACGCGTCCTAGCAGATCCAGGCCAAATTCAAGATCTAAGGACAATAATCGGCAGCGTAGTCGCAGCAGATCCCAATCCAGTTACCGCAAATACCCAACATGCTGGTACCACTCAAAGTTTGGCAGCAAGGCTCACTCCTGCATCAAGCCCTGCGACTACAAGGCGGAAAACGCTCAGGGTGGTCGGTGATGGCGACGGACGATTATCCAAATAGTCACGGTCGCCTATTTGTCACAGACCGGAACAGTAAAACCCAGTTTCTTGTAGACACTGGCAGTGATTTGTGTGTGTTTCCTCGTTCAGCGTTCAAAGAACGACGTCAACTACTTACGTTCAAATACTTACTAGCGCCTTCAAAAAAAAACTAAAATATTTGTAACAACTTTTTTTATCGCCAAGTAAAAGAAACGTGGAAGTAAGTCGATGCCAATAGTAGTATTCATACGTATCACCTATGTTACTTCTATGCTGGCACCGACTTCCTTCCACGTTTCTTTAACTTAGCGATAAAATAACGTTATTTCAAACTGTATTTTTTTAAAGTGAAACATGTTGGAACATATTCTTTATTCATTGTATAAGTAGTTAAATACAAACATCTGTGATTACGAGTTAAAGATGTTGCGAATATTCGCAGCCGCATATGCGAAACATCCGCATGTATTTTAACATCTGCATCCACATCTGCAATAATCGATGAGGATTTTCTTGCGGATGTGGATATTCGGCAAGTCGCGACAAGAACAAAATCAATTTGTTATTGCGATCCCAGCGAGCAGCGAGTCGAAAAACTACCAACCTATTGGTAGCTACGGCGTAGCTTACTACTAGCTACGGCGTAGCTTACTAGCTACAGCGTAGCGTTTCGTAGCTACGCGCGAGGGTCCCTATTCGTCGTGAAAAATGTTAGACATGGTGAAGAGGTTTTCTTTTAAAAAACTTTAATACTTAGATATTATTTGAAGAAAACATTTATTTGAAGAAAACATTACCTGATTCCGTTATACCGAAATTACAGTCGCAACTATCACGGGCATAAAGAGGTCACCACGGAATTAGCTATGTTGACTTGCTTTAGTGAAATAGCTATAACTCTTAAGGTACCTAGGTTAAAAGACTGAAATCATTTGCGCCTAGATTCTTTCCAAAAGATCGATTCAAACCTAGCTTAGGTCAAAAAACTTCAATTTAATCACTCAAACGCATTTGTCACGAAGTTGGATGAGTCACCCTAAATTCCAATAGGTACGCTATATTCAAGGAGAGTTGATAGAGCGTGCTAAGTATCCGAATGTTCCTGCGCTGTCATATGAAGAGCAATCCGAGCTGGAAGCGAAACTTAGAGACGTGGTCGTACGGAGACCGAAAACAATTATTCCAATTCATTGAGAAGGTTTTAAGCAATATTTAAACAACTTCAGTGCCATTATTTTCGCAAGCTCTCTACCGTTTTAAGCACACCCTCTAGCAGGTATCCGTGCTAGAGGGTAGAAAGTTCTAAAAAGGATAGAGAGCACGAGAGGCACCAGTGGCCCATTTGCTGATTTCCTGTACGTTTTTGTTAACTCCAGCTCAACGTAGGTAGTACTCGTATGTAAATTCCCAGCTCTTAGTCAGGCAAATCCCTACTGTATGACCTCACTATCAAAGCCAACAGGTGGAAGAGTAGTGCGTCGAGCTTATTAGGTCGCCTTGCTTTTGGTTGCCGATTATGATGGTCTGACACTTGCTGGAATTCAGTTTGAGCACCTTTGACTCCCAATCTACTGGCAAATCACAGATCTCGCGTAGTATGTGAAAATCACCATTGAGACGACAAATAGCGATACCTACCCGAATTATTTACTCTCATATGATCGATAATCGATACCTAGGGATATTTTTTCTAATCTCTGGTTGTCATCCTTCAAATGTCACAATATTTACAATGTGATTTACAACCATCTTTACAACACTAGGTTTTTTTAATTAGTTTTATATTTTTTATAATATTTTTGAGATCTTTTTTTTTACATTTTATGTTTTTATTTATTTTATTATACACATTATTTTCAAAATGTTGTCAAGCTCAGACGACGAAGACGACGAATTCGGTGGACTTTACGAGGATGGACACTGGGTATGGAACAATGAAAAAATGCAACTTGATTTCCAAAGGCAAGAATGAACAACACAATTATACGATAATTTATAGTGCCTAGATAAAACCTCCGAGTATCTACACTCACGCTGAATAAGGAAATATTACCCTTTATCCATAGCCGCCTTTTCCACACAGAAACCGTGCGCTTAGTGCTTGCTTAGTACCTACGTAGTTACGCGCTGAAGCGTTGCGGTCGGGTGCGGTCGGGTGCGGTTGAGTTGTGTTGTCCCGTGATGGTAGTAAACCGTCACCATCAAATCGACGCGTCAGAGCGCCGTGCTGCTAGCTAGCGTCAGGCCTGTGTATCTCCCCGCGGAGGTAGCAAAAACGTACCTACGCGCGGCGCACCTACGTAGGTGCTAAAACAAGTTGCGTGTCGCTACCGGCCAGAGCCACGCTCGCGCGTTTTATTCACCGGCGGCCGCGCGGCTACGTTGCTGGCTGGACGAGAATGAATAAAGTACTAGAAACAGGCGCTAGATGGCGTTAGAAGCTTCTCGTAGCAGTCCACCCTATCGCGTCGCGTGATATTACGTCACTGAATAGGTTTAGTGTATTATGAATCATATTCCAGAGCAATAAGTATGAAATTATCTTGCAATGGATTTTTGTAGGTGTCTACGCGAAAATGTGCTTGACTCTGAGGCGAACTAAATTACGCCATATTGTTGACGACATTGAGTAGACATTTCTTTGAATACAATTGCTAAGTCATACTTCTGTACGAAGTACTAGTATTCTGTGCTAGCGTCCACGATCTGTTTGTCGATATACTTACTAACTTTTTCTATAGTATAACACAACTCAACGCTATAGAACGCAGCGCCTTAGTGCCATAACGCGGCGACAGGTACGCGTTCTATTTTGCGAAGCCTTTACCTGCGATTTACTAATGCAAACATAGCTCAAAATACTATCTAATCATTATCACACGTTACCGTGCGTGATAATAAGGTATACAGTTTAACTACGAAAACAGCTTTTATTACGTAGAGAATAGAGGCGGTCAAGTTCAACTAACATGGCTGACTTGCGGCTGTGTGTATTTATTTACAAGGTGACCCTGAAAATCGTGTATCAAACAAAATAGAGAATAAAGGAGGTATATAGAGGATAAGGATCAAACAAAAAATTAAAATAAACTTGAATTATTATGTTAAACCCCTAATATCTTTGTTTTATTCTTGCTTAGAAAAGTGTTACAAAAAAAACGGTTTTAACTGAGGGTTGTTAAATAAACTTCTATAAGGAGACCTCTAGTAATTTCTTACAAAGCATTGATTTTGTTCACAATATTAACTGATTTTAGGAACACGTTGTGAACTTGTATATGGGCAGGTTAGGCAATGGGCGCTGATTTATCGTAGCAAGTGTTACCTACCACTACCTTTTTAAATGAATTTGCGCAGTGTTTTTCGTTTGCTTTTTTTTCACCATTTACAGTATGTTATATTTTTTATTATTATTTAGGGACTTGACATTTTAATTCAATATTACAGTACTGTAAGAAATTAGCTAGTTTTATTATTAGGAGTTTACACCCTTCAGTTAAAACGAGTTTTTTGTAACACCATGTAGAATGATTCTTTGGGTAGGTAGGTACACTAACTTTTGGAGTAATGGCAACACAATGACAATTCCCGTTCTGTAGAACAAAATGTAGGTAGGTACCTACTACTGAAAAGTCATTCCGTCCTCAAGAAAGGATGCCTGCTTAATCAAAATTTAAATAAGGTGTAAACCTAACAGAGTTATTTGTGGCTAATTTATTTTACGTTATTTTTTTATTTTATTTGAAATGGGTTTGCTCTTGACTCTAGACTAAGCCAGACGTGGCACAGACAGAGTCGATGATGGAGCGAGCTCACCCAGAAGAAGCCTGTTCACTGAGTTTGATTCAAAACTAACAAAAATAACGTTATCATCACAGAGTTAACAGATATTGCAGTTAACTTTGTCATAATTGTTTGGACCTGAAGTGGCACGCTTGGAGCCTAGAGGGTGTTTTGAGATTTGATTAAACCTAATCATCTAATACACTGAATTTTATTCGAGTAGCCGAAAAACCGCCTTTCTTGGAGGCACGATTTGCACCTCGGCTAGGCTACTACAGCGTCAAATAACCATTTGTAAACGTCCGTTATTTGTTTGTTTGACTAGGTAATTGTTACTTTTTTTTAAATCTAACCATAGCAATAACTTGGTGGGAATAGCAATAAGCTCGAACCGGGAAGTTAGTTGATTAAGATGCTTTATACGGATTCGTTGTTGTGAACAACATTCTGGTTAGTTAATTTTAAAGATGTTACTAAATTACAAAAAGAAACTTCGAAACAAAGTGCATTTTTTGTGATGGAACAACAAGGTCACAATTTTCGATTTTTTTTTCTTTGGCTTGTGCCGCCATTTAAGTTTTGATTCGAAATAATAGTAAAGTATCTTGAAATTAGAAAATGGCCGTATTTTTGGATTGCGTTAAATTAGAAACTTGATTTTTAGGGTTCCGTAGTCCGACAAGGAACCCTTATAAGATCGTTCAGTCCGTCCGTCCTAGTCAGCAGAATATCTTCTACGTTTATGGACTGATTTGCATGTAACTTGGTTCGAGGATACTTCACATATAGATCCCCTTTTTTTTAAATACAAAAAATTAGAATTACCCCTATTAGGACTATGAAAATAAGGTAAGGTTTCCATACAACACTTTTTTATCAGCTTTACCATTTGCGAGATATAGCCCGCCAAAGTCGTTTACACAGTGTGTCCCCACCTGTAATTTTTAAAGTGTTGGACCTATAAACTTCAAATCACTTACGTAAAGAAACAGGCTCGGAAACTCTTATTTAAAATTGTTTCGGGTATCCTGTGATGAATACTTTTGAAATTATAAATAAATAAAAATACTTTTTTGCCAAAATAACAGTATAAACTTAAAAAGTTTTTTTGCCTATACTGTCTAATGTTGTAAGTTAATGGTACGGAACCCTTCGTGCTCGAGTCCAACTAGCACTTGGCCGGTTTTTTTACAGCTTCAAGTTACCGCAGATATATATTGTTAATTTCAACGTGATACCTTCCTTCCACGCGTTCCTGAGAAAAAGGGAAAACTCTTGATAGACAGACTGATAGATGTGAGATGAACAACAAAGATTTCCTAGAAGGGTTCCTTTTTTCCTTTTGAGTTAAGTTGAGTCATGGGTTGAGTTAACCTATGCTACGAAACTCTTAAAACACAAAAATAGTCATAACTTTTTATCAATACCTACGTTTTATCGTCATGCCCTACAAATGCATTTTTTTGTCGGGAATAAGCTCCTTCATCTCTCTGTTTCGTTTGATCCACGATTTTCAGGGCAACTCTTAAGGACTAATCCATAAAACTTTACTTAGGTACAGCGATTTGAAAGTCCCGGAAGATACTGCTCAACAAATACCAGCGATATTTGGTCCGGTAGAGTTCAAAGATGACATTGATGTAATAGAGCAGGTTTGTTTGTTTACATATTATATATGACACATAAAAAACTAAACGATAATCAGTTCATCCGTTTATGAGCTACGATATCACAGACAGATTCAAACATATACTTATATATACAAACAAATAACACCCCTCTTTTTGCGTCAGTGATTAAAAATGAATAGACAATTTTCTGCACTAGTCTAACACAATTTTACTTACCTACCTAATCATCGTTATTTCCAGCAAAGATTTCGAAAACGTTTTCAAAGGCGACCAGAAGGAGACGAAGATGTTGTTTGTCTCCAGGTTGTTTAGCAATTCAATTACCATAATTAATTAACTTTGTTATTGATTACATTTAAACGTCATTATGATTGTGTTTTAGGATGTAAAAGACGTAGTACTATATACTGCTCCGAATTCTATACTAACTCCAACTGTCGTAAGTGTCTTGCACCGTCCTACCACGGATCGGTTTATTCGAGCTTTGATTTTCTACTTTCAGTATTATTTACAGGTAAAATTTTCAGTACTATTGAATGTTTTCTTCCTAAATGGCAATATTTTTATGAGTTATATTTTCGATAACATAGGTTGCTGATCAGATGGCTAGACGAATGCTTGAACTAGAAACAAAAGTTCGGACTCCAAGAAGCGAAACAGTGGAACTAGAATTTATGGAAAACTTGGAGGATCTACGTTTACTCGTTGCTAAGGAATATTGCACGATGATTTTAGGTAGGTACTTTTGGTATCAAAGTACCTACCTGGATAATACCTACATTTAAAGGACTTACCTCTGCTTTTTATTTCATCGTATTAATTAACCTTTTTAGGTGGGGCGGACTTGAGAAAATTTCATCACATGGGACCACACAAAAAGTTGCCCTCTTTATCAAAAAAGGACGCATTAATGTTTGAATCAGTATTACGTATGAGTATACAAATAGTATGGGTGGCTCTTGGAAGACAGTCATTTAACCAAATTGGTAATACTTTCTCGCATTTTAAACTCATACCGTCTACATATTTTAAATTCTGTTAAGGAAGAATGTATTGAATTTTCAGAGCTAGAAACTCATAGAATGTTCAAGTCTCAACTGTTCAACATCATAGATCGCAAACAGAAGGCTAATTACGTAGCTAAACTAGCTCCGTACGAGCGCTCCGTACTGTTAGGCCACTGCGTGAATGAAAAGCAAAAACTGAACATGCTTTCACCTTTAATGAACGAAGTCCTGTGTCACCGGTCCATGGACTTCAGGATTTTCGCCCTTGGAACTACAAAATTACCAGTGTATGTAATTCAATTATGATTGGTCTGTTTTGCAGTTACTTCTTACCTACTGATAGAATCTGTATATTATAAATACTAGCAACTCACAGTTTATATAATATGAATACTAGCAGTTCACCGCGACTTTACCTGCGCCAAAAGCTGAATTTTCCAATTAAACTTTCACTCCCCATTCGCGACAAAATGTAGCCTGTCTCATACTATCTCTTGAATTTCATATAAATCAGTTCAGTGGTGTAAGCGTCAAGAGGTAACAGACAGACTCTTTTTTCGCATTATAATATTAGTATGGATTTCTATATAATGTACCTTATAGTTGGTTACGTTCATTTTGTACAATGTCCCACAACCTGAAACGCTATAACCTAAAACTGGACGTTAATTATATTCAACCCCAACAGTAAAAAGTGCGTGCTTAACTCTTGGTTGGTCCTGATTATATTTTTTCATGAGACTATCTACAGTATAATAACTGGAGTAAACCCAAAAATCAACTCATTGTACACTAGGTACTGAACAAGTTTAATATAATGTTGATCAATCAGAATTATTTCTCTTGGTGACCCAAGAGCTGGCGGCTACCTTGCAGCGTATAAGCATCGCTATCTAGCGCGGTAATGCTACCAGCATCCTGAGAACCTTACCACAAGGACCTTTTTATAATTTTAGTTTTTCTTTTGTATTAAATAATTTATCTTAATGTTTTTTGATAAGTTGTATAAATGTGACTATTAAAATACTTACTTTCGTTTTTATTTCCGCATAGGCTAACTCCACGGCTTCGTTACATGGAACAAACGTTGACGATGAACGAGCGGCTGTTTCAGAAAAGCGCAATTACTCTAGGCATTCTGGGACACTTGAGGTCTCGCTTCGACACCACGCTGCAACTAATCAAAATTACTTCTGCCAGTGCCACTTCCTCTGGGAGCTTACGTGGGAAGTAAGTGAATGCTATTAGTAAACCGCTTATTTGAGATTACCTATCATAAATTCATTAATGTTTTGCCTAATCTTTTCAACCGTCTTAAAAAATATCGCACTAAAAAGTTAGCGACTTCAGGCTTTATGAGTACCTACTTATGATAATTTTTTTCGAAAACTTTAAATATAAATACAAGTTAGTAAAAAACTGGCCCAACATAGAGTGGAACATCGCGGGTTCTTGAACAGTCGCAAGCATTTTGTAGATGAACGGCATGAGCTATGTTCTTAACCTTCATGGAACTTTAAAATAATTTACCCTACCAATTTTTTTCAGGTCTCGATCAGTGTCTAGAACTTTTCGCGCCAGTATGCATAAAAGCACGATAGTTGAACAAAAACTGTACCGGGACATAGACATTCCCAGTAAGGAATACGATAAGTAAGTGAAACTTAGAGGACAAATAAGTGCAATATTTTCAAATTCGTTCTAATTCATATTATACTTTTATATTACATAAATGTATTAGCGCAGGAATAATAAACAGAGATTTAGTCTATTTCCTTAAGTGATTTGATAAAGTCAAAAGATTGTTAAAATTACAACACGATTTTATTTATCATTTCCCTTAACAATTCTTGTAATTTGAATAATGTGTGAAATGAAATTACAAATAACATTTTCTATGGTGTTTTAAAGTTTATTTAGTACTACATGTTGCCTGAAATTTAATCTGCGTAGACTCAGACGATACAAAATGACTCATACATCCATCGCCCGTTCAGTGATCATTTTCTTGAAGATTCAGTTGAATTCATCATTTAGTTGAACTATGTCGCATGGTGAAGAAAGGTTATAAAGTATCAAGAAAGGTTACCAACCTTTGAGTTGAGAATAACAATGTAGGACTAGATTTAAATACAGTAGACTTCCAGATTTTTTCTCTAACATTTCCAGAGAGTGGTTGCCTGAAGATTTCCCATCGCAGCCCAAAGCTGCGGCTCGGTGCAACCGGACGCAGCGGCTGCGCTGGATGGCCCGTGCGGCGCGGTTGGCTGGCAGGCACATTACCGTTACGAGGAGATAGTGCAACATACGACTATTCGATTAAAGATCGTAGCACACCCATCAAGTTAAAAACGAATTGTCGCCGTATCACCTTTCGTTTCGATACGCGTCAACTTAACGTAATAACCAAAGCGCACGTCGCCTCGGCAACGCTAAACGCTTGTCCCGAAGCGAGGCGATTACGTTACGATTCTGATAAGTGTGCGTTTCATAGTGTACGAGTTGATGTAAAGCAAGATCCCAGGCCCACCAGACATTGCTAAGTAATTTATGGTGTAATATAGCGATAGTAACTGCTAAATTGACCGGTGGCCCATTTAATTAAAGTGAGATAAAATTAGTAAGTATTATCTTTTTCTTGATTTCTCAGTCCGGCTTTGTACGATTCTTAATCTTTAACCAACCAAAAAGATAAATTTCAACTTCTGTTGATTCTTTTTAATGTGACTGATCATCAATAGTCGTTTTTGCATCACTAAGCAGAAAATGTAGAACCTACTTACTATTTTTACCGACCTTTAGCACCTGGTACCGGCCAAACGGCCCAACGGTCAAGTTAATAGCAGGTAAGCGTAGGTACGTACGTTCAAATTCATTACCATCACAATATTACTACACCGTACTAAATTTTATTACTGAGACAATAAGGCGGGTCTGGGATCTCGGACCAATATGATGACGTTCCTTTTCTGAGTCATATGACCTTATAAATATAAAGATTCCACCACCAGTTTATTAATTTTTTTGCAAACAATGATTCCATTTCCAGTTTTCTTATTTGCGCCTGACCTAAGCAAGCTTATGCTCAGGTTTCTCCGATGCAACGCATTACCTACCTATTATAACGCCATTCGGCCATAAAAAGACACTGCAAAAAACGGACCAATTGTAATATAATATAATTGAATACCAAACTTTTGAGAGTTCTAGTATGGGTCGTGCTAGTGTTATCTAGCAGAATTAGGCCCCTGGAATATGATGATCCTTTTTCGTCACCGAGCGAGATTCAAACTCACGTCTTCTATGATCTTTAGTATGGCGTCTTACGTATTACACCACGACGCCCATGGTCACCGTGACTAAATGAGCAATCTAAATCTGCATCGAACAATTACGAAAGAAAAACGCATCAAGACTCGCGTCTACCTCTTTTTAAATGCATAGTGCATGCATTTAGAAAAAGTGATATAGTACAAAACGAACGGAGCCTGTATTTTATGTACCGACTCAAAGGGCATGGCAGGCCAGGAGAGGAGCAGCCGGGGGCTACCCGAAACTGCTTACTTACCCACAGTTTTGGGTTTCGGTAGTGCGTCGAGTATAGAAGGCAGCGACGCGGGACGCAGAGGTGGCGCCTGATACGGATTACGAAGCAGGGGAATGGCCTACATAGTGAGTTCTGGCGGTCTCTACAGAGTGAGATGCGCGGGGGTGAGTCTGCTATAGAGGGACAAATCAAACTTCAGAACAATGCATGGCGGTAACTTGCGCTCCGTCGGGAATGGACTTGGCAGGCTTGGTACCACCGACTCATCAGATGTTGACAACGATTATCCACACGCTATGTACAACGCCCCAGAACTAAAGCGCGCGCACACAGTCGTTGAGACTGAGATATTACAAATAACAAATAACACTTCAACAACCTGCTCAATGTTGATCAACTAGCTGATCTTGAGTACATTAGGAATATTCAACCTATTTCACCGCAGGATTCGCTTGCTGAGCCGCTGGCATTAGATGAAATAGTTCAAGCTATCAGAGAAAAAATAAATAAAAAAGCAGTTGGGATTGATAACATCGCTGGAGAACTGCTAAACTACGGAGGGGAGCAACTACATATTTACATCTGGCAAATTTTCGTTCGCATTTGGAACGAGGAAACAATACCATCTGAATTTAAAATCTCACGTATACAGACCCTGTATAAAAACAAAGGAGACCGTTCTGATTGCAACTCATACCGGGGTATATCGCGGCTCTCTGTACCTGGGAAGATATTCGCCAGAGTTCTTAACCGGCTTTTACCAGTCTCTGAAAATATTCTGCCAGAAACCCAATTTGGGTTTCGTCCTAATAGGAGCACCTGCGAAGCCATTTTTTCCATCCGGCAACTCCAGGAAAAAAGTCGAGAACAAAGCCAACCTTTGTATATGTGCTTTGTGGACTTGGAGAAGGCATTTGACTGCGTTCCGCGGGAAGCTCTTTGGACCTTATTGGCTAAATTAGGTTGTCCTGAGAAGTTTGTTCGAATGATTTGTCTTCTTCACGACGAAATGACCTGCTGTGTGACCTACAATGGTGATCAGTCAGAGTTCTTTTCAGTAAGTTGTGGTGTCAAGCAAGGTTGTGTGCTTGCACCGACACTGTTTGCACTTTATTTTTCTGTCGTTGTTAGTGAAGCACTCGAACAAACTTCTGCTGGAATCAAAATACGTTTTCGGACTGATGGGGGACTATTTAACCTGGCCAGATCATGTACGCGGATGATCTGTGTTTTGTAGCAGACTCCCCACTAGAGCTGCAAAACCTGATTACAAACCTTCAGGTTGTCTGTTGCCGTTTCGGTCTCAAAATCAGTGTTCAGAAGACTGAGGTTATGGCAATAGACTCTCTTGGAGCTACAGAACCTATCAAGATGTATATTGGCGATACTGAGCTGAAGCAGGTGGAAAAATTCAAGTACCTGGGAAGCACTATAACATCAAAGTGCGACCTTGATGCCGAAATAAATCATTGCATAGGCGCTGCATCAGCTGCTTTCGGCAAACTACGAGCCAAGGTCACATGATTTGAAGCTCTCGACCAAAATCTCTGTTTATAAGGCCATAGTTCTCCCAAACTTGTTATACTCTTCTGAGACATGGGTCCTCTATAGGAAACACATACGGACGCTAGACAAGTTCCATCTGAAGTGTTTACGAGACATTCTTAAAATCAAATGGTCGGACCGGGTTAGAAATACAGAAGTGCTCCGACGCGCAAATGTCTACGGCATAGAAGCGTACCTGATGCGGCGACAGCTCCGATGGTGTGGACACATCTTACGGATGGATGACGATAGGGTGGCCAAACGCATCTTCTTTTCTGAACTCCAGAACGGCAGGCGGAAACAAGGCGGCCAGTTCTTACGCTTCAAAGATGTTCAGAAAAGACATTTTAAACGGTGCAATATTGATTCCTAGAAATGGGAAGAAAAGGCAGGTGGACGCCCTGAATGGAGGAGTTTGGTAATGAGCAAAGTTCATGACTTTGAAGAGCAGAGGAAATCCGAACTGGTATCCTCACGTGCAGCCTTTGCCCGCGCACGTTCACTAGTAAGAAGACATGACAATACTGTAGCCATCAAAGGGCACATGCGAGAGCTGATGATCCTAGCTCTTCCACAAATAATTAATCGGTAGCAGTCACCGTAGCCGAAATCGGCTGGGTAGTATATATATATATATTACAAATAATACGCCATGGTATTTATTTTCTTGAAATAGAATGAGAACTATATTGTAATTAAATCAAATCAAATCAAATCATTTATCCAATTTCATGTGTACACTAATTATTCATATAAGCAAACAATAATTAAAAGATAAAGAAGACTTTCTTTGCCTGAGATTGGTGTCTAGTTGTTTAATTATCCTGTAAAAACTGGATCAAAGTGCAGTAGGTATTCAGGACCTTTATAAGGGCTGTCAAAACTTCGTAACAGTAAATTATCATCTTTTAGGTAAATGAGATCAATAGATTTTAGTTTCATGTCTTTAATTAAAACAATAAATCTAAATGCAGTGAAAATTTTAAATAACCATTCATTTCAAGGCTTGGTGAAAACTGCTTGTGGAGCCACAAAGAAAACAAACAACCCTGTTTAATTATATGTACTTAAATGCGATCTATATTTTGATTTTTATCCATTATTAGTGCGAATCAATTAAAAAGACACAGATAATAATTTTAATATTTAATAAAAATCTAATACAAATATGATACATACATAGGTAGTACAACTTTAACAAAATATAATATATAAAACTAAGAAAACTCATACTACTCGTTCAGATTAACTAAAAAATAAACGGAAAGGGATTCTGTTCCCAACGAAATGTAAAACTTCGCTCAAGTCGTCTCTGTAAAATCGCTTGATAAAATCAAGATGTTAAAATGATCACCGTTAGCTATTTTTAAAATACAGGATCACGTGGATACGCTGTTTGAATAAGACACGCCGCAGCCTACGGACTTCTATGCCAATAGAATTCTGTAATGACAATTGTAATGTGCGCACTTGCATACCTCTTCATTCCGATTAAAAAGATATCAGCCGATAGGAAGCATGTAGTCTGTGCAGGCCTCTGAATTCAGCGGCCATGAGGATGAAGAAGCTTCATAAGTCTATTCTGCCATCGGCGACGCTGCGTCTCACTGCAAGGCCGGATTTCTTCAGGCTCATCAGGGAACGACGAGGGGAATTGTAACCTAGCAATTAATTCAAATTTTAACGGCCGTTTTATAGGCAGACATTTGATCGTAACCTCATCCGATGGTAAGCGACGATGCAGCCAAGGAGGACACACAAATCCATCACTTCACAAATGTGAATATATTTTGCACAGACGCTGGGTGCGTGATCGGGTTATACCTGAGATATCTCCCAGATCAAAACATAGTGAATGGATTGAGGGTATTTTAAGTCTTTTGATCCCCAGAACGTAAGATACAATTGTTACTACTGTTTAAAGAACTTTATTAGACTCATAAAGAACAAAGTCAACTTATAATGAGCTTTTAAACTATTTTAACAAAAATGTAATGTTATTGATCAGCACGTCTACTAACTCTCTGGTTTCCTTCCTTGGCAATACCACGTCTGGATATAGCTTCTGGGCTGCCATAGTACTTTTTCTCATCGAGCCGCTACTCTTGGAACTGTATCCGCTCGCTGATGACCTACAAATATTCATAGGTAATTTTAGCCATAGCCGCACAATAATTCCTTTTTTTGGAGCTTCGGGCAGGATAATCGAGAGATATGTAAGTAAATGTTATATATTGAGTTCCAACAACCTTTAAGCGGAATAAACTCACATCGAAGCCTTCGACTTGCCTTCTGCACCCGTAGGCAAAACTCTGAGCATAGTGTCAAAGGCGCTGCGCGGCATCCCGAGTATGCCCACCACCACCCCCATCTCAGTCAATTTATCTTCAGGCCCAGCAACTGCTTGAAGCATGTATTGAAGACGAGTTGACATTCTACAAAATTGATTTTTTTTCTACATTTAACAGCAAGACGTGTCATTTCCCAATTATTTTTCCTTTTTTTGGTTACTTACTGGTTTGTCTTTATAACGCCAAGAGCCATCATACGGTAGTCGATCTGTCTGTGACAGAAAACCTCATTCATTAGTGGGGATCGTGTATTCAACTTCTTGTCGTAACGAAGACAATGGCCCAGCAAGACGGCGCGTTCTTCCTTCGACATCTTGCTTATGTATCCCGTCTTCAAGTTATGCTCCACTGCGTTGAATATCTCCGATTTAAAAATGCGATTCATTTCCAACTCTGAACAATACACAATATTTGATACAGTTGTCAAAAAGCGAGTTTTTCCTAGATAAGTAGGAACATAATTTATACATTCATCTTCCTAAAAACGTGCATGTATGTATACAGGAGGTCCCATAATAGGTGAATCAGACTGCTATAGGAGCGATCCCAAATCAGATTGCTTGACTAATGATGATTAGAAAAAAATAAAGCGCACATGATCATAAAAAATAAAAAATAGGGGAAAAATTCAACTTCAAATTCCGATAAAGCAATTTCATAAAAATAATGATTATATGTTAGAAAAAAGTACAAATAAATCCAAAACACAATAAATCGAGCCGGAAACTACAGGGACTGCCTGTTACATTATAATTAATTACCAAGAGGACATTTAACAGTAGCAACATATCCTCATATCCTTACTGTAGCTACTACATAATCTACTTTGCATATGCATATTTTGTCTCAACGCTACAACAACTTGAACTTTAAAGTCGTGGCGCAGATTATTTACCTATTTGATTGAAAGACTTTCGCCCTAATGCGAGCCAAACAATCTGAACACACATTCGAAGCAAAGTTTCGAACAGCCGCGCGTCCTTGTCTGACAGAGACCGCCTCTTCTTCTGAGGGCCCATGTGATGAAACTTTCTAGTATCACTGCCACCTATAAATTAAAATCCAGCAAGCAAAATCAGAATAAGCTTTCGTGCAAATGAAGCATTATGTCACTCTGTGATAAAAAAGGAAATAAGTTATTATTATTGTAGCAATTCTAACTATGTAGAAACCATTTAAGTACCAATAAGCATTGTGCAGTACTCTTTCGCCACCAAAAGACGTAAATCAGCTAAATTGTCTCGATATTCATTTTCAAGGATGTCACAATCCGGGGTCCGCACTTTGGTCTCCAGCTCTATTATACGGTTCGCCATTTCGTCTGCAATCTTTATACAAACATTATTAGCTCATTTGAAACGTGGAGAAGAAAAATGTTATTACTATTAGATAAGTAGGTATTCATAGATTCTACCTGCAAATAGTACTCCGTATACAATATGAGCGCTCTTATAAATCGTTCAGTAGTTGGAAGGTGTAGCATATTTATGAGCGCTGGGCTCATTATGTGCACGGGGGCTGTGTATAATGCAATATCTTTGACGTCCTGGAAATCATGGCACTAAAGTTATAATCTAAAGAATTAATGATCACTGACATAATAATAATAAAAATAACTTAGTGGTAACACCGTAGTACCTACTTCTTACCTGACATGTTATAACTTCTGGTTGCCCAGGTTTTAGCTTCCTTTGATAGCGCCGTCGAAAGCGAATCTTTAAAAAAAAATACAACAAAAGCAAGCAAGTGATATGACATAACATTACATAGTAGTTAAACATGAAACATCGTTAATGTTTTCCACGTATCAAAGATATCATATTTATTTTATAATCTTACCGACCTGTTCTATCAAGTCTACATCGTCCCTAAACTCCACAGTTCCCGTGGGTGCCTTTGCCAAAATCTGAATTGCTTCTACAGGTTTCGGTGGCAGATCGCTGTAAATCGAAGAAATGTTTTTGTCTGACTGAAGGCGGTTGTCCCACCGGAAATTATGAGCGAGAAGCGACTAGAGCTAGAAACGAGTTGGCGAGCAGCAGAAAGCGTGTGTGTAGGAGTTTCAATAGCTTAGTCGCTGGGCTATAAGCGATGTCGGGCGACTGGCGATTACTCGCGCACTGTAGATAAATGAACGCTGGTTATTCTCTATACGGAATGTATTCTATTGTAAGTTTCTTAACTAAGCGAGAAAATCAATAGTTAGTCGTTTTCTTGTCGGCGGTGGGACAAATGCCTGATCAGGTTATTCTTTATTTTTATTAAAATCGAATTGAATACAAAAATGATTTAAAAAAATAACGAACCTAACAAAAACTAATCCTTTGGTTGACTCATCCCACGCCCAGTGCCCATCTTCGTATAATCCGCCAAAACCTTCTTCGTCTTCATCATCTGCCATATTATCATAAAACCACTATAATATGTTAAATATTTTTTACTCCTAAGATTAATATTCACCTTTACACAAGTAAATCTTTTTAGCTACGAGTAAAAGAGCAAATAAATATGCATTATTGATAGAGTCGATTTTGATTTATAAAAATGACAACAAACAAATAAACGTCAAACAAATAACAACGTCAGTATAGAGTGTGGATTTAATCGTAGAGAAATGATAGCCTGACCAGAAATATATGGGACCTGAATTAAGGGCGCTTCGAATCCACTTTATATGACAACACTCGGTATAATCATACCAGCGTAGATTGGCAACTAAACAAAAAAACATTCTTTTATATGTTTACATTCAAGTCGTTTTTTTAAGCCTGCTGCCTAATAATAACAGATTTTACGATAAAATGACAAGACAGAAGAACACTCGCAAATTGAGTACTTATTCAATTCAGTAGCTCTTTGTAATATTGGCCTTGAATTTTGGACCAAAAGACAATTATTTTTGCAAAACCGGTGTGCGTCTCTGGTGAGCAGGGTGCGGGCGAGTGGTAACATGATTGCCAACAGACTGGACTGCAAATACGTCGGTCAATCACGTACCATTTCGGGGGAAGTGGTGCAGAATTGGCCGCTCTAACTATTTATTTCATATTTATTTATTTTTGCTGTGTTTTAAAATAATTTAATGTATGTATTTTATTGAATTGAACTAACATAGTTTATAAGTTCTACTAACAACGACGAGTCATTGTTACTTGCAAATAAAAATTTCATTAATTCATTTATAAAATCACTATTAAAATATTCTCCATAGCCATCAGTGGCCAATTTTCACTATTCGCACTATATGACGTACAAAAAAATTGTGATGACAACGACATCAGTAATTAATTTAAGGAAACCGTTGTGATCACATAGACTTTCTAAACGAAAAATACTACAGCACATGTTAAACCACTTTTCTTTTGCTAAAACGATTAGTTCTCGATATTTTTATCACATAAATATTGCACTTGGTCGAAAATTAGATTACGCGTCCACTTTGACACTAATCATTATGACATGTCAATGACGATTTGAGGCTTCTGTTGCCAGTAAAAGAAATTAGTTCCAGTTGTCTTCCGCAATATGGCGAGGTCCCATATATTCCTGGTCAGGCTATAATCACTACCTAATATAATATACCAAAAAGATACCGACATATACATTTATACAGGATGTCCCAAAAAGAGCATGCCAGACTGACACTGGAGATAGCTTCTATAGGCATTTTAAACAACAATAACATGGCTCTAATTAAAATCTCATGGTTTGGAAGATAATGCCACTTTTTTTGTATTTTTCTTGTATGAAGAATACAAGAATATCTCTTAGAATACACTTTTACTAGAATCATGTTATTTTAATTAAAGGTCTATGTCTGAGCTATAGCAGTTAACTCAACTAAAGGGTCGACTTCGGTCGGTTGGGCGACTCATAATTATATTATGGACGCCAAAATACTGATAACTACAAGCAAAGATAAAAAAAAACAATACTTAATTATTTACAGCCGAGAAATCTATAGTCGTACTAATTATTATAAGCCACTGTTACTATGGATTTGTATATGAATACAGGGCCCGGCGAACAGAGCGGAGTCTCAGGGAGCGCCGAAGGCTCTCAGAGTTGCCATATCCGTAACGTAACCACGCTCATGTCGCTTGCGTTTAGTGACTTTTATATCAATCCCCATATCGTCTGAAACCCATAAATTTCAATGCTGGTGGTTTCGCTCGCATTTTGTGACTTTATATCCATCGCCATATAGTGTTTAACTAAAAAATTTCCGCGCGTGCTACGCTCGCGTTTTGTGGCCTTACTTCTACTGTCAAACGTCATATCATGTAAAACCCAATGCGCGGTCGCTTCAGTCGCATTTTGTGACCTTTTTTAATTCCGTATCGTGAGAAACCCTATTTTCATAACGTTAATAAAATCTGATGAATCAAATACATAGCATAGAGTTTATAGACATTTTTAGGCAGCACGTCATACAGGTACTTAGTTACGTTTCACCAATATTGCTGCTATTGGTAATGTGAAGTTAGTAGGTATGTTATATATTTTAGCCATGGAATGCAGCTATAAGAGCAATCTTCTATAAACCCATTACAAATTGCACCTACCTAGATAGATAATGCTATGAACCTGAATAAATTCACGAACAGCTATAAGTTAAGAATCAAAACCCGAGTGCGTTCGGAAGTTTCACGTAATTTACGGCCACTGCACCGCACTCGGAGCAGCGACGCCACTGAATACAAAGTTATGTTAATTCCACTGCCACACCAAATAAAACTGTAAATTTTTCATGCCACCACATTACTTTCAAAACTTTGATTTCGATATTAGATTATAAATGCTTGTATGTATGAATAATTTCTATCGCTATTTTCAAAACAAAATCATCTATATTACTATCTTTAGTAATAAAAATTAAGATAAATTACTTAACTAATACAACACAACAACAAAAATTATAAAAAGGGTCCTTGTGGTAAGGTTCCCAGGATGCTGGCAGCATTACCGCGCTGGATAGCGATGCTTATACGCTGAGCAAGGTAGCTGCCAGCTCTTAGGTCACCACTGATGTCAACTAGCCTCTTGGAAATCTCTTTGAAAAAAGAGATAGCGTTGGGACCCCACGAACCCAGTGTTTCGACTCCAAACGGTACAAAGTGGTACCGGGAATCGATCTGCCTGTACTTGTTCTTTTTAAAGTTTTCGGCACTTGTCGCAGCTAAACCAGCATCACGGCTTGTCCCGGGCAGATGAGAGGCTGCAAGTGTGTCGACACAGGTAGCGTCCCACGCAAGAGCCCGACCCATCCGCCAAGAAACAAGTGACATCCCGTCTGGTCTCTTGCCATCATCACGCGCGATACCGTTCGGCTCGAGTAAAGCCGGCACGTTGATAGAGGCAAGAGACCGACGGATGATGTCGTTGATACTGGCATGACGCGAAAAGCGGCCTGCACTTTTAATACAAGAGAGTCCGTGATGTCCCAACGAGCCGACATCAGTACCACAAGGACATCTGTGTGGAAGGCAAACCTCAGCACCAACACGCAGATCTTTAGTACCTTACCTAATAGTATAACTTTATTTTTATACTTGCTAATCTGTTATTTTCAGCGGAAGGAATTAGATATGCTTAGCAAGTATTGGATGGTGTGGAATCTCTCCATACAAAATAGCTCATGTCTTGTTACCCCAGCCGTTGGCAGGTAGTATAAGAATTTGGAATTTCTTGGGTCAAGATGACATGTATAATTGGAACACAGGCACCTTATAACTGTCGCAGTCGCAGCCTCAGATCATGCAGCAGTACGTTATAGGCAAGCTATTTTTTATGTATACTTACCTAGACTTTTTATATCCGTTTACCCATAGTTTTTTGTTTTCGAAGGTGAATAAACTGGAAAGAAATTTGAGCAAGTATGTCATATGTGTTAATTCATTGGATTCGAAGTTCACGGGCGATTGCACACACGAGCCGCGCTTTGATCGTGCCCGCTCTGCCATATGATCAAATGAGCTCTACTTAACTGGCGCTCGGTCGCCGTCAACCCTCGGCTCGGCCATCGCGTGTTCAAAAAAATGTAGGAGACTCGAGAGGTTGAATTTAAAAAAAAAAGAACATACGTACTTTAATCTGTTAAACCGTTGACGGCTCAAGCTGGTTTAAATGCCTAATAAAATCACGAGGCAGCAGACTTAAAACAGCTAGCTTCATTCAAGCCTGTAGTAAACTTTGATAAATATGGTATTATTTGTACCTGAAATAACTAATATTTTATTTTATACGTTATAACACAACAATAAGCCCTACACTACACTGCTTCGAGACAAATTGAGGGCTAGTGCTTAGATTTCATCGACTTGCGCGCTGTTAAAGTTTTAATCCGAATTAAAGTAGATGCGTTAGTAAGTATGTATTAAGCAAATTGCATAAGTATATTCGTACAAACAACTTGCTAAATCCTATTAATTAAAATAATAAATCTAAATGACCATTTAACTGCACAAAACCTGCACAAAACGTTGCGCAAACAGACATGTTTCTAACTCAATGAACAATCGTTCCAAACCCGTAGGTACTACATACATGACCGCGTGCCTACAACTAAAAAAAATATTAACAAGCCGTACAGCACTTTCGTATTGTTTGCCCTGAAAATTGCAAGCCTAAATTAATTCTTCGTTCACGAGCGTAAAAAATATTTTACGTCAACCGCTTACTACCTACTTTTAGGTACTGATAAAAAATTTTTGTTCATTCAAACTTCCAAACTTAATCGCTCTAGTATGTTTCCAGACACAATAGGCAATCAATTGATATCGGGGCGTCCTGATTTTGCGGTGCTAAACTGAGCACCGCAAAATCATAAAGACGCCCCACGCCTAAAAATCATAAAATCATACATAAGACAGGCCTGCCTGTACATAAGTTTTGTGGAAGCATTATAGCACTGTCACAAAAAACTGTACAGAGACGGCACCTCTCCTTGTGCTTCCACTAGCAGGACACCTCTAGTACCCCTATAATTTATTTTAGGTATTTTTCTTTAAAAATAATAGTGTATATTACATTTAAAAATCTTTGTTACATTTCGTAACATAAATTATCGTAGAACAAATTTATGGTCATTTGCGTATTTGGTCTTTTGCTAGTTTGTTCTTTTGAGATTTGGTCTTATGCGAATTTGGCATTCTGCGACTAATCGCTTTCTTTGTTCATAAGTGAAACTTTTAAAACTTGGTAAAAATTTTGTTAACTTTTCAACATTTTTACGTAGAGAAAATATTAAAAACTCGTATTCCCATGTAAATTATTTTGTCCCCATGTAATTTTTTATCACGCCTGGAACAAGAAGAATGAATCCTCAGTCCTCCTCACGTCTCTACAATTTAATTAATTTCGGCCAATTGGGTCGTCCGTTCCGTCCATTTAGTCTTGTGGTTTTCCTAAAAAGGGGTCGTGAATTCGGTTCCTGTAACGTACAGGTATGTATATCTTCAATCATTATTATTGATAAGTAATAAAATAGGTAGGTACTAAAATATACCTATATAATACGGATATACCAATATTTAAGATAAAACAGTGATACCTAAGTATAAAATTACTTTACGGAGGTTGTCTGAGGGAAATTGTTCTTAACTTCTTATGGATAAGGCCGCCTACGTATTTTTTATTTTATGAAAATACGTTGTGATTTCCTATGTTGTGTGTAATAAAGAGTTGTCACTTGTTCCTTGGCGGATGGGTCGGGTTCTTGTGTGGGACGCTACCTGTGTCGACACACTTGCCGCCTCTCATCTGCCCGGGACAAGCCGTGATGCTGGTGTGGCTGCGACAAGTGCCGAAAACTTCAAAAAGAACATGTACAGGCAGGTCGACTCCCGGTACCACTTTGTACCGTTTGGAGTCGAAACACTGGGTTCGTGGGGTCCCAACGCTATCTCTTTTTCAAAAAGATTTCCAAGAGGCTAGTTGACATCAGTGGTGACCTAAGAGATGGCAGCTACCTTGCTCAGCGTATAAGCATCGCTATCCAGCGCGATAATGCTGCCAGCATCCTGGGAACCTTACCACAAGGACCCTTTTTTAAATAATTTATCTTAATTTTTATTATTAAGTTGTATATATATTAATCAAGAGTTACTGTTCTACATGTATAAACACACAAACACAACAGAAGGTAACAAAAACAAAGAAAGAGCCACAGCATTTGTGAAGAAATCAGTAGTTGTTGGTTCAGAAATGAAGCAACGCTATTAGTAGCGGAGCACGTTCAGCGTAGTAGTATAATCCATCGAAGCCATTGAATTATAACGAACTACACATACTAGAAAAGACAACAATAAAGTCACGAGTCAGCAATGAGTTGTTGAATTTGAACAGTTAACAGAACAGTACCTTCGAGCTAACAAGAAAGGAGAATCGAGATCCTGAAGATAAGTCTATAGTAATCGTATTTCTGACTGTTTAGTTGTCCTACTATACTACGAAATAAATAAACTGTTGCCCACGCTTTTATAGACTATAATCTGCCCTTGTCAGCTCTAGCACGTTTAACTCGTTGGTTGAAGCGTTCAATCTACTCCTCAGTCATAAACCGACGTACCGAAGACGTAAACTTTGCTACGTGATCTCGCAAAGCTAACTGAACATTACATTCTGATTCATACTCGTATGCTTAGAGTTATACCTATTTCGAATAAGTTAATATGTAAGTAGGTACATATTAGCTTTCATTCTGTATTCCTAACATTTACGATTTCGATGTAGTTTTTTTTACTTAGACAATATTTACCTGTCTATAAGTCCAACAAGTATTTGCGCCACCCTCCTGGCACCCCGCAAGACGCGCAGAGGGCGAGGAAGCGCCAATCACACGCAATTGTCATGTCATGCCGCTTTTACACATTCTTGCAAATCGCGAGGCGGATAGAGAACACCAATAAGTGAACAGTGCACTCGCTATTTGCCTCGTGCCGCGCTTCGCGATTTAAGCACTTGCGTTGGAAACGGATTTCGGACGCAAATGAAATGGCGAACACGAACTTAATAAATAATACTGTCGGAGCCGATTTCGGCTACAGCGACTGCTGGACGGACTCATAAACAGCATCTCGCTGCCCAGCGCGATTGTGTAAGGCAGAGTTAGCACTGCCTCATATAGTGATGGTCAGCAGATTTGTGAAGCCTTTAGTAATTTTTTCAAAACCGTTTTTGGGCAGCCCGTGACAAACACTCCTCATCAAGCCTCGGACTCGTGTATAGACTCCATCTCTTCGCTTACTATTTCCGCCAAAGCCACACTTAAATCGTCATCCAGTCTTGATTGTTCAAAGGGTCCAGGTAGTAACGGAATACCACCGTTATTCTGGAGATGTTGCGCGGAGTCGCTGGCTGAACCAATTGCATTTCTATTTAATAGGTCTCTCTCTGAAGGAGTATTTCCTACAATATGGAAACAAGCTCACATTTTACCAATTCACAAAAAAGGTTCCAAATTGCAAGTAGAAAATTATAGGGGCATTTCTATATTGAACACTGGCTAAATTATTTGAGAAGCATGTTTACACGGTCTTTTACCCAATTATACATAAGGGCATATCAAATATGCAACACGGATTTCTACAAAGACGTTCTACAGTAACGAACTTATCCTGTTTCACATATTACGTACTTAAAAGTATGCAGGGCGGCGGCCAAGTTGTCGTTATATATACGGACTTTGAAAAGGACGATCATATTATACTTCTAAACAAACTTCAGCAACTGGGCATACACGGGGACTTACTCCGCTGGGTCAAGTCTTATCTTAGTAATCGTTCTCAGGCTGTAGTTGTGGGAGGTTACAAATCTAACTTCTATAATTAATAGAATCAGGCGTTACTTTGCGGAAATCCATTATTAGATGGGAAAAATAAAATACAATTATTTCGCTTTTAATTTCCGCTAACAGACGCTAGCGCAGGCACCAAAACCACAGCAACCGCAACATCTCCGCGGTTGCGGAGAAGTTGTCGCCTCGGCTGAGCACGGACGACTGTCCGTAGTCGTCCGTGCTCAGCCGAGGCGAACTGTAGTGCATTAACTGTAGTGCATGCGTATTGAGGGAGAGAGGGCGATGCATTCTGCATTTGCCTGAACTGGTACTTAACGCGGTTGCGGTTAGTGTGGTTTTGGTGCCTACACTAGCGTCTCTTAGTGGAAATTAAACGCAAAATAATTGTATTTTATTTTTCCCATCTAAATCTAACTTCGTTAATATTGCTACGGGGTTACCTCAAGGGTCACATTTGGGACCTTTATTTTACAATGCGTGTATTTACTCTATGATATTTCAGGAAGTATATTGACCGCCAAACCCTTATTGTACGCTGACGACAAAAAGATTTATCTAAAAATCAATGATGAACATGATTGTGAACTGTTGCAAAGTGATTTGGATAGTTTATCAAATTATTATACTAAAAATAGAATTACTGTTAACATTAACAAATGTCAGTGTATCACATTCACTCGAAAGTCAAATCCTGTGCTATTTGAATACAGCTTTAATAATAACATTATTAGTCGGGTTAATCTGGTCAGAGATCTTGGCATTTGTTTTTATACTAAACTAACAATGGCTACCCATATTGATCACATTGTTGACAAGGCTTATAGAAACCTTGGATTCGTTTTACGTACCTATCTGTAAGCCCTTCCATGACATCACTACAGTAAAAACAGTTTTCTTTGCATACGTTCGTAGCATCTTGGAATATGCAAGTTCAGTGTGGTCTCCGCACTTTAAAGTGCATGTTGATAGAATTGAGCGAATTCAGAGAAAATTCGTAAAACATCTTAATTATCGACTAGGTGTGTCTACAGATTCTTATATCGAAGGTTGCAACCGCCACAACCTACTAACTCTCCAGGAAAGACGTGACGTTTTAGACATGTTCTTATTATCAGACATCCTATATGGTCGTATAGATAGCGAGGAGCTAGTTGCGGGCATGTCGTTCTGCACCCCCGCACGCCGCACCCGCCACACGCCCCTACTATATGTCCCATCTGTCTCCACTAATTATGCTAGGAATTCGGTACTCGTGCGCATTGCACACACATACAGCACAAAGTTCAATAGTATTGACATTTTCAAACGTACAAAAATCACGCCCTAAACTTTAAACGTGTACCAATATCTGCTTTAAAAAAATATAGGTAAATAGCCGCATTCATACAGGTTCCAAAAATATAAGCTTTGTTGAAAATATTAATAAAAAAAATGTTTAAAAAAATATTTAACTCCACGCGGCTGACACGAAAATTCTTAGAAAAATACAGGACAGCAAGAAACAACAAGACTTAAAGAAAAAGTATTTATGAATACTTACACTATTGAGTGATTGGTTAATTACGTGATTTCATAGTCTTAATACTCAATATCTACCTGTCATATAAAACGACCACAATCTTTTCGATTATGGAAAATACATCGCTGTTCTTGCTCATATAAGCTGTCGTAAAACGTTCTGTGGCATTGGGGAAAGCATTTAGTGTCCATCGCACTTTTTTACCTTTACAATTGAAGATGGAAACAGTATCAAATTTGCCCCATTAAGGCATGGAACAGTGGAAGAACTTACTTTTTGTTGTTCTGTAAAAAAGAAAAGATCAACATACTTACATACTGGACGTGTAAATTTAAAAGTATTTGCTACCACATGTAAAGGGTAGTATTGGTGGTGTTTTCCAGTATCTACGTGTACGCACCTATAGCTCATCTAACCCAGGTACTGACTTAGAACGAAGAAATTTCATTTGCTCTCTACTTTTTGCTATTCATACAATTTTGGCCTAAATAAGGACGTGTATGACGCAGACTAATCCGATATACCTACGATCAGACCGCACTCCGAATACGCAAAGATGAGCTCCATGTAACTATGAAGTAGTGGAGACAAGAATGATGGTACATGTTTGATACAGTAATAACCACGGCTGAACATGAATCAGCTTTCGAACCGTAGACGCCGACGACCGAAGTCGTGGTGCTAGCCGTCGCTGTTGTGCAACGAGTGCCTATAGGAGCTATGGGTACTGATGGGTACACATAGGTATTGCAGAACACCACCATGTCATGAGATAGCAAATAATCTTGGTGAAAATTACTACGATCATCTGGACATTCCTCTTGCTTTTCCTCTTAATTAACACGTCTCGGTAGGCAATATAGATTTTTTGCTTTTTACACAAAGGACCCAAAGCGATAAAGTTCTTTCGCTGTTCCATGCCATTATGGGCGTGTGTGACCGTGATATACTGTTTCCAGCTTCAATTGTAAAGGTAAAATTGGCGGTGGACACTGAATGCTTTCCCCAATGCCACAGAAGGTGTAATGACAGCTTATGTGAGCAGGAACAGCGATGCATGTTCCATCATCGAAAAGATTGTGGTCGTTTTATATAACAGGTAGATATTGAGTATTAACACTATGTAATCACGTAATTAACCAATCACTCAATAGTGTAAGTATTCATAAATACTTTTTTCTTTAAGTCTTGTTCATTTTCTACGGTGAACGATGCATGAAAGCATTTATTTACAAAAAAATCCATCTAATTGGGAATGATGGACCAAAGTCGCTGACAGCTGGAAACCTTCATGTACAGACTTGCCATTAGCAGCCGAAGCATGAATTGTATGTATTGAAATTCTCAGGTACAGTTGCAAAATGAAGTGTGGCGGCCACAAATGCAGGTGCTTGCAGCGGCAACATAAGTGCACGGAGTTGAGAGATTCCGAGGGCAAATGTACATAAGAGACAGTAAATAAATATATGTAGGTGTTTTAAGCACATATCAATGTAGATCGATTAATTAAAGACGTTCAAGTCACCCGACATTGTCTCTAAATCTAGTTGAGCAATAAGTTTTTAAATACGACGGTAAACCTATACACAGGGTTCATACAATATCTTTTTATCAAAATGGCATTAAAATTGTGTCCTATTCTATAAACAATTCTCACTAGTTACAGGTCCTTATACCCGGCCCGGCGAACCTTGATCCCTATGACAGTTCATGTTAGTGATGGGTCGTGTCGATGAAACTTATATTTTTAACCGACTACTCTTTCTGACCTCCTCTTTCCCCCCTGCCCCTCCTAACCCCTCCCTCCCACCCCCAACAATAAAAATATATAATTACTTCAAGAAATAATCATTTCTATAATCATAATTATTTGGAACCCGATGATACGATATACAACAAACGAAATTAAAAATGCTATTAGCAAATCTTTAAATGTTCGACGGAAAACGGTCTTCCTTCTCGTTACTACTTTCTTCCAAATGACGCTGTCGCATTTGAACAGCGCGTTTAGTAGGTCTACCTATGTTGCACCTTGCAATAAATTTCAACTAAAAATAGAATTAAAAAAAAAAATATAAACAAATTTAAACTAAAAAGTACAAAATAATATTTAAATGACCTAACTGTTCTACGGAATTGTACAAGAAACCTATTTCCAATTTAATATCTGTTATTTTTTGGAGTCGGTGCCAGAAATTCTAATTCTAATGTTTTTTTGCAAGTAAGGACAGGATTAAACCATCTCTTGGCTGCTTAGAGTAGATAGAATATCTAGCTTGGTTGTGCGTTTGATTATCTGCCACGCTGGTACAGCCAAAGGTTTTGCGCCGAATTGCTTGTGGGCCTTCAAATCAGTTAAAACGACCGATGATCACGAAGTGATGATGGATAATTTAAAGCCCCATCATATTTTGATGGACAACGCCACATACCATTCCGTCTAAGTGAATAAAGCACTACCAGCAACAATAATAAAGGGTAAATCCTAGAGTGGTTGCAATGCAATGGTGTGGCAGCTAACATTCAAATGTTCAAAAAAGAATTGGTCAGACTGTTGAACCTGCAGAATCGGACATATTTTTTGGATGAAATGGCAAAATCCAAAGGTCACGCAGTGATTTGGCTACCGCCCTACCACTGCCAATATAATGCTTTAAAACTTTGTTTTGATGATTGGGGTCGAGACGTGCGATACGACAGCATTGTAGATGAGCCGTTTTTGATAAACGTAGGCGACGGCAGCTGCAGTTCAGATTCCGAGTTCGTGACACAAACCCTAATGTCTATGTGGCGACATCACATACGTCTGCATCAAACCAGCATCACGTCGGGGTCACCACTGTGAAAGGGTGCTTCGTAGTAAGTATGTGGCGAAGATAGGTAAGTTAAAGAGGTCCAAAACAGTAATGAATGAATTTATTAAGAAATGACCTACATATACACAATATATACTACGAAGCACCCTTTCACAGTCATTATCAGATTCAGATTAAAATATATAAATAAATGATCGCTGAACAGCTTTTATTTTTGGTTTTGTCCTACAGTTAATTTTTAATTCTCTTGGGTATACAATCGTGAGTGCATGTATGCCGCGCTCCGTTCTATTCAATAGAGAATGTACTAATAGAGAATGTATAATATTTAAGTATGAAAAAGTAATGACACTCATAATTTATCACTTAATTATGCCACACATGAAAGCTGATACTAATAAAATCTAATCTTAAATAAAACAAAACCTGGTGCTCCCAGAAATATTTTATAAATTTGAGTGAAATAAAAACAATTTCATCCAATTTTTTAACATTCAGCTCAGCACCTATAACTTAAATGATTATAAATCATGTACACTCGTTTCCATTATCGACATTTGTTTATCGATATTTTCCGCACTAGTCGATATCTTCCGAACGAAGTAACTTTTGCAGGAAAGTCTGATTGAGATAATTTCTTGTAAATGTTAAGAATTGTTATAATTCCGACGGAATATTATTGTAATGGCATATATCTACCTTACCCAAATAAATGGCATTTTTAGAAGCCTCCAATTCAATTCTAATGTAACGGTGACGCCACTACAATGTTGTGTCGTAGGAATAACTGTCAATGTCATAGGGATCAAGGTTCGCCGGGCCGAGTATAGCAACATATAAAAGTTGTTTTTTGCTGTCCTGTATTTTTCTAAGAATTTTCGTGTCTGCCGCTTGGAGTTAAATATTTTTTTAAACATTTTTATTATTAATATTTTCAACAAAGCTTATATTTTTGGAACCTGTATGAATGCGGCTATTTACCTATATTTTTTAAAGCAGATATTGGTACACGTTTTAAGTTTATGGCCATTACCAATAAAAATGAAGAATTTTTTTTTAATTTTTGGCCTTAATTCCATTTTTTTTTGTATGAAAATGCCCGGTTTTTGTTTTTAAAATCAATCGGCCATCTTTAATTTAGCTGAAAACGATACCAAACTTGCCCTAGTAGGTATAAATTAGCACTTATGACGAGTCACAGTGCGTGCGGAGTAAGGGAACTTCACCCCCTCCCCCAGCCCTCCAGCAGGGTGTGAGCCGCTGACTCCCGGGCGTTTTCCACACTAGTCTACCTAAGGAACAAGTATGCCAAGGCTCATCCTTTGATCCGAAAACTATTGGTGTTGGCGTATAATAACCCAACTACTAACTCATACGAGTATGAATCAGAATGTGACAATGAATGACAAGCCGTACAGTCATCATGACCTCTTGTTTGTCCCGTGAAGTATGGCGAAATTCAAACAGTGACAATTTCCGATTGTAAGGGAAGCCAAGAGAAACCGTGTAATCACCGCCGCGCGCCCGCTGAATATTCATGGCGCGATCGGCGTGCCTTTCTCTTTATTCAGTGTAAACACGTGTACGTGTCTTTTCGAGTCTGTCTTGTATTACGTATAAATACTCAATAAATTTTTAACCTGACGCAAACAATAGACGATCTCAAAATAAAACCTAATAAAGATGCGAGAAACATATTTTTCATCTCACCTGTTCGGAAAGTTGAACTTTCATGTGTAGATAGGGTGGGATATAGTTTTTCATTCCTACTTTATAATCCTACTATTGAATAAAAGGCCACTATCGAGAGTATCGATAGTTATTGCAATATTTAGAGCTGTATCAGCTATCGATAGTGATTTTAATATTGAACTTTGATACTATCGATAGTATTGCTGTGTCGATAGTATTCATATTAACGGCGCTATCGATACTATCGGTAGACTATCGATATTATCGATATCTTATCGATACTATTGCTTTTACCTCAACTATCGATATTCTATCGACACTATTGCTTTTGCCTAGGCTATCGATAGTCTATAGATACTATCGATATTTTATCGATACTATTGCTTTTGCCTTAACTATCGATAATCTATCGATACTATTTCTTTTGTCTAGACTATCGATATTCGATAGATACTATCGAAATTTTATCGATACTATTGCTTATGCCTCAACTATCGATAGTCTATCGATACTATCGATATTTTATAGATACTTTTGCTTTTGTCTTAACTATTGATAGTCTATCGACATTATCGATATTTTATCGATACTATTGTTTTTGTTAGGGATGCAACGATACCGATACGATAATCGTATATCGGCGATTATCGTAATCCTTTACGATCATCGCTATCGTAAATATTAAACAAAACGCGTCAATTTCTGAACACTTCGCATCCGTCTCTTTTGGCATTGACAGTTTTAAGCAGGAGTGAGGTTAGGTTATGTTTATTTTCCTTTGCCGATTAATTGACAAACATAGTTGTTATTCGTGAGTTTAAACGTTGATTAGTGTTTTTATGGACTCCATAGCAGGACTGATACAGTAATGAGAGAAACCGACTTAAGGAAAAAACTTTAAAATGTAATGTGTTTTCGGTATAAGAATTTGCCAGTAATAAATTACGACTACAATTAAAATCATTAATAGTCAGTAAATGTAACAAATAGTAACAATTTAAAATATAAGTTAGTGATGAAAATTGATAAAATTAATAAGTATGTTGATTAAAAATGCATAACTTTTTTATACTTTTACCTTACTTAGTCTTACAATAATAACTGGAAGCTTTGTTGTATGTTACAACAAAGCTTCCAATAAATTCATCAAAATGGTATTAAACAAATATCGTAATGCATTCGTATCGTAATTCGTTATCGTATTTGGCCATTACGATGTATTCGTCATTTGTATTGGTATCTTAATAGCCGTATCGTTGCATCCCTAGTTTTTGTCTCAACTATCGATACTATCGATATTTTATCGATACTATTGCATTTGCCTCAACTATCGATAGTCTATCGATACTATTGTTTTTGCCTCAACTATCGGGTCTATCGATACACTATTTCTTTCCTTACAGTCGAAATGAAAAATAGTATGTTTAACTCGGTTGAAAGCACCCATTCCACTCGCTATTAGCGCTCTGACTACGTTCGAGCGCCAGAAACTTCTCGAGTGGAATGTCCACTTTCGGCCCTTGTATAACAATCTACTAATACTTAGGTCTAGTTCTAAGCATCACTCCCGGAAGCCTGCGGCCACCTAGGGAAGCAACAGACTATAGCTTTTTGGGAGAGCCTGGGTTGGTTGGAGTAGAAGTTAGTATGGATAATGGCTTCATCGCTATCGAGATAAATATTCACGAACCATCCGACGCCCGCGCCGTCAAGACAGCCGTCATGCAAATTGTGGCATTGCTTTTTGACGTTACGGTGTCAAATACCGCTCTCTAGAAAACCGCGCAATTTTGTATATATAGGCAACATTCTAGTGACGTCATTTACCGCTGTATTACGGCCGATATATCACGGCTCCGCTATCCTAGGTAACCAAAGCTTAAGCGCGCCGGGCATTGTTATTCTGTGGTTTCTACACACCATAGCACAGACAGGATAACTAAACAACTTCCGCAGAATAGAATCTAATCATTTCTGCATTGATCTACGAGTATAAATTGGTTATTACTTTACAAATGTAAATGAAACGTAAAATCGAGTCCGTGAATTAATTTACTTTCTTACCATATCTATTCAAATTGACTACACCCACAGTAGGGACTCCACTTAGGTTAAAAGTTAGGAAAAAATGATAATAATAAATCCAACAATAAATAACACCTATAGCACAATATACAGACGTAATCATTAAAGGTAAAAATGGCAAAGTTTTATTGAAGCCCCAAGCAGTATGAAGCACATTTTCGTAAATAAACAATGCTATTAAACCATATAAATACAATGTTTCTGAATGTCTTAATAAAGGTAATCGCAAAAACCGTTTTCTTTTGCTACTTTTCAGTTTTGCCGGAATGTACAAAAACGGAATAGTACTAAATCCGATGGCACAGTAGGTAAGCAGAAGAAAGAACTTGATTGACATAAGACTCTTTGGATACAGTAATGGGAAGAGAGAATAATGACCAACTGTCGACAGTAACAGGAACATTCTTCCATCGACAACACCAAGCACTGACATGAAACTGAAAGAAAAATGTAATATTATAACATTTGTATATAAGACGGCATAATATCAATGATAGTGCATTAAAAAAGAGGTACTGCGCGGCGATTCGAATTGGTTGCGCCGAGCACACGTTCGTTTGCGTGTCAAATGTCATATTTGTACGAAATTTGAATGCAAAATTGAGCAAATTGCTCAATTTGAAGCAAGCAATTTCCGCGCGCTATTGACATGTCAACCTCTTTTTTTAAAACACTGTCATTGTATAATATAGTATTTTATTCTTATATTTTGAATAAAAAACATTGGGTTAACCTACTCACCTCAATGGTATTATCATCATTAAAATGGCCTTTTCATGGACATGCCATCCAAAAATAAAGGAGCAAAATGCGCATATAATCATACATCTGCAATAAAACAAATTACTCTTGATAACTTTTTACTGATTTTATGCTAAGACCTAGACATGTGCCGGATTATTAAAAATATAGATTCATTGGGTATCGGTCTGCATGAACTATTGTCACGTTTGGAATTACACAAAAAACTGTTACAAACACAAATTAAGTACAAAAAACTGGCCAAGTCCGTGTCGGGCCATGCGCAAAGTTGGGTTTCGAATTTGAACGTCCCAGGTGCTAAAAAATATATTTGTAACCTATATTTTGAAAATCGTCCATATATATTGTAATGAAATTAGTTAATGTAAAATATCAGTTTAAGATCCGCCAAAAACAAAGAATACGAATAGGTACGGATCGATACGGATCTTAATTGCCGGGACACTATTACAAAGACTCGAGTTCACAAATTTTTTTAACAGCCGATAAACCGTAAAACATTGCAACTTTTCCCGCTTTTTACGATTTCGTAGTCCTGACAGGGAATCTTATAAAATGACTTAGAGGTTTTTAAGTTAGGGTGTATGGTACCTACTGAACCTGCAATAGCAAAAGCACATAATATGGAGGAGGTAATTGGCCAATTATTGAACACTACTTTCCCGAACTAAAGTTTCATGGTTTGGGAGATACAACGATTTTTATGCATTATTGATTTTTTCCCAAAATTTTACTTTCAAACAATCGTAACTTTTTTTTCTTTTATTATTACAGAACTTTATTATTTGTTGGTAGTCATAAACATTTGTTATAAAAACACGTATGGACTTATTTCGAACTAGGCTAAAAAGAATCAGATATTAAGCTCTGTATGTGTTCACACCATGCCCGAAGGTTCTTGTTGAAAATCTGTGTCGATTAATATTATTATTATAAAAGTAATGCATTTTTAAAAAATATTATTTTAGAGTGAACAACGAAGTTAACATTTCGGGGCAGAGTTCAAACTCTTAAACAGCTATTAAAAATTATTTAAAAGAAAGAAAGATAAAATATTGTATTTATATTATTATTTGTATGGGAATTGTTTTAAATTGACCTTCATATATCATGCAGCAACATATTGATAATTTTGATCAAGAATTTTGTAAGGAAGCCTTCTTGCGCGAGTCCGACTCACACTTGGATGGTTTTTTTATTATTTTATTTTGTAATTATCATACCTTATAAAACTTAAGCTTCTGTACCTTCCATCTGCACATAAATTCCACAATTTTATAAGAGCAGGTACCATTGACAGAAATGTGAATGCAAAGGTTATGATGGGTGTCACCGAGGGCAGAATAGCATGATCGTACTCTTGAACTAAACCACCAGTCATAGTAGCTTCAGATTTTGTCATATTTATACCAGCCTTATTAACTGTAAAAAAGGTTGTCAATAATTAGCTACCTCAAAATTTTCAGGTAATTAACTTGCACATTTCAGGTTTGGTTCAGTTCAATTTTACTTACATCCAGTTTGTAGTATTTTATCTGCAAAATTATATAGAGCCCAGAAGTTAGGGGCCCAATATGCATGGCTTAGTCCTCTTTTAAATGGAAATAATCTGGAGATTATCTGTAAGAGGAATTAAAGAGTTAAATTAAAATCACATTAGAATCACAATAGGTAACACAGCTATCATAGTTTTCATTACCTGTGGCATATGGTCCAAGAAAGGAACAAATGATACCCCAAAAACCATTACAACAGTACCAGCCAATTTTAGCAAATTCATGATTGAGAATGAATACCAGGGGGTATGAACTCCATCCTCAGAAGAGACTGTGAAGCAATATGCTCTTAGTAAGTACACTATATACACAGGTGCAACATATAAATATATGTGCTTCAAATTAAGCAATACAGCAAACCATAAGGCTGCTTGTAGGAAATTACTCTGAAACATAGAAATAAACTACATTGAAGTTATCAGTTATTCTGAAATTGATTAATGTCAATTCAAATTATTTTGAAATTTTACATACCTTTATCATGTTGGAAATAGAAAATAAAAGAAATCCATATAATAACCCATTATACTGGAAATGTATGTGATCCACCATCAGCAATCCAACATTTGTTACTAGCATCATATACACAAGAAGTTTTCCATTGCTTATGAGTTTTGAACAGCTGAAATCAAACTAGGTATTAAAGTAAATCATAATATATTTATTCACTTGATGGACTAGAAATAAAATTAAGTATTTTTACCTTCTAGCTGCTAAAATATAAACAACATCCAATACTATAACAGATAACCTTTGAAAGAGCACCGTCATATCAGAGTTATAGTTTAAATTTGTTAAATATAACATCTTGGGATCAAAAAACTTGGCTATGTGGGATAATCCATATTCTAACCAAGCAAAAAATGGGGGGTAATCCAGAGTCCATACTGAAGTGTTGTCATAATACCACTGGTCAATAGTAAGGTTGTGGGTCACAGCAAGCCAGTTTCTGTGGACTTCGAAGTCTGTTGAATAGCTGGTGGTATGAAAATATTAATAAATTAATACACTTTACCAACAATCACACCATTACCTAGATCCAAACTAAGCATGAGCTTGTGCTATGCTATGGTGATTAATATAACGGGTAGACTAACTTATAAGTTATAATACGTTTATAAACATCCATGACTTATGTACAAATGCTCGTGCTCGTTACACAAACATTTGCCCCTTGCGGGATTCAAACCCGCAACAGAGCGCGAACCACTACACCAAGACGGTCGTCAAAATGATAAGTTTAGTGATAACACTAATATTGCTAGATTTGCCACTATGAGTCTTCGATATATTATTACACTGTGAACTTACTAAAATGGAATAAAGAAGACTTTGATTGTAGTTACTATTAACGCTATTTGTAAAATCATTGTCTTTCTTGGGATTTAATTTATAAAATATTCTTCTTCTTCTTCTTTGGTTTTTGGCGACAATAGTGACTTTGAGATGATGTTTGTCGCTATTCCGCTAGTATGACGTGTGAAACATTTACACGTAACAAATTATAAAATATTACTTGCTCGGCTATTGTTTTGGTGTCAAAAATCACTCATTTTTTTTGTTCAATTATTCTGGGTAAGCAATGGATCAAACCTATACAGCCAAGTCTTCAGTATTTTTATCATTTTTCTTCTTTTCATAAGTGAAGGGCCCAGTTGCAGAAGTCCCTAAGTCCAAAAACTGAGCTTGTCAATAAATCCTACTAAAACAAAGAAAAAATCACTGAAATATTTCCATTTAGGTTATAGAAGAAAATTAAACTTCACAGTTTTAGAAAATAATCAACCTTTTATTTGACATAAAAAAATTATATATTATTATTATAGTTCTCAATAAAATCAACTTATAATGAACTGGACTTAGGTCCCAATTATTGGACCTAGCCCCTTTTAACGCTTATTCTAAGGACTAAGGCACTTTGGTTACATATTTGTTGGACTTAAATCTTTACGCTCAAAATATTGTGAACTTTAGGATTTTAGCACAAAAAATTTTAATAAAACAAAATTATTTTTATATAAAATCAAATCATACTTTGCTTTCTGGAATAATTATCATCATCCTCAAAGTCCAGTAAACTTCTTCCCCAGTTTTGTTTCGCATTTGTGGGACTTAAATCTATAAAAACCTTAGCACTGAATTAAAATAATATTATAAAAACATTTTCATGTAAAATCAGACTTTGCTTTCTAGTATTATTCTTTATCATCCACAGATTCCACATCTACCTGATTTGGTTCAGTACTTTCATCAGCTGGCAGTAAATCTGTATAAAATATTTTTCATCGTCACTTTTTTAATGTTGCCAGCACACTTATGGCTTTTATCGTACAATTCAGTTGAACTAAATATTAAATGACTATAATATTAAATGAGATGACTTAGTGACTTCTTAACCAAAATTGCTGGGACGTAGTGACTTAATAAGCGCCAAGTGACTTTTTTTCTTAAAAATGCTAAATAAAAAATAAAAAGTCGTTTCTTTATTGCGACCTAGGTACTTGTTAACAAAAATAAAAAAATATGATTATATAATATCTGACATGATCTACACGTTGAAATTATCAGATGAAAAAGTCCCTAAGTGGACTTAGGGACTTCTGCAACTGGGCCCTTCAAGTATTCCTTTTCTTCTTTTATACTTTCACTTACACTAACTACATAAACTTATACAAACTAACCTAACCTAACTCATTGAAATGCGAGGGTGGTTAACATTTCAGTGCTCTCAAGAAAATTTTTAGCGGGAAATCGAACCGGATCAAATAGGAGCGCTATTCTTTGTTATAATACTTACTTTAACTTCATTAGTTCTCCACTGCAGCACATTATTAAGATTATTCCACCACACAATCACAACAATGACCACGAAAAACTAATTTAAAAAATTAAGGAACGAAGCCCAGCCATCATGGTTCGTTACCCGCCAAAATTAATCCAAAAACTTTTTTGTTTCTTCAATTCACCCATTCTGGGTAGGCAAATGATCACGTTTATACATTGAGTGTTCAGAATGGAGAGAGCATGTGTCAAAATCCCAATGCAAAAATTTTCGCCACTTTTAGCGGCGGACGAGGAAGCACATGTACAGCACACTACAAAAATTTTGACGTTACAAAACTATGTAGGGACGGGACATAGCTAACAAATTATTTAGCTTACTAACTGACTGAGTGCACTAATCCTGTGCTACTAATATTATGGTTGTTTCATTAGATTTTGACGAAACTTTACACTTATATAACTTATACATTTTGATGTAGGTATACTGCAGCACATAGGCATTTAAGGATTTAAGTATAAATACTGACGTAGTCAAATATTGTGTTTATATTTATAAATACACAGTATATAGTACTTTAGTTAAGTAGCATCTAGAATGTTGTTTGTGTATTTAGCACAATACTACTGCTTATTTATTGAAAAGTATATTAAAGATGTGTAATTTACAACTCTTATAAGAGAATAGTCATGGTGATGTTACGGGAAAGATTAGTCTATTTATTATGTATTGGGCTACCCCAATTTGAGAGAAATTAAAAAAAACCGCATTTTTGCTATGCAAATTTTTATTAAATACTATAAATAAGTAAATTGTTTCAACAAACACACCAATTGCCTAGCCCCAAACTAAGCGCGAGCTTGTGCTATGGTGACTAGGATAACGGATAGACATACTTATATTCATTTATAAACATCCATGACATAAGTACAAATGCTTGTGCTCATCACACAAACATTTGCCCCTTGCGGGATTTGAACCCGCAACCGCCTGGTTAAGAAGTCCGGGACGCGAACCACTACACCTAGACAGTCGTATTAAATGGTGCAACTGACGAACAAAGGTGAAATTAATGTGAACTTAGCTCCTAGAGTTTGTTCGTCCTCCGGCCGGATAGAAGGTTTAATTGCCAAATACAGTTGTTAGGACATCTATATATTTTTCCATAATCACTTTTGCTAGTTAATGAATGATCATCTCTCTCAGGGACACATGAAAGTTTTTGTTTACTCCCCATAAATATTTTTTCGATGAATATCATATTATAATACTTATTATCCTATTCCAGACGAATAGTTGGGTTGTTATACGCCAACACCAATATTTTTCGGATCAAAGGATGAGCCTTGGCTGCCCGGGAGTCAGCGGCTCACACCCCGCTGGGGGGCTGGGGGAGGGGGTGAAGTTCCCGTACTCCGCACGCACTGTGACTCGTCATAACTGCTAATTTATACCTATTAGGGCAAGTTTGGTATTGTTTTCAGCTAAATCAAAGATGGCGGATTGATTTTTGAAACAAAAACCGAGCATTTTCATACAAAAAAATGGAATTACGGCCAAAAATAAAAAAAATATCTTCATTTTTTTTGGTAATGGCCATAAACTTTAAACGTGTACCAATATCTGCTTTAAAAAAATATAGGTAAATAGCCGCATTTATACAGATTCTAAAAATATCAGCTTTGTTAAAAATATTAATAATAAAAATGTTTAAAAAAATATTTACCTCCACGCGGCAGACACGAAAATTCTTAGAAAAATACAGGACAGCAAAAAACAACTTTTATATGTTGCTAAGCATTTGTAACTAGTGAGAATAAAATATGGTAAAATATAGGTAAGTATGGTAAAATATAGAATAGGACGAAATTTTAATGCTATTTGATAAAAAGATATTGTATGAACCCTGTGTATAGGTTTACCGTCGTATTTAAAAACGTGTTGCTCAACTAGATTTTGTGACAATGTCGGGTGACTTGAAGGTCTTTAATTAATCGATCTACATAGATATGTGCCTAAAACACTCACATATATTTACATATGTACTGTCTCTTATGTACATTTGCCCTCGGAATCGCTCAACTACGTGCACTTGTGTTGCCGCTGCAAGCACCTGCATCTGTGGCCGCCACACTTCATTTTCCAACAGCACCTGAGAATTTTAATACATACTCGTACATACAACACATGCTTCGGCTGCAACTGGCAAGTCTGTACATGTAGATTTCCAGCTGTCACTGACTTTGGTCCATCATTCCCAATTAGATGGATCTTTATGTAAATAATTGCTTTCATGCATCGTTCACCGTAGAAAATTAACAAGACCTAAAAAAAAGTTTTTACGAATACACTATTCCCGAAACAGATAGCAGTCAGCGGCGAGATGCTCGAAGTTGTCCAGGAATACGTTTTCCTAGACAAGCCGAGACGTGGAACTTGACAGTCAAGCTGGCCCACCGACTGCATGTCTCTCAGCGAGCTATGGAATGGTCTATGCTGGGGATCTCGCTAAGGGATAGAATCCGGAACGAGATCATCCGCCAAAAGAAGAAAGTCATAGATATCGTTCACAGGTGTAGTAAGCTAAAGTGGCAGTGGGCTGGTCATGTCTGTGGCAAACCGACGGGCGTTGGAGTAGGAACTTTCTCGGATGGAGACCACGTCTCGGAAAACGTAGTGTAGTGTTGGACGCCCCCCTGCTAGCCGATGACCTGAGAAAGGTGGCCGGTGGTGGCTGGATGCGAGAAGTGGAGGACCGTGAAAGTTGGCGCAGCCATGCAAAGGCCTATGTCCGGCAGTGGACTGTAATAGGCTGATATGAATACACTATTGAGTGATTGGTTAATTACGTGATTTCATTGTGTTAATACTCAATATAATTACGAGGGTCAAACTGAAAGTTCTTAGAAAATCAAAAACTGATTACATTAGCCAGTTATTAGTTTTATTATATCTTTTCAAAATATTGTCCATTGACGTCAATACACCGCTGCATGCGATGGAACCACTGGGAAAAGCACTTTGCCCACTCGTCCTTAGGGGTCTCTTCAATGGCATCGCGATACGCAGCCACCGCTTCTTCAGCATTCATAAACCGCTTTCCTTTAAGTTTTTCTTTATTTTTTGGAAATAAATAAAAATCACAAGGCGCGAGGTCGGGGCTATACGGCGGGTGACCCAGTAATTCAACGTTTGATGTCGCCAAATAGTCGATCGTTCGCTTGGCGGTGTGCGACGAGGCGTTGTCGTGGTGAAGGAGGATCCTACTGCGAGGTCGTTTCTCTCGAACTTTTTCCAAGACAAGTGGCAAACAATTGGTAGTGTACCATTCTGCAGAAACTGTTTTTTGATCCTCTAACACAATTGTTGCGAAATGACCTATCCTTCCAAAGAACGAGGCCACCATTTTTTTTCCCGCACTTCGATCTCTCTTCACTTTAGTTGGCAACTCCTCGAAAGGAAACACCCACTGAGCAGATTGTCTTTTGGTTTCAGGATCATAACAGTAAATCCAGCTTTCGTCACCTGTTAGTATGTCGAACACAGCATTTGAGTCACCTCCGTTAAATCTTTCAATCATTTTACGGCACCAATCCACACGATGAAGTTTTTGAGCCTTAGTCAAATTATGAGGTATCCACCGGGCGCAAAGCTTCCTGACCGCTAAATGTTCGTGGAGGATTTTGTGCACTTGACTCATACCGATGCCTAAGCTTGTCCGAATCTGCTGATAGGTCACTCTTTTGTCAGTCTCTATCATACGCCGCACAACACAGATGTTATTTTCAGTCGTCGCCGTAGAAGGCCGTCCCTCACGTACATCATCAGTGAGATTAGTGCGACCACGTTTAAACTCATTAAACCAGTTGTAAACAGTCGCACGAGATGGGGCTTCATCGTGAAAGGCCAATCGTAGTCTATCATAACTTTCTTGTTGACTTAAATGACATCGAAAGTCATAAAAAATCATTGCACGAAAATTTTCTCGTGTTAAATTCATTTTGACGTGACACAGACAATTTTCAATTTGCCGCCAAGTCGTAAAACAAATGACAAATGAATGAAATATATACTCAGTAATATTGGCAAAGAGTTCTATTTTCAAATTTTAGAATATTTTTTTTATTATATTGTTTATAAGTGGCCAGTTCTAAGAACTTTCAGTTTGACCCTCGTATACCTGTCATATAAGCCGACCACAATCTTTTCGATTATGGAAAATGCATCGCTGTTCCTGCTCATATAAGCTGTCGTAACACGTTCTGTGGCATTGGGGAAAGCATTCAGTGTCAATCGCACTTTTTTACCTTTACAATTGAAGATGGTAACAGTATCACATTTGCCCCATCAAGGCATGGAACAGCAAAAGAACTTACTTTTTGTTGTTCTGTAAAAAGGAAAAGATCTATGTTGACTACTGGACGTGTAAATTCAAAAGTATTTGCTACCACATGTAAAGGGTAGTATTGGTGGTGTTTTCCAGTATCTACGTGTACGCACCTATAGCTCATCTAACCCAGGTACTTACTTTGAACGAATAAATTTCATTTGCTCTCTACTTTTTGCTATTCATACAAGTTTGGCCTAAATAAGGACGTGTATGACACAGGCTAATCCGATATACCTACTATAAAACCGCACTCCGAATACGCAAAGATGAGCTCCATGTAACGATAAAGTGGTGGAGACAAGAATGATGGTAAATGTTTGATGCAGTAATAACCACGGCCGTACACGAATCAGATTTCGAACCGTAGACGCCGACGATCGAAGTCGTGGTGCTTGCTAGCTCTCACTGTTGTGCAACGAGTGCCTAGAGGAGCTATGGGTATTGATGGGTGCACATAGGTACTGTAAAACACAACCATGTCATGAGATAGAAAATCATCTTGATGAAAATTATTACGATTACCTGGATATTTACTTTTCCTCTTAATTAACTCGTCTCGGTAGGGAATATGGATTTTTTGCTTTTTACAGGACCACAAAGCGAAAAAGTTCTTTCGCTGTTCCATGCCATCATGGGCGTGTGTGACCGTGTGATACTGTTTCCAGCTTCAATTGTAAAGGTAAAAAAATTGCGGTGGACACTGAATGCTTTATCAATGCCACAGAAGGTGTTATGACAGCTTATGTGAGCAGGAACAGCGATGCATGTTCCATAATCGAAACGATTGTGGTTGTTTTATATGACAGGTAGATATTGAGTATTAACACGATATAATCACGTGAACGAGACCTGCCGAAATGTCACAGGCTGTCTCAAACCCACTCCTGTGGAAATGCTGTATCCACCAGCTGGCATCGCACCCCCGGACATTCGCAGATTGGTGGCAAGCGGAGTGGAGCATCGAAAACAGGAGACGAGCGCACTTCATCAATGCACGCTTACTGTACAGTTCCCCAAAGACTTAAAAGCCGCAGAAGCTTTATGAAGTGCGTTCCCCCTCTTGACCGCGACCCCTCTATTGCTAGACGTGTCCTGTGGGAGGACGAACCCTTGCCGCCTGTTCCCTTCGTTCCTCCTTCCGATCATCCCCCTCCAGGACACAAACTGCCATGGCCCACTTGGAAGTCCCTTAACAGACTCCGGTCCCAAGTCAGTAGATGCAAGGATACCATGTTCAGGTGGGGATTCTCCGATGGAACCGATATGTCCTGTGTCTGCGGGTTCACTCCACAAGACATGTCCCATCTCTTTTCTTGTCCTGCGTGCCCTGATTCCTGCTCTCTAGATGACCTTATGTGTGCAAACGACAAGGCAATCTGCGTCGCCAATTACTGGGCACAAGAAATTTAAGTCGCCTTACCATCGACACGATAAGAAGAAGAAGAAGCATTTATTTACAAAAAGATCCATCTAATTGGGTATGATGGACCAAAGTCAGTGACAGCTGGAAATCTACATGTACAGACTTGCCAGTTGCAGCTGAAGCATGTGTTGTATGTACGAGTATATATTAAAATTCTCAGGTGCAGTTGGAAAATGAGGTGTGGCGGCCACAGATGCAGGTGCTTGCAGCGGCAACACAAGTGTACGTAGTTGAGCGATTCCGAGGGCAAATGTACATAAGAGACAGTACATATGTAAATATATGTGAGTGTTTTAAGCACATATCTATGTAGATCGATTAATTAAAGACCTTCAAGTCACCCGACACTGTCACAAAATCTAGTTGAGCAACACGTTTTTAAATACGTTAAAAAAACAAAAACCGACTTCAAAACTGACTACAGTGCTAATTAAAACCTAAAATTTTGAAAACAAATTGAAACTAAAAAGTACAAAATAATATTTAAATTACCTAACTGTTCTACGAAATTATACAAGAAACCTATTTCCAATTTATTATCTGTTATTTTTTGGAGTCGGTGCCAACCAAGCTAGATATTCTATCTACTCCAAAAAAGGAGGAGGTTATCAATTCGACTGTATGTTTTCTTTTTTTTTTGTGGCTATGTTACCGCATATCTCAGTCAGTTGTGGACCGATTTGAAAAAAAAATATGTTTACCTAGAGGCTATACTACTATACCTTCTAGTTGGTCCCATTTTGGCCCAGTCGAGATCTGATGATGGGATCTTGGTGTAATCGAGGGAAACCCTTAAATTTTGAAGGCACGTATAGTGTTTTCGTACTAGTATCTTAATGTTGACATGTTGTTACGTCTGATAGTCATTATGTGGAGCTGAGCTGATGGTGGAACTCCTTAAAAATTAGGAGTTTAGTAAATAAAACACCAGAAGTTTTGTCAGGTACTGTATAGGATGCTAACAAAACAAAGTCAAAGGCGCAGATCCCTCCTCTTCCCCCCCCCCCCCTCCTAGCCCCTCCTGCCCGCCCCCAACAATAAAAATATATAATTACTTCAAGGAATATATAATTACTGTAAGAAATCAATTAACTCTTACCGCTGAAACGATGGATTTGATAGTTTGAGTACCGAGAAAGGACATAAGACAGTTTTTATCCCCAAAATCATTTGTGTAGGGAATCCGATGATACGATATACAACAAACTTCTCGTTACTACTTTCTTCCAAATGACGCTGTCGCACTTGAACAGCGCGTTTAGTAGGTCTACCCATGTTGCACCTTACACAAAATTTCAACTAAAAATAGAAAAATAAATTTCTTTTAAAAAAAAAACAAAAACCGACTTCAAAACTGACTGCAGTGCTAATTAAAACCTAAAATGTTGTAAACAAATTTAAACTAAAAAGTACAAAATAATATTTAAATTACCTAACTGTTCTGCGAAATTATACAAGAAACCTATTTCCAATTTATTATCTGTTATTTTTTGGAGTCGGTGCCAGAAATTCTAAATCTAAATAGGGTTCTTGTATATTATTTTGTACTTTTTAGTTTAAATTTGTTTACAACATTTTAGGTTTTAATTAGCACTGCAGTCAGTTTTGAAGTCGGTTTTTGTTTTTTTTTTAAATATTTTTTTCTACGAATTTTCGTGTCTGCCGCGTGGAGGTAAATATTTTTTTAAACATTTTTATTATTAATATTAGAATATATGTAGGTATAGCTATGTGCGTGCTGCGACACCACACATACAAGCGTCTTTATAATAAACGAGTGCCCATCAAGCAGCCGTGTGTTTCACTCGCATACGCGGATATACCAGTGGCGACGGTCGGTTTACCCACAAATAAAATAATTAAAAAATAAGCGTGCAAAAGTGTAAAAATGTAGTTTCGATGAGTTTTGGAATTCTTTCGAATTTTGACCATCAACAACAAGACTGGATCACGTACAGGAGTTGGTTACAGCAGTGGTGTATCGCAAATGGAATAGGTGATACCACGGACACAAAAGGAGTGAAAAGACGCGCCATCTTGCTTAGTGCACTCACCGAAAGTTCTTACCAACTTGCTAGCAACCTTATATTGCCTAAGACCCTGAACGATGTGTCGTATGCGGAAATCGTGGAAGTTTTAGACAAGCATTTCACACCAAAAAGATGTGGTTTCGCGGAGCAGCATTATTTCTACATGGCAGTGCAACATTCCGGCGAGACACACACACACAATGGGCAGCACGTGTTAGAGGTCTAGCAGCGCACTGTAATTTCAAAAACCTGGAGGAAGTGCTGTTAGATAAGTTCGTGATGGGAATGGTACAAGGTCCGGAACGGGAAAAACTCTTCGCTGTGGAGATCGAGAGGCTGTTTTTAAGTTCAGCAGTAGATCTGGCGGAGAGCGTGCGCTGTGCACGCGCAGCAGCGGCGAGCTCGTCAGCGGGGACCGGAGGAGACTCGGTTTTCAAGATCGCGAACAAATCGAAACCTAACGGCATATTCAGTGAAAAGTGCTAGTGTGCGGTAGAAAAAATCATAAAGCAAGTGAATGTCGATTCGCTAGCTATAAGTGTAATAAGTGTAATGTCAAAGGTCATCAACGTAAAATGTGTAAACAAGTCAATTACGTGGAGTCAGCAGATGCGGTAAGCAAGGGCGAGGACGATGGTATGTTTTTCAATATTCGTTCGTATAACGGAGCGCCGATGACTCAAATTGTTTCCATCAATGGCATCGACTTAAAGTTTGAAATCGACAGTGGGTCATCAGTTACGGCAATATCAAATAAAACGTATAAAACTTTATTTAGCGCTATTTCTTTATGACCATGTAAAAAGAACCTTATTAGCTCAGACCAAATAAAAAAAGGTAGACGTAGCCTCGCGTACTAAAGAAGTGAAGCCTGTAATAGGAAGCCGGTTTCAAAATAGGAAGCCGACCGCGCGTCAGTGCCCTGCCAAACCTTTGACGTAATAGTCGCGCCACCATTCGTTCACAAAATAATTTAAAATGCCTTCGTGCGTGGTAAAATGTTGCAAAAACAACTCAGTTACTCAAAAAAAAAAACTCTGGAATCCCTTTTCATAAGTAAGAAATAGAATCCGTTGATAATTTCAATGTTATTCCAAAATGTTTATATATTATTTTTGGAACACAAGACCTCAACAAATGCAGTCAGTGTGCCTATAATCCGTCACAAAAATTTACCTCAAATGTGGGATAATTTTTAGCTGGCTATCATTTGCTTCTATTTACTACGTTAGTAATCCAGCTCACCAGCTGCTAGATTCCAAATAATTGACTCTGACTTGTGCGAACTGTGAATGTGGGGCTGACATAGGTGACCTGAACCACATATTCTTTTTATGTCCTTTAATTAATCATTCTTCATTGTTTTACTCTCTTGTATCCCACCGTTGCCTTTCTCTACTTCCATTCTTAATATCTTATCCATATTTATAGTAGCTAATCATATAAAAGTATAAACATCCTATACCAAACAAAGTTACGTTCCATAATCGTTTCCTTACCTTTTGACACTCCGTTGTGGCGAATGCACTAGCCGTGCAAAGAATCACAAACAAACTAAAAAATATATTATTGAGAACGTATGTACTTTCAATTCAATTTTTCCCAACCATTGTTAATTTCATAGGTATTGATTTATTGCAAGTTTTACTAAATTCACGAAACTTTTGGCTAATGTATTAACTATAAGTGCTGTTTGATTCCTTAAATAAATCATCTTTAAATTAAAATTGTGCAAAATGAAGTGAAAATCCTTAATAATTTTAAATCCAAGTGAGAAAAAGAGTTTCGTACTAGACTTATTATTTTCATTCGTTTGTGGGTCAATTATTTTCAGGGTACTGGTATCACTTAACTACTGTACACACTAACGTAATCACTGTACTACGCATTAGGTCACGCACACAGATTTGCACAGTGAGCTTCACTTCATTGTTTGAGCGGGCACCGTCTTCCTTTTTTTATTTGGTCTGAGCTTATTAGCTATACAGGAAGCGCAATTAAAAGTTTAGGCATAGTGCAGTTACCAGTGACGTACTCAGGGGTGACTAAAATGCTCGACGTGTATGTTATTGACAATGGTCCAATCACCTATAGTCCCAGTATTAAAAAATGATGGCTCAGTACCGACTCTGTGCCGATTACTCGCGTACCATAAATAAACAGCTTGTACTGGAAACTTATCTTAAACGTACAATCAGTTAGAAATAGTTGACGATGCGAATATCACTTGTATAAACACACATAAAGGATTATTTAAGTACAAAAGGTTAGTGTTTGGCTTTTCGTCGGCACCGGCCATCTTCCAAAGGGCAATGGAGAGCATTTTAGGTTTGGAAGGGGTGCTGTGTTTCCTAGATGATGTTTTGGTCACGGGTGAGTCAAAGGCCATACATATGGAAAGGCTAGAAAAGGTACTACAGATTTTCAAAGAGGCAAGTTTGACGCTAAGGAAGGATAAATGCGAATTTTTCAAAAATGAAATAACGTATCTAGGCTACGTTATTGACAAAAATGGAATCAAAAAATCATCAGACAAAGTAAAAGCCATTTTAGGAGCCCAAGGCCTAAGAATTTGAGTGAATTACAGTAATTTCTGGGGTTAATTAATTACTACCGGAATTTCGTTCAAAACGCTTCTAGCATTTTGTCACCGCTATACAATCTGTTAAAAAAAGGCACGAAATGGGTATGGACCGCTGAACATGAGCAATCATTTGATCAAATTAAAAGTATATTGGCGTCAGAAAAAGTTTTGACTCATTTTGATATGAATGCTAAAACTATTCTAACAGTAGACGCGTCACCAAACGGCTTAGGGGCAATTTTGTCACAAGAAGGACCCGATGGGCTGGAAAGGCCGATTTCTTTTGCTTCTAGAACTTTAAGCTCAGCCGAAAAAAAATACTCTCAAATACAGAAGGAAGCAACTGCAATTATATTTGGTGTAAAACGGTTTCACCAATTTTTATATGCTAGGACCCAAACGTTTATCTTGAGAACTGATCACAAGCCCTTAGTGTCGATATTTGGGCCTTACCGCGGCATACCAGAGATATCAGCAAATCGCCTCCAAAGATTATTTCTTTCTAGTTAAAATTACATAATAGAATATGTTCGCAGCGGTGATAACAGTACTGATTATTTATCACGAGCGCCTCTTCCGGGCCACAGTGGGCGGGGCGAAAGTGCGGAGTTAGCCGAGGGCCGCGGTAGTATTTTGTGCACTGGAGCGAGCTGTGCACTTGCAGGCGACGGCCGCGGCGTGAACAGTCGCGCGGGGCCGGCGCCTGCGCAAGTCGAGCGTGCCGCTTATATCAATTTCGTAGTGGAGGGCTCGCTACCAGTCACTATAGATCATTTACGTAACGAAGTCGAAAATGATAGAACACTCCAAAAAGTTATGGAATTTGTTAGATCGGGCTGGCCACCGAAACTAAAAGATGAAATTTTAAGGCCTTATTTTCTATGTAGATTGCAACTATCCATTGAAAATAACGTTCTAATGCGTGGATATAAAGTTATTATTCCTAAATCATTACAGCAAAAACTTGTCTCTGAACTGCACAGATCGCATTTAGGAATTGATAAGGCGAAGTCCGAGGCTCGTTCGAAATTCTGGTTTCCAGGCGTAGACCAGGCTATAGAAAACCTTATAAAAAATTGTACTCAATGTAATACAGATTTACGTGCATCTCCTTCTCGCTCTAAAATAACGTCATGGCCTTATCCAAATGAACCCTTTTGTAGAATACATATGGACTTTTTAGGTCCCATTCAAGATCACATGTATTTAGTCATTATCGATGCTTATACCAAATGGGTCGAATGTTTTAACATGAAAAAGAATATAACATCGACGGCTCTTATTAATAAAATGTATGAATATATGTCACGATTTGGTATACCTCAGACTATAGTCACTGATAACGGCACCTCATTCACGTCTAAAGAATTTAAGAAATTCTGCACAATGAATGGTATTCTCCATAAAACTACCCCAGCGTATCATCCGGTAAGTAACGGCCAGGCTGAAACATATGTTAGGATTATTAAGAGAGGGATCAAAAGCGCAATATTGTCGGGTCGTAATCAAACGGACATTCGTAATAAATTACTGAAATATTTGTTTGATTACCGTAACTCGGTACACTCAACCACTCGTCGATCACCGGCGATGCTCTTGTATGGAAGACAACTACGATCTAGACTAGACTTATTGAAGCCCTCATCGTCTTCGCCCCCGGATACCGATCTGACTAACCGGGTGCGACACAATCAGTGCTTACAGACTAAATATCATGGTGGTGTTAATAGAAAACAACTGGACTGTGGACATTTAATTAGATATAAAAGTTATATAAACAAAAATCAATTTAAATGGTCAAAAGTGTCGTAATTTACCATAAATACAATTTAATGTCATGTACTTACTTATTTATTATCATTTATTATGGCTATAAATAAATATTATTATAATTATTGTTAAAAAGTATTGTAGCTGACTTCCCATTTCATTTGGCGCCAAACGCCAGCCAATGGGAAGCCAGCAACCCAGTCGCTCCATTTAGTAGTACTGGGTAGTGTAGCGGTGGAGAGTATTCGTTATGAGCATTATTTTGGTAAGCAGCAGTCTGACTCGAGAATTTAAACAGTTAACATTACTAGAACTGAAGTGCTGTAGTTAGAACACCTAAACTTTTGTACTCAATATTACATAATTAAAATACAGTACAGTGAAATTATCCTGAGTTTCTATTCGACGCTGATACCCTTCTAGTGTTTGATAGTGAGCTATTATAAAAGGGATAATTATTAAACAACTTGGCAACGTATTATTCAGAGTAAGAGACTTGACTACAAACAAACATCACAAAAATCAAATAATTTCCTGCACCCAAAATAATATAGAAAAAGTCACGCCATCGTATGATAGTGTGCTTGATGACATACCTGTAATAAATTCAGGAACTGCGAATGTACCTACCGGGGAAGAGGGAAATGGGATACACAACGACGAAGTTGAGCAACAAATCAATACACACAATCCTGAGCCACCTGTACCCAGCAGTTCAGACACAGATTCTTCATCATCGTTACCACAGGCCTGCGGTCCGGCCAGAGGTCCAGGCCTACCTAGTTTAGTGCTACGTAATATTCCCCGAGTAGACTATAAGAAGTTTTTATGAATACCTGTGAACTTATTTAAATATCGCTATGTCTTAGAATAAAGGTGGAGGGATAGAATATATGTAGGTATAGCTATGTGCGTGCTGCGACACCACACAGACAAGCGTCTTTATAATAAACGAGTGCCCATCAAGCAGCCGTGTGTTTCACTCGCATATGCGGATATACCAAATATTTTCAACAAAGCTTATATTTTTAGAATCTGTATGAGTGCGGCTATTTACCTATATTTTTTTAAAGCAGATATTGGTACACGTTTAAAGTTTATTGCCAATACCAAAAAAAATGAAGAATGGATTTTTTTAAATTTTGGCCGTAATTCCATTTTTTTGTATGAAAATGCTCGGTTTTTGTTTCAAAAATCAATCCGCCATCTTTGATTTAGCTGACACAATACCAAACTTGCCCTAGTAGGTATAAATTAGCAGTTATGACGAGTCACAGTGCGTGCGGAGTACGGGAACTTCACCCCCTCCCCCAGCCCCCCAGCGGGGTGTGAGCCGCTGACTCCCGGGCGTTTTCCACCCGAGTATGAACAAGTATGCCAAGGCTCATCCTTTGATCCGAAAAATATTGGTTCCCATACATTGAATGCGTATAATGACTCCGCTAGAAGTCAAATTACAAAACACCGTTCTTGTGTTATGTGGTGTAATGTAACTAACACGACTTTCTTACATAATTATATAGATATAAGAAAATAAAATATAATATATTTTTCAAGTAAATATACAACTTAATAATCTGCGAGTATTTTAAGCGTCTACATGTTGCCGTTCTTATTATCGAGCAAAAAACCCAAGTGTCTAGCAATCACGGTTTTCGAGATACAGCCTGATGACAGACAGACGGACGTCAGAGTCTTAATAAGTCCCGTTTTTACCCGTACGAAACCCTAAAAACTACACACTTGGCTAAGAAGTTTCAAAGTACCTAGGCACAAAATGTTTTATTATGCACATTAAAGGAATCATGTTTGGCCTCAAACTCTTCTACCGCAACACATTGGTCCAACATCTATTGTTACAGTGGTTAAGATAAATTTATTGGTTTAGCAGTAAGTAATATTCTTAGAAATTGGGTGTTGGACAATGTTGTACAAAAACAAATTACCTACTTAAAATTAATTCTCTTAAGTGATTTAGATGCAGTGGATGATACGGAACCCTTCGTGCGCGAGTCCAACTCTCACTTGGCTGGTTTTTTAAATTATTATTATTAGTTATCAGACAGGCAGTAGAGACAACTGATAGCTGCCTGTATCCAGTTTTTCATATTAAGTTGAGCGTGTTCAGATGAGCGTCAAGTCGGTTTTTGAATTTAGCTTCAGCAGTTTTTTAGATATTTTGTGTTTGTACCATTGTAAGAGCGCTTTAGTGTCTTCTTGTCCTCGTGCGGACTTCCACTACTTAATAACTTCTTGTTAACAAAGGGTAGTAAGAAGCGTAGTGGCTCTTTGTTTGGTAATACCACAGAACGATTCTGGGCCGATTTGAGGGTCATCGGCTTCTTTTCTGACGAGCTCGTCTGCTACTTAATACATAACCATATATGTTATAATTCCCCGGCACTCATATAACTGTTACTTTAATGGAGTTACCCAGGACATTCAGGTTTCTGCTGCACTAGGATTTAGTTCAAAGGATCCTAGAGCTAGCAATGCTGCTTGGCTATCCGAATTGATATAAATAATTATGTTAGTTACGAAGCCTCCTTTCCAAATTCATTTTCGCACATTTGTTAATAGCTAAAACATTAATCAAATCACCCCTGCATCTAGCGCTACCGAACAGTTTCGAGTACGAAATATCGCTTTATACTTCCGCTAACGCAGTAGATGTGTGAAATAGGCACTAATAATACCCAATTGTATAAATAAGAATGATTTTATACTTAGTTAGAGTCAGTATGTAGTTGAATACGTACTCCAGATCAATGTTCCCAGCTTTGGGGAACAATACCGGACACATTCGGAACTTACTAGGAAATCCCCAAAAGGTTAACTTACTGGGAGCGGGAAATTCCCTGCGGCACATCTCTATCGGTGATTCCAACAATTTTATAAACTGTGGTATACTATATACTATTTGACATGTTTTTTCGGTTTGGCACAATGCAATTTAGCCCAACTTTGGCTTAATTTGCACTGTGCTAAACGGACGTTGTATGTAACCTACTTTTTTTTTTAATTTTGTTGATTGTTGACTGCAACAAAACACAGGTTTTTGAACAGGAAATGAACAGTGATAGCTGGGCTTCCTTTTCTTAATTTCCTAAATTAGTTTTTCGTGGTCATTGTTGCGATTGTGTGGTGGAATAATCTTAATAATGTGCTGCAGTGGAGAACTAATGAAGTAAAAGTGAAAAACAAAGTAAGGCGCTCCTATATGATCCGGTTCGATTTCCTTGAGAGCATTGAAATATGAACCATCCTCACATTTCAATGAGTTAGGTTAGGTTAGTTTATAGTTTAGTGTTAGTGTAGTTGTGTATTATACATAAGAAGAAGAAAAGAATGAGCAATGAAATGATACTGAAGACGTGGCTGTATGGACTTGATCCTTTGCCTAGAATGGGTGAATTGAATAAAAAAAAACTTAATTCGTGATTTTATTTGCTAGTAAGATTATTATGGAAAAAGCGCGGGAAACATCGCGAGTGACAGACGCAATTTTTCTTGTCTTTTTGTTAAAATTATTATTTCTTTCAATTCTGGATCAGTTGAGTAGTGTTTGAGAGTTTAGGCAGTGGATTACACGTGGAGGGCGACAATGATAGGTGGAAAATTCGTCATGTCTTAGCTAGGTACTTGCTACATCAGGGGTTCACTTCACACACTTCACAGGCCACAATCACTCGAAATGTCTGTAAGGAGCTTCACAGGATACACACGCGGCGAAAGCGCTCTGGTCGGTCTATTACATGTGTCATAGGTAACGTCTCGGTGGCAACTAGGGGCTCCGGGGTTCTCACGGTACGTTTTAAACAAATAAAAACTAGGCAGGGACGCGTGCGAGTGCGCGCGGCGCAGTATCAATAGGGCACACAAACAAATCAAAATATTGTAGTAAACATATCGCCCGCCCTAAACACGTCAAGTGTTTACGAGAAGGTTAGGAAGCTAAGGAAAGGAAGTTCACTGGACAGGAAGACGAACTAATTTCGTCAAAGATCTCTTTAGGCTACCGGTAGGAGTTTTAACATCTACCACACGAACAATTTGGTCTTGGCCAGGGTATAAATTAATAATGCGTCCACGACGCCACTGCAAAGGGGGAAGGTTGTCATCTTTTATGAGTACTAGCTCACCCACTTTAGTAGGATCACAAGGAGAGGTCCATTTATTTCTAATTTGTAATGTATTTAAGTATTCTAAATGCCAGCGAGACCAAAAGTGCTGGGTAATTTGTTGGATTAGCTGAAACCGTGTAAGGCGATGCAATTTTACGTCTTTATAAGGGTGCTCCGGAAGTGCAGTTAAGGGTTGTCCAATTAAGAAATGGCCGGGAGTTAACACTTCGACATCATTAGGGTCCGGAGAAAGTGGGCACAATGGGCGTGAATTTAAAACTGCTTCAATTTTAGCAAAAACAGTGGTCAGCTCTTCAAACGTAAGGGGGGTATCGCCTACTACTCGTTTTAGGTGCGATTTCGCCGATTTAACCGCAGCTTCAAAAAGACCGCCCCAATGAGGGCAAACAGGAGGATCGAAAACCCAGGATATGTTCCGCTTTGAAAGCTCAGAACCAATAGCCGCCTGGTTTTGAGACAGGAAACACTCTAACTCTTTCAGGTAATTGTTGGCACCGATGTAATTTCGACCGCAATCGGATCGGATTAGGCGAGGTACACCACGACGCGACACGAATCAGGAAAAGGCCGCAATAAAGGCTTCAGTAGTTAGGTCCGACACAACCTCAAGGTGAACGGCTTTAGTAGAAAGGCAGACAAATACACACAGGTAACTTTTCACTAACCTTTTATTCCTATAGGCCTGGACTTTGGTAAAAAAGGGTCCTGCAAAATCGGTACCTACACCGTCAAACGGTCTAGCAGCCGTGACGCGGTCTTTAGGTAGGTCACCCATGAAGGGTTGAGATACAGCCGCTTTGAGACGATAACAGGGAAGGCATTTAAAAATCACATGCTGAATAGCTCTGCGTGCCGACAAGATCCAAAACTCTCTATTTAACATGGCAAGAATTGCATTAACACCAGCATGAGCATTCTCGCGATGGTAATGTGAAATAAGAATGTTCACGAAATAACCATTCTTAGGTAGAGGAAGGGGATGGCGCGCATCAAAGGATAGATCGGAGTTTCGTAATCGACCTCCAACTCGAATCAGGCCTCTGTCATCTAGAAATAAATTCAACTTTCTAAGGGAGTTAGTGATAGGATCGCCACGCCGTAAGCGATCAAGTTCATCAGAAAAGGAGGTAAATTGAACGATTTTCACTAAAAACAAAAGGGAATCTCTCCGTTCCTCAGGGCTCAGGTAGGACAAGTAAGATTTAGGAAATAAAAACCGCCTTAGGTAACAAGTCACGTTTATTAGCTTGTTCAAAGAACTATACCGCTCTAATAAGAATGAGGGATCCGGGGTAGGAACATCGGCAGAGACTACTAAACAACGTAGTCCAGGAAGATCACTACTTGGGTTAGGTTCCGAAATACCGGGCCAGTTGTCAGGAGACTGCGTCAACCACAAAGGTGAAAACCAAAGGGAGTGGTCGATCAGTCGGATGACTGACATACCTCTCGATGCACAGTCACTAGGGTTCATGTAGCCTGGGACGTGCCTCCATTCACTAGATGTAGGACTATTATTAATCTGGGAGACACGATTAGCCTCAAAAGTCTGAAGGAGGTGAGGAGTGGTTTTTAACCAACACAACACGATTTTATTATCCGGACTTAAAAAATCCATGATGAGGGACAAAACAATGTTCCCGGGTCGAGCCACATGAAGAAAGGGACACATGGCTCAGGCCAAGGCACTCACGCATAAAGGAAATATATTTCTCTCGAAAATTAGGATTGGCTTGCAAACGCTTCTCAAGATTATGGAATCGCCGTAAGGCATTGGTTTTAGAATCACCGAGAGGTGGACGATCATAAAGAAAAGGGAGTCTAACCATAAATCGACCATCGCTTTCACGAGCGGTAGTTGCTTTAAAAAAGGTCTCACACTCCACATCCAAGGGGTTCGCAACTGGAGATTGGGGGGCCTCTTCGATTTTCCAGAATTTTTCAACTATTTGGGACAGCGAGACTCCAGTCATGGGGGGTTGCAAATCAGTAAATCCTCCACAAACAGGACCACACAGGACATAACCAAATATCGTCGAGATAGCAGTAAGGCCATCAGGGGACACAAACAACTCGGACCTTAAAAGGCGACCAATGACGTCAGCTCCAAGAAGTACACTTATAGTACCAGGTTTGTAAAATAAAGGGTCAGCAAGAGGGAGGTGCTTAATACAGGTAATTACACTTTTAGGTAAGTCTACCTCTGGGAGGGTACCAGCAATCACATCAACAACTATTGCACTGGTAGAGATTTCTGGAAAGGCAGAATTAACTGGCTTAAATGAAAGGGATACAATGCCCGGGGAATTAATCGCTTGAACATTACCTATTCCACGAACAGGAACTGGAGAAGGAATGATAGGTAAGTTCATGTGGTCAACAACAAGCTCAGTAGTAAGAAGGCAGCCCTGAGCACCAGTGTCACATAAGGCACGCGCTTCCACATAATATCCAGACGAGGTTTTAACAAGAATCAAGGCCGTAGGTAAAAGAACGAGAGAATTGCGAGGTAAAGATGTAAAAGCGGGTATGGAAGGGGGGCTGCTATCTAGTCAGAATTGTGGGGCCTCATTGTACTTATGATGAAATGCACGTTCATCCTGGGTTCTTTGACCTAGAGGGGCATTATAAGTACGGTTACCGTTGGGTGCAGGTGGGGATCGCCCGCCCGAACGGGGAGGTGATGCTCTACGGGAATCACGAGGGGGCGGGGTACGAACACGGTGCCATTCAGTACGTGGGGGTGACACACGGTCCGTTAAGTGACTTTGTGGGGATTGCCGCAGTTGGTTATAAGCTAAGGCCGGGACGTCTCGGTATGTGCGCTCGCGATCGTAATTCACAGGAGAGGAGTCATCATAACACAGTAACGTGTGATGACTGGAACGACGGCACGTGCGACAGCGATAATCTCGCGTGCATTGGGATATGGAGTGTCTATCCAGGCATCGATAGCACAGTCGGGCTTCTTTTACAAAGGTAACACGTTGACGTGTAGGAAGGCGAATAAAATCGGGACACTCGCGTAAGTAATGCGAAGTACTATTACAAAGGTGACATTTAGATGTCGTCGCAAAGGTAACAAAGGCTCTCGCAGGAGGTGGGGAACGCGCGTTAGATTTAGGCAAACGAGGGGAGCTCACAGTAGGGGGGGTAGTAGTGTCAACGACAGAAGCACTACCTACATTGTCGTGGTGCCTACATTCATCCTCAAGAAAGGTAATAAGATGATCAAAAGTAGGGAGGTGATTAGGATTATCGCCATAACGACGTTCAAATCTCGATTTTAACTCTGAAGGCAGTTTAGCGAGGCATAAGTGAACTAATAGGTACGACCAATGTTTAACAGGAAGTTCCAATCTTTTTAAGCATCGATAAGTCGAAAGCAGCGGGTTCAGGAACGACACACGTAACCCGGAAAGTTTAGGCGTTATAATAGGAAGCATCATTATTTGAGCTATGTGGGTATCCGCTAAAACACGAAGGTTATGGTACCTACGTTTTAGGAGGTCACGGGCCACGGTGTAATTGCCCGCCTCAATCTTGAGGTGTTGTATCAATCGACGAGGTTCATCCGATAAGGCTCCTACTAAATAGTGTAGCTTCAATGTCGGGGTAAGGCTAGGCTGGTTGTTTACCACGCTATCAAACTGGTCTATAAAACTTATCCAACTATCGGGACGGCCATCAAACTTAGGTATAGGTAGGTCAGGTAACTTACTAGCCGGGTTATCAATAGCCAGGGATTTATTCTCCTTGAAGGGGGTGCTAGTACGGGACGTCTCAAATTGGTGAGGTTGTATTTCGTCTAACTTAATTTTTAAGTCGTCTACTTTGTCCCTAGCTACGCGTATTCTTGTTCATAATATCGTAATAGCAGGATCGAGATTACCTAACAGCTTGGAACAAGCGGCGGAAAACTTGTCGCACATAAGTGGCAGGTCGGAAAGACGCGCTCGCATACGATTGGAGGAAAAGGTCTCAAGAACTCGGTGGGAATCATCAACCCAGTCACTGATATAACGGAGTTCACCAATAGCTTCACGGTATTCAGCTGTATCCGTGTAAAGTACGGCCCTTACGGTCTCGTTGCCGGTTTCGGTATCCGACATTTTATTTACTTTATATCGCAAGAAACAAGGTAGGTAAATTAAACTCACAAAAGATTTCAATAGGATGCGTAAAGGAACAAATAGTAAGGGACGGCACTGATGCACCGGGTATATCAAACGTAACTCGTAAACAGCTCGCACGCGGTCACGCGGTAATGGCGTGATCAATAGGGAAACAAAGCGCTCGCGCACCTCACTTGCACTCAAAGGGTAGGTAATTAACGCGCTAATCGATTTATTCGACACTTATGTAAAAGGGGGTTGTACTCGAATGGTATTAAGGAATTTACTGTAAATAGGTTAGGTATATGACGAGACGTTTTCTTCAAATTACAAAGGAAGGTAGCAAATAAATAACTCTCAATTAAACAAATTACGTTACTAATAAGGGGTCCTAATAAAAAACTACGCTCTGCTACCAAAATGTTTGAGAGTTTAGGCAGTGAATTACACGTGGAGGGCGACAATGATAGGTGGAAAATTCGTCATGTCTTAGCTAGGTACTTGCCACATCAGGGGTTCACTTCACAGGCCACAATCACTCGAAATGTCTGTAAGGAACTTCACAGGATACACACGCGGCGAAAGCACTCTGGTCAGTACATGTGTCATAGGCAACGTCTCGGTGGCAACTAGGGGCTCCGGGGTTCTCACGGTACGTTTTAAACAAATAAAAACTAGGCAGGGACGCGTGCGAGTGCGCGCGGCGCAGTATCAATAGGGCACACAAACAAATCAAAATATTGTAGTAAACAAGTAGTGTTTACGTAGTTTATTCATATTTATCTATTAGTGGTTGGTAAGTTCTAAAGTTTTCCTCTCTCATGGTGGGCGAGGTGGAGGATCCCGACGGAGGGATCCCAACTCAGCCTTCATTCATGTTACACTTGACACGGAGGGTTCACTAGCGGATACAGATGCTTCTGATAACTGTTTACCCGGTGCTGTACGTAAGAGGTCTTCATCTAAGAAAATATGCAAACATTGTAACCGAAAACGAAGGAGACATCATAGGTCTTCTGATTCAGTTTCTGACAATAATAACAATGAGGGTTGCCAGTGTCATCAAGCTGAGGTGACACCACGGGATCGTTCCCTTACCTCTTCTCGTAATTCTTGGTCTAGACTAGGGTTACCATATCTCAGGATTTGTCCTGAGATTTCTGGATTTTTCGACTCTTCTCAGGATTCCGGCCGGATTTAGCAAATCTAGTGATAGCTCAGGATTTTCAATAAAACACAGGTTACATTTTAAAGATCTCTCTTATTAAACTACTAAAAATAATCTTCTTTTGGTAACAATTGCAGTTAAAATCAATACTTATGTATTAATTTAAAACAAACTTAAAATAATCTTCTTTTGGTAACAATTGCAGTTAAAATCAATACTTATGTATTAATTTAAAACAAACTTAAAATAATCTTCTTTTGGTAACAATTGTTAAACGCGTGCGCAAGATCCGCAGTGTATACAACGATAATAATACGTTTTTGAGAGAAAATTCTCATCTGTAGAAAATCTCAGGACTTCTCCATGGAAATCAGGCCTTTTCTCCGGACTTTTGATTTTTTCATCTGGTAACCCTAGTCTAGACACAATCCGACTAGTTTTGATAATATGTCACAAGATCCTATCTCAACGCTAGAGCCCACTCAACAAGTACAGTCTGACTCTTTACCTAACCTCAATTCAAGCCGTGGAAGATTGCTTTATGAAGCATCAGATGTATCTCCATTTATTGTGCATGTCCAGCGGGAACCAACTTCACCAAATGAAAATTGTTTTGTTCACCCTGTTACGTTTGGTTATTTCCTAAAGAAAAACAGGTTTAATGACATTATTGATGGGAGTTTAAAAAAAATTGGAAGGAATAGGTTGACCATATCATTTTCTAAATACTCCAGTGCAAATGAATTTATTAACAGTGAAATTTTGAAGTCTCATCACTACAAGGCTTTTGCCCCAAGTTTCAGTGTGACCCGTATGGGGGTTGTTAGTGGCGTTCCTTGTGAATGGTCTGATGAGGACATAATTAATAACATTACTGTTCCCATAGGCTGTGGCAATATTATCAAAGTGAGACGTTTGAAAAAGAAAAATATTGTTAATGGAAAGACTGATTTTGTGCCAATTGAAACTGTTGTGCTTACCTTCGATGGGCATGTATTACCAAAAAGAGTATTCCTTTGCTATAATTCATTGCCAGTAGATCTATACATTTACCCAACAGTGCAATGCTACAATTGCTGTAGATATGGACACATTAAAACACAATGTAGGTCAACACCTAGATGTTTTGAGTGTAGTCAGAATCACACAGGTAATGGTTATTTGGCAGAAGATGAAGAAATAACTTGCTGTCTCTGTTCCGCTTCCCACTATGCCAATAGTAAGAAATGCCCTGAGTTTAATAGACAAAAATCAATAAAGGAAACTATGGCTAAAAACTGTATTTCATATTCAGAAGCTTTAAAATTGCACCCCCCAATATCTAAATCTTATGCAGATGTAATAACCTCACTCCCCACTCCACCTTTTATCCAATCAACCATCATCTAATTTAACAACCTATGTAAGAAGGCCTTCTACTTCTCATAAAAAAACTATTTTTCTGAAACCTAGTAGTCCCAACAAACATGGGAAAGGTTTTGATCGCTCAGCACATTTTGCTCTCATTAGGGACTATGATATTCCTTTGACAAAAAATGGTATAGCTTTGATTAACAGTGATGCAAATGACTGCAGTGATAGTAGCCCTTTAGCTGATTTTTCAGTTAAGGAATTAATAATGACTCTTAATACTTTAATTAATACTTTGTCCCAATTCAATCCGAATAGTTCCTTACGATCCCATGTTGCCCAGATTAATGACTCATTGATAAATAATTTCAGAAGTAATAAAGATAAATAATACTACGGTTATTCAATGGAATTGCCGTAGTTTAATTAGTAAGAAAAGTGAAGTGATTTACTTGATTAATAAATATAATCCGTTAGTCGTCTCCCTTCAGGAGACTTGGCTTTTGCCAAACATGAAATGCAAAATATCAGGCTTTTCCTCTATTAGGGAGGATAGGTCTGATGGTTATAGTAGAGTAGCTCTTTTTATTAGTCATTCTGTAGCCTTTAAACATATTCCAATTCTACAACATAGTAATGAATTTTCCATAATTGCTGCTTCTATTAATAACATCTGCTTTGTTTCAATTTATATTCCACATCCATCTTCATCAAGATATGATGAAGTTGAATCTATTTTACTTTCTCTCCCTAAGCCTCTTTTAGTAACTGGAGATTTCAATGCTCATCATGTTAGTTTTGGAAGTTCAGCTTCCAATCATTATGGAGCCAGGGTCATTGATCTTCTTGATAAAGTGAATTTATGTATTTTAAATACAGGGTGTCCTACACGCAGAACCCAACCTCATGAAGCCCTAAGTGCTCCAGACTTATCATTTGCAACCCCAAATTTAGCTTCTACTATTGACTGGTCTACCTTACTCTCTACTCATGGCAGTGACCATCATCCAATTTTAATAAATATTTCTAATATGCCTGGTAGAAAAACTTATAATCATAATCCCCGTTTAAAACACTTCCTAAAAAATGCTGATTGGTTGATTTTTAAAGACATTGTTCTCCATAACATTTCCTCCCTTCCTGAAATTCAAAATAGTAATCAGCATGTATGTGCAGAGGCATTGGCTTCCCTATTAGTTGAATCTGCTAATAAAGTATTCCCTACTAAGAAACCTAGGAAAGGTATTCCATCACCCCCCTGGTGGGATGAGGAATGCTCAGCTGCCATCAAAAAAAGAAAAAAAGCAGAGGCTATCTATAAAGCCCATTCCACTATGGATAATTTTGACTTACTTGCCAACGAAATATCGTCCACCCGCAAATTATTTAAAAAAAAGAAATGGGATGGCTGGAAGAGTTTTTGCCTTTCCATATCCCCTGATGTTTCTCCTTCGGTTGTTTGGAACAATATTCGGAGATTTAGATCTGCTTTTAAAGATTCTAATCCTCCTCTACGAGATAATGCTATAATTGATCAATTTCTCGATAATTTGGCCCCACCTTTTGTTCCCCAACAAGAATTTTTACTGTCTACTTTTTCTCCTGCAGATGATAATGAATCTAGCCTCATCTCCCCCTTCAGTATTACAGAGTTAAAAGGAGTCCTTTCTTATGTAAAAGATTCTGCCCCAGGAAATGATGGAATTCCATACTCTTTCGTTACCCACTTAAGTGATGAAGTTCTTTCTTATTTACTTAATCTGTTCAATTCTATTTTACAAACTGGAAATATTCCACTTTCCTAGAAATCCCAAAAAGTCATTCCCATTCTCAAACCCAACGAAACCTTATGTGACTCATCCTCTTACCGCCCAATAGCATTATCACCTATTTTTGCCAAACTTTTAGAGCATCTTGTCAAGAATAGACTGGAATGGTTTGTTGAAAGCAATAATTTACTATCTAATAGTCAGTACGGTTTTCGAAAAGGTAAGAGTACGATGGATAGTATTGCCTTATTTGTAACTGACATTCGATTACCTTTTTCTAATAACCAATCATTATTAGCTGTCTTCCTAGATATACAAGCTGCATACGATTCAGTCTGCTTATCTACCCTAAGTTGATTATAAATTTATTATCTGGTCGTTTCATCTATATTCTCAGCAATTCTAGGCAACTTTGGAAGGGACTGCCTCAAGGATCAGTCTTGAGCCCTCTACTTTATAATATTTATACATCAGATTTAGAATTAACCGTTATTAATAATAATTTAGGCATTAATATCCTACAATATGCAGATGACTTACTTATTTACGTTCATTGGAAGTCAGTAGAAAACCTAAGTGCGCTGCTTACTTCTGCATTGGCATTCTTAAAAATATGGCTGGATGAAAATGGCTTAAGTCTATCTGTTTCCAAAAGTTCCTCCGTTCTATTCTCTAGATTACGGTTACCTCCCCCATTTACAGTGTATTTTGATAACCAAGTCATTCCTGCTGATAAAGAGTTTAAATTTTTAGGCATAATTCTCGATTCTAAATTAACTTTCTTTCTCATTGCTATTATGTGATAGCTAAATGTGAAAAGCTCATAAATATTTTACGATGTTTATCAGGTGTCTGGTGGGGGGCCCATCCTTTTTGTCAAAAGTTATTATACAATGCCATAATCAGAAGCATTTTAGACTATGCCAGCTATTTTATGGAACCTTGCAGTGCGATGGCTTTAAACAAACTTGATAGCATCCAATCCAAAGCTTTAAGAATAGTTACGGGTGCTATGAAATCTAGCCCTATTAATGCGCTTCAGGTGGAATGCTGCGACCCGCATTTATCATTAGGAAGACAATTCTTATGTGATAAATATTTATTTCGTGCACTACAATTTTCATCTCACCCATTATCTTTTAAATTACATACTCTTTCTCATTTGATAGACACCTCTCCATATTGGAGACATAAAAAAGTCCCTTGTCTAATTATTAGCTTTAGAAAATTCTCATCACTGCATGCTCCTACACATAGATCCCAATATCTTCTAATTTTCTGCTATAGTTTTGAGTCATTAATTTTAACTCCTATAATTCATTTAGACCTCAATATTTCTAAAAATGATAGAAATGCTAACATTCTTTTTAATTTTATTCTTGATAGGGATTGGCACGATTGGCAGCAAATCTATTGTGATGCTTCTAAACATTCTACTGAAACCCCTGTAGGGATAGGAGTCTATCATCACCAATTTGGAATAGTCCAAAAAGTAAAATTACCAACAGAATCATCAATATTTACCGGGGTATGCTATGGTCTTCTCAAGTCATTAGAATATATTCTGTTAATGAAATTAAATAAAACTGTAATTTTTTCAGACTCTCAAAGTGCCAAAGAGGCTTTAAAAAGTTCCCATTCAAGTGTAACACCAACAATAATGTCATTTTAATGTGTAGAGATTTAATTTATAAAATTTATCTTAAAAATCAACTAGCCTAGCTACTGTAATATAACAGGCAGTGATAAGGCCGACAGACTGGCTAATGATCCAGTTTTAAGTGGGGATGTTTATCCATACAAAAACTTTTGCTATGATTTGGCTTGTCTACCTAAGAGATTCCTGGAGTCCTCTTGGGAGGAAAACTGGAATCAAAGTAGTATAATCAAAGGTAAAAACTATAAAGCCATTCAGTCATCTATTACTAATAAACCTTGGTGTTCCAAATTAAAACTTGGGAAGCTAGCCACATGCATTATTCGTATGAGATTAGGACATACTTGTACCTCTGCCCATCTTTCTCGGCTAGGTATAGTGGACAGTAATTTGTGTGAGTGTGGCTCTGATGTTGGTGACTTAAACCACATCTTCTTTGCATGTTCTTCTTATGATAGATCATCCTTTAATGCCTCCCTGTTAGCCCTCCGTGTCCCATTACCGACAACCATAAATACTCTATTATCTTCCTGTGATTTAGATATCTATAACATAATTTCATTATATATACATAGAAATAATATTAAGCTGTAAATATAATGTTGAAATCTTACTTATGCATTTATTTATTTTATAAAATTGTATAAATATTACCTGTATTACTTACCTGATCCTGATCCTTTCCTTTTTCCGTTACTTTTACCTGATCGTTTCCCTGCCTTTTATTCCTTACCTTTATTTGCTGTGGCTGTTGCACAAGCCGTGCTAGGCCAAGAAGAAAAAAAAAAGATTATTATGGAAAAAAAGGCGGGAAACTTACTGGTCGGGCGCGTTTTTTGTTTGGAGTATTATTTTTATTTACTTGTAGTTTGTTTATATTTAATAGTTAGTGTATAATAGCTGTACATTTGGTAAGTGATTTTGCTTTTTCTTTAAAATGAATGACCCGCCTGATCCAGGCGAGGTCCCACCTGTGGGTGAAAATGAAACTTTACCATTTAATCCGAATTTGTCAGGATCTGCTTCCATCCCGATACATTCTAATTCTTTTGCATCGTTGTTTAAGCCCCCTGTGGCTCTTTCTAATGAATCGGCATTGGATACAGATGGTCAGCAGACAACTAGCACCAGAAATCGAGCTCGCGTACACAGATGCAAACAATGCAACAAGCGTAAGCGTAAGCATCACCATAGGCAAGACATCAAGGAAACCGATTGTTCCTGCAACTTGCTAGGGGAGGGCGTTAGTGAATCTACTAATGTAGATTCCCTTGCTCCAACTCCGGAGAGTCTGATTAAAAAATCTAATGATAACCGAAATTGCAGGACACGCAGGCACAATCTCAACCTTCATCCATTGATTTAAGTAGGAAGTGTTATAATAGTAATGATGCCTCGCCTTTTGTTATTCATGTCCAAAAAATTCAGTCTGCCCCAAATGATGGCACTTCAATGCATGCACTCTCTTTTGGCAAGTTTTTGAAAAAACATGGTTTTAAAAACATTGTTAATGGTAGTGTTAAACAAATTGGCCGCAATACAGCTATGGCTTTTTCAAATTACTCTGATGCTAATTCATTCCTTGTTCACGACAGTTTAGTATCTAATAATTTCAAAGCCTTTATTCCCTCATTTAATGTGACTAGGATGCGAGGAGTACCTGCAGAATGGTCTCCTGAAGAGATAATTGCAAACATCAATGTGCCAATAGGATGTGGGGAAATAATTAAAGTTCGCCGGCTCAATTTTAAAACTTTTAATAACGGCACATTAACATGGAAGCCATCACAAACTGTGGTTATTACTTTTGATGGTCAAATCTTGCCTAAACGAATCTTTGTGTTATAATGCACTCCCTGTTGAATTGTATATATTTCCTACAATACAATGTTACCATTGCTGCAGATTTGGCCATACTAAAGTTCAATGTCGATCCAAGCCACACTGCTATAAGTGTGGTCAAGATGGGCATGCTGGTGATTCTTGCAACGTAGATGAAGATAATAGTGTGTGTTGTTCATGCTTAGGGTCCCATTATGCCACTAGTAAGTCTTGTCCTGAGTTTTCAAGGCAGAAACAAATAAAAATGTACATGGCTAATAATTGCATCTCATATGCAGAAGCTTCTAAGTTACATCCACCAGTGACCAAATCCTTTGCACATGTTTTATCTTCTAGTCCTGCAAAAAGTTCTAAATTACATTACCCCAGCTATAATATTTAAACTAATAGTAACACCCATACTAATTCTTATAAGAAAACTATCTTTTTGAAACCCCGTTCTCCTGTATCATCTAGCAAAGGTTATGACAAAGAAAGCCATAAGGCCATAATAAATGAGTTTACAATCCCTGATCCCAAAAATGGATGTGCCTATAAGAATGATCAAAGTCTTTTATCCCAATTTCAATGTAATTCCACTGGACCGTCCATCGTTGCTCCATTACTTGATAAGCTAATTGAAATCAATAAAATTCACACGAGCAAAGATCTTGCAAAAAGAGTGAGTTCATACACTTGCTCAACAATCATGAGCCAGTTGTCTTTGCTGTGTCAGAGACTTGGCTCAAATCTAGGAGTCTTTTTAGAGTTGGCAACTACCATTGTCTGAGAGAGGACAGGCCTGATGGATATGGTGGTTCTGCTTTGTTCATCAGAAATTCTGTTCCTTTCTCTTCTGTTTCTATACCTGTACATAGTAGTAACAACTTTACAATGGTGGCTGCTAGTGTATATAATATTTGTATAATATCTGTATATATTCCATACCCTTCTTCTTCTATTTTTGATCAAATAAGTCAAATAATCTCCATGACTAGACCATTTTTAATACTAGGAGATTTGAATTCACATCACCAGGCTTGGGGAAGTTCTAAGTCTGATGATCACGGTGAAACATTACTAGATATTATTGATGATCAAAATCTGTGTACCCTAAATACTGGTTGTCCCACCTGTCGCACTGCACCAAACCATAACATTAGCACCGTTGATCTGTCTATTTGCACTCCACATTTAGCTACTAGTCTGACTTGGTGTACCTTGTCATCATCTTATGGTAGTGATCATTACCCAATTCTTATCACACTTCCATTCAATAAACCAACAGCTCAAACACACTTCTCAGTTGAAACACAGACTACCAGATAGGAGTAGTGACAGCTGGAAAAAATTCAAATCTTGTACTGAAAAAAAAGCTCAGTCATTACCTAATATTTGCTCAGGCAATGAAATAGAGTGTGCTAATGCCCTTTCAAATATTTTAATTGAGGCAGCTAATGAAGCATTTCCTATAAAAACATGTCCAATAAAAAAATCCATCCCCCCCATGGTGGGATGCAGAGTGCACTGCAGCTATCAAACAGCGAAAGGAGGCTGAGAGGAACTATAAAAATAACATGTCCCCAGAAAATTTCGATATCCTTACTAAATTAATTAACGAAACCCGTGATTTGTTTAAACATAAGAAGACATCAAGCTGGAAAAGTTTTTGCTTATCCATTTCTCCCAAGACCCCTTCATCTCTTGTCTGGCAAAGTATTAGAAGGTTCAAGTCTGCTTTTAATGACACTTCCCCCAGTCTTACCGCCAACTATGATTAATGAGTTTTTGGATAAATTAGCACCACCGTGGGTCCCTAATAACTTTATCACCTTCACAATCACCTCATAACCTCTCAGATCTGGACTCTCCTTTCTCTTTAAACGAACTCAAAGGTGTTCTAAAACATACTAAAAATTCAGCCCCTGGGATCGATGGCATTCCATACTCCTTCTTTTCTAATCTTAGCGATCAAATTCTTCAGTATTATTTAAGTTTAGTAAACAGAATCAAGCTGACCGGTGTCATCCCAACTGCATGGAAACAACAAGTTGTGCTGCCATTCCTCAAACCCAAAAAATCCCCATCTGACGTTAATTCCTATCGTCCTATAGCGTTATCGTCAGTTTTGTTAAAAATAGCAGAACATTTAATTAAAAATAGGTTGGAGTGGCATTTAGAAAGAAAAGGACTATTAGCGGATACTCAGTATGGCTTCAGAAAAGGGAAGTGTACACTGGATAGCGTCAGTATATTTATAACTGACATTCGCTTAGCCTTTTCCAAAAATGAGTTTGTACTTGCGGCGTTTTTAGATATTTCGGGTGCTTACGATGGGGTGTTATTAAATATCCTGAAAACAAAACTACAGGCTCTGCAAGTCCCGCCGAAATTGACAAATTTTATTGTAAATATTTTGTTTGATCGCTCTATTGTTCTTACTGACTCTAAAACTCGTTCTGTCTAGAAAGGGCTTCCCCAAGGCTCTGTACTGTATAATGTATATACTTATGATTTAGACTTCCATGTAAATAATAATGTAAATATTTTGCAATACGCTGATGATTTGTTGCTTTATTGTACGAATCAATCATTAGATACCGCCAGCATTGCTATCAATTCTGCACTTGCCTCCCTAAAATCATGGATGGATCAAAACGGTCTTGAAATTTCTGCCTCTAAAAGTGCTGGTGTCATTTTCACACGTATGAGAGCTCCGCCACCTGTCCAATCCCTATGAAAAAGAAGTTTAAATTTCTTGGTGTGGTGTTAGATTCAAAACTTACAGGTAGAGCACATTGTAACTATGTTTATCGGGAGTTTAGTGGGGCGCCTACCCATTTTGTATGAAGCTTGTATATAATGCACTTATTAGATCAGTATTAGACTATGGAACATTTTTATTACAGCCTGGCAATATAACTAGTTTTAGGAAATTAGATGTAGTGCAATCCAAAGCGCTCCGTATAGTTACTGGTGCTATGAAATCTAGCCCCATAAACGCGTTACAAGTAGAATGTTGTGACCCACCCTTGCTTAGTCTCAAGGGTGCCAATTCCTATCAGATAGATTCCTGTTTCGAGCACTTCAGTTCGCTAATCATCCTATCATCCCAAAGCTGCAGTTGCTTTCTGATTTAGTAGAGAATACCAATTACTGGGCACATAAATCACCACCATGTCTGATAGTAAGTTACCGCAAATATAGTTCTCTTTCCTCTCCTACACACCGTTCACAATATCTCCCTATATTTAAATGTGAGTTCGAGTCTTTAATAAATCCCTTAAATATACATTATCTTGCCCTTGACAAAAGTGACCTTAACGCAGCAGTTAGTTTCAATCATATTGTAGATTCAAAATTTTCCGATTTTCATTACATTTTTACAGATGCCTCTAAACATTCCACGTTAACCTGCACTGGTGTTGGTGTATATCACCATCAATATAAAATAGTACAAAAAACCAAACTCCCACCAGAATCCTCTATTTTTACAGAGGAATGCTTTGGGCTTCTTAAAGCTATACAATATGTGCGTCTTATAAGGGTTAAGAAAACAGTTATTTTCACTGACTCAAAAAGTTCATTACAGGCATTAGAAAGATTTCCGTTCAATTGTAAGGTCCAATTCCCTATAATATTCCAAATTAGAAATGAGGTAAATGATTGCGTATTGAGAGGATTTGAGGTTCATTTTGCATGGATAAAAATATCAAGGAAAACGAAATTGCAGACAGACTGGCTAATGAGGCTGTGCATTCAGGTGACACTTACCCATACTGTAACTACTGTCATGATCTAGCATCTCTTCCAAAAGCACAGCTTACTATGACGTGGCAGAATGAATGGGAGGACAGTAGCATAACAAAAGGCAGGTTCTTCTTTAAAATTCAACCTTCTATTCCGTCAAAGCCCTGGTTTTTTAAAATGAAGCTTGGCAAGACTGAAACATCAGTAATTTCCAGAATGAGAATAGGACACACATGTACCGGAAATCATCTTGCCAAACTTCATATTGTTGCTGATGCTAAGTGCGAGTGTGGCGAGGACGTTGAGGACGTTAACCACATTCTGTTTGCTTGCCGACGATATGACCGCTCATTTTTCGTTAATTCATAATTATCCCATCGTATTCCTTTCCCTACCTCAACTGCCTCTTTATTATATTCGAATAATATTGATGTATATAAGTAAATGTATAGTTTCAGTAATGACATTAAATTGTAATATATCTATATTTAGCATATCTCATCCCATATCCCATCCCATATTATTTTTATTATTATTAAGTAGATAGACTAGAATAATATTTTCCTTTCCTGATCCTTTTGAATTCCACTCCCGGGTTCCGTAATTTTTTCTATCTCCCTGTTTCCCTAATTTTTACTTGACACTGGCTACGCTATGCAAGCCAATACGGAAAAAAAAGATTATTATGAGGCAGAGGTTACATTTTGAATTAAAATTCAAGACATAACTAAACCTGTGGGATATCAAACCTTTATAATATTGCAAGAATGTATCACTGTGGAATGAGGCAGATGGAAGAAAGGCATGTAGCCAATCAAGTGGATCTCATGATATGGAGTAACAGGCTTGATCTCCTTGCTTTGAGTAACTTTAAAGGTGAGTTTCATATTATGTAAGAAACTTTCAATATCTTAAATATTATTTTTCTGGACATAAGGATCAATTACGTTCTTCGTGACTGAGTGGTCAATACACCAGATTTCAAGGTGTTGCCAACTCCTGGTCCAAGATCCTGGGTTCGATCACCAGTTGGTTGAAATCCGTATTTTCTATAATGTCTTGGGTCTGGATGGTCCGATATCGCTGTGTGCACAAGTGCTTTAGCTAAATTAGGATCAGATCAATGTATTTGCGTTGTCCAATATTTATTTAATGGCTTGACCACATCAACAATAACATTTGTTAGTAGTTTTGAAGTACTTACACTATCCTCTTCCTCTTTCAGGAGAAGTTCAAGTACACAGATTGCATTGGCAAAAAGTGTGGAATTTGCCACCTCCAAAGGAAAATGTAACTGTGTGTTGTATGGCATGGAGACCAGATGGAAAGGTTAGTAGTGTCATTGGTAGTACCTAAGTTTTTGGTAATGCTTTTTAGCCTAATCATTCAGGTATCATGTTTCCAGACAATTGGAAATCAACTGTTATCATACCATGGGTGGAATATGATTAAGGTGTTAATAGAGTATAATAGATAAACAATTAATTTATTAACCTGATTATTTCAGGCTTTAGCAGTTGGTTATAGTTCTGGTACTGTTTACATCATTGATATAGAAGATAAAGAGATTCTAGACAAATATGAATTAGAACATGATATCTCTGAGGACTATGAGGATACAAAAAAATATGGTATCACATGTATTACATGGGCCGTTCGTGCTGGCACTCTAGAAAGTGCAACTGAATACAATTTATATGTAAGTACTTATATTAAAGTTATTAAAACACATTAATACAGGGATTAACGCGATTAGTGCAACCTGGTCGAAAGCAAGTACTTATTCTGTGTCGAAAGGTAAATTAAAGGTTTTACCTACATTAATCTCCATATTATTGTTTTTAATAATAATAGAACCTGAAAATTTAAGAATGATATGAAATGAAATTCTTTATTGTGCATGGAAAGCAAGGTTACCAAAGGTCTGAAATTAAAGTTACAAGTTTCACTTGATTCTTCTTCTAGTAGTTTAGGGTTCCGTACCCAAAGTAAAAATAGGACTAGTGTTGCCATCTATCGATAGTTTACATCAAAAATCATGTACCCTATTGATATGCCTATGAATAGTATTGAAACTATCGATACTGTCGATAGCACAAAACAAGGCAATACTATCATCAAATAATTGCTATACTTTCAATAGTATTGTAGTTCATTATTAACAAACTATCAATAGTTTTAAAATTTACAATAGTATTAGGTATTTTAAATTAGTAATGTAGTTGAGGGCCATTATGCCTATAATAGTTCTCAATGGTTATATATTTTTATAAACATTTCTAATATTGAGTTGTGCTTGTTCTTACTATACTTAAAAGGTAAAGAAGCATCGTTTTAAAATGACACATAAGTGTGAGTAATACCTGAAAATTGTAAACATGCAAATTGTTAAACTATCGATAGTCCAAAACAATTGATACTATCAATAGTATCAATATCATTATTGTTGCAAATACAATTGACAGTTCGATACTATAGATAGTTTGTTATTAAGGAACTCCAATACTATCGATAGTATTGCACTCATTCGATAGTATGCCTTGTTCTGTGCCATCGATATTATTGATACTATCCATAGGCCGATCGATAGTCCTTCTTTTGTCTGGCTATCGATAGACTATTGATTAATCATCGATAGTCAACACTAAACGGGACCCTATTATTATGCCTCCACTGTCTGTTTGGCACCAGGCTGTATCTCACCGTTATATCAAGATAGTTGAAATTTTCACAGATGATGTAATTATGTTGCAGCTATAACAACAAATGCTAAAAAAAAATATTAAAGGGTTACTCCCATACAACAGACGTGGTTTTGCTGTTTGAAATTAATAATAGCAACAGGCTGACACTTGAAATATTCATAGAATATTAAGTCGTAAATTCACTTCGAAAATAAACTAATTAATTAAAAAAAAAATAATTAAGGGGGGCCCAAAGTCATAAATAGTGTCTAATGTTGTATAGATAATGGAACGGAAAGCTTCTTGCGCGAGTCCGACTCGCACTAAGCTAAGCCAGTTTTTTTATATTTCTTACAGGATGATACTTCAATATTTCTACAAAAACCATCAACTTTAACACCTGGGAATAGTAGCTATAAAAGTCAAGGTAATGAGGATACCATAAAAAATTTAAAGGAAATTCAAGAACCAACACAATTAAACATGCTATTGGTTGGCTATGGATCTGGTTGCATTTTCATGAGTATTTTTGGAAGATATTCCTATGGGACAGTGCAATTAGCACAGGTCACTAAAGATGAAGGGGGTGACTATAAAGTAATTGATATCAACTTGTCTGATGACTTCAGTGTAATGCAAGTGATTTATGCAGATAGAGCCACTAAGAATGTACTTTTATCACTTATCAATACAAGTGTTCTATCAGCTTACGCTGAAGAAATTTTTCTAGTAGCTAATAAACATGGACAAATAGCTCAGTTGCTATCATGTTTGGATCAAACTATGACCTCTATCACAGAAGCATGGGAACATATTTTGTTGGAGATGGACACAAAAATGGCATACTATGCAGCATCTGTACCTGAGGGAGGTGTTTCTGCAGATTTGCTGGAACTACTAATGTTAGGTATTAAATAATTATTATATCCTTCTCAAAACCGTACAGTACTACAGTTTACCTAGACATAATCCTTTCTTATTTACCTTTACAGGAGTTCCATCAGATGAATTAGAATTATTTCTGTTACAAGAATTAACAGCCAAGGGCCTGAAAAAATTTGGGAACTCTGTTGAACTCAGCTATTCCACAATTCAAAAATTGGTTCTTAGACAGTTAAATATTGTAGGACAGCATTTAACTTACTATTTATCTGAACTTCGAGGGCTTACTCGTATTCCTGACAGATATAAAGTAAGTTATAAGTATAAGCCTATTTCATATTGAATAAGTTTTATATTTATTGACTTGATTTAAACAAAAAAAAAAACATTTACAGATTTTGGGTGTGGAGGAAAATACTGTGACTGAAGCAATACGAGCTTGCTGTGCTTTTTTAAACAAATGCCTGGAGTTGCAACAAGTTATTGATGTATCCATGCGCAACTATAAAGCTTTCTTTCGGTGGTTGTTTGTTGTTATAGTTCGGCTATTAGATGAACAAACACCAAGTGAAATTGTAAAAATTAACCAACAAGAATTGAGTCACATTGCAGAGTTTTTGTACAATTTTGATCATGTCCAAGCTGAGAATAGTGATAGTATTCCAGAAAAGCCTGTAAAATTTAATCTAGAAAGGTTAGGCCAATACTTGCAAGACCAAGATTTGTCAATAATGCCTGATGATGAAGACAACCCTTGGCATAAATTTTTAAGAGATAATTCCTGTCTTATTAAGGATAATGATACAATTTTCTCTATGGCAGAATTCAAAAAGTTTTCTTTAGTACAGCAGAAGACGTTTTTGAAAAATGCTGTGCATAAAATTTTTGATGTAGTGAATAAAGACATAAGCAAGCATTTCACAGCTCTTTACAATATTAAATGCTATGAAAACCAAACAGATGGTACTGGTGATAATAATTTCAAAGTAACTCAATGTTTTGATGCCATTCAGCAGAGATTTGTGATAGCATTTGTGAATATGAATGATAACAATGATATTTGTTTTATGTCCACAAATTTAAAAGAAAGGATGTGCAGTGCTGCAGCTTCTAAATACCACTTTTTACCTAATATTTTGAAGGACAATAAAGAACAACCAGAATACCATCGTAACATTGGAGTGTTAGATGTTCAATTTTATTCTTCAGATTATTTGTCTGTTCTCATAGAACACCCACGTAACGAAGATAGTACAATATTTGTACAGGTTCCAATGAAGATTGCTATAGACAACTGTTGTGACTTTAATGTTAAATCGAAATCATGTGTATTTAGTGACAAAATACAAAATAAAAATATGTCTTCACTGTTAGACCATGATGTCTGCAAGGTCCTTGATAAAATGGATGGATTTAGAATAGCTGTGTCAGGAGGGCGGAAAGTTGCTGTGGTGTTGTCTAAAAGCTATAGAAAGGTTCGTGTATATGAAATGGAAGCAGATGGAGAGGAAGAAGAGGATGAAACTCTTGATGTCACACCTCAGTCTCATACTAATCGAAGTAATAATAGTATGTCTGACCAGCAAAATATCACATTTTAATAAACAAAACACTTTCTTGATTATACATTTTCTTTTATTATTTTGTATCAAATGTAACTAAAAATGTATATAGGTTAAATCATATAATACTAGTTACCTTACACACAAGTTACAGTAGTTAAGCATGAAAATGGGGTAAGTAGGTAGCATTTTTCAAATTCTTATGAACGTCAAGATGACGGGGTCCTATCAGGTTTTTCTAATACTACATGAATAGGATTTAATACCCAAATTATGCTATTTTATAGCTTCATGGTAAAAATAAAATTTTAAAATTTTCTACAAATAATGTCTTGCGCGCTTTCTTGCCTGGTTCCTCCACTCGCCGCTCGCGGACCAAGTAAATCGCCAAAATGTGCGGCAACTGTTTTTTTTCTAAATATTTCCCAGTTGCCACCTTGTCTCCTATTGAAGAGAGGGGAGACTGAGATATTTATAATTAAATTCCCAGTCTCCCCATTTGAGACGCCGTTAGCGATGGGCAAGGGAAAGAAAAAATTGGGATGGAAAAGAAAAATACGGGAAAGTATGGGAAAAAACGGAAAGATTGGGAAATATTCCAATTCGGCGGGAAAATACTCAAAAGTGGACCTTAATTAATAAAATGCGAGAATTTAGCTACTGTAACAATGGTTTTACGCCTGTAGCACACCCTTACATAAAACATAACAACGGGACCACGCTAGTTTTGCCTGTTTGTGAGTTTTATTACACCAAACGTAAACTGCATGTTCTAATGCTTAGATTTTTCTAAGTCTTTTTTTCTTTGAGATTCGACGATCCTGTAGTATACTTCCTATTACTGTGCCCACGATGTCGCGAATGGGTGCAGAAATGTAGACGTTTGAGAAGGATTGGAGAAATCTCGACGTAAAGAAACAGGGTCATAGTAAAATCTATTTACTTAATTCTAGGCTTAATTAATATTTTTTTATTAATAATTTAATTAATACTAGGCTTACGCTCACTCAGAAATCTGATTTAGTCAATTTTCACGCATTTTAAATATTTTTTCGCAAAAAGTTGTGATTGAAAAAATGCCAAGAGGATTATTAAACGTTTTACGAGCAAGAAGAGCAAGAGATATAGCACGAAGACTTGCTATATCCCAATCCTATGTCGTGACCACGTTGCAGAGGTACCACGGAATGGGTAATTTAGCTGACCGACCCCGCAGTGGTCGCCCAACTGTTTTGACTGCTGCCCAAAAGCGCTATATTAGATTGCTGGCAGCCCGTGACCCAACAATCAATGCTACTAAAAAAAAGCAGAAGTTCGGGCCGCCTCTGGGCTTGAAGTTAGCACTCAGATCATTCAGAATTGCTTGCACCAGGCTGGATTACGAGCACGGAGGTCTTGGCGAGAGTCTCTGAATTCCCGGCAACGTCAACGACAGAGATTGAAGTGGGCTAGGCTTCGGCAGAATGAAGAAGAAAACATTTGGCAAAACTGTCTCTTCGTTGACGAATCGCGAATCAGTACTCATCCAAATAACCGACGTGTCCGTATCTGGAGAAGACCAGGAGACCGTAAAAGGCAAAGAACTGCCACAGAAACAGTTCAGCAAGGCGGAAAATCGGTGTCCTTTTGGGGTGGTTTTATGATTGGAAATATAACACCTTTGATCCCGTATCGAGGCTTCATGACATCAGACGTATACTTAAAGCATGACATGTATGTTCTATTGATTGAATTGTCAGACTATTCCGGGTAAACCATGGGCACCAATTTGTACTGTACGATGATAATGCGCCATCGAGCTCAACGAGGCAATGGCAAATTTACTAAATGGTCAGAAACTAGATCTATCTCACTCCACTGTGTTTCTGGGCATTACATTGGGTTCGAGGTTGCAATGGGGACCACATGTTGACACTCTGGCTGGGAGACTTGCTACAGCTGCCTTTGCGGTTAGAAAAATAAGACATCTTACTGACGTTGAAACGGCAAGGCTTGTTTATTTTAGTTACTTTCACAGTATTATGTCTTATGGTATCCTCTTGTGGGGTTCTGTTGCGGACATCAATACCATCTTTATCTTACAGAAAAGAGCCATTCGTGCCATTTACAAACTGAGTCCGCGCGAATCCCTGAGGGAACTCTTTAAGGAAATTAATATACTTACTGTGGCCTCTCAATACATTTTTGATAATATCATGCGTACGCAAAAATTTAGATCTTTTCACGAAAAAAAGTGATATTCATTCTTATAATTCAAGAAACCAAAACAAACTTGTCTTTCCAGACTTTAGATTGGCCAAAACAATTAATTCATTTTTGGTAAATTGTATTAATTTTTTTAACAATATACCACACAATATTGTTGAACTACCTATTAATAGGTTTAAGTTGCATGTCAAAACTACCCTCATGTCTAAAGGGTATTATAAAATTCAAGACTATCTTGATGACGACAATGTATGGACAGTCCAGCCTGCACCAAACTGATGTACCTACCTTTTATTGTTATTTTTTTACTTTTTTATGGCAGCTAGTGGTGACTGAGTTTGTTCCGGTGCTTCTTCTCAGCACTTGCCTGATTGTCTGTGTTTTGTCTTGAAGCACTAGTAGGGCCCAAAAGATAAGGAGACATGTTCGGGCCCCCTAAGGGCCAATATTATACTGATTTTTAAATTTTTGACGTTCATAAGTGGCATTTTCTGTCCTAAATTGAATAAATTATTTTTGACTTTGACTTTGAATGCTGCTCTCCGAGAATATATCACAAGTTTAGACTGCCCTGCCGGCTCGCCTGACTTAAACCCAATAGAGCACGCGTGGAATGCTCTTAAGCGAGCTGTTTGGAACCGTCAGCCACGCGCCAAGACAGTGCCAGAGCTCATGGAAGCCGCTATTTAAGAATCGGTCAGGTTACCCCCAAGAAATGCGTATAACTTGATCCTCAGCATGTCCAGGAGGATCTTTGCATGTGTTCGAGGCAGGGGAGGAGTTAAATTATATTGAATAAAACATTTTATTTATAAATTGTCGTTTAAGTTTGGTTAAACAGTACTTTCCTTTATATCAAATTCCTCTTACAACTACACTATGGTTAATAATTACTTAATTTTTATTATTAAAAAAATAAAAATAGTTTTATTTCTTAATTTCAAACAGGGGTTTTCTTTTTTAAGAAAACACACAGCAAAACATTTTTCTTGATAAAGTTAAATTTAAAGAATTATATCAGTTTATGCTAGTGATCTCAAACTTTTTTTGATGTGTGTAAAGCACATTTCAACATCCGCAAATATAACTTTGTTATTCATACAAACACTAAAAAAAACTTACAATTATCTTTAATTACATCTATTACACGTGCAAAATCGCCTTAATATGTTTTAAACATTAAATTAGTATTGCGCGATTTGTCCGCATATAGAATTAAGTTTTTAAACTTGTTATCAAATCAGATACTTTTTGATATCTTGTTCACTTATGGACCTATAGAAAAAAAATCTAAATGAATGTGTCTTAAAATAAAACAAGCAGTTTTCGAGTTTTCAAGCAAAAAAATATAATTTACTGTTCCGTTAATAGCTCACTTACCACACTCGGGACTTAAAGTATGTTCACCTAGACACCTCGAAGACAACAAATCTACACGTTTTATTTTCTGAATTTCTTGTTTTTAATAACGAAGATCTAACTTTATTATCACTTGTCTCAAATATTCAAACTTAACAGAAGCCAAACTGCCGTTTCTTATGTAGAGATTTTACTATGACCCTGTTTGATTATGTCGAGATTTCTCCAATCCTTCTCAAACGTCTACATTTCTGCACCAATTCGTGAAATCGTGGACACTGTAGTAGGAAGTATACAACGGGATCGTCGAATCTCAAAGAAAGAGAGACTCAGATAAACCTTAGCATTACAACATGCCGTTTACATTTGATGTAATAAAACTGACAAACAGGTAAAACTAGCGTGGTCCCGCTGTTATGGTTTTCTGTGAAGGTGTGCTACAGGCGTAAAACCATTGTCAAAATAGCAAAATTCTCGCATTTTATTACTTTAAGTGCACTTTTGAGTATTTTCCCGACGAATTGGAAATATTCCGCATACTTTCCCCGAATTTGGGAATAAACCCAACAGTTGGAAATATTCCGGGGAGTAAACCCAACGCTAGACGCCGTACGTAAAGTACAGCTAGATATTTTTATATATAATTTATTTTTTTAATATCCCAGTCCCCCTTCAAAAGGAGACAAGGCGGCAACTGGGAAATATTTTTTTTATACTGGGAATAACCGAAAATGTTCGTGTCCGTCAAAATGACGGGATCAAACATGGAATACAGATAATTTTGATACTTATATTAAAATAAAAAAGTAGTGCCAAGTATATTTTTACTTTATTCAAAACTACTTGAAATAAATTTATTTTAATAACTGTACAGTATATTAGAAATTCGGTAGTATATTATAATTATAACTATTAAAATATATTAATTAACTAATTGTTCTTTTTTTTAAATTAAGATCGTCAAAATGGCGAGACCACAATTGATATTTCATAACTTTAAAATTAATGCAACCATAACTTAGAAATATGTTAAGCCTATTCTAAGTGTGTAGTCATTTCAATATTTAGGTACTTCCCCTTTCCTACAAAGGGGAAGTACCTAAATATTGAAATGAAATGTAGGTACTCAATAACAGCGAATGGTTTCGTTTGGTCCCGCTATTTTAATATCAAGACAGCAAGACAAGATAATTTAGCTTATAACTTTACAAATATCAATATAAATATATTACTGCACTTGAAAAAATGACCGCCAGAGGCGGGAATCGAACCCGCGTTCCTCGCATGCCGGGCGATTGCCTAACCTCTCGGCCACCCTGGCAGAGATTTCAAAGTGAATGCTTATCACTTAAAAACAATAATTTATAAATATCAATATAGAAATTATTACCTACATCGAAGGTAGGAAATAGTAGAAATTAATAAGTATCAAAATTATCTGGATTCCATGTTTGATCCCGTCATTTTGACGGACGCAAATGTGCCGGTCAGGCCACTGAGCATGTTTTGGTCGGGCGCGCGTCCCGGATATCAAAAAAAATTTTTTCTTTCCTCACAGTCGAAATGAAAAATAGTATGTTTAACTCGGGTGAAAGCACCCATTTCACTCTCGAGCGCCAGTAACTTCTCGAGTGAAATGGTTCACTTCCTTCCCTTGTATAATAATCTACTATACCATGAAAAACCTGACGTGGGGGCCGCCATCTTGACGTAATTCTTGGGTTAAATCAACCAGGTAGGATGTAATAATATTGTTTGGGAGTTGGTAATATCTTTTGGCGACAAGTGGCAGCTTTAGAAGTATCAAATCAATGATCACTTGGGTTAATTATTTATTCACGGACTGTCCACAGTCTTGTTGACTGAGCAAGAAATATAGCTCGGTTTTTTCAGCCATTATGTATAGGGAATTACAATATGTACCTACAATTATGATATAATAAACAGATGAAACCTACTATTTATTATTAGGCAACAGTACATAATTACAAGGACAAAACTAACTGAAACATTTCAACTCTATACATACAATTTTTACATAATTATATACAAAGTACCTACAATCTAATACCTAACAACCATAGACTTGAAAAAAATATAGACTCCATACCCCAATACTAAAGAGTGAAGCAGGGTTCAAGCCTGTGTGTGTGAGATCATAGGGTTACAATGGCGGCCGATCGGCTTACTTTGGTGCGAGTGTGTATGTGAGAAGACCGTGTATTTACGACGATGACTGGCTTACTTTGTTGCTTCAGTTTTAATGTAGGCGACACGGAGTCCATATTTTTCTTCATGTTGATGCTAACAACATGTTTCTTAAACATGATTATGATCACCACTATGACTTAGTGATTGTGATGTTATATACATACCTGCTGTATAAAAAAATATATATTAGATTAGGCTTGCATGTGGAGGTTGCTTTATTTGAATATTTTCAAACACTGAATTAAAATCAGTGTCCAACCCTTGATTATCAATTCCATACAGAAGTTGTTCTGATGACTGGTTACGGCTAGGACCTGCAACAGCTTGGTTTATAACTGTAGTGGTACGATTGTACACTTCTTCACCATCATCTTCCTCTACTTCATCAACTAAAAATAAAAATTGAATTCATGACATGTTATTCATTCTTTCTTTTCATTATTTTCTGTTCCAAAAACTCTAGATCCACCCCTTACCTGGGACAACAGTACGACTATCATATTTATTCCATTCTTTTCTTAAACGAAAATAAATAACTGCACAAGCAATCAGGACAATTATGGAAACAACAATAGCTATAAGTTTCACGGCATCAATAGCTGAGAAAGAAGATCCTTTTACAATCATTTCAATATTGCCAACAGTGATGCCTGTGCCACTAATTTTCTTAGATATGCAGGAATAAAAACCAGATTCAGATGGAGAGACACTCTGAAATAAAATAAAAATAAAATGTTTATAATGGCATTAAAATAATAATGTCAGCATGTTAATAAATATGTAGTAAGTAAATTAAAAGCAAATACTACTACATAATTCAAACTTACTTACATCAATACGAAGTCTTCCTGATAAAACATTGTACTTGAATTTTCTTTCATCATATTCATTGCCAGGGCCAATTACTTGGGACTTATTCAAAAGCCAAAACATAAAATTGTGGTTATAATCATTGCTGGTACAGTTTAAAACAGCCGTAGACCCAGCAGGGACTTCTGCAATTTCCAGGGTTTTGATAACAGCATCACTATTATATTCAGCCATGATTGTTCAAATCACTAAACCTCTTATTAAAAACAAGATAATCACTGACTGTGTTTGACATATACAAACATATTATGTAATATCAATGAATGGGTGCCAAGTTTAAAATTATCTTCACAAGTCACATGTGTAGGTATCATCTGTACTTGCAGGTTTATTCCAGTTCAAGGTGTCTTTCAGATAAGTTTTAGTGTCACATTTATAAGTGTTTCAGTATCTACTGTTACCACTGGAATGTTTTATTAAATGCATAAAAACTTCAACACATAAAACTGGAAGTAACATCCAAATAGGTGTCATCACTACATAAATTGGTAGATTTACTTTTGTGTATTCTAGTTTAATACAAATTATTATCTGAGCTGCCATTTTTAGTCCAATAGCAGCAATGTACCAGACGTTTTTGTTGATAGTCCCACGGAATCTTTCAATGCCATTTCTGCAGTGGGAAATCATATGAAATAGCACATATATTAAAAGTATGCTATCATATACCCACATGGGTATGAATACGATAAACCAATTCCAGTGTGTTCTAGATTCGAGCCTGAGGCACAGAAGAATAAGAAAGACTAGGAATATGAACCATGTGAAAAGAGCTCTATGTAATATAGCCATATTTCTTTTCAGGTCAATTTTCTAAGGTATTTTGGAAACAACAGTCCGTAATCTTTCTCTAATTCCAATATTTACCTTTTCATGTCTTAAATAGGTATGGTAAAAGAAGCTAACTTTTTACAGTTGCTGCATATAATTTGTGTCTAGTGTCCAAGCACAATTTCTGGCATATTTATAAAAATCATAAGTATCACATATCGAATTGAACATTAAAAAATCCGCTCAATAACTCAACAAAAAGTAGGTACCGTAAAATTAAATTTACCTAATCAAACAAATCATGAAATCAAACTTACATTTGATTGACATTTACTTTACTTTTTTTTGTTAAAAGTTCTTGGCCTGGAGTCCATTGGCCGTTTACTTTACTTTTTTTTTAATTTTAGTGTGTTCTTGACCTGGAACATGTCCATTGGTCGAATACAATTTGGTTCGCACTTTACTTTTCACTAAACCTTCGAACAGTTTACTACAGTTTGAATAGATTCGTTTCTTCATATATGATCCACTGAATCCACTATGTACTAAAATATAGGTTCGTACGTCTGAGGGTTGCTAAGTAATTCTTCAATGTGGCGGGATATGCAGTTATTTTCGAATTCTTCTGATAACTGACTCAATTCAGCTGCTAGGACAAGTCTCTGAAGGCCAAATTCAGGGCATGGCATTATCAGATGGTTCAGATCTGCATTTTCTTCACTACAGTAGTTGCATGCACTACTTCCAATCATATTTTTCCGGTGCAGATGTGAAGGTGTTCTACAGTGACCGAATCGAAGTCGATTTATGGTTGTTATGTACCGGCAGGTCTGTGTATCTCCCCGCGGAGGTAGCAAAAACGTACCTACGCGCGGCGCACCTACGTAGGTGCTAAAACAAGTTGCGTGTCGCTACCGGCCAGAGCCACGCTCGCGCGTTTTATTCACCGGCGGCCGCGCGGCTACGTTGCTGGCTGGACGAGAATGAATAAAGTACTAGAAAGAGGCGCTAGATGGCGTTAGAAGCTTCTCGTAGCAGTCAACCCTATCGCGTCACGTGATATTACGTCACTGAATAGGTTTAGTGTATTATGAATCATATTCCAGAGCAATAAGTATGAAATTATCTTGCAATGGATTTTTGTAGGTGTCTACACGAAAATGTGCTTGACTCTGAGGCAAACTAAATTACGCCATATTGTTGACGACATTGAGCAGACATTTCTTTGAATACAATTGCTAAGTCATACTTCTGTACGAAGTACTAGTATTCTGTGGTGGCTTATACATTCCACTTTATAGTACCATGGCTTCACATGCAATTCCTTCTGGATTCCTGCATACCCTCTGCCCCTGTGCTGAGCACATATCATCCAATAATCCTTCCACAATTTTCTGCAATTTTCCTTCATTTGTGTATAGAAATCCGTAAAGGGAATTTAAAAACTTTCGTTGTGGTCTTCGTGTGGTTCGGAATTGGCAACTTGGTCAACAATTTCGTTTCCAGCGCACCTTTCATCGGTTTCAAATGAGTCAATTTCCATGGATGCTTTTTTGTAGATTTAAAATGGATTTCCTTTATGTGTTTGTTAATACAACAATAGTATTTGTAGGGCTGAACCCACATTAAGATTGTATATTTTCTAGAGTGGTTTTAAGGCATAAATCTAATTTCCTTGGCACTAATTTCCTTGTGTTCCGCTCAAAACTGGCCAAGGAAATTATGAAGTGCCATGGAAATTATATTACAATAAAACAACAGTTTTTTTTACTGAGTCAATGTTAAATCTAATACGCGTTTTTCCTAACCGAAATGTAAAAAGTGACTACGTTTCGTTTATTAAACTAAGATTATAAAAAAATATTATTACCCACAATGGGAATTACACTCTTATTTTAATATTAACTTGTTCCTTCAGCCATATTGTGTTTTAATATTAGAATATTCTGAATATTTAAATATTATTTACAGCATTTTATTTACATCTGAGCAGCTGAATGGGTCTTGTCTTGTGACCTTGGACTTGGACGGACATCGTTGCCATATTATATAGGCCTCTCAGCACCTCCACATACCGCCAGTCAACTTGGCATCGATTCCAAAACAGTCCAGGTTTCGACGAAGTCGAAGGCTTTTTCGTAGTCCACAAAAGCTAGACACAATGGCTGGTTATTCTCTTCGGACTTCTGTATAACCTGCCTGACTGTGTGGATGTGGTCAACGGTACTGTAGCCTTTACGAAACCCGGCCTGTTCCGGTAGCTGAAAGGCGTCAAATCTTTCGGCGAGGCGATTTGCGAACACTCCCGAGAACAGCTTGTAGACGTGACTCAGGAGCGCGATTGGCCTGTAGTTTTACAAGAAAGACTTGTCGCCTTTCTTGAAAAACAGCGCCACAACGCTCCCACTCCACGCCTCCGGGGTAGTCCCATTTGCAATGACCGCATTGAAGATCCTCACGAGCTCCTTGATGACTGGAGGTCCTCCTGCCTTCAGGAGGTCGGATGTGATGCCGTCTACGTTGGGAGCCTTCCCATTACTAAGCTGTTTGAGAGCCCCCGCCACTTCGTCTTCGTCTACATTTGGGAGGTCTTCAGAGCAGGGTTAAGCAGGCATAACCAGTGCGTCCTACCCCTCATGACCTACGGGGCCGAGATGTTCCACTTGACAGTCAAGCTGGCCCACCGACTGCATGTCGCTCAGCGAGGCATGGAATGGTCTATGCTGGGGATTTCGCTAAGGGATAGAATACGGAACGAGATCATCCGCCAAAGGACGAATGTCATGGATGTAAAATATGGATGTGCGATTGGAACGATAACTTGAGAACAACTGTTTTTTATTTGGTCTACCCACAAATAAATTACTTACTAGTATCGTATATGACATCTCTCTTCTTTTTAACTAAAGTTAATTTAGTAAAAGTATTACTATCATGCACACTCATTGAATGCCACCGCAATTTTCTAGTAGTTCATAGCCATACCACCCTAAAAAGACCCAGACACGCCAGGCGTGTTAATGGCATAGCATAAAGGTAAAATATAAACACGCTAGGCGTGTTAAGTGGCACTGTATATAGGTAAATTCTTTTCCCGGCTATTTTCTGGCTTCCACGGTGAGTTTTAGTCAGTCTGACTTGTGCTGCACAAGAATTGAGTTGATTTATATACTATAGTGAAGGTAAGTAAAAACTTTTAGGTAAGTAAATATCGTAATTTTATCAGAGATCGTAAACCTTTTGCACATTTCATGGTTATTGTTGGTGATATTTAATGATGAATCTGTTTTTTAGTGCAGGGAATTCTGATTTAGTTCTATTTTAAATTAATTGTAACTACTTACGTTAGAAATGCTAGCCGGAGTCTTCGTAAGTCATGGAACACTAGCCAAGCTCTTTGCAAGTCCAGGAACACTAGCCAGGGTTATGCAAGTTCAGAAACACTAGCTAGGGTCTTCGAAAGTCCAAGGACACTATGCAGGGTCTTCGTATGTCCAGAAACACAAGCCAAGTCGTCGTAAATGCAATCAAAATAGTCCAGAAACACTAGCAAAAGTCGTAGAGAAAGAAACCAAACCAATCCAGAAAACGTAAAGTTTCGGATGAGCAACACAACGGAACACATGCGATGTCGAAAACTTCGAACACTGCACTGAATAAATTTCTTTTTTAAGCACAAATATACACAAAATCGCAAAATATTAGATCCTGCTTCATAAAAATATTTATCTACAAAACCCCCTAAACATATCATATAAGAGTAAACCTCATTTATCGCACATTAAAGTTAAACTTCGAAAACCACTAGTTAAGATAAACCAAAACTTAAAGCGACAGCCGACAACGGAAGTTAAGATTTTTTTGCACATTTTTTACCCACTCTCGATCAGGTTGATGCAAGCAAAATTCGAACTTAACTTTCAAGTATAGAGTCGATTATCGCGCGACATCCACCTTTGTTTGTTTGTTTGTCGTTTGTCTTGTCGGCATGCGTCTTTTATGATGGTATCATAAATCATGAGAAATTTTCTTAAGGTACGTAACAAAAATAAATTATCAAATGAAAAGAAAAAAATTTTAACAATAACGTCATATTCCCTTTTAAACCATCATTGATTTTGTATTAAATGTTATCTTAGTGCAAAAGGTTGACAATCTATGATAATCGGATTTGAGTGAACACGCCTGGCGTGTTCACGGCATTGCTTAACAACATTTTTTTTTAAATACAAAAAATGCTTTTTTCCGCAGGCCACCTCAAACTCTTTAGATTATTGTTTGAGGATTACGTACATAAAATTTCAATTGAAAATGTAGGCATTTTTTGGAAATACCAGTATAACATTCAAAACACGCCTGGCGTGTTACTGGCATGCCTATAGATATTCGCATAAACACGCTAGGCGTGTTAGTGGCACTGTATGTGTTAAATAATTTACAAAGTAGGTACTAACTTTTGCATCATAGTTAACAAGTAAGTAAACTCTAATTTTGCAAACAAATATGATAATATTAATACATAATAAGCAAACACAAAATTAATCGTAACCAAACTAATGACCAAACCTTTGCGGCGAGTAGACCGTTCTTCCGCTACGAGTTATATGGTATGACGGTCTTGGCGGCTGTCATACCCTTTCTCTCCCCTCGATGAAGTCTGCGCAGCAGTCACTAAATAGCACTTTTCTGGTCATTGGTTTGATGACGATCTTGATCATCATTGTCAAGTAAATAGTTGCAGTGACTCGGTTTGTTTTGTGTAAATGACTTTATTATATGTGACCTATTTCTGCGATATTTACCTCCGTTGTCGACTTTCACCCAGAACGATCTATCATGTTCTGATTTTTTAACAATTTTGGCATTTTTACACAAGTTACCCTCCCGCATTCGTACGGCATCTCCCTCAGATAAATCTTTAGCTGTTTTTGTGCTTAAAATAATAACACCTAGAAGGATAGTTCCCTAAATAGATCGCTGTCAAAAGCGTGCACATTTCAATACTATGTGTGCGTAAGAGACACGCACGACACGCACACTAGTAAAGAAATAATATTGCCAGCAAATCTTTTTTCTACTAAATGGTTGAAAATTTAAAATTTTAAGAACTAAGTTAAACTCGAATAATGTTTAAATAATATGGATGCAGCTAGTTACCTACCTTTACTTTTTTGTTTTTAACAGTCAGTCGGTACAGCTAAACCGACCTCGAATTTTGGGGTTAGAACTAAAAAAAAAATTGATCAAATACATATTTATTCAGCGTTATTTACCTGCACGCAAACCTATGCTATATGCAAACTAAAAAACTAAGTATGTAGTTTAACTTACTTACAATATAAGTTTAAAGTCAGAATCAAATAAAAGAGAATGATAATGAATGACTGATATACAGTTTTAATTATTTATTATTTATTTATAAGGGTTCCTTGTTGACTGTCAAACCAACAAGAAGTTTCTAAAATCCTTGTATTTGTAACTGCTTTCTAAAAAGTTGTCGTTTAGATGAAAGAACCCTTTTAAAATGTTCTTTTTTCGATTCATAGAAAAACCGAATATTTAAATAGCGGGCGACACATTAGTCGCGCCAAGTTTATGTCGTGGTGCTGGGAATTAATATGGTCAGAAAAGAAAATACGCCTCCCTATAAATTTTGACATTATTTCAACGCCAGGTCTTTTTCAGGGTTAATTCTTATATGTTCTTTAAAATTAATTCCAAACAAACGCTCCGCTACACTGCAGATAGAGTACACTTATTTTCGCTAATCCACTATTATCTTGCATACAAACTGATATATGAAACCATTTTCTTTCCGTTGCAAAAAGGTTAGGTACTACAATGACGAAAAACGATGACCGTTTTGGTGTAGTCGTTCGCGCAACGGACTTCTAAACCAGGCGGTTGCGGGTTCGAATCCCGCAAGGGGCAAATGTTTGTGTGATGAGCACGAGCATTTGTACCTAAGTCATGGATGTTTATATGTATTTAAGTATTTCTATCCGTTATCCTAGTCACCATAGCACAAGCTCACGCTTAGTTTGGGGCTAGGTAATTGGTGTGTTTGTTGAAACAATTTATTTATTTATTTAATGGGTTCAATTCCAATCCGCCCTGTCTAAGATTAAATTTAGGTTCAGTCTCTCTCTTTCTCTATTAAACAAATGAAAAGAGACAGACTACAATAACTTAGAAAATTATGTATCGAAACAACCATCCTGAAAAGTCACACTTTGCCAAACATCTTTTAGATTCAGGACATAGTATTCGTAATAATCATACTTTTTCCATTTTACACACGTGAAAAAAGTTTTAAATTGTCCGTTCTGGAACAATTAAAAATCATAAAACATAATAAAGATAATACGCTTACATTGTTGAACGAACAGGTCAGTTATACTACCTCCCCACTTTTGAATCTATTTTAAAATCAACAAAATATTATTAATAACCATCAGTCACCAACGGTTTCACTTTTTAATTTTTCGTAACGGTCGCGTTAACGTTAAATAGGTAGTTTATTATTTTCTTCTATACTGGTAACATTCTCCCAAAATTTCATTGATTAATTTTACAGAGATTTGTTTTAAGTATTTTAACGTATAAGTAGTTACTGCCTAGGAAAATGAAAATTCACATCTTAGAACCCTAAGCTGCAGGTGTAGCCTATATATTAGTTTTATTGCAATTTACGTTACCTGAGTTATATTTTACCTGTAATTACACAATGAAGTCACTTTATCAAAGGGATTTTCATCATTAATTATGCTTCTACGGAGAAACCAAGAAATCGGACTTTATAAGATTAATGTTCACATCTTGTAGATATTTCTTCAATTCCGCATCTGCAAATCTCACATTAGTTAATTCGTTGGATTGTTAACATAACACATTTCGTAAATGGATCCTAAAATTAAATTATGAAACAAGATTTAATCATAACAATTTTGAAAAAGCTACTAGATGAGTAACTTTTTTATGATAGCTTATCTGACATTTAAGGCGGGCAACCTGACACTAGATTGTTATCAGATGGAGTGTCATGTACGAAACTTCATACAAGACAAAAGGTGACAGGATAAATAAACTTCCTCGCTGCGGGCCTGCTAATTTTCGGGGATGACCCCGATTATTTCGTACTATGAGGTACGAAATAAGGGAACTATCATGATTTTGCGATTGCATTGTTTCTGATGGTAAGGCTCCTGGCTATAGATTTTGATTCGGCACAAAAATTATCTGTCATTTCTTCTTATATAGAGAATGTTCAGTCCAGCTTACAGCGTACTTGTATTATAGAGGTCAGTGTCGAAATGTCACTTGTCAGTGGAATGGAAATGTCGTCGACCTAGTAACACAAACTCCATTAATTTCCCAATTATTCTTAAATCTCTCTCCAAATTTATCATTTTTCAAAATATCCACTTATGATCCACTCTACATTTCCAGTTTTATTCCGTCATTTCTTCTCCCACCCCGGGTCTCTTTGTTTGTCTAGTACTACGTTATTATATTGTAAATAGCTTTTCTTTTAGTAAATTATTATGTACTGTTTTGTGCTGTCCTGTGCTGTGTTGTCTTATTCCATGTTTTGTGTTTGTTTTAGATGTATGTACGCAAGTTAGCTTGGCTCTATCTTTTGTAATGTGTTTAAAGTTTTCTGACCCGTGTAAAGGCTACACACGTGACACTGGCGGAATAGCGACAAACACCACCCTCAAGTCACTATTGGAAAAAAGCGCGGGAAACGTCGCGGGACGCGGTTGATTTTTCGTTCTTGTGATTTTATTTTATAATATAATATAGTTAAATTAGGATCAGATTAGTATTTAAATATCTAGTTTGTTTATTTATATTAGTTTGTGAGTAGTTTTTCCTGATATTTGGTAAGTTTTTACCTATACTTTGACGATGAATGAGCCTGACGATCCTGGTGGAGGATCGTCTCCTCAGGGACCTCAGGTATCATATAATGTAACTATTTCTTACGATGGAGAGAGCATGGATGCGGAGGGATCACAACATGACACTGATAGTTCAGTAAATAACAGTGCTCCTAAACGCAAAAAAACCTCGCATAGGTGCAAGCATTGCAATAAAAAAAAGAGGAAGCAACACAAAACCTCAGTTTTAGGCATTGTTAATGAGTCTGACTGTCAATGTAATAACTTTAGTGATAGCGATCAATCTCATAAAGATAGTTTTATTTGTTCAGGAAATCCTATGTCAGCTTCAGCAAAGCCAAGTCCAGGTCCAAGCTCTCCCCAATCATCAAGTTTACATGATTCTTCCCGTCCAACTGTTGGTAGATTTACTTACCAGGCTTCTGATGCGGCCCCATACAATGTTCATGTGCTAAAAGAACCATCACCCTCAGGTGAAACCGGCAATATTCACCCAGTTTCTTTTGGTTATTTTCTTAAGAAAAACAATATCAAAAATATTATTGATGGAAGTTTAAAAAAGATTGGAAGAAATAGGGTCTCAATATCATTCTCTAATTATGAAGATGCAAACTCATTCATAGATAATAATGTTTTACAATCAAAAAATTATAAGGCATTTATGCCGATATTTAATGTTACCCGCATGGGGGTAGTGAGGGGTGTCCCTGTAGAGTGGACAGATGATGAGATTATTGCTAACATCTCAGTCCCAATCGGATGTGGGAACATTATCAAGGTTAGAAGGCTCAAAAGAAAGACTGTCACTAATGGAAAGTCTGAATTTATCCCTATAGAAACTGATGTACTAACGTTTGATGGACAGGTCCTGCCTAAGAGAGTGTATATGTGCTACAATTCCCTACCTGTAGATTTATACATCTACCCCACAATTCAATGTTTCAATTGTTGCCGTTATGGCCATATAAAATCACAATGCAGATCTACACCTAAATTCTACAAATGCGGCCAGAGTCATTCTGGTGACAGTTGTTCTGTGGAAGAGGAGTCTGTATCTTGCTGCCTTTGCTCTGGGAGTCACTTTGCTACTAGCAAAAAATGCCCAGAGTATACTCGCCAGAGAGCAATTAAAGAAACCATGGCAAAGACATGCATTTCATATGCCGAGGCTATCAAACTTCACCCTACTCTGTCTAAGTCTTATGCAGATGTGTTGATTTCCGCCCCACTTCATGCCAATGAACCCAGACCCACTTTCAGTTACAATAGTAGTAAAAATACTAACAATAATTCAATTACGTCATATAAAAAGACTGTTTTCCGAAAACCCAGTTCTCCTCCTCCACGAAGCAAAGGTTATGATAGAGTGGCTCATGAAGCTATCATTAAGGATTATAATATGCCCATCACTAAAAGTGGCTGTACACTCATTAATACTAGTCCAGATAATTCTCTGGATAACATGTCTATCAAAGAATTAATGTTGACACTAATAAACTCTCTAAATAAATCTAATTATATATCTGAACCGTCCCACGCTGCCATAATAAATAAAAAATTCGTTAGGTCAAAATACACTGAAAACGGAAAAGGTGATTCAGTGGAATTGCCGCAGTATTAATTCTAAAAAAAGTGACTTAATATTTCAAATAAATGAGATCCATCCTTTTCTTATTGCTATTCAAGAGACCTGGCTTAGGCCAGAATCTCATTTTAAAATTCCGAGCTTCTCTTGTATAAGAGAAGATCGTTTTGATAGCTATGCTGGGGTAGCCCTCCTAGTACATAGCTCAATTCCTTTCACACATATTCCAATCCCACAGCACAATAGTGACTTTTCTATTGTAGCCATTAGAATAAATAACATCTTTTTTGTATCGGTGTACATTCCTCATCCTACTTCTTCTATTTACAATGAACTAGATCAAATCATATCCCAGCTTCCTAGACCTATTCTTATAATGGGTGATTTTAACGCCCACCACCAATCGTGGGGCAGTTCTAGTTCTGATTATTATGGCTACAAAATTTTAGACATATTAGACAAAAACCATTTATGTCTACTGAATACAGGTGCTCCTACTCGACGAACTGCCCCTCATGAAGGATTAAGTGCTCCGGATCTCTCTATCTGCTCCCCTAATCTAGCTTCTTCCCTTACTTGGGCTACTTTTTCTTCTACTTATGGTAGTGACCATTTCCCCGTTCTTATTACTTTCCCTACTACATTTGGTAAAAAAACAGTCTCACATTCTCCTCGAATAAAGCATAACCTTTATAATGTCAGTTGGAGTACTTATAAAGAAGAAGTTGATAGAAAAATTGCTTCTCTTTCTCCAGTAGGTGAAAACAATTCCACTGTTTGTGCTGAAGCTCTCGCCTCAATTTTAATAGAGACTGCTGGTGAAGTGTTCCCATACAAAAATACTAGTCCTAGGAAAGTCCCTTCCCCGCCATGGTGGGATCACGAGTGCACTATAGCAATAAAAAATAGAAAAGAGGCGGAGAAAAACTATAAATTGAACTCTACTATGGCTAATTTTAATATTTTATCGGAATTAATTAACAGTACTCGCAAATTGTTTAAAAAGAAGAAGTGGGAGGGATGGAAAAAATTCTGTTCCTCTATATCCCCAGATACCCCTCCATCTGCTGTATGGAATAACATCCGTAGATTTAGATCAGTTTTTAAAGAGTCCAAGAAAATTTTACTTCAGGATGAAACTGCTGAGGAGTTTTTGGATACTCTTGCACCCCCTTTTGTCCCTGAATATTACAACATTATATTTACTTCTCCTTATATAAGTGCTAGTACCGAATCTAAAATTACCTCTCCCTTTAGTATGTATGAACTGAAAGGTGTACTTTCTCATGTCAATGATTCAGCACCTGGTTTAGACGGTATCCCATATTCATTTTTATCCCACCTAAGTGATTCCTCTCTTTCATATTATTTGTCCATTATTAATTCTGTAATATTATCCGGTGTCATTCCCCCAAGCTGGAAATCTCAAGAAGTTATCCCCATATTAAAGCCTAATAAGTCCCCACTTGAAGCCTCATCTTTTCGACCTATCGCTCTATCCTCTGTAATAGCCAAAGTAACAGAACATTTAGTTAAGAACCGCTTAGAATGGCACATGGAAAGTAATGGTTTTTTAGCTTCAAGCCAGTATGGTTTTCGTAAAGGAAAAAGCACCATGGACAGCTTAGGAATCTTCACTGCTGATATTAGGTTAGCATTCTCTCAAAATGAGACAATTTTAGCGGCTTTCTTGGATATATCAGCAGCTTATGATTCGGTGTTAATACCTATTCTCAAGAAAAAACTATTTTTATTACAAGTGCCACAAATGTTAACTAATTTCATAGTAAACATGTTATCAGAAAGATCAATTCATATTAAACAAGAGGATTATAATAAGTCACGTTTAATTTGGAAAGGTTTGCCACAGGGGTCCGTGCTCAGTCCAATTCTTTACAATATATACACATTTGATTTACAAAGTTCTATACCTACAGTTGGTCTGAATATGTTACAGTATGCAGATGATTTACTTTTTTATGTTACAGGTAAATCAGTAGGTGAATTATCTCTCTCACTTACATCTTCTCTAGAATATTTAAAAACTTGGTTAGATTCTCATGGCCTGAGTCTATCAGTTCTCAAAAGCAGTGTGATCTTGTTTTCCCGCATGCGTTCTCCTCCTCCCATATCTGTAAAGTACAATGGATCTGTTATTCCAGTGCAAACTAAAGCTAAATTCCTTGGGGTAGTATTAGACTCTAAATTTACTGGCCTTCCCCACTGCTATTATATTGCCTCTAAATGTGAACGGCTTTTGAATATACTTAGATGTTTTTCAGGAGTATGGTGGGGAGCTCATCCTTTCTCCCTCAAACTTGTTTATAATGCATTGATACGGAGTAATCTAGACTATGGCACCTACTTTTTGGAACCATGTTATGCCACTGGGTTGAGTAAATTAGATAGTATCCAATATAAAGCTCTGAGAATCATACTGGGAGCTATGAAGACTAGCCCCATCAATGCCATGCAGATTGAATCGGGAGAGCCACCTTTAGTATTTAGACGACAGCTATTATGTGATAAATTTGTTTTCCGTTCTTTACAATTTCTCAATCATCCCTTATTTTCAAAATTGCGCACCTTATCAGAGTACATAGACACCTCCCCTTATTGGACTTATAAAAAGACTCCATGTATGGTTATCAGTTATCATAAATTCATATCACTTCAGGCCCCCACTCACAGAACACAATATCTTCCAATTTTTAGTATTGAATATGATTCTCTTATTCTAGCTCCAATAATACATTTTGACTTAGGGATTTCAAAAAGTGATAGGAATGCTAATGCTAAATTTAATTTTACCCTTGAAAATAATTGGTTAGACTGGCACCATGTTTACAGCGATGCTTCTAAACACAGTGATACTGGTGTTGTGGGTATTGGAATGTATCACCACCAATTTGGTATCATTCAAAAAATAAAACTTCCTCCTGAATCATCTGTACATTCAGGAGAACTTTATGGCCTCTTTAAGGCTATTGAATATATTATTCTAATGAAGCTATCCAAAACTTTGGTACTTACTGATTCTAGGAGTGCTTTACAAGCTCTTGATAAATTCCCATTTTATTCCAACAATAGTAGTAATCCTATAACATTTGAATGTCGGAAATTGCTACAAAAGGCTTCTTCCAGGGGTCAAATTATACATTCTGGATGGATCCCAGGCCATCATGGTATTTTTGGTAATGAAAAAGCCAATAAACTGGCTGGTGATGCTGTTGTCGATGGAGACATGTTTCCCTACAAAAACTATTGCTGCGATCTGCTTGCTCTTCCTAAGCTTCATCTTCATAGCCTGTGGAGTGAAGATTGGGAAGTTAGCGGACGGATCAAGGGTAAACATTATAAGCTTATTCAACCTAGCATTCCTTTAAAGCCATGGTTTCACATCATGAAGCTTGGTAAGATTGCAACAACTTGTATAATCCGTATGAGACTTGGACACGTTAGTACTCCAGCTCACCTAGCAAGATTCCGAATAATTGACTCTGACTTGTGTGAATGTGGGGTTGACATAGGTGACCTGAATCACATCTTCTTTTCATGTCCTCTAATTGATCATTCTTCATTGTTTTCCTCTCTTGTATCCCACCGTATTCCTTTCCCTACTTCCATCGAGACATTATTATGTATGAATAACTCAGATATCCTTAATATTTTATCTATATTTATAGTATCTAATCATATAAAAGTATAATAATATTTATTTAATTTATGTCAATAGTAACCTAACCTAAGCTGATCCTATCCCAAAATTACGTTCCGTTCCTTCCAACATTCCCTTCCATAATCGTTTCCTTACCTTTTGACACTCCGTTGTGGCGAATGCACTAGTCGTGCAAAGAACCAAAAACTAAAAAAAAAAAAAAAAAAAAAAGCCACTATTGTCGCCTTAATTAAATAAGAAGAAGAAGAAGTAACACAAATTATAAAGAGTATGCCTACCTAGTAAAGGTAATAGATAGGTGGTAATAGGGTCATTTACTCAAATTTCAGTAAGATTATTAGTATAAGTAGTCACAATAAATTAATATTGTACGTACAAAATGAGTACGTACTTTCACTAGGTATCTACTTTTAAGTTTTTCAGTTTATAAATTAACTTTTAAAATTTTATTATTATGCTTCAAACAGAAACAATACAGTGTGCGTTTACAGGTTTATATAATTATTTGCAAAATTTTAATTCAATTTCAGAAGTGGCCTACCTCCCGCTACATAATTGTGCAAACTACGTAGAAGAGTTGAAACAGTAAAAATGGATACAAGCAATAAAAATGGTGGTGATGAATATTATAATTCTCTTTCCCAACAATTAAGTGAATTTGAACTTTTGAAATCTATGTACCCAAACAAAAACGAAATAGTTTTGACTGACATCAAAACGATATTTGAAATTGAAAACTTTTCGAAAAATCCGAATGAATATGCACCTAAACATCTAGATTTCACTATAAACTTATTTGTAAGAGGCATGAAATTAGAAGTGTGCATTGATTTGCCTACCTTGTACCCCAAGGAAGAACCTAACATTTATGTCAGATGTAATCAACTTAATCGTCAGCAAGAAACGCAACTTAACTCTGAGTTATCAAATTATATCACAAAAAGTTTTATAGGAGAAGTATGTGTGTATTCGGCAATAAATTGGCTGCAAGAAAAAATTGAAGATAACATTTCAGTTTTAAGCAATGCAATTGATGATAACACAGTGCCTTGTAGTGAGATAAAAAAATATATAAGGTTATGGATTTACTCTCATCATATTTACAACAAGAAGAAACGAGAAGAAATTGTAAAAAAAGCTAGAGAATTAAAATTAACTGGATTTTGCTTATCTGGTAAACCAGGTATTATTTGTGTTGAAGGTCCGGATATTGATTGTTATCAATGGTGGAAATACATAAAATCAATGAATTGGAAAAAAATTGCCATAAGAAAAACAGAAGAATATTTGTCACCAACATCAAAATTTGAAAATTTTGAAGAAATTCAATTAACCATGAGTGAATTTTCAAAGTATATGGATCAAAATGAATTAAGCCAAGCATTTAATGAAGTATTTGGATTACTAACCAACAGTTAAGTAATCAATTACCCAATTTTACCGTGCACAGTTTCCTTGAGAATAAAATGAAGAATACAAGTGGTTTTGCAGTTATTTTGATTATGTTTATCCACTCAAGTGATGCAGGTCACAATTTGAGGCCCGCTGTAAATGCCTCCTAGCTATGCGGGCCCCAATCTGGGCCCACAGATGATTTGGTAACTGCTGTTGTAAAAATACTAATCATTCGATTTGAAGATTGTCACTGAAGTTAATTCAATTGAAATGAAACTAGTTGAACAGCACTATAGATGAGAAGCAAAATCTTTTTGCCATGGAAAACAAATTGTTAAGTTTGTTGATTTCAACTGAAACAATAATGATGTATTTAATATTATTAAGTATTTAATAAAAATAGTTTTAAAATTTATGTTTATACAGGGTGTCCCTGGAAGTTTCAAATCAAATTGAACAGGCCTAAACACCTCTTCATTTGATTAAAACTTCCAGGGATCACTATCAAACTTTTTGGCTCTAGATAGATAGGTATGTAGATAACTCTTTATTGCACTTCATAAAAGTAACAACAATACAATTTACATAGAAAGATGTACAAATTAGGCGGTCTTATCGCTAAGAGCGATCTCTTCCAGACAATATCAGGCTCTAATGCTATGAGATCTATTTTTGTAGGAAAAAATTACGTCGTTTTTCATTTTTATATTTTAAATCTCGCTTAGACCAGGCCTGTGTATCTCCCCGCGGAGGTAGCAAAAACGTACCTACGCGCGGCGCACCTACGTAGGTGCTAAAACAAGTTGCGTGTCGCTACCGGCCAGAGCCACGCTCGCGCGTTTTATTCACCGGCGGCCGCGCGGCTACGTTGCTGGCTGGACGAGAATGAATAAAGTACTAGAAACAGGCGCTAGATGGCGTTAGAAGCTTCTCGTAACAGTCAACCCTATCGCGTCGCGTGATATTACGTCACTGAATAGGTTTAGTGTATTATGAATCATATTCCAGAGCAATAAGTATGAAATAATCTTGCAATGGATTTTTGTAGGTGTCTACACGAAAATGTGCTTGACTCTGAGGCGAACTAAATTACGCCATATTGTTGACGACATTGAGCAGACATTTCTTTGAATACAATTGCTAAGTCATACTTCTGTACGAAGTACTAGTATTCTGTGCTTAGACACAAAGCTTAAAGCTATGTCTTGTGGCAGGCCTGTGTATCTTCCCGCGTAGGTAGCAAAAACGTACCTACGCGCGGCGACCCCTTGGTAAGGGACTAAACAAGTTGGGTGTCGCTAGCCGGCAGCGACACGCTCCCGCGTTTTATTCACCGGCAGTGCGCGGCCGCGACACTAAGTTGCTGGTTGGACGAGGGTGAATGAAGTCCTAAAAAATGCGCTAGATGGCGTAAGTGGCTTCTTGTGGCAGTCAACCCTATCGCGTTGCGTGATAGTACGTCACTGAATAGGTTTAGTGTATTATGAATCGTATTCCAGAGTTATAAGAATGAAATTATCTTGCAATGTATTTCTGTAGGTGTCTACACGAAAATGTGCAGAGGCGAACTGAATTACACCATATCGTTAACAACATTGAGTAGATATTTCTTTGAATTTCATTGCAAAGTCATACTCCGGTGTAGGTATGTTACGTCTACCGACATAGGTTACCCTACCGTACGTTGGGGACTGTTTTGAAAGCAGTCGACTAGTCAAGCTCTATAGCCATATCGAGATAGAAGAAAAGAGTTCAGCAATTTGTAGACTGAGCGTGTAACATACACGAGTATAAATTCTACGGCCGCCGCGCCCGGCCGGCAGACTAAAGCACATAAATCGTTTTTATTTTGCAAGTCTTATTCATAGAACGATGCGTAGCCTGACTTAATAATAACATAAGTCATACAGAAGCGTATATCGCTTAAAGAATGTTTGTACTTTTAAATACTTACTACGATACTAAAATTTTATGAAGTTTTTTTAATCCTGTAAAGTTGCCATTTTACGCTTATGTTCTTTAGTCTGCCGACCGTAGAATTTAGTAATGGAAAACTTAAGCCGCGCGAAATCAAATGAAAGGTCTCACAAGCACTTTCAGAGCAATATAGTAGTCAAAGCATGGAATGTGCTTCCGGAAGATGTGTTCTCCGCCCCAAATATCAATCAATTCAAAAACAGACTTGACGCTCATCTTAACTTAATAAAAAAAACTGGATGCAGGCAGCTATCAGTTGTATCAACTGCCTGCCAACCAATAATAATAATAAACCCCGCAGGGCAGCTTTGTGGCGAGCAGTGGTGAGTAGCGACACCACGGGGTAAGTCGTTAATCCTTGTGCTCCTGAGAGGCGGTCTAGGTCCTCGGCCTCGTGGAACCCAAGGGGGTCTGCAGGACTTTCACCTTTGGCTTGCCTTAACCGGCCGGTCAAGAGTGGAGTTGCGAAAGCGTGATGAACAACTGAGGAACTTCATTAGGTTAGCTATACCGAGCTTTCTTAGGTCTTTATTTATTCTATTATATTTTTTGTTATGATTAATTTTAGCACTGTTTGGATAGGATTATATTTCTACAAGTACTTAACAAACTGATGCAAACAACTTCAACTTGACCATTGGCGTAATTAATAAAAATCTGAAACGAATCTCTGAGTGGTCGGATACCTACGGCATATGCAACCCTAGCAAGTGCCAGGCTTTACTTGTTGGTAATCCGTGTCAACTAAAAAAGATTGAGGAAACGCTCGCTGCGTTGCGATACAATAATACTATCATACCCTATTACAGCTCTCACGTCAAAACTTGGGGCTGGTGATTGATAGCTCACTATCTTGGGTTAATCAGATTTCGGAGACCAGTAGAAAAGTTTCTTACACGCTGCGCACTCTCCACCGACTCCGGAACTTTTTCCCTGTAAGCACTAAAATTCAGCTAGTCCAGGCACTGGTGCTTCCTATAATAGACTACGCCGATGTCTGTTGTACCAATTTATCCCAAATCTTTTCAACAAGCTTGAGCGTCTCCTTAATAACTGTCGCCGTTTCATCTTCGGCGTACGTAAGTATGACCACATTTCTCCATACCGTTCTCAGCTCAAGTGGCTCACCATCCGACAGCGTAGAAATATTCGAGTCCTTTGCACTCTCTTCAACATCCTTAGCAACCCTAATTCCCCAGAAAATCTGAAATGTCATTTCAAATTTATGAGTGACATTAGTTCTCGTAACCTCCGTCCTAGTACTGCTCTTAAACTCTGCACGCCTTCCCACAAGACTGCTTACGTCTCTAATTCTTTCGCCATTTGTGCCATACTGGAACTCTCTTCCTGATGCGATCAAGACGTCTTCATCCAAGTTCACCTTCAAAAGGTCTGTCCGAGATCTTTTCCTTAATGACCAAACTTATTGACGCTCACGCTTGTTCTATATTTTTTTGTTTACTTTACATTATCAAGTAAGTAGGTACAGTAAGTATAGATTTATTATTATATCTATGTATGTTTATGTAAGTTTACTATATTAATGTATGTATGTAGGTGTATTGTATAGGTAATTGTTTGTCTTATAATAGTGTACTAATTGAATTAGTATGTTGTTCTTTTTACGCCGCCACGACTATTTCTGCCTCACCCACTGGTTGACTGGTAGAGAATGCCTTAAGGCATTAAGTCCGCCATTTGTACTACTCTGTTTGTGCAATAAAGAATAAATAAAAAACTAAGAAAACAGGGTCCTGTTTTGTCGAGACGTAGGTACCTACGTCTTTTTAAGGTCAAACACGCAGGATTCCTGTCTCTGGCAGTTCATAAAACAAACCATGTGACGGAGTTAGTAGGAATCTGATTGTAGGTAGGTACCCATTTATTTACCTCGGTACCTACTCAATACATTGCATATTTCATTAATTTAACAGGTAGGTACAGTTACCTAGGTAACGGATGAGTAGCTATGTAGGTAAGTACACACGGCCGGACGTCAGACTACCCCACTTTGACCTTGAGACCACCCCTAATCCCTACGAAATAAAAGCTGTTTTCATTATTTACATGGGGTAACTGACGTACTGCCAACCAACTGTAGGTAGGTACTTAACTAGCTAGGCAAAGGGGAAATTGGTATCTATATATGTATACCCTACTTACCTTTAATACCGCCTAATAATAAAATATTATAATCTCCATCAGCATTTTCGATCGTGTGAAGTGAGCGGGGTGAATGCAGTAGGTAGTGTGGAGTTACAATTCATTAAAGTTACGCGATAAGTATAACTTTATCTTACCTACGTCTGTATCTTCCCGCGTAGGTAGCAAAAACGTACCTAGGCCAGGCCTGTGTATCTCCCCGCGGAGTACCTACGCGCGGCGTACTTAGGGGCTAAAACAAGTTGCGTGTCGCTACCGGCCAGCGACACGCTGGCGCGTTTTATTCACCGGCGGCCGCGCGGCTTCGTTGCTGGCTGGACGAGAATGAATAAAGTACTAGAAAGAGGCGCTAGATGGCGTTAGAAGCTTCTCGTAGCAGTCAACCCTATCGCGTCGCGTGATATTACGTCACTGAATAGGTTTAGTGTATTATGAATCATATTCCAGAGCAATAAGTATGAAATTATCTTGCAATGGATTTTTGTAGGTGTCTACACGAAAATGTGTTTGACTCTGAGGCGAACTAAATTACGCCATATTATTGACGACATTGAGTAGACATTTCTTTGAATACAATTGCTAAGTCGTACTTCTGTACGAAGTACTAGTATTCTGTGCCTACGCGCGGCGACCCCTTGGTAAGGGACTAAACAAGTTGGGTGTCGCTAGCCGGCAGCGACACGCTCCCGCGTTTTATTCACCGGCGGCGGTGCGCGACACTAAGTCGCTGGTTGGACGAGCGTGAATAAAGTCCTAGAAAGATGCGCTAGATGGCGTAAGTAGCTTCTTGTGGCAGTCAACCCTATCGCGTTGCGTGATAGTACGTCACTGAATAGGTTTAGTGTATTATGAATCATATTCCAGAGTTATAAGAATGAAATTATCTTGCAATGTATTTCTGTAGGTGTCTACACGAAAATGTGCAGAGGCGAACTGAATTACACCATATCGTCAACAACATTGAGTAGATATTTCTTTGAATTTCATTGCAAAGTCTTATTATATATACTTATTCTGTGCTTGTGGCTTCATTGTTTGCCAAAAAACGATAATATAAGGAGTTAATGGATTGTTTTCATTGTGCAAACAAATCCCCATCTTTTGTGTCTATCCAAAGACTAACTCATAAATCTTTGAATTTGTGAAAAACATTTTGATAAACAGAATTTCGATCAAGAAGGCAGAAGGCTTAGGTATTTGTATCGGTGCGTAAACACGGAGGAAAAATAGCACGAGGTGAACATGTTCTCGCTCCTGTAAAAGGTAAGTACATTTTCATAAACTGATAAAATCTGATGAGTGCCTACTCACGACCAAGGTAAACATTGTGGCATCTTTGTTTGCAGTTGTGAAGGATGATTATTCCCGCCTCTGGTAGTCATTTTTTCAAGTGCAATATCTAATCTATAGGGATCTGGCCACAGTGCCCACTGTACTTTCCAGAACCAATATAATCAAGACAAATAGGTTTTTGGCATAAATATGCGTCTATCCCTTAAAGCTCAAACAATTAATGAAAGATATAAGTATGTGGGTAAATTTAAATCATCAAAAATGGTAGGTAACAAGAACGAGTGCATCCTGTGCATGCCTGCCTCTGCCTGCGCAGAAAATCGATCTCTTTATCAACTTTTGCAAGCCCCAAAGCTTTGCCGAAAAATCATTAAATAAAAAAACGTTATAATGGGGATCTACACTGCCAAATTCTCCCTGTAGGTGGCGCATTGTTGATGCGGCCAAACCTATCTGTCATTCCAGTACAGAAGTTGTGTTTTTTGAGTATTTTTTTTATGTTTTCAATCTACGAAAGCATAATGCCGTTATGTGCTGTGCCAGGTTGTTACAATAATGGTGTTCATTTATTTCCAAAAGACCCAGTTTTAAAAAAGAAGTGAGAAACGGCTATAAAAAGAAAATTTATTATTTTTAGTTAGTCTACTGGAACTATTTTCATCATGATAAGCTTCTGGATCGGGAACATTCATCGTATAACTAGATTGTGAAACTACGACTCCGAAATTCCCGGTATCATCGCGGTTCCGATCGTAGAATTCTAACCTAAAAAACAAACATGTTACGTGTTTTATTATTTTAGTTATATTTATTAAAAACCTTGTTATGTAGTTAATTTGTAATACAAATACAACAAAAACAATTTTAACAACCAATTAAATGTAACATTTACATTAATAAAATTGGATTAACACCCAAATGATTACCTCGCACTCCCAATAAGATCGGCTTTTTGCCAGATACTTTTGATCTTAGTTTCCGAAGTTCGTCTTTTAGTTCAGATAACTTCATTGACGAATTCATTATGATGAAGTAACATTAGATAGTCACGAAAAACTGTAAATTAGATACGAAAAAGCCCGACATAAACAATTGCAAAATGTTTGACATAGCCGTATCTATGCTGCGCCATCTGCATTAAGCTTTGCGTGTGGATCCCCATTAATTGTCAATGTCAAATGAACTAGACGACTACAGCGCCAAAAGTTTTGGCCCAAAACACATTTGGAACTATCCGAAAAGTCACAGCCAATCTTATAATCTGTGAGCTTAGACAGGCCTAAAACCTAAAACACACAGTCAAAGTCAAAAATTCTTTATTCAATTTAGGACACAAAATGCCACTTATGAACGTCGAAATATCAATCAATTATGGCCCATATGGGGCAGAACATGTCTCCTTATCTTTTGGGCCCTACTACAGAAAACAACGGGCGGGAAACGAGCCGAAAAAGTTAGGCTTCGTTTCTTAATTCGTTTTCCGTGGTCATTGTTGTGATTTTGTGGTTAATAATAATCTTAATAATGTGCTGCAGAGGACTAATAAAGTAAAAGTGAGAAACAAAGTAAGGCGCTCCTATCTGACCCGGTTCGATTTCCCGCTCAAAACCGTGAGAGCATTGAAATGTGAACTATCCTCCCTCGCTTTTCAATAAGTCCGGTTAGGTTAGTTTGTAGTTGTGTGTTGTCATGATACAAATAAAAATACTGAAGACGTGGCTGTATGGACTTGATCCTTTGCCTGCCCAGAATGGGTAAATTAAACGAAAAAAAAAAACAAAAAATAAAGTTATTTTTCTACAATTTCAAAAATAGTATAGGTTAAATAGGTACCTGAAAAAAAGCGCGGGAAACGTCGCGGAACGCGGTTGATTTTTCGTTCTTGTGATTTTATTTTATAATATAATATAGTTAAATTAGGATCAGATTAGTATTTAAATATCTAGTTTGTTTATTTATATTAGTTTGTGAGTAGTTTTTCCTGATATTTGGTAAGTTTTTACCTATACTTTGACGATGAATGAGCCTGACGATCCTGGTGGAGGATCGTCTCCTCAGGGACCTCAGGTATCATATAATGTAACTATTTCTTACGATGGAGAGAGCATGGATGCGGAGGGATCACAACATGACACTGATAGTTCAGTAAATAACAGTGCTCCTAAACGCAAAAAAACCTCGCATAGGTGCAAGCATTGCAATAAAAAAAAGAGGAAGCAACACAAAACCTCAGTTTTAGGCATTGTTAATGAGTCTGACTGTCAATGTAATAACTTTAGTGATAGCGATCAATCTCATAAAGATAGTTTTATTTGTTCAGGAAATCCTATGTCAGCTTCAGCAAAGCCAAGTCCAGGTCCAAGCTCTCCCCAATCATCAAGTTTACATGATTCTTCCCGTCCAACTGTTGGTAGATTTACTTACCAGGCTTCTGATGCGGCCCCATACAATGTTCATGTGCTAAAAGAACCATCACCCTCAGGTGAAACCGGCAATATTCACCCAGTTTCTTTTGGTTATTTTCTTAAGAAAAACAATATCAAAAATATTATTGATGGAAGTTTAAAAAAGATTGGAAGAAATAGGGTCTCAATATCATTCTCTAATTATGAAGATGCAAACTCATTCATAGATAATAATGTTTTACAATCAAAAAATTATAAGGCATTTATTCCGATATTTAATGTTACCCGCATGGGGGTAGTGAGGGGTGTCCCTGTAGAGTGGACAGATGATGAGATTATTGCTAACATCTCAGTCCCAATCGGATGTGGGAACATTATCAAGGTTAGAAGGCTCAAAAGAAAGACTGTCACTAATGGAAAGTCTGAATTTATCCCTATAGAAACTGTTGTACTAACGTTTGATGGACAGGTCCTGCCTAAGAGAGTGTATATGTGCTACAATTCCCTACCTGTAGATTTATACATCTACCCCACAATTCAATGTTTCAATTGTTGCCGTTATGGCCATATAAAATCACAATGCAGATCTACACCTAAATGCTACAAATGCGGCCAGATTCATTCTGGTGACAGTTGTTCTGTGGAAGTTCTGGGAGTCACTTTGCTACTAGCAAAAAATGCCCAGAGTATACTCGCCAGAGAGCAATTAAAGAAACCATGGCAAAGACATGCATTTCATATGCCGAGGCTATCAAACTTCACCCTACTCTGTCTAAGTCTTATGCAGATGTGTTGATTTCCGCCCCACTTCATGCCAATGAACCCAGACCCACTTTCAGTTACAATAGTAGTAAAAATACTAACAATAATTCAATTACGTCATATAAAAAGACTGTTTTCCGAAAACCCAGTTCTCCTCCTCCACGAAGCAAAGGTTATGATAGAGTGGCTCATGAAGCTATCATTAAGGATTATAATATGCCCATCACTAAAAGTGGCTGTACACTCATTAATACTAGTCCAGATAATTCTCTGGATAACATGTCTATCAAAGAATTAATGTTGACACTAATAAACTCTCTAAATAAATCTAATTATATATCTGAACCGTCCCACGCTGCCAAAATAAATAAAGAATTCGTTAGGTCAAAGTACACTGAAAACGGAAAAGGTGATTCAGTGGAATTGCCGCAGTATTAATTCTAAAAAAAGTGACTTAATATTTCAAATAAATAAGATCCATCCTTTTCTTATTGCTATTCAAGAGACCTGGCTTAGGCCAGAATCTCATTTTAAAATTCCGAGCTTCTCTTGTATAAGAGAAGATCGTTTTGATAGCTATGCTGGGGTAGCCCTCCTAGTACATAGCTCAATTCCTTTCACACATATTCCAATCCCACAGCACAATAGTGACTTTTCTATTGTAGCCATTAGAATAAATAACATCTTTTTTGTATCGGTGTACATTCCTCATCCTACTTCTTCTATTTACAATGAACTAGATCAAATCATATCCCAGCTTCCTAGACCTATTCTTATAATGGGTGATTTTAACGCCCACCACCAATCGTGGGGCAGTTCTAGTTCTGATTATTATGGCTACAAAATTTTAGACATATTAGACAAAAACCATTTATGTCTATACAGGTGCTCCTACTCGACGAACTGCCCCTCATGAAGGATTAAGTGCTCCGGATCTCTCTATCTGCTCCCCTAATCTAGCTTCTTCCCTTACTTGGGCTACTTTTTCTTCTACTTATGGTAGTGACCATTTTCCCGTTCTTATTACTTTCCCTACTACATTTGGTAAAAAAACAGTCACACATTCTCCTCGAATAAAGCATAACCTTTATAATGTCAGTTGGAGTACTTATAAAGAAGAAGTTGATAGAAAAATTGCTTCTCTTTCTCCAGTAGGTGAAAACAATTCCACTGTTTGTGCTGAAGCTCTCGCCTCAATTTTAATAGAGACTGCTGGTGAAGTGTTCCCATACAAAAATACTAGTCCTAGGAAAGTCTCTTCCCCGCCATGGTGGGATCACGAGTGCACTATAGCAATAAAAAATAGAAAAGAGGCGGAGAAAAACTATAAATTGAACTCTACTATGGCTAATTTTAATATTTTATCGGAATTAATTAACAGTACTCGCAAATTGTTTAAAAAGAAGAAGTGGGAGGGATGGGAAAAAATTCTGTTCCTCTATATCCCCAGATACCCCTCCATCTGCTGTATGGAATAACATCCGTAGATTTAGATCAGTTTTTAAAGAGTCCAAGAAAATTTTACTTCAGGATGAAACTGCTGAGGAGTTTTTGGATACTCTTGCACCCCCTTTTGTCCCTGAATATTACAACATTATATTTGCTTCTCCTTATATAAGTGCTAGTACCGAATCTAAAATTACCTCTCCCTTTAGTATGTATGAACTGAAAGGTGTACTTTCTCATGTCAATGATTCAGCACCTGGTTTAGACGGTATCCCATATTCATTTTTATCCCACCTAAGTGATTCCTCTCTTTCATATTATTTGTCCATTATTAATTCTGTAATATTATCCGGTGTCATTCCCCCAAGCTGGAAATCTCAAGAAGTTATCCCCATATTAAAGCCTAATAAGTCCCCACTTGAAGCCTCATCTTTTTGACCTATCGCTCTATCCTCTGTAATAGCCAAAGTAACAGAACATTTAGTTAAGAACCGCTTAGAATGGCACATGGAAAGTAATGGTTTTTTAGCTTCAAGCCAGTATGGTTTTCGTAAAGGAAAAAGCACCATGGACAGCCTAGGAATCTTCACTGCTGATATTAGGTTAGCATTCTCTCAAAATGAGACAATTTTAGCGGCTTTCTTGGATATATCAGCAGCTTATGATTCGGTGTTAATACCTATTCTCAAGAAAAAACTATTTTTATTAGAAGTGCCACAAATGTTAACTAATTTCATAGTAAACATGTTATCAGAAAGATCAATTCATATTAAACAAGAGGATTATAATAAGTCACATTTAATTTGGAAAGGCTTGCCACAGGGGTCCGTGCTCAGTCCGATTCTTTACAATATATACACATTTGATTTACAAAGTTCTATACCTACAGTTGGTCTGAATATGTTACAGTATGCAGATGATTTACTTTTTTATGTTACAGGTAAATCAGTAGGTGAATTATCTCTCTCACTTACATCTTCTCTAGAATATTTAAAAACTTGGTTAGATTCTCATGGCCTGAGTCTATCAGTTCTCAAAAGCAGTGTGGTCTTGTTTTCCCGCATGCGTTCTCCTCCTCCCATATCTGTAAAGTACAATGGATCTGTTATTCCAGTGCAAACTAAAGCTAAATTCCTTGGGGTAGTATTAGACTCTAAATTTACTGGCCTTCCCCACTGCTATTATATTGCCTCTAAATGTGAACGGCTTTTGAATATACTTAGATGTTTTTCAGGAGTATGGTGGGGAGCTCATCCTTTCTCCCTCAAACTTGTTTATAATGCATTGATACGGAGTAATCTAGACTATGGCACCTACTTTTTGGAACCATGTTATGCCACTGGGTTGAGTAAATTAGATAGTATCCAATATAAAGCTCTGAGAATCATACTGGGAGCTATGAAGACTAGCCCCATCAATGCCATGCAGATTGAATCGGGAGAGCCACCTTTAGTATTTAGACGACAGCTATTATGTGATAAATTTGTTTTCCATTCTTTACAATTTCTCAATCATCCCTTATTTTCAAAATTGCGCACCCTATCAGAGTACATAGACACCTCCCCTTATTGGACTTATAAAAAGACTCCATGTATGGTTATCAGTTATCATAAATTCATATCACTTCAGGCCCCCACTCACAGAACACAATATCTTCCAATTTTTAGTATTGAATATGATTCTCTTATTCTAGCTCCAATAATACATTTTGACTTAGGGATTTCAAAAAGTGATAGGAATGCTAATGCTAAATTTAATTTTACCCTTGAAAATAATTGGTTAGACTGGAACCATGTTTACAGCGATGCTTCTAAACACAGTGATACTGGTGTTGTGGGTATTGGAATGTATCACCACCAATTTGGTATCATTCAAAAAATAAAACTTCCTCCTGAATCATCTGTACATTCAGGAGAACTTTATGGCCTCTTTAAGGCTATTGAATATATTATTCTAATGAAGCTATCCAAAACTTTGGTACTTACTGATTCTAGGAGTGCTTTACAAGCTCTTGATAAATTCCCATTTTATTCCAACAATAGTAGTAATGCTATAACATTTGAATGTCGGAAATTGCTACAAAAGGCTTCTTCCAGGGGTCAAATTATACATTTTGGATGGATCCCAGGCCATCATGGTATTTTTGGTAATGAAAAAGCCAATAAACTGGCTGGTGATGCTGTTGTCGATGGAGACATGTTTCCCTACAAAAACTATTGCTGCGATCTGCTTGCTCTTCCTAAGCTTCATCTTCATAGCCTGTGGAGTGAAGATTGGGAAGTTAGCGGACGGATCAAGGGTAAACATTATAAGCTTATTCAACCTAGCATTCCTTTAAAGCCATGGTTTCACATCATGAAGCTTGGTAAGATTGCAACAACTTGTATAATCCGTATGAGACTTGGACACGTTAGTACTCCAGCTCACCTAGCAAGATTCCGAATAATTGACTCTGACTTGTGTGAATGTGGGGTTGACATAGGTGACCTGAATCACATCTTCTTTTCATGTCCTCTAATTGATCATTCTTCATTGTTTTCCTCTCTTGTATCCCACCGTATTCCTTTCCCTACTTCCATCGAGACATTATTATGTATGAATAACTCAGATATCCTTAATATTTTATCTATATTTATAGTATCTAATCATATAAAAGTATAATAATATTTATTTAATTTATGTCAATAGTAACCTAACCTAAGCTGATCCTATCCCAAAATTACGTTCCGTTCCTTCCAACATTCCCTTCCATAATCGTTTCCTTACCTTTTGACACTCCGTTGTGGCGAATGCACTAGTCGTGCAAAGAACCAAAAACTAAAAAAAAAAAAAAAAAAAAATAATAGGTACCTACCTACATAAGTAACAACACAATTTATTTGCTACATTTTCTATTATAGCTAAGCATTAACTCTAATATAGCATTGCTATATAATCAACAATGGCGTCCCCGTTGGAGCAATTTGTAAATAATGTGAGAACCATGTCTGCTTCAGGTTTGTAACATGTCATGTCGTGAACCTGTAACAATAATAAAGTAGGTACATTTAATGTGATTAACCATTTTTATTTACCATAGGAAACTTCCGTGAACTATGCGAAATAATTGGTAATTCAGATGAAGTTTTGCAACGGAACAGTGCTCATCTCAGCACAGTTTTGGAGACACTTGACATTCAACAACACTCTTTGGGTGTATTAGCAGTCCTAGTTGCAAAATTCTCCTTGCCCCAGGTTATACTAATATTATTTTGTTTTTTGATAGTGTACATACATACTATATACATATTGTTTATTTTTTAAATACATTTATTGGTTTACAGGGCTCTAATGATATTGATAAGTCCTCTATGTTTCAACAAATTCACGACTTTATAAATAACTGTAATGGTGAACAGGTTCGTTTTTCGCCCGATTTATGTAAGTATTTTTTTTTACTAAAGTAACATTTTTGTCTAATTTATTATAAACTGTATTTATAACTAAAGCATGTTAATAACTTATGTTACAGATGCCGATCTCTGTCACCTCCTTACTGATCATTTAGTGGAGATGAAACAAGCAATCCGTGGTATTGAAATACTCAAAAAAGCTATTAGAAAAATACAATTGTTTGATTCTCAGTTAACTTCTATTCATGCTGATTTGTGTCAGCTATGTTTACTCTCAAAATGTATGAAACCAGCACTTGAATTCTTGGACACTGATGTTACTGGAATAGGTTCAGAGGTAAGAGTGATATTTTATTAGCACTGTTTTGTTTTTTTTTTTCAATTCAACTAATCACTAAGTGTTAAAGCCTGTACTGTACCTACATTTTTTTTTTATTGTTACATTGTTGTGTATGCCAATAATAAATAAAATAAAAAATAAATAAATCACCATCATTACTCCAGTTCCAATTAGTACACAAAACGTTACTGGATTATACACCTAAGTTTGTTCCCCACAGTGTTTATTTGGTAAAAATCTTAAAATGAAATGTTTTGGTTAATTACAATTATATAGAGGTTTGTTTAATATTAAATGATGGTTTATTTCATTGGTATAATAATTGGATTCACTCTATACAAAGGCAATATTTTATTAATATTATTTTTCTTTTACAGCTTGGTGGCAATAATGATTCTAAGCACTTTTTACTATATTACTACTATGGAGGGATGATTTATACAGCTATGAAAAACTATGACAGGGCACTGTATTTTTTTGAAGTAGTTGTAACAGTGCCTGCTATGGTTGTCTCTCACATTATGTTGGAAGCTTACAAAAAATACATATTGGTCTCATTTATCTTGCATGGAAAGGTAAAACTAAAATTTTTTTTGATGCCATATACAATATTACCAACAATTATTTAGAATTTTAGATAGGGTATTTACAATGTGGTGATTCTGAAGATATGTATTTATTTATAATCACACTTTCCAGATTTTGCCAATGCCTAAATATGTGCCTCAAGTTGTATGCCGTTTTCTGAAACCATTGTCAGTAGCATACCATGAGTTAGCTACTTCTCAACATGCTGCCATCAAACATCGAGAGACATTTGTTAGAGAAAAAAATATGGGACTAGTAAATCAAGCAAGTTTCCAATTCAAAATCCATTACTTCCACAAATAATTATCTCAATAATGGAAGTGTTTACCTTCTATCATTAGATTACAAACAAAAATTTTTATTACAGGTATTAAGTTCAATGTATAAAAAAAATATTCAAAGACTTACTAAGACATTTTTAACCTTGTCATTAAGTGATGTGGCCTCAAGGGTTCAGTTGTCAGGTCCTGCACAAGCTGAAACATACATACTCAACATGGTTTGTATTGTATTTATTGAAAAGTTAATGCTCAGTTTTAGTGAACTTCTTTTTTTTGTCATCAATCTCTGATTTGTGTTACAGATCGAAGAAGGTGAGATTTATGCAATGATAAATCAAAAAGATGGTATGGTAGTGTTTCTTGACAGCCCTGAGAAATATGCATCCCCAGAGACATTGTGTGTTTTGGAGCAACAGATGGCAGCTTGTACAAAACTCCACCAGTATATCCAGGAAATGGATGAACAAATACAAGTTAATCCGCAGGTGCATCTCTTACATCAATCATAAAAATTGTGGTTTATTTAGTTGACAGAGTTTTAATAACCATTTTATTTTCAGTATGTGAAGAAATCTGTTGGAAGTCATGATGAAGATATGCCTGCAACTAGTCAAAACTCGAAAACAACATATACTATGTAGTTATGTACTACACAATATAGAAATATTCATAATTATACTCATATAGACAGGGATAATATTATTAATGTGCTCTGTGCTAAAATCTGATTGTCACATATTATTTCTGTATATCAGTTTGGAATAAATGGAACATATCCACAATATGTTGGTACATTCCCTATGTAGAAGTTGTCTCAAGGTCAATGTGGGGTAGTCTGACATGCATGCGTTTTTTAAAATAATAACTTGCTAAAATAACGGACATAACCTACCTCAGCGCTAGGTAGTTGGTATATACTTAGTATATTTTCTTTGGCAAATTACAATGGAAGATTTAATAAAATAAAAGTCAACCATAGTACTAATTCATTTTATTGAACATTAAGTTTATAAAATTCATAACCTTAACATCCTATTATAAGTAATATACATAATAATGCACACAATAAAGCTAAATAAAGCATTTAGACAGCTTCATGCACAGCCTCAGTAAAAGCAGTCATACTTTCAATTGGAGTTGCTGGTGTAATTCCATGCCCTAAGTTGGCTATGTATCTGAATTTCCCAAATTTTCGCACCATATTTTTGGTCAGGTTCCTTACTTCTTCCTGTAAAGTGGTATATTTTAGTGATTTATGATAAACACATCAACACTGTCTAGGGATATTTTGGATTTATTCAACTAACTAAAAATGTATTCAAAATAACATACATGTGTATATTTAAATAAATTTTAAGTAAATTAAGAAAGTCGAAAATATCCCTAGACCATTGATTAGTATACATTGTTGGTAGAACATATACTCATAGTAGCATAAGGTTATGTTTCAATAAGAGTGAAATAATGAACAATGAGAAAAGATATAGGTAAGTACTAATGCTGAGTCTGCAATTGGATTTACCTTGATGGTTTGCAACAAACATCATGGTTGATATGGGTTTCCTATTTGAAATAAAATGTCCTTTGCTCGATTTTTTCTCTCAAAAAATGTAAAATCCACTAATCGTGAGCTTGACTGACTATATCAATGCATCAAAATATCGAATAAATGCGATGTATTGAATACTTGCAAGTACCTACAGTAACAAAAAGTTCAAATATTTTGTTTTAAATGAGAAAATGAGTTTGATTGATGTACCTTTTTCACGTCTTCAATAAATTGCATTCACGTCATTCGAGATTTTGATGCATCAATGTAGCTAATGGTTGAGCTTATTATTGGTTGATTATATGATTTTTTGAATAAAAGTTTTAGAGTATTTATTATTGATGCAAAGGGCATTTGATTTTAAGTATGGAATCCCCTTGACACAAGTTCATGATAGATAATATTATATTTTATTTTAAGCATTAACATACTTTAGACTTGTACAAGTCTTGTGGATCGAGGTTTCCCTGCAGTGTAATATTTTGTCCAACAAGTTTTCTGGCTTCTATTGGGTCAACTGTCCAATCTATGCCAATAGTCTCATACCCCAGCTGAGCTTGTAAATCTAAAGAATGACCACCCCCTTTAGCAAAAACAGTCTGCAATAATACAAAAGGATTATCACAATGCAATGGCATAATTTTTTTTGAAATTGTAGCAATTATTACCATTGGTACTTGCTGAAGGTTATTGATATCAATTTTTGATTTAACTCCATCTCTAATTTGTTTTAAATAAGGAGCTGATAGTTCTGCAAATTGTTCTTTTGTTAGATGATCAGCACTAGACTCAAATACTTGAAGAAGCTGAGCTCCACTATTGACCTAAAAAGAACAAATTTTAAATAATAAAGAGAAATAAAAAAATATTTTTCCAATTTATTTATTAATCCTTCATGTATCATGTTTCCAGACACAATAGAAAATCAATCCTATATCCTCTGACACGTCCGTGGATAGATTAGTTCCCAAAAAAAAAGTACTAACTTACGTCCGTGGACAGTTTGGTATCCACACAGAGTGCTTCATGGGTGCGTGCACAAAAAAATACAGTTGGCGTACTTAACGCTTAAAATTTGTTACAGATAATTTTTTTTAGTGCAAAACTTTTTGTGTTTCGTCGTTACTCGGAATTATGTCGTAAGTACAGTATTTCATTAGTTAATTCTATAAGTGTTATATGCGAACACCAAATTAAAGAATAGGCCTTTCCCACACACTATTCAAAACACAGATTATATGGAAAATACTAAACTAAAGTTAACTTGAAAAGTGATTGTGTTTTTTTCGTTTCTGCATGATTTACCCTTTAAATTTTTAATGAAATTCGAATTCATGGGTTTTTTTAAGACATTAATTATTATTTTGTTTACTCAAACCTATCCGTAGATATTTTTTTTGTGCTTACAGCTGCAAAGGTTTAGCTACTATGAAGCATTTATTGACGAAGGATTGAGCGCGCCGAAGAGCGCGCGCCGTCACTTGCAGTGTGGACGTTATCCGCGAGGTTCATCGTGCGGAGCCGGACGTGTGAGAGGATAAGTCCACATGCAGTCTTATGATCCTTGAAGTGTTAAACCATTGGATCTTACCTGCATCACTAAATAATCTATAATTACTCTAGTCAGAAGTGTGAGAAGTTTGTGGACATCTTTTGGGTACTTTTCAATCCACTCTTTTGTTTTAGACATGGTTTTGCTGCCACCTCCTTCTATCATGTATCCCAATAAAGTGAACTGAAAAAAAAAACTTCACTTTTGCATCACATGCACACTGTTGAGTGCTACTTGTAATTTATGACAGGCGTACACATGTATCATCTGAATGTGGCTTTTCATAAAAAATGCACAACTAGATGAAATGCTGTGTGATTTGCATAACTTACAGGTGCCCCAGTAAATCCAATTAGTGGAACTTTTCCTTCAATTTTATGCCTTGTTAAAGTTATAGCATCCCCTACATAACTCAATCTAGAAATAGCTCCTTCTTCTTGTAATTGATCAATTTCTGAAGGTGAATTTAATGGTTTTGGAAACACAGGACCCTGAAATATGCATTTTAAATTAGTAGTAAAACTAACCACTCAATTTATGTTACAAAATAAGTGTATGACATAGCTTACCTGACCAGGATGCATTTCCACTATCATACCTAAAGCTTGAGGGATCACTAGGATATCACTGAAAATAATTGAAGCGTCCAGGTGCTCAAATCGCCTGAGTGGCTGCAGTGTTACTTCACACGCAAGTTCCGGCGTCCTACAAACTGTGAAAAAGTCATGTTTGGCTCGTACTTCTTGAAATTCTGGTAGATATCTGCCGGCTTGCCTCATTACCCATACGGGAACTTTATCAACTTCTTTGCCCAAGGCTGCTCTCAAGAGTCGATCATTTTTCAATTCCGGGAAGTTCTGTAAGCATTATTTAAGGTAAACGATTTCTAAAATTATCAATAATTCATGATGAATATGCAACTAATTGAAATTGTTTACATCCCTTACCTTGTTCGTGTAGCTCATAGTGATAGAAGCTGATATTATTACGTTTATCAGACTTGGCTATATCAGAAGTTAATAATAAAGATCTATGGAACTATTTAAATAATATAACATTCAAATAAGTAATAAATAAGTTAGGCAATTACAATTTAAAAAACGACCAATGTTATCGAAACAAACAAGCAACTGACTGACTGCTGCTGTTCACCTCCTCACCTGACTGACACTGTCAGTCTGACAATAGTAGTAGTATTTATCCACCAGGGCAATGGTACATAGCCATACAGCCAGATCTTGAATAGTTAGAAATAATTTATATCCCACGTTTACTGCTCAATTCTGTCCACAGCTCTTTTATTTTGTAAATAATATAGTTAGTTTTGTTGTCTAGTGAGTGGTGTCGTAAGGCTTCCAGTACAGACATACTGTCACTTAAAATAAGCCATTGTTTATGAGGTCTTGCACAAACATCATCACGAATATACTGCAGAGCGCTGAGAATTGCACATGCTTCTGCAGTGTATATACTAAAAGTAATGGGTAAACAGAATCCATGACCAGTTTTGATATTGCTGTGATAAAAAGCCAATGCAACTCCTTTATTTGTTTTAGAACCATCTGTATAAATGTAATTGTATTGAGGTTGAGGCCATTTAGAGAAATGTTCGTATGCTTCTTCTTTATTTTTTATACTGTTATTAATAAAAATGTTCATATCGCAAAATTTACTTTCATATGTTCCTTCATAGCAAGCCCATTTGTTTTTTGCTCTGTATAAATTGTGTTCTTCTATGAAGTGTCAGTCTGACAGTGACAACTATATAACTGACGTCGACCTGACTGACAGTAGTAGCAGTAGTATTTTTCCACCAGGGTAAAGGCAATGGTACATAGCCGTAAAGCCAGATCTTTTTTTTAATAATTAGCTTTACGGCCTTGGACGGATTCTTCCAGCCAAATCTTCAATGTTGCTCTCTTCTTTCCAACTTCTTCTCATTTTGTCAGTCATTAGGTATCCATTAGGTATTACATTACACAACTTTTATATGGTGACGAGCTTAGTCGAGGTGATGAGAACATTATCTTCGGTTTCGATTAGACTTCAGTGTAGCAAATAGAATCGTCAAATATCTTGAAATGTGGAGATTACATATTTGTACATATCTTCATACGTGTTCGTATTCTTCAGTAAAGATGGCAAAGGGCGGGGTATTTCTTCACGTTTATAGATCTTCATTAGGCCATCTATCAGAAGCATTATCTGCAAACTAACGGCCGGACAATGAAGCACCAAATGATCTAGGGTGGCTTGGTGATCAGTACAAAATTCACAAATGTCTGAGCGTATTATATTGATCCTGTTCAAGTGAGCAGGAAACTTGCCATGTCCCAATTTTAGTATTAGTATCTTAGTATTAGTTATATCTTATTCGCCGTTGACATTGATGCCCGATCCCTCCCAGTCAAGAGTCTTGAAGACATCCTCCAGTACATTTGTGAACAGTTTCGGGGAAATGACATCCCCCTGTCTCACACCTCTGAGCAGCTGGATGGGTCTTGTCCTGTGACCTTGGACTTGGACGGACATCGTTGCCATATTATATAGGCCTCTCAGCACCTCCACATACCGCCAGTTGACTTGGCATCCAGGGCCGTCTTTAACCCGTCAGAGGCCTTGGGCACATTAGTATAATGGGGCCACTCTATTGCCGAGTTTAGAAAACTTTATGCCTCCCCTCTCTGTTGACACTCAGAGATCCGTAGATTTATAACTTATATAAAGTACTTTTTTTAATGAATTAATTTTTAAAACTTAATTGAATAAATTGATGAACTTCCATAGTCAAAGTCAAAAATGATTTATTCAATTTAGGACAGAAAATGCCACTTATGATCGTCAAAATGTAAAAATCAGTAATATTGGCCCTTAGGGGGCCCGAACATGTCTCCTTATCTTTATATATATATAAATACAAACTGCCGTATATATAATGGGCTGCCTATTCAAAGGGTTTTGTATTTGGTACAAAATTATCCAATACCTAACAAATATTACTGCCGAACTAATAAAGTTATCTTAAACGCTATAGTGTTCCTTTAAAGTTTATCAAATGCAATATAATCATGATTTTTTCAGATTTTCCAACCAACAAATAGCACTTTAAAGTTCAATATTTCGTAAATAGAGCAATAAATCTAAAAATTGATTTAGAAACCCCTAAGTAATTTTAAAAGATCTACTCAACCATTCCCTACACGATAGGAAAGATGACGAGAAAAAAAACATCCCCACTTCACGTCATGTAGGGAAGCTACCCTAAAAAAAAGTATGAAAAATTTTACCACTTTCTCAGCGTAATTGGTATATGTACAAAGGTACTACCACAAAATTACAGCTTTCTAGTACTAACAGTCTCTTAGCAAAACCTCGGACAGACAGACAGACAGATAAACATGAAAAACTATAAGGGTTACTTGTCAGGAGACCAGAACCCTAAAAAAGATTTACTGACACAGCATTACATTTTCGGTACTCTTTTTGTTGGGCACTACTAGGGGCTAGGTAATCTTTACCGTTCAAGGGGGCACCTATCTCGATTGAAAGTGGAAGTGCCCAGTGGAAAAGAGAGGGTTGGCATCGCTGCAAGGATTCCAAAAGAGCCCAGGTTTCGACGGAGACGAAGGATTTTTCGTACATTACCTATTATCACACAGTAAAATTCCTCAAGTTGCCTCGATTAACTAATAATTACCTTCTCTGAATTGTTTACCAGCTATCTAGCTATAACAATTATTACCTTACCTATACCATGAATTAAGTAACTTAAGTATATCGAGAAAGTACCCAGTTAAGGTACCGACGATACCGTCTACCAAGCAAGACCGACCTTATTTATGTAGAGTAGCTTTTACAAAGTTAGGTACTAATGTAAATTAAAAGTTATGGAGTGAAAATAGAGTTATTTAAATTGGGAACAAGAAAACCACGTAAAATATGCTAGTCAGTTCGCGAGTGAGGTTTCATCTACCTGCCTCGCACTGCTATCAAAACCTAAAAAAACACAAATGAGAGGGGTTCACGTATTTTTTGTGAGAATGCAAGCGACACACGGCGACCTTTTTACAATACACTTTTTTGTAAAAACCCTTATCCCACTTTCGTTATAAAGTTTATTCGCTTTATTTTACAAGGAATGTCACTCTAATAAAAAGTTTTTATACTTAAAAATGCATCGAAACTTAATACTCCAGATCAATTTAGATTTATAAGTTGTGGAAATGTGCAAAACCACTTAGAATATTTCAAAAACCGGTAAAGTGTGAGTCGGATTCGCGCTCGAGTCCCGAAGCTTTAGTTCCCCACCATTATTATTAACCCTGGTGTCGGTGGTAGGCACCAAATATAGTGAGACGATGTAGGCTGATGTGTAATGGCTAGAAAAAACTTAATATGAATCGGTTGTATTGTTCAAAACAGCACGTAGATACACAGGTTACTGTCACACTCTGAAATAAAGAATCAGTACTGAAATAAAGAGCCAACGGTTACTAAACAGTATGCGATAAACCTAAATAAGATCCAGTACTTATTCTGTGCTAAGATCTACTCCCTATCCGAAATTAAGGTGCGCGAAATAATAAGCAGTACTGGGCGACCAAGCTTTATAATTCGTAAGTCTTCTTTAAAAACAAAAAAGCTATGGTAACCAAAATAGTATTTGGCTTTTCCAAAATATTTTTTACATTTTCTTAAAGCCCGTCAAATTCCGCATCTTTTGAACCCTCATACGTCCTCGTGACCTTAGGGCCAAAAACCTCAGGGTATCACGGGTAAGTCGCACTTTCAGCGAAAATGGGGGCCTACTGGAGCGAACAAAAGAATTTTCAAAATCGGTTTAGTAGTTCCAGAGATTACTTCCTACAAACAATCTTACACCCACTCTCCTAGATACCTTAACATTGTAAATTTGAATAGAAAGCTAGCGGAAGCTTTTTTATTTTTAACTGTATTCCGAATGTACTTATAGCAAGCTCTAGCTACATAGGGAACACTATCTAATTTAACATTACGTATTAATTAAATACGAATGCCGATTTTTATTAGACATACCTCTTAACACAGGATTTATTGCTTTGGATAAAGCAATAAATCTAACAGATTCATAATTAAGGCTTCTGAGACAACATTAGTAAAGTTTTGATAATGTGTGGGAATTATTTTCCAGAGAACAAAAGAAATTCTAATAAAAAACAACAAAAGATTACACGCAATAATTTGAACGGTCCCGTTATATCGAAAAAAAGATTCTTTTATGAGAAAAAAGTTAATGGCTTGCGTATCTGCGATTTCTTTTTTACTCGTATTCGGAAACTTTTTTTCCTGCAATTCGTTATCAAAGTTCGGTGGGCCCAGTAGGGGTAATATAATTTAAAATGATAATACTATACAGAATAGACTAACTTTGATGATTTGTAAAGTTTGATATTCGTTTTAATATTATAAACAATAAGTTAAGTCTTTCGTATGAAATACGACATCTAAACTGTTTAGATTTTTACTGATCTTTTAAGTAATTGCTTAATTCTATGTACATATCAGAATATCCTTTGTTACACAATTTTAATAAATCATATTTTAAATATTTCAGCACTACCTATAGCAAGTGCAAGGATCACTCAAGCACGCAGACAGTCCCTAAAAACTTCAGTAAGAAGAGTAGGTAAGATATTATATTGTTACCCTATAACCATGGACGAATCGTGCTATAACTCAGTATCTACTTAGTTCTAGCCTAGTGACGTTTTCTGACAGAATACAAACTATGCGTCTAGTCTAGTAGGCAAGGAAGGTGCATTTGGTAGAGGCAATAGCGAACAATTGCCACTAATGCAGGCTCAATTTATTTACGAGCGCTAGGGGCGCGCAGACGAGGACTTGGGCCTACGATGGAGTGGAATGGAAGTATAAAAATCTTTAAAATATTACATAGATAAGAATGGTTATAATTAATCAATTAATACTCAACTATTACTACCAACTCATTATTCTGATTCGAAAACCATTTCGAGATTTGGCGATGCTTACTTAATACGTAAAAAATATGTTAATATTTTTTTACGCTATAATTTCAGAGATATTTGAAAATGAAAGTAACTATGATACTGGCATTATAAGGGTACACATGCCTTTACCTGGTTGTCTGTCCTTACGTCAGAAAAAAACCATACATTCAAGCAAGCTGTCATTATAACAGTGACATTTGCCACTGACACTATGATGAGTGAGTGAGAGGAGAGATAATGGTAGTGTTGTTCTATAGAAGTATCAGTTCGATAGGGAGTCCATGTTCAGTTTAGGATCGTCAAAAATACATGCATTATCTGATTTGGTGAAAAAATCATAAAAGTTTCTTTAATTATATTATTAATGTTTTTGGTTTTGATGTCATGGCATTAGAATCCATAAAAAAAATAAGGAAAATTGTAACGTAAGCTGTTGTTAACAAGATTGTGTTTGTATAAAAACTCACTAAGATTATTCGTCTACTTCTTTACTTAAACTTGTGTATTTTGAAATACGGGCTTACTATCGAAATCGATATCTTTCTGCTACCAAATACAAACCTAAAGACGTCAGTTTTTTTTAATTTTTAAAATATGTCAAAGGCGTGAAGTCGCACATCCTTACTCTTGTACTTACGCTCTTTTGGCATGGAGAGTTTTAAAATACTTTAATTCAAGGGGAAATAATGAAAAGAAAAAAAAATACTTGTGTCTTCTTTTTTATGTACTTTGTGAAAAAAATAAAAAAGTGCATGTAAATTTTTTAAAATGTGGTCAATTTAGATAGACTACTTAAAGATAGTAGTAGATAGTAAACTTAAAAGAACAGATTATGGTGTTATTTAATATCTGTGCTATAGCGTATGAGTTAATTAAGTATTTTGGCACCAGTCTCGGTGATAGACATTGTGTGTTAGTTAAATTCTGTTTGCTCTACTTCGTCAATTTTATTAGATAATTTAATATTGCTTACTTCTACGTACTTTACTTATGATTTTTCCAGAAATAAGTTACCAAATAAGTTCTAATAAAAGTAGAGGTTTGATGCGTGCGTAATAGTGCGACGGCCACTGCAAGGATTTTCCTGTGCACGGGAGGAGGACATTGACTCAAAAGTGTAAACAGTTTCTTATCTTAGCTTCGCTACGTTGCGTCGCCGACTCAACGCGGCTTGCATCTTTTCTAACCAAATTGGTTTTGTCGAAAAACTTACTTAAAAATCTAGCTAGCTGTTTAATGCTGCTCAACGCAATCAATGCGGCTACTTGGCGTGGCCTGCACTTTCTTCATTGTATCTAACTAATATATTGATACTTAGATCCTAATTACAATATACGTTGACTAGTACTTATTCTGTGGTTTATTTATAACAATAAGTGATTGAATTCTATGTGGTACAAGACAAATAACTTACCCAAATCCTGAGTATTTGTATTAAGGATAGATAATCAAACTCTAAAAGGAGCCAATAGCTGATGATAAGCTTTCAACTTACACAGTCCTCGGGCCGCAAAGGTCATGCATCTACGCTATGAAACTCATTTTGATGCAAATTATGCTTTAATAATAAGGGCAAGGATGCATAACATGCGTCAAAGTTACAGCAGAGTGATAGTGATCTGTGTTAGACGAGTGCACACTGGATGCACGCGGTTTAATAGCAGTAATTTAGAAAGCAGTTTTTGCCGCCACGGGCAGCTGGCCACCAATCAAACCGCGCTTCGTGCGGGGGTTGAGGGTAATCGCTAAGTCATGACTGACTCGCGGTAAAAAACCAGACACGACTCCTCTTTAAAGGATTAGATTGGTGAAAATCAGTTAACTTGAGAACGTTTCATTGACACGGCTATTTTGAAAGAAGTACCCTAACACAGGTAAACTGACTGAAAATAAAACTAGGTATAGCCACCATATCCCTACCACCTATTATGTGAATAGCGATCCATGACGAAATTGATTATTGATCCCAAAGAAAATACTTATGTATTAGCCTACGTAATAAAACCCCAAAAAAATGTTTTATTATTGCTTATAGTTGTAGAAAGTGTAGAGTTCGCTCGTTAGTATTTAAATTATTATCGTTGACGTAAAGATAAAGTCAAGGAGAAACGTAAGTTATCGTAGTTTCATTTGACCCGAGTGGGTGAGTCGCATACTGGTTATTAGATAACGGGAGACGCTCGCCCGCATCATCAGCCTTGTTATACGCTATTACGAGAGCATACCAAAGCTCGCACGTGCATTTATTGTCAATTTTTATGGGGGGTGACAAGCTCTAGCATATAGAATTGTATAGCGTCTGCAATAAATTAGGATAGGTAACTACCTATCCTATCTATCTATCTTTTAACTAAAAGATAGCCCCAATGATGAAAAGCTATCAAATTTTCGTTTCAGTATCAATAATATCACAAATTACTTAATAGTAATATCATTTTAATAAATTCTTAATTACCATTCCGGAATACAATATTTTCTTTCATTGACCAAGGGGGCATTGCATTTGCATAGCTAGAAACATAATTCCAAATAACATTTTTGAATCAGAATTTTGAAAATTTTGCAAGTCAAAGTTAAGAATAGAAAGGCACTTTCGGGCAGAATCTTGTTGCTCCGAAATTTGTTTGACATAAAAAATTTAGACATAATCTTCTTTAAACTAATATTTTTATTACCTACAACTTATTTTATCAACCTTCGATACATGGGGCTGTATTGGCTTCTCGGACGAAACTGTCCTTGGACAACAAACTCCTCATCTACAACACAGTTCTTAAACCCATGTGGTTATATGGCACTCAGCTGTGGGGCTCAGCTTGTAACTTCAACATCAACATAGTGCAAAGAGCGCAAAATTGTATCCTTAAGCAACTCACTAACGCACCCTGATTCATCAGAAGCAGGGATATGCACGAAGTACTGGGTATCAACACGAATAAAAAATTTATAGATTTAATTGAAAACGGGCACAATTAAGGACAAATGAAATTTTTATTTTTGATTGGGAGAGCTGACACTTATTTTGTGCGACTCTGGTAGGCAGTTCCAAGTCTAACTTAAGTTACGAATAGAAAGGCACTTTCGGGCAGAATCTTGTTGCTCCGAACTTTGTTTGACATAAAACACTTAGACATAATCTTCTTTAAACAAATATTTTTATTACGTAAAAGTTATTTAATCAACCTTCGATACAGGGGGCTGTATTGGCTTCTCGGACGAAACTGTCCTTGGACAACAAACTCCTCATCTACAACATAGTTCCAAAACCCATATGGCTATATGGCATTCAGCTGTGGGGCTCAGCTTGTGACTCCAACATCAACATAGTGCAAAAAGCGCAAAATTGTATCCTTAAGCAACTCACTAACGCACCCTGGTTGATCAGAAACAGGGAACTGCACGAAGTACTGGGTATCAACACGATTAAAAATTTTATAGATTTAATTGAAAATAGGCACAATTTAGGACAATTTTTACGTAATCTGGGATCAGAGCAACGTATGTGCTGTTGTGTAATATTTATTTTATTTATTTACAGACAGAAGCCTATCTTTAGCAGTAGGTAGGGTTGTCTTGTTGCTGTAATATGATGTCTCCTTCACCAATTGCTGTAGTAGAATTACCTACTAATTTAATTACTTCATTAATGACTGAGAGTCGTCTTAAATACACAAAACATTTTCTTTGAATTTTTATGGATTGCTTTCCGATTGCCTTCTCTATACGAAAGTTTTGGCGATTTATATGGACGCATTTGACGAAGTTGTTATGCATGTTTCATCTCCATTAAACATTCCACTGTCCAAGGTCTAATTGACGTGACCAAAGGATAAACAGCACGGGATAAGATTTCATCGAATGCCATAAAGTTTTACGTAGGCAAAGTTTAATGGAGGCGGGCACGGCAGGCGTTCGCGTAGGCGCGGTGAATACGCGTTGTTTTTTTACCTTTTTTGCCGCATACCCTCGCTTCGCTTGCTCCGCTTATGTACCGCGGCCGCGACGCGAGCGCGATCGTCTTTTCTTTTTCCCCATCTCTCGCGCACGACTTGCATGGTGGGCAGGTAAATGAAATGACCCTCCTTTTTCTTTTTGTTTCGCTACGGGAGGAATTTTGTGCGCCTCACCGCTGCTGTTTCGATACCGCATGGAAAAGACTTAAACGAGTTATAGGCTGAAAATAAAGATTATCTAAATAATAAAAACTCTTAAAAGTCCGTCAGTTATAACAGCATAGTTTTCTAATTTGCAAAAAAATAAGAGATGATCGGTAGCTTAAAATAATATTCGGTTAGTTTCCAAAATTGCATAAACTGCAAAGAATTATGCAAGATTTTCGAGGTCGGGAAATTTCGTTTTGAGAGTTGTATTTTACCTACAAACTACATAGTACCTCCTACCTATCAATTAAAAAAATCATTGGATGCCTACATAGGTACCTAATCATCCCTATTAAACAAAGTCATCCCTTGAGAAAATTCCTATCTAAGAATAAATTTTAAGAAACTATTAACTACTGAGTCATCTCTACAAAATCTGTCATAATTCGTATCGCATCAAAATTCCTCGACGCAGTAGAGACACAATTCACAAACAAATCCCGTCAGCGACCAGCGAGCCACGACTTGCCCAAAAAACCACATAGTCAAATATCCTAGCCTGCACTGTGTTGACTCACTACATGCAACCGTGGTCTGCGTGGACCGACACCGATTCTTCCTACTAGAATTTTGGTCGTGCGGCTTGGAAAGCGGCAGTGTGCAACAGGCCCGAAATTCGGGTTCGGGGTGAATACCCTCGAGCCGGTAAAAACTATTTTCAAGGTTAGCCCGGGCTAAGGAGGGGAGCGACGCGGGTTGGTGCCGGGCGAAATCGGTGCGGTGCGGGTGCGGGGGGAAGCGCGGACGCGCCGAAATGCTGATAGCTCCCCGCCCCCGCCCCGCACTCAGCTCACTGCACCCCGCTTGTCTGACTGACACGCACTTCGCATTCTTGCAGTGCATTTCACTTTGTTAAAACAACTTCATTTACAAACACGAGAAAGGCAAATTAGTATTTTCATGTAAACATAATATGGTTTTGTAAAGCTCTTAGGGAACTTTCTGAAACTTTCAGTCATGGAAGTAATTGATTTGAAAGTGTTAAGTTTCACAGGTTTTGGTGGCTGATTTGCGGATGCGATTCATATATTATACTTTACTCGTGTAAAAATCTTTTACCACAGAATAAGTTCTAGTACTGCTTTTACTTAGATACTAAAAGATATGCCAAAGATTTCACGGGTTTATAGAATTTCTACATAATAATATGGATAATATCGATGGATTTCGAGAGAAGAAAATAATTTCTTTTTCTTAAAAGGTGCTACCTTCTGTCAAAGTTCGGCGATCATCGAGGTACTTTCCAAAACGTTGGCGTAGGTTTTTTTGCCAAGATATTTTATTTTGCTATATTTAGTTCTTATTCCTGAAAAAAAAACTTTACTATGGATGGCCATATGGCAACCCTATGCACATTGGTAGAATCATTAGAGTAAGAGTAAGTATCATGTTTGAGATTTAGCTGCAGCGCAGCGCTTTTCAGGCGATTTCAGTAGTTTAAGCAGCATCGAATAAACATCGTGTTAATTCGTAAGTGGGTTGAGGAAAACTGGTGGCGAGCGCAGTATCGGCGGCTATCGCTCCCCTACCAGTAATTCGCCATTAATTGCCGTTTGCACTCGGCTTTTTACCTTAATGAGCTTCCCCCATGCCGCCCGGCCTGCGACACGCAAGCAATACGCATATTTGTGCAGTTACCCACAAAACAAAACAACAATAGGAACTGAAAATTAAAGCAGCTTGGAAACTAAAATTTGGTATAAAATTCCAGTTTGTATTTCTTGCCACGTTCAGCAATAAGATTCTAAATTGAATGGAAAACAAAAGAAACAGCAGGTTGCGAACACAAAAATACAATAAAAATATTATTTTATTTTTAAAATATTTTTGAGCAAGAAAATAACGCACAGATGCTGATATGACACAGTTTATGTGATCCCTTCTTGGTGGGAACGCGAACGAAGGAAGGGTTAGTGAGAGTTTTTGCTGTCATTTCATACAGAACAGGTTGGTAGCACCTGTCGTATCGTCAGATGTGTATATTTGTATGTATAGAAGATATTATTAATTTTATACCTAACTTCATGAATATGGTAGTCATAAAAGTAAAATGTTTGGGGGCAGTTAATTAAAATGTAGGGATAAGTGCCTATTTTATGATTGGGAAACTAAGTACTAATAATAATAACTTATAAGAAGTCATTGAAAAAAATACGATACACAAAGTCCAGCGATAAGGTGATCTAATAAGAATTGTTATTTGTCCAGCTTTTACTTTCAGGCTGAAATGCGAACTTAAATTGGCTGCGGATCGCGGGTCGTGCTCGTGGGTCGCAGCACACATAACAATTAAGTGGCCGGCTCTAGGATAGTGCGTGCAGTGGGTGCGTGCGATAGCGATCTCCGCGGGCCCTCGCCGGTCACCCCCTCCCCCCCCTCCCTCTCCTCCAAAACATTCAGAGTTTTCGTGAGCGGAGGGTTTTTTGCGCGAGCCCAAGGGTGGCGGAGCGCAATCGCCTGCCACCGCACAAAAAACACTATTAAATAACTCAACAGAACCGCGGGGCGGATTCGTGATCGCGATACGCGGGTTATAATACAGTTTAATTAACGTCAGCGACAAAAGTATAAAGCTTAAGTGTTTGCGACGTGCGATGTTTATTTTGCATGCGATGATATGAATAGATTAATGCGCGCGTGCTAACGTTTTTTTACTTTGACTATTTTAAACAACATCTCTTAAACGACATTAAAACATTGTTTTTTTTATCGATATGCCAATGATAGTCTGAAATCTAAAAAATTTAGAATAAGTTTTCATCAAAAATGAATGCACTTAGCTTCACTGAAAACACGAGTATGTCTCCAAGTTCGTCTCTGCCCCAACCTGCTCGCGGTCGCGCTCAGACGTTGAAAAAACTAGATAAAAACTTGCTACACATTATAGGTGAGATTTCCCGCCAACTCGTCTGCGATTTACCTACTTTTGAAAACAAGATTAAAAGTAAATATAATAGTGACCCAAAACCAGCCACTAAACTTCATCGCGAGGACGTCGCGACCCGAAGGATGCATGACAAAAAAAAAGCAGCTCATCTTATGAGAGGGTTTTTGATAAACAGTTTTGTAAAAGTTTTGGATAAAAGGTACGATTAATATCATTGCAATTTTGGTCACCATTTGCATGACTCTCAGTGATTTAGTAAGCTGTGGATTTACTTACACTTGATTTTAATTGTGTTCTATGTATGTTGCGCTGGTAAAATTAAAATAAGCACAAATATGATTAGATTCCTTAATATGCGCTATGAATAATGTTTTTGGAATAAAGTCGGCACGCTTAGTTTGAATAATTTCATAGAGTAAATCTCGTAAATAATGCTAGACTTTATCGATAGCACGTGGCGAGAGCTAAGCCCTTCCACGAGGTTAAAAAGTAATTATGGCATTAATTTCATTTTACGATGTTTGTACACGTTGTTCAAGCTGAACTGGTTGTGTTATTGGTTTCATCAACTCTTTATGTTAGTCTTCGAGCTAAGTCTTCGAGGCTGAAATGTCTTTTTATGTGAAGGTTAGTATATTAATAAACAGATCGATCTCCATACAAGTACAGTAAATATCCTTATTATCCTATTATTTATTTAGAATACAAAATCAGTCGCATATAGCAAAATTTAAGTGGACAGATGTAGGCATCAGTAGAGTGCGCTTGTTAACAACTTTGGTCCTTGGTCCAAAATTAAACATAAGAACATAGCGTATCAAGCTAATTATGTGTTTATAAAATTCAGGTAGGTATAATGCGCCATAATACACTTGTACTAAGTATTTTTAGTCTGCATCTTGGCGTATGCCGTATAAATATTGATAATCTATTTCAGTGGTACCTACTAGCAGCTTCACCAGTTACACCTTCTGGTAGGTCCGGGCTGCGGAAGACAAGTGTTTGATGATCATCTGCTCAATAATATTTGTTTACACTCAACTCAAGCTGGTTCGTTTCCACTTACGCATACGCATAGCTTTAAGCTAACAAATGAGATTTTTTTTAAATTACTGTTTCTAATTAACTACCTACGAAAAATCTATACGAATCTAATAAAACCCTCTCGCGGTACCTTACTTAATCAATGAGACAATTCTTCACACTGCTGCCAATTTTATTCTTATAATTTCTCCTCCATAGCCGCACACCGGTTTTCAAGGTGTCGCCATCAAAGATCCCGGGTTCGATCCTCGGTCCCACAATAGAAATACTCATTTTCTATATTGTTTCGGGTCTGGGTGTTGAGATACCACCGTTGTTTCCGATTTCCATAACACAAGTGCTCAAGCTACTTGCTTTGGGATCTGAGCAATGTACGTGATGTTGTCCAATATTTATTATGCAATTATTTATGTCTAGAAGCTATCTTTACGTTTCTATTTTCGTGTGTTATGTGATATTTATTCATTAATAAATGTATTTTCTTTCTTTCTTTCTTTCTATCTTCTCTTATTGTAAATAACGAAGTATGTAGTTTGATTTTAGAAGTTCAGTCACATGGAAAAGTATATAATATTGTATATTCATGTGGTTCAGTATGGAGTCAAATTATTAAACTTTTGTAGAAACGTCTCAAAGTTTGGGTGACGTGTTATGGAAACACACATAGAGCGCAAGATATTAGAGATGTTTATTAATCATAAATTAGGCTCATGGTTATTATGTCGGCAATAATAACTAATACCGTTTGTATAGCACAGCACTTATTAAAATAACAATTAAAGTATTTTAAGAATTCAATCAGAATGCAAGTAAGAGACAGTAAAAAAGGTTGTATTCTTCACGAAAGAAATTTTATACAGTTGTATAGTCCGTGCCATTTAAACTTGCACAAAAGGTTATTGACCCCACCTGTACCAAAAAATGCCCAAACTTTACGACACGTATCGCTCATCGTATAAAATAGTGATAATCCCGACCTATCGCTGATTTCATAATACCACGGCTCGTCCGAGAACGAGACAACTCTAAAACATGAATAATGTAAGTAATAGTTTCGCAATTTTGTAAATAAAACACAGATTTATTTATTAAAATAAATTTTCTTTTAATTTACGTTTTGAAAGTCTTTAAGCAGTTACTTGGTTTTAATTTAAAAGCTCTGTTAATTGACATTACTTTTACCACAATATAAACACAATAATTAGAAATTAAATTTTTTCCATAAAGAATTAACAGTAGTTGTATTCATAGATATTTATCATTATATAATTTTGACTCCGAAAATGATAAATTATGACTTATTGCACTTAACCGTTAGTCGTTTGAAAGGTCAGGGGTGCTATACCTGTACGCTATTTTGTAATGGTTCACCCGGTGCGGCATAATTCGATTTTTTTAATTTACGAATTCACGTGTTCAGTCGATATTTTTTGATAAGTTCTGTTATTGTTCTTTGTTACGTTTGTGTTTGTTTTATTTTGTTGCTGTTTTCTCCATTCTTTACTTATTATAAGTGAAGATGGAACCTGAGAAGAATAAAAAATGGCGTAAAAGAATCCTCGAACAGCAAGCAGGTTAGTTTGTATAATTTACCTTTACAATATGTTTTGCCATCATCGTAGGTAATTCCATTTGAACATAAGTTTGAACGATGTTTTTAAGTATAAAGTGATTGTTAGAGCTTTTACACACGAACAGCAGTTTGATGTCGACGTATGTAACTGCTGACGCATTGGCGGCTACCGCCGGCTGATGTTGATAGCTAGCCGCGTCTGTCATTTGACCGTCGAATGCAGTTAGTCCAGGAGCTAGGACGTGCACAAAATGAGCCTAATAGAAGAAATTGCGAAAAGCGAGTCGTTGCTCCGCTGAACTACTTTTTCGCATGATGGTATTTCGGTGAGATAGTGAGTTTTTCAAAATGGTCGTCAGCTCATCATAGACGTCTTAGACGACTTACACAGCTAACTATGCATTGTCATCCAAGCTAAACCTGTATACAAAATTTCAGCTCATAGGTTTAAGATATCTGCTTTAAAATTGAGCTGCAATAAGTATTTGTGACATAACTTATAACCCGACTGGGTACAACACCTTGTCTTGGGTGTTGAAGAATAGGAGGAATGCGCCGCGTAAGGCATAAGTTAGCTTCAAGCTAATTGCTGTAACTTCAAGCTTAGCCTTATGCAGCGTAAACACAATTCCAGTTTGATTTGAAGTTATCCTTCTCCTAGACAGACGAACCAATGCTGTTGACGCATATCTCACCAAAATGTAACTCGTCAAAGTTTACCTATAGATGCTTCAGACTCAAAACATTCAACCTCAATAATTATAATCGAGGACTCCAAGAAAACCCCTTTTCTTCACAGTCGTATACCTCATGACTGAGGGTCGTAATCATTATGTGGAATAAAACACACACGACTTTCTTGGCAATATTTATTGGTATGGTTTGCCATTGCCTTCTCCATCTCACACACTAGCCACTAGTGTGCAGGTTTTTTCTCACGGTGTTTTCACGCAAAGAAAACCCAATACATCAAATTTCTAAACGAATCAGAGCAACGGAGTTAAACTCGCATGCTAATTCTCTGCAAGTCCTTTCGTTTGCTTCCCATATTGCAGAAAGGTTAAAAAAACTTAGTCCGCCATATTGGATTTGGAATGACGTCACCCTATTTATTGAGTTATTCTCAGCAAGCCTTTTCAATTGATACCCACATTGTACAAAAGCAAAAAAGAAACTTAGTCCGCCATCTTTAGAAGTTCACCATATTGGATTTGGAATTACATCACCTTATATATCGAGTTACTCTTAGCAAGCCCTTTCATTTTATATTCATACCCATATTGTAGAAATGCATTGAAAATAACGAGCCCGCCATCTTGGATGCTCCGCCATGTTGAATTAAGAATGACGTCACACATCTTACCAAGCATTGTCATCCAAACTAAACGTGTATGCAAAATTTCAGCTCAATCGGTTAAAGATATCTGCTAAAAAATTGAATTTTTAATAATACCTACCAACTGCTTCCGCGATAATATAGCTGGATATAGAAAAATACATTTTTTTTATAAATAATAAAGGATGCAACTATTTTTATTTCATTATTCATGTCCAGTTACATGTCGGCTGTCCCTCAGCATATTGCTTGTTTTGTAATGCAGTAGCCAAATGTTTGTAATACATGTAAATTTTTCGGGTCAAGGTCGTCTCGTTCCAATAAACGTTTGTTTACATAGACTTTTATCGCTACGCCTTGTGTTTTGGTTCGCCGCGATACCGTATCGGCGTGCAGTGGTACAGGGGTGTCAATGACCTTTTGTGCAAGTTTAAATGGCACGGACTATAGTTTTATTTTTTAAACATTTTATTCAGACAGGCAGTTGAAACAACTGATACAACCCTCATCTCTTATCATAACTTAGCCTTTCTTCCCTGTATTATGATGGTCAATTCACTTTTATGCAAACTTTCATGGGGTTCAAAAAATGCTCCACACGCCTTAATGCAATTATGGGCTTAGCTAATGTTTCACGAATACATTTGTCATGGAATGTTGTTTTAGTAAATGTATCGCTAATGATGTAAAGCAACATATGTACCCTCGAGAATCTTTTGACACCTCGCCAACAAGCCGTGTCAAACGTAATGGCCACGAGTTCATAAATCACTCAATTAATGTTTCTGAGAGTGAAATGCATCGCAAATCCAAGCCGAATGCTGCTTGAAATCATTAATCACAGATTGACTTTTAGGAAGACGCTGCGTCTGATTGATTGTTTAAGTTTTTTTAAATGAATTTGATTTCGAGCTTACTTGTAAGTAAGTACGTACTACGATTTCCGTAATTTATCGCGGTGTAAAAAAGGGTTCTACCTATACAATTTACGCTGTCGTACGTCCTAGGTATCGGTAGAAAAATAAAGTGTAGAGCAGGATCTGCGTGAACGTCAAATAGCCAAGCGATTGCGCAGGATTAGAGTCGCTGGCGTATTCTGGTGCCGGAGGCCTAGATCCACTTTGGGCCAATAAGCTCGCGAAGAATTAAGAAGTACCTACACGTTAGTTTTTATCGTATCGTATCACCACCTAGAATCACTGTTCCATTAGTCCATCCATCGACCTAAGTTTCTTTCTTTGAGCAAAATACCTAATTAGTTTTATATTTCAGTGTAGGTATTCTGAATATTTAGTTTATATTTCAGTGTATACTAAAATATAAACTTAGTATTTTGCCCAAAGACTCAGTTAATGTTGTTAAAAAATACTCGTATTCTTGCATGTGCAATGTGCATTCTTGGTAGTACACCACACGCGACCGCTTCATACATAATTTAAGGCGTTGTCAATGTCATCACATCACCAAGACATGAAAATTGACAGTATTTATTGCTTATTTTCTAGTTCAAAGAAAGTTACGTGCTTCGAAGTTCCAATATTGGTTTTTCAAGTTTGTTTATTTTTCACATGCGCATTTTTGTATGAAAATATAATTTCTACCTAGATGAGAACATTTTTTCTATAATACTTACTAGCAATGTCACTAATTACAAGAAAGTCATTTTTGAATTTATGTTGATCTATATTTTCCTACTTAGAAAAACAAATGTTTTTATTTGATAAAACTATTATTAATATGTTGCATGTATGAATGTATAGTCAGCCCATGCGTCCTTTCGTTACGACCAGTAATAGAACAAAGAGTAGGAAATTGCACCTGATGCATTATGAATGAGTGCTTACAATCACTTGCCGTTTACTCACATGATTTGCTTACATGGATATCGTAAATAAGACCTATGCAATAAATTAATATGGCTTACGCTTTAAATACTCAACGCGGGTGTACGAGTAGGTGTAGAAATATGGAGACTACAAATTAAATGTGAAATTAAAAAATATTGTAATTCAGTTGCAAACTATTTATGTAAAATCTGAAAGTTAAGATACCAAACGTGGTCGTTCTCACGTGACTTAAATTAAGGGAAATGTGTAGATTTTTTAAAAGATTTCTTGTGTTGATATTATAACACATTATCTGATATATTTTTAGTTACGATATTTTTGGATTTAGATTAATCTAATTAAGGTAACACTCTGCCTACATTTTTAATTAACAAAGATGATATAATGGCGTGAGATTTTTGCACAATGATCTCTGATTATAAATGTTTATACAACAATTGGTTAAAAAACGCAAGACGCAAGAAGTGATAATCGTTACCGCTTTTGAGGTGAATATCAAAATATATAAAAACCGGCCAAGTGCGAGTCGGACTCGCGCACGAAGGGTTCCGTACCTTACCACATTAGACATTGTAGAAAAATAAACACGTTTGTATGGGAACCCCCTAACTTTTTTTTTTGTAGTTTAATTATTTATTTTTAAAGTGAAATACAACATAATACTATGTGTATGTTTTAAGTGTCTGCCTGTTGCCATTATAAATATCGAGCAAAAAATGGCAAAAATTCACGTTTGTTGTATGGGAGCCTCTTTAAATATTAATTTTATTTTGTTTTTAGTATTTGTTGTTATAGCAGCAACAGAAATTCAACTGTCTAGCTGTCATGGTTCATGAGATACAGCCTGGTGACAGACAGACAGACAGACAGCGGAGGCTTAGTAATAGGGTCCCGTTTTTACCCTTCGGGTACGGAACCCTAAAAAAGAAAAACTGACTTAATGACTAACTGACCACGCACAGCCCAATCGTTAGAAATTAAGAATGACTTATATTAGGTTTTTTTTTTAGTCAACCTCTAAGGTAAAGGGTAAAAGGGGGATGGAAGTTTGTATAGGAAATTCTACATTAAATTGCGCGTACGTAGTCGCAGTCAACCGTTAGTCTTTTATATTATTGACTTACAAAGTAAAACTGTAAAATAAGCGGTTCAAAATGCTGACTGTAAGCTTTATCCTCCTGAAACTAAGGTCAAGCGTTAATTTTCTGCGAGCTGAACTAACAGCTAAGTAACTAATCACGATCAATAGTTAGTTTCGTGTTCCCAACAGAGCAGCTCGTACATTATTTCGCAACGTGAGTGACCTTTCGTGCGGGCCGGCGGCGAATCGCGCGAATTTATCGATTGCTTTTATCTTATCGCTGGCTATCGCTGGCATGTCGCGCCACCACACGAATAAAAGGAATCAACGCACGCTTCGCTCTACCTAAAGACTTGGTACCTAGGCAGCTATGTACCGCGCATGCGGCTCGAAGGCGTGTGTATTGGGCGCCGGCGACTCCGCCTCCTCGCGGATTGTGAGCAATTCGCAATCGCTAGTGCATGCAAAATATGTAATGTCTTTTTCATAACTGCTGCAGCGATTCGGTGCAGGTTGGGCAATGTAGAGCTAAGAAATATCTTTTTTTTAGACCAAGTTAACTTCTTGGAATCATTTAATTGCAACAGGCAATTAAATGATTCCAAAAACGTATTGGTTTTGGACATTAATAGCTTTAACTTAATACCAGTTAACTTTCCTAAACGAAGCCAAATAACGTACCTATGCTATAATGCTAGAACAAAGTTATTGTTAATAAGTGCCATACTTAGGGTTCCCGAATCTACTTTTAAAAACAGCAGGATTTCGTATTAGGTATTTGTTCTGTTTTCAGCAAGCATCACTGGTTTTTAGGGTTCCGTACCCAAAGGGTAAAAACGGGACCCTTTTACTAAGACTCCGCTGTCCGTCTGTCTATCTCTTTGTCTGTCTGCCTGTTACCAGGCTTTATCTGGATCATGAACCGTGATAGGCGTCTGTCTAGTTGAAATTTGAAGTACAGATGACATAGGTATTTCTGTTGCCGCTTTAAAAACAAATTTAAAACAACCGTTTTTGCTTGATAATAATAATGGCAAATATCACAGAATACTATGTTTTTTATTCATTTTAAAAATAAATAAATTAAATTAAAATATAAAAAAATATGTAAGGTACAAAAAATGTACAAAGAGTTTTTTTGCTGTTTTTAAAACTGAAAAATAATCGTAATATAGGTAGGTAAGTGGTATATATAATAGTATTTTTTGCGCGAGTCAAACTCGCACTTGGCCGGTTTTTTTAGATCTGTTTCAAAAGTAAACACAACACAGCTAAGTGGCGCGTGACGCAGCGTTGACCGCAGAACGAAGACATAACATGTATAGAAAACATACAAAAATTAAGTACCTATTGTTTATTTTCCTACAAAATATAAAGTATATTGTATAATATACTCAAAATTTTTCAAATATTTCTAAATTGTTGGCAACCCTAGCCATACTTGACCTACTTAATTAGAAAGGTCATCCAGTTTTTGGTGATTTAATTTACAGCTCAATAATCGCTAGATTTTGATCTGATAACATAGTACCTACTTCTTTAACTTTTACATATCATGTTTCCAAAAACAATAGAAATTTTATTGTTATCAACCCGCTAGCAGGTCTTATGGGGTTTGACAGGTTCAATTAAAAATCATGAAACACATTGCACGATTTAACGAAACATTAATCGGACCGTTACTTAGCCAATTTGTGAGGGTTTTGATTTAACACTTAAATTACGTTACGGAAATTTACTAGTTTCATTCCATACAATAACCAAACTAGTCTGTCAACATTCGCAAGTTCCAAATTTATATTAACGGTTTCCATGTGTAACGATTATGAATCGCTTATATATTCAAAGGCATGTGAAAGCAGTTATTTAAACTCGTTTACCGCACAATCCACCTGCTATATAATCCGCGCTGTTTCGCAACTCACTTGGTATCTATGTCATAGTGTTAGAGCGAGAGAATCATATATAGCTACTTAGCCAGTGAGAGGGACAGAGAGGTGCGAATGGATTCTGCGAGAGGACGGAGGGGCCGCTGGTAGTTACATACTCCGTTATCTGTTCGCGAATACCTACTTGCGCAACGTACAACCGCGAAAATAGGTTTCGAATTCGCGGCAGCTAAACATTCATTTTGCAAACAAAAAGTAGCCAAAACTATTGAATTTATTATGCAGATTGCCATTGATATCTGAAGCGCTCTCTTTGTGTTGGTGGTAAACAACGAAATAGCCTTCAAAACCGGCTCAATCGATAAGCATTAAATTATTAAATTGCGCGTTAGATACACTGTACGCAGCGGAAAAAATTCGTGAAATTAGAAGCCATTTACATACTTTATTAAAGAAATATGTGCATATTATGTGCCTTGAAATGGCACAAGACGTCTATATTATGTGATTTATGAATTCATGAGCGGACTGCGTTGTTTTAAATTTTTTTTCGGATGGCGGGCTCTGATGTAAAACTCACTTGGCTGTTTTGTGCCTTAGTTGTTATCTTCAAACAATTTGAATTATACTTTATTTCAGTTAGCCGAATTCAACTTAGTTCTTGTTGCAATTTTCCGGAAAAAGGTATTTTATCCCTTTTATGTAGTTTTTACTTTTGTGTTTACGGGCCTGCATAATGCAGAGGCAATGAGGTTAAGTGCCCGTTATCAGCCGACATAAAATCGCAGTCCAGTCACGGCGAGGCGTAAACATGTGGTTACGAAAGCGCGCGGAACAGAAGCCGACGAATTCGCGCTCCAGTACTGCGCCCGCGCACTCCGCCAACATGGCCGCCGAGTCAATGGCCTCCACGCTGCGTTGCGCAACTACACGCGCGAATCTCAACAGCAAAACAAAGTCTTTAACGCGCCTGTGTGAGTACGCACCGCGTACACACAACAGGTTTATTACGATTTAGCGGACCACTGCATCTGTGTGCAACTACGTTAGTATGCGTGAAGGGACCTTGTTTTGGAAGCAGTCGGCGATGCTGATGAATTTAATGTTAAATGGCCACTATGAATTTTCCTCAATTAAAACATAGGGGATTTTAGTTGCAGCGTCCGTGATGAATACAAATCAATAATTATTATACACACAAGGTTCTGCATCTAAGTAGAGTCTGTATAGATGCTGCGAGGTCAATAACACTACACAATAAAGCCATTAGCTTCTTAATATTTATATCATTAAATTAACTATGTATTTAATTGTTGATAATAACAAGCAATAATTAGGCCAAACGTTGAAAATGAGGTCATATGACTACTGCAAATTATCCCGTACGTTATTATAACGACTTCCTAAACCGTTTGGCTACAAATAATTTTAGCCAATCGGCGCAGTCCAGCCGCCAAATAGGTCAAGCCAAGCATTGCATGAATCAGTAAAGACGTCAACTGGGGTACCGTTAGCGGTCGAGTTGATACTTATCAAGCGACCGCAATGCCCACAGAACGGCTTTTGAAATTTTTATATTGCTAAAAACTATCGTCACCAGATAAGATCAAGTAATTTTGGTTATTATGACTGGACATTGCATAGAATTTATATATGTATGAAAACTCATGAAGGCTAAAAATTACGCACGTGTTTTTCTTAGACTTCTTCGCATCAGTGTCATGTACCGACTATCATAAGGCTGCGGCCATGAGATATAGCTAATGTGAGGACAAACACAAGTGATAATATGAAGGTTGTTATTATTTTTAATCATGCGAAACAGAAAAACAAATTAATTAGATAGTATAAAAGAATTCGTAGCAGCTACGAAGTGCTACGAGCGAGTGCTACGAGAGTTAGTCATTCCGCGCATTGCCGTTGGCGGTTGCGAACAAACAACAAAGCGCGTAGCAGCTTCTGCAAATAGGTCAGATATTTGCATGATCGTCCGCTACTTTTACACAAAACGTATTTGCTTGAAGAATTGAGATATAGGTATATACGTAAGTCGTGTGAAGGTTACTAAGACATTTTTTTTATTGACGAGTACCTTCGCATATTAAAGCATGTTTTTCCATGTAAGACTAATGTACTTTTTATCATGAAGATAACGAAGGTAACCTCACTTCATTTTATAGACGTAACTGATACCAAATGTTATCTTTTTATAAATAAAACGCATCAATATTTGAATTTAACATCGACTTAACGAATAAATAAGTATACGTATCTCTTATTTGAAATACTTTATTTTAGCGAACATTTGAAATTATAAGCTTAACAATTTAAGATTCAGCTCGACTACGAGTCAAGGTACGGAGTAGCAGGAATTTATTAAAGTTTCCGCTTAATTCACCTTCGCCTTTCAAAACCTTAGGGTTTTGGGTTCCATTGTCTCACATAAATAAATATTATTCCATTAGTAGACAAACGAAACTTTTGCGAAGTTTTGGTATTAAAATTGTATACTTACAGTAAGTGCCTTACTTCAGGTCTGAATCTTTAAGAGATTTAGGGTTCTGTAAATCAGGTTTACTTTGTGTAAGAGAGTAACTGTAAAACAAGCATTTATTGGGAACAACAAATATATGGCACATTTCAAAAAGAATATAATCAGCACTAATATGTATTTTATTGATCAAACAAACTTATGGAAAACTCAATTAGCGTAAATTTTCTACGGAACTCCTGCCTAATATTTAACTTGTTGTTTTTAAATTTTCGTTGTGCATGCGAATCGGAAGTGTTCGGCAGAGGTCGGCGCGCGCCTCGCCGCGACACGTGTAACTCTTGCGCAATGCAACCTTGCGCTCGCGAATAATATGGAACGCCATCGATCCCATGAGAATTTTAGGTGTGGCGACTAGTTTTCTACGTAGAAAATTAGTTAGGTTCTTGTAGTATTTGTCAGGCATTTATTTCTTTAAAATCTAAGTTTAAACAAGTTTGTTACTTCTTTAAAATCCTGATACTTATACAGTGTGTCCTGTCACCGGTGTCGGAGCCTTCATGTGGTGACTAAGAAGCAAAATTGCAACCACTTTCATAGGATCAACTTTGAAATCCCAAATTATTTTTTTACTTTTCCATATTAATCAGTAAATCAACTTTGTAGATTTGTATGGAAAGGTGATATTTTTTGGTCTGTCTTCGAGGTTCATTTATTAGAGAAAAATCTTACAGCTGAACTCATCTATCGCCCCTTAAAGGCTCCGACATCGGTGACGGGACACACTGTATGTTTTGAATTTGACTAACCCAGACTAGCGTGAGTTGATGAGTTGATTGACCTGATTTAGTCTCGCCGTAAGGAAATCTAAGTTAATAAAGTACGCTTAACAAACTCTGTTTTTATTTTGTTTACCAAAAAAATCCTGCAAATTCAAAGTTATTGGTGTGTCTGCAATACTAAAAGTGCATACAGTCATAGATGAGGTACCTATATAAGATTACAAAAGGCAAATCTTTCTTAAAGGAGCATGGGGTTCCTTAGAGGACGGTTTAGTTATTAGGCTTTTTATATAAAAGTATATGATCACAATTTACGGAAGAATCCGATGTAGGTAATATTTTTACAATAAGTAATGGAACTGAACATTCTGGTAACCTGTTCCAGGCAGTTAACGTAAATTTAGAAAAAGTTGAATGTGAACAATTTGCAATTACTAGAGGTAAAAAGGTACTTATTTGTAATGTAGCCTATTTAATTAAGGACAATTCGTTTAAATATTTGTTAAGGTGTTATAATGCTACCATTTATTATGTTTACTCGCTATTATAATTGCGTAGACGTTTCGTATTGTCAATGATACATACTTGAACGTAAGGACTCGACGCGACCTCACTGAAAACGTTCCGCCCAATCGTTGAGCGGCTCGATAACAGTAGTAGGTACTACGGAAAATCGGTCAAGTGCGAATTAACCTTCGCCAGATTAGCGTCCGGTGCCAAAATATGATTGGGCGCGACGAGACTTCTGAATAGATAGCAACGAAGCCGGGTATTATTCGAAGTATTCGGGCCATCGCAAAGATAGTAGTACAAGTATCTTCCCACTAATATTATAAATGCGAAAGTTTGTGAGTGTGTGAGTGTGTATGTTTGTTACTTCTTCACGCAAAAACTACTGAACGGATATGAAAATTGGCACAGAGATAGATTATAGTCTGGAATAACATATAGGCTACTTTTTATCCCGAAAAAAAACACAGTTCCTGTAGGATACAGAAATAGTAGTTTACGCGGGCGAAGTCGCGGGCAACAGCTAGTAATGTTATAAGCTGAGAAAGACTGCTGAAGAGGTGTGTGTTTCTAAGCACTGAGCGAAAATGAATATGCTACAATAAATAAGTTTTTTTGTAGATATAGGCAAATAATAAATGTGTTTAGAGATTTTTTAGTCTTTAAACCGTAAAGGCATTTAAAGTTTCAGCACATACACGGAAAGAAATCAACACCGGCTCTAAAACTCTTCAATCTTTTCCCTGTTTAAATAGTTTGAGTCGGTACTACTGACCCATTTCAACTCTTTATAATAGTCATCATCTTTTCAGCCTAGACTTTTATTGCTGACATAAGCCTCCATTAATCTGAATATTTAAACAGGCACTACGAAGTTCTATCGCCAATTACTAGTAAGTGGCATTATTCAAACTTATCCACTGTTACTCAACGAATGCACATTATGTAAAAAGTGTTTACTTTTGTAATTTGTACAATAATTCTGTCGGTGGACCGTAGGGCCTTGCTGCCGCGGCGGAGGCCGAGACCTTCTGCCCGATGCCCGCTAGCATTGACAGCGGCCCTTATGCAAATCGTCTTTGCGCGTGCTTGCCTCTACTACCGGCAGTACGGCCCGATGTTATCTCAGCTCGCTAGTTAGGACCTTCAATTTGCACGCTCCCGTCGTGTCAGATAGCTGCTTAACATGGATCCTGGGACTGGTCAGTGTCGATAAATGATAGGTAGTATTGATGAGACTTCGTAAATGCCACTATTACAATACGAACATACAACATTTCATTAGCTTTTAAGGTAAATGAAATGTCCTTATAGTTCTGTATTTTTTAGGGTTCCGTAGTCCAGACAAGGAACCCTTATAGTTTCGTCATGTCCGTCTGTCGTTCTGTCCGAGGTTTTGCAAATAGTCCGTTAGTACTAGAAAGCTGTAATTTTGTATCTGTATGTATACTAATTACGCCGACAAAGTTGCAGAACAAAATTTTGAAAAATATTTTAGTGAGGATAATTTTTTTTTCGTCCTTTACCCCGTCGTTTGTGGTATCGTTGAGTAGGTCTTTTAAAATGACTTAGGGGTTTCTAAATAAATGTTTCGATTTATTGCTCCATTTACGGAATATTAAACTTTAAAATGCAATTTTTGGTCGGGCCTGAAAAATTCATGATGGTCGTGCATTTCATAAACTTCAAAGGAAAGTTATAGCGTTAAGATAACTTTATTAGTTTAGCAGAATAAAATCCTTAGAATCTCTAAAGTGTCTAAGATGAAGCAGATACCTTCATGCGCGAGTCATCCCTGTTTTTTTTTACTTCTAAAGACGGTCGTAGTTGGAACAAGAGATCATGGTTTAAACATGTATGACATTTCAAATACATTCTAACGGTCTTAATCAGGGCCCATATCTGTTTCATTCCATCCCATTGACCTCATCAATTTGCTGATGACGGTATCAAGCGAACAATTTACGAAACCGACCATTGCGAAACTAACTTGCGGGCCAACTGTTCCACTGCTATACATTCTCGGTTGGTCACAGCACAGTTAAAGCATTCTGAAAAATATAACCAGTTCTGGAAGATATTGCGTTTATTATTCACTTTAAATTAGCATTAATGTTGTCCTTTCAATATAACGAGTTCTGACAGAATTTTATAGAGTGCGCATAGCTGGATACCTTCTCTCCATTCACTACCTACGGGATATAACTTTTTAAACTTTCTTGTTGCATTGTGTATCACTATCATAATACGGGAATTCATGCAACGTACCTAAGCAATTTCATGGATCGTGTTTGTCGCTGTCTGCCCGTGACCAGGATCCATGCAATTGGGCCGAAACATCAGGATGAAAAGCAAAATTCTTAGATTGGTACGTTTCATAAACTCCTGTATTATTTTAGTGATACCTACAGGATGTCATGTGATTAATAATAAGAAAGAAGGTATGCGATATTTTTTTGCTTTTATAATATGACTTAGATTAAGTGCGTACTTGCTGTTTTGCAAGAAGAATACTTTTTTGCCCCTGCATGTACTGTTACACAAAGGTGTTACCGTAGCCTTGCTCCGTTAAATCGTGATGTTTAACAAAAACATCATAGAATCGTCTTTTATTTTTAGCGGAGAAACGAGCGCAAATTAATAGAGTCAAGCCGGCACAGTAGGGCGGTTCAAGGCGAGCCCTGCGCAAAGGGCCGCGGCGTCACGCGACGCCATTGACCCACTTACTATACCTATGCGCGCACGCGGTCCGCGCCCGCGCCCGCGCACCGCACGGTTGCCGCTGAAAGCCCTTCGCGATTGCACTGGCACGTAGGACGTACACGTAAACGGAGCGATCGTATCATGACTATTGTGTACACAATTATGCACTTTTATAGACATTGTTAGAATGGCCTTTGTTGACGAACGGTAAGCTTTTGGGAGTTCGTTCGCTTACGCGGCCTAAATCATTGTTTACTTGTTTGTGAGTAACTAGCACGTTAATTACAGGATTATTTGAATGATCCCAAATTCTAATCAAGCTTTCTAGCTAAGCTATATTTGTCTTCTGTCCTAGATAACTTACCAAACCTCCATTTGTCAATGACTTGGTATAATCGTTTTACATTTCAAATAATATTGTTTTCATCCTTACCTACAATGAGCGTTAAGTTCCACTCCAGAATATTCTCCAGTGCTACGACACAAGATGTTCTTGTCCTTTCTATTGCACATGGGACTAGACTAGGTACAACACTAAATACCAATTCAAGTTGTTTGACACCATCAATCCATCCAGAGAAAGAGCTACCTACCTAGGGCCAAGCAAATAGATTGTCATCGCGATTGTATAAGCGATGTAAAGTGAACAGACTTATGAGTGTTGAAATTATTTTATAATGAATCATTTATTTATCAACCAACTTGGATCATTTGTTAGTAATTCATGAGAATCTTAGCATATGTTAGTAACATTCACAGGTACAGTAATCACAGAGTTTGCTAAACGTACTTTATTAATTTAGATTTCCTTACCAGGAGACTAAGTCAGGTCAATCAAAATCACAAGTAAACCAAATAAATTAAAATAAAATTAATTAAAATTATTATTAATTACAAATAAAAATATTAAATTGAAAATTGTTAAAAAAATCAGATTAGAGTGACATAAACCATGCTGCAATGGTTCAGGTAGTGACAGTCAAATCTATCGGAAAATACCTTACATATAACCTTTATGGCTACACAATGACAAAATCATAAAAACGCTTACGTGAACAAGTGTGTATAAAATTTCAGCAGCACATAGTTGTTTTTCTCATCTCAAGGTAGGCGGCTAGGCTGCCCGCCGCGCCGCAAATAATTCTGCTCTTGTGAAACCGCCTTATCACGGGCCTTGGGCGGATCACACGAATTACGGTCAAGTTGACGATTTCACGATATAGGTAATTCCTTATGATAATAAATTTCCGTTGTTTGTCGATTTTGATTATTTCAGTGAAATGAGCACGTAAACAAAATCCTCCTTTTTTGTTTAGCGTAAAATTAAAAGTCAAAAATATGTAGGGGCGTGTATGATAAATAAAGATATGTATAACTTAATTTTATAGAAGTTTGGAAAGCCAAAGCAATCTAAGGAGCTACACAGAATAGTTCAGATTTATATCTAAGGTTAGTTATAATATAAAGTGCGGTAGCTATCTATTAAAATAATACATAAGTCACTATATAATTATTACACGTATCTCCGTTATTAAAAAGTATTAAATATTATTTTTCACATTCGTACTTTGCTAAGGAAGCATGTCTTTGTTTCAAAAGCATCTAAAGGCCGTAAATAATTTCAATTACATTCAACTATCACGTGTTTATATCCGTGTTTTTGAACTGTTTATATAATCTGAGCTGTCAGACATGAAAACAGATGTGTTATTCATCAGGCGGTAAGGGCATGTTCTGTGCATTATCTCTGAAGAGGCATGCGGCGATAAGTGCGGCGGCGGCGTCAATGCACTCCGCTGCATGCCCCTAGGTCAGTTCCCTGTGAGTCAGACTCTAATGCACCGTTACGTACATAATGCATCGTGATCTTACCGCACCCATGCTTCATGAATATCTCGAACCAACGTTCAACAGTTTTCCATCGCCCCTCCACTTTGACACTACGAAACATATTACCTTACGAACGCAGCAATGTACATTCATCGTTAAGATCTATTCGGTTCCATAGCCTTTCTTATTACCAGGTCCCAAAAGCAATGAGTGTCTCGTTGCCGCATCAGCGGAACAATTGTGTAGTTACCCGGTGCTCCAGTGACTTTACAATATGTATCTGTTTTACTACTTTCGGTTTCAATTTTTTAGTGCATCTCCGATTTTAATCGACCTTTGCGAACGTAGACGCTGATTGTGTTATCTAAACAGAAATGAGTTGGAGATAAGACGACCTCATTTTCATTCAAGTGTGCAATGAGTCTAGTTAGAAAAATTAAACCGTGTAAATGTTTGTACAGAACCAATTTCATATTATGTAGACGTCAGATAAGTTTTAGATTACATAGGCAAGCAAAGTAAGTAATAATACATACAAGAGTTGAATAAAATATCACTTAACTCACTGATGAATAACGCAACTGAACAAATAGGTAATGGTAAAATGGTAGAGAAACTAAACAACTTTAAAAATGGCTTCGCAGACGAGTATTTCATTTGCACTCAATCCCAATGCACTTTCATTTGAATACGATCATTGTTGGTTATGTAATAGTAGCTGGGACCATCTGTCTGTTTGTCCCTTTTCCTAGGAGTAGGGGGTGCGATAGCCAACCCTTGCCCGGACACCGGCTACCCTCGGACGTAGTTTTTTATCGGATGGCAAACAACGACGTTAATGAGAAATATCGGTTACGGAAATACTCGACTGCACATATCGGATTGACAATTATTTGTTTGCCTTTAGTTTTTGTTGATGGTCAAATAAATATTCACAGGGATAAGTAAACATATGGGCAAAATAATGCAGTAGTAGTCATATAATAAAGAAGAATATTTTGTAAAAAAACTAAACCCAAAGAAGAAGACGGACATTCAAGGGCCCTATACTCATATCTATCATCCATCACTCAATTTACTGTAGAAAAAACAGCAAAAACAATAAAACTATCAAAATAGCATTCTGGTACAATATAGCATATCACCTCGTATCACTGTAAAAAATATTGGTCATCATCATCATCATCCTAGCGTTATCCCGGTTGTGCATTGATATTGTCTTTAAACTATCAATTGACATTCAGTGATAGAGAGACAACGTCTAGGCTGTCAAGCAAATGTTAACCTTACCTCCTTACCTTACCTATATTTATCGAAAAAAAGCAAAATTCCGCATGTAATCATAAAAAAAAAATACAAATGTCGGGATGACGTACTGAGATCTTATTGACGAGAAATACTTTAATTTGTTAAATGGATACAGTTTCAGTTTGATCAAAATTCAAATGTTGACTGACGTGAAATAAGAGAAAGAGGCCAAAACTGACACTCATAAACCATAAAACTAAAACACACACTTGCAAACATCGTCTGATGATTAGATTCCAACAGGACTGAACTTATAATCTTACAGGTCTACGAATTCGTTGCGAAAACCGACTAGTGGTATGCATGAAAGTCCATAGGCTGGATATGAAGGTGAATTGATGGCTTTCTAATGGGCAGTTATTGTGTTATTGGAAGTCAAAATAGAGTAAGCAAGGAGGCAGATGTAGGCTAACGTAAAATAGTTAAATAAGCATGATATCAGCCGTGATCTGCAACTGCACCGCGCGCAGCTTGAGCGGCCGGCCAATCGCGCGCCGCCCCGGCCCGGCCATTTAATTCAAGATTGGGAGGGCGAACTCGGACATAAAGACTGTAATATATTATTATTATTCGCAAGGTGTTCTGTGAATAATTATTTTAATAGCTATATCTAGAGGTAGTTATACTTTCCCATAAGACGTTAACTGAAGTAGAGTTATATACGGCTTGGTGATCTAGTGCGTATTTGCGCCCCTCTGAGCTTTTTCTAGCTAGAAAATTCAGGCTTAATTTTATGAATTAAATATGTCCTGCATAAGCATTTTACATTTCTAAATCAAGACGCTTTTATAAACATTCTGCTATGCTAATAACCTAATTCATTATTATCTTATATAACATCCATTTACCCTTGATTTTAATTTAAAACAAAAGGAGAGGCCAAGCGAAAGTCCGGTGACAAAGACAAAAAATGTTAACTTTGTGATGTAAATTACGAAGGCTACGCAACGGCCGGCATCGCGGCAGCGGAAGCTATTCCGTGGGGTTGCGATTTATTGCGACGGCCGCGGCCGCCGACAGCCGGTGTGCTTTTTTCTTAATTGGCTACAAAACTCACCCCATCCACAAAAACGTTGAGCTGATAACGCAACATATGATTTTTTTAATGATAATTTATTCTTTAAGAAAGAGCAACTACCCGAATCAGATTATTATGCTTTGAATTATTTTCGATGTTGTTTTTATCAGTCGTACTCGTAGCATGCAAATAAATAAGTTTTAGTCTGGATCATGAACCACAAAGTGATTGCGTAAATAACTGTAATGGCAACTTTTAAAAGATTATCACTTTAATAGATTAGCCAGTACCTTACCTAATATTTTTTTATTTTGGTAAAGTTACGCGTTAAATATTTAGTGGACCAGACTGAATTTGTACCAAAGGGGCATATGTTTCACAATACAATTTATAAGGATGCTTTCATCCCGTGGATTGTCCAAATCATACAGCAAAAAATGCAGAGGATTGCATTATATCCATAATAAATCTAATGACACGACAGCATCTATAAATATAATCGGAACAGGTAGAATTCTGAGTTAATGACGACCGAAAAGACTAAAGGGCGGAAGGTAAGATTGTGTGGTGCAGAGATTGTGATCTTGTGAATGAGGTAATAGGTGTTGGTTTAGGTTGAGGAGGTTGTAAGATCTGTCTTATGCAGTTTTAAGGGGATGTGAGAGGCGCGGGGGCGGGGTGGGCGATCGCTGAAAGGGTTGTGTGGGAACGGGGGGCACCTGCGTCTGCATATGCTGCTCGCCCACTATGTTTTTTATTCGTTTGTGCACAGAGATCAGACTTATGCAGTTTTTTACTCATCTTTCCTGCATACGTTATATGTAAATAGAACGTAGAAAAAATATGGTGTTGAATTGGTCAGCTCATGTTTACATGACCACTGCAGAAGTATGAAATGTCATCGACATGTACGAGTAGGATATGCGTTGACTGCATGTAGGTGAATTTGAACTTGATATATAATGACAGTCATTAGAGACAAAGCTTCAGCAAATAAACCATCAAATGAATAGCGAATGGTATCATCAATGTCAGTTCGATGAAAATTGAACTCTATAATAAAATTTTAACATAGAAAGGGGCGGTTGCGAACTGTCGATTGCAACTGTTTGCCATGGCATTATCGTGTCGGCGGCTAAACTCATTACCAATGCTATGTTTCGCGTTGTGGCCGTATCGACCAGCAAGTACAGATCTGCGATATCTTGGATTGGAGAAAAAAATGCGGGTCTAGATAAGTTGGTAACAGGTATAGTGCTGAATTATTGAATGGGCTTGGCAGTTACCTTAGCGAAGTGCCCCTAATTTCTGGGCACAATTTATTCATTTTGCAACACATCGCCTGTCAGCCTTTCACCTACCCCGGCGGCGCGCGCGATCTCGTCAATGCATAGTTAATGAGCTTCGTTCGTTAAAGGCCGCCAAATTCCCCTCGTTGTACGCGCTAGCCGCTAACCAAAACAGCGACACGCACGGACGACTGCTTCGAGTTTTCGTGTAAGGTGGAATTAGGGCATGATTACTTTATTTTCTACCTTATCCGGAATTCGAATTTATTTAAAACGTTTGAATTACACTGTTTGAATTACACGGGTTTTGTCTACAATATCTGCAAAATAAATAAAATAATATCTATCCATACATACCTAATATCCATACATACTACGTCTAAAACTAAGTAAGAGTGATTTCGAGTATAGTAGACCAAATAAAAGTAACACAACAAGAAACTTAATTATTATTCTAATTAGATATTCGAATGAAAATGAAAACAAATAGTTCTTAAGTATTTTATTAAAACATTAAAATTTTAATACGAACTAGCACACGATCTGGATAAAGAACATAAAACTCTTATCGTAATCGTCAGCATTTTAAAAGGTAACTCGTGTTTTGTGTGAGTGTTAATCGGATAGTAATATATTTTTTGCATAAGCGGATAACCCTTTAGGCGCTACCTGCGCGGGCGCAGACAATGCGCGTATTGTGCGCAACTCCGGTTGTGCAAGTCGGGTGGGCATATTCGGAGGGCTAGTCTGGACAAGCATTTGTTGTTGTTTGTTTTTGGTAGGGGCATTTAGGTTTTTTATCAAACATAATATCGTGGTATTGTATATTTGAGTCAAAGTTTTTATTGTTTTTAGGTGCCATAATTTTAATATCAATATAAACTAAACCAAGTAGGAATAACTTTTAGATAAATATTGATGTTGAAAATATGAATTTAAGCAGAAAAAGTATCCGAATTGTTACTAGATTATTTTTGATCAATTTTAATATCTGTCCTTAGACAACATTAACGTATGGTGTTTCTACTACTATCTAATGCATTCGTACGCACTACAATGAGAACAGTGAGCAAAAAAGGCGAAAAGAAAACACACTTTTTATGGTATTTAATATAGGTCAGGTGCATACTCAACCCTTTCGTGGCGTGGGAGTGTATTTTTTGCGACACGGTGTTTTGTGCGTAAGTTTTTTTGCGCAACTGAGAAGTGTTTGCGATAATTTGTTCCCACATTTCTAAGTGAGATCGGGAAGTGATGACAGCCTGATATCGTTCAATAGGTTTTCAACCGTTATGATTTGCGCAAAAAATTAAAGCGATAAGAAAATTGCCGTAACTGTAACTGCCGTATTTTTGACAGTAGACAAGGAGAAACATAAAGTTGTAAGAGTGCCCATGTTATTTAGTATCAAAGCTGTATTAGATACCTACTTATTTGAATCAAAAAATTACCCCATTGAACAAATTAGATATTATTTTATTCGTAGGTTTTTTGATTTAGAATACCTAACGCAAAACACTTATGGAAAGTAAGTACAAGTGTTAATCTGAAAAGCATATGTTTTCGTAAGGTGCAGGTTTTATAATTTCTTTCATACCCCTTTAAAGCATATGGTGATTCGCCCCTACCTATACTCCTAATGATTGATAATAACGCCATTAATGACTTTAAGGATGGAAAGATCGTTTGCGACGTCCGCTTGGCAGAGGTGGGTAATGGGTTGAGTCACAACATATTTGCTGAAAGAATAATGGGAGATCGCAGCGGGGTAGGCTCCGGATATGACATTCGCAGTGAAATGCAATTTCCGGTGCTGTCACATCCCATATAATTACCTGGTGTACTTATCGAATGCAGAAAGGTTTGTGCTTTGATTGTAGGAACCCTTTTCTTTGGTTTAGGTCAAAGAGCCTTCAATGCAGTCTCAAAAATTCCCTTTGACTAACCATAGTCGAAGTAGCTAGGTACTTATCTTAGTCTAGACACTGATACTTACTATAAAACTGACTATGGGCTATGGGTAACACTACACTTTATCTAAAATAATGACATAGATAATTGGTGTAGAGTAGAGCATATCACATTAAACCACACATAAAACAAATTATTTCGAGGATAAGTAAAAGTAGAAACTGACTCATTAATCCATGATTTTATACCTAAGATTTGTTAAAATACACGCCTTCATAGCTGCACTTGCAAATGAAAACTTTTGCATGTGCAACCAATTGCAACATTAACGCAAAAGCGTGTGTAGGAGGGAGAGGCAGCGTCATGCGTAAGTTTTTACCGGTGTCAGAGTTCAGGCTGGCGTGAGAACGCGCCTGAAACGCGGGGGAGTTTTTGTTCAGTTCAACGACTCCGCGCAAATGTCTGCTGGTAGTTTTCAGTGCCGCCATATTGTTATAATTTGCTTCTCGAGCTATTTTCAAACTTCAACGGTGTTATTCCAAAACATAGACCAGGTTTAAAATAGGTCTAAACATACGAGTAAGCCGAAAACAGAGGAATGAATGACACATTCGTGCGTGACATAACCTAATAGTCACTGCCTGATAGAGAAACGCTTTTCTAATTGGCTAGTTAATAGTTTAGTCCTGGCTTAAACCCGGTACTAAGTTTTTGAATAACGGGGCAATAGTTCAGTCTTCACCAATTTATAACGGCAGATTTTTAACTGGAACTGAAGTTCGCATTTAACATTCCATCTCCGAAAAGTAGATGCATATTAATTTATTACTACTTCCTTTGCTATGGTAAAAGTTGCATTTATCTAAGTCACGGCAGGCACTGTAAATCAAACAGAGAAGACCATTCAGGTACTCTTATTAGAATTTTTCAGAGTAGGTATATCATACTTATTGCATTTATATACCTGTAGGTACTCAAGAAAAGATAGACAACGCGTCAATACAAAATCTTCAATCGGACCTACTCACATACTTTCTTTGCACAATTTTATCCTAGTGAAACTTTAGGAAGATTGCATTAACGTTGCCAGAGTAAGTACCTGATGATGCTCCTAAAAAGACAGGAGACTCTAACATTAGGCTTTATCGTGATAAAAGCTTTGTTTGACACAATCAAATTGAAAGATATTCATTAATGAGTATTTATTTATTATACCGTATTGTCATTTGTATATACCATTTAGATTTTTTACTGAGCAGTGTGTGCGGAATTTTGGTTGGTAGGTAAGCCGATATTTCAAAATAAACTTATCACGTCGCAACCAAACTTAGAGCAGATTTAAACTTTTTGTGTTGACTTTTTGCACAAAATTCTTCACAAAAGAAGGATGATGTTTAAGGTGCTTTTCGCGTCGATCGGATTGTTTATTTTTGTGACAAAAGCAAACTCGCTTTTCAAACTTTTTAGGTAATCATGATTCGTGAAGATCAATGTTCAAAGTTACTTAAGACTCTAGTTCAGTGATATGTTAACCTACTTACGAGTACTTAATTACTAAAAAAAATTGTGCAAATTATATGTGTTTTAGCATGTTTTAGGTAATATAATGCATACGTGACATCGTGTTTACACACGATGTCACGTATATATAATAACACACGATTCTAAAACTGAAAATGACATCTCTCGCGTAGATTTCTTCCAAAAGTTAACAAACAACAGGGCATTGTGTTCAATCTAATAAATGATTCGTATCCGAATATCAAAAGCCGGTGTCTCGCGGAGTACAGTTATCCCACGACCCATCCCACGCTTTTGCACAATTTATACCCAAAAAAGTGAATTTTATAAGGTTATCTACCTGCTCGTGTGGCTTGCAGAATTTTGATATCTTTTGTGTACGACTTTTTGCTTTAATTTGTGACAATTATACCGGTATATGACTTTTTACCTGCGATTTTTTGTTTCGCGTTAGATTTCGACGTATCTGATATTTTGCACGACCCGTTTGTTTTTCTGAGGGTATGGATTTGGGTTTACTGTTAGCTGTCATGAAAAAAATGCATTTTGGAAGGAAGAAGATAGTATTGAATTTCTCCAAATAGGTACCTCCCTAAGTATTTTTTAAACAGTAATTAGTGAACTCAAGAGAAAGTGTCATATTTAATTAGCTCTCAAATTTTTTGATTGATCATTGATAGATAAGTAAAGTGTGTTGCAGTAGAATAAAATTGATCCTACTATGTTTTAAATTAATTCGGGCTTAGCTGTTAGCTTTTATTGTATTAAAAATGTTTGAGCCTATATTTTCCAGGTTTTAATCGATTAGCGACGATCTATTCAAATAAAAGACAATATTGTCCAGGTAGACCGATGATATTGCGTTTTTATCGAATAGTTTAGATGTGCCAGCAAAAAACGCTCTCTGCATGTGCCATTCAAAAAGGAGACGGACAAAAAACGTGCTGGTAGGCAAAGAAAAGCTGCCGAGACCGCGGGAAGGGTTAAGCACAAAACGTATGCGAGATACAGCAAAAACTTTGATATAACGCTGTTTTATTATACTAACCCCATTATGAATTGGTCACTAATGAAAGTTATTGGTATTTGGAATGCCTAATAAATGCATATGGATTTTAATTGCATTCCGAAGAGCAAAAAAAAAAAAACCAACAATTGTGTTGAAAAACGTCATGTGAAATTTTGAATGTGTCATACGAAGACAGCTAGAAAATTGACAATTAGACCAAAAACTGTTTTGAACACATACAAGTGATATTATCATTTCTTCGAAATCGATTAAATAAAATAATGACAAAGCGTGAGATGTTTACCATTACACTTACTCATAAATAATCCATACAAGACTTACTTTAAGTACTTAAACAAGATATCAAAATTACTTAAGGGGCCAATCCTGTATGGCATGACTATTCATCTCAAGGGAACAAATTGCAGGCAATAATCAAAGTTTTTTTGTCCTGACCCCGAAACAAAGCGAAATAAGAGGGGTATTTTTTACACCGCTTTCACAACATGTGCAATGCAATCGACTGTCTGACCTACTTACATACTTCCTTTGCTTTGGATTAAATTGAATATCCGCATGTTTTTGTCCTAGTGAAATTTTAGGAAGATTGCATTTGTAAGCAGTCTCTTCATGATAACTTATTTAACAAAAAACATTTCGTAGAGAACAATTGGTAAATAAATTATTACACCCACTTACTTGTATTATCTTCACTAAGCACCTAAAAATTAAACTAAGTATACATATTCGTATCTAACAGTACATACGTAATTACTCTATCACACGGAAAGCGTCAAAAAAACTTATTTTGTAGTGCGTACAAAACAAATATTATTTAGGTACATCGTTATGTTATGCTTTACAGAACCGTTATAGTAGAGCATTAAAATATTTCAGTTACTTTTATTTCAGAACTTTCTACAAAGGTCTGACCGTTTTGGTTATTTTTAAAAGCTCATTAAGAGGTTTTGGCGCCGCAACTCTCTAAAAATAATGGTGGAAGAGTTGACAAACTGACAGCTAATTGAAATACGCCCATGTGCGGTGTTTTTGCTCTCCGACACCGGAGGGCTAATCTCGCGAGGTCCCCCTGACACTCTTTTATGTTTTTTGCCACTCCATCACGAAGGGTTACGGCAGAATTGCTTGTTGGCATTCCAAAACTGTTTTAATGTTCGGAAGCTCTTGTAGTTTGTGACATAGATTTATTGTAGCCCAATGTCATTATTTTTCCTTGAACGCCAACAGTAAACATATTCATTCGCCTAATAATAGCATGGTTGATACTTTTAGTTGTAACACAATACATTAGTAGTATTTTTATAACTTAAGCAATTATTTTGCAAGTTTTTACGAAATTAAATCAAATTTCAATTACAAAAATTAATCGACTGTGTCATCCGGTGGGACTCGAACCCACGTCCCTTCGCTATCCGGGCGAGTGCTCTTACCAACTAAGCTACGGAGGACGTTAGTCAGTCGACGAATTTTTGCAAGTGCTTGCTACGCCAGTGAGCCGGCGTTCGATTTCATTAATACTTGGGGAATGTACCCGCATGTATCCAATGGAAATATTTTTACAAATATTTAACCATCAGTTAAGATGAAATCAGCTTAACCTTTTATATTTTTATAACTTAAGCAATTATTTTGCAAGTTTTTACGAAATTAAATCAAATTTCACTTACAATAATTAATCGACTGTGTCATCCGGTGGGACTCGAACCCACGTCCCTTCGCTATCTTCTTTTTGTAAGTGAAATTTGATTTAATTTCGTAAAAACTTGAAAAATAATTGCTTAAGTTAAAAAAATATAAAAGGTTAAGCTGATTTCATCTTAACTGATGGTTAAATATTTGTAAAAATATTTCCATTGGATACATGCGGGTACATTCCCCAAGTATTGATAAAATCGAACGCCGGCTCACTGGCGTAGCAAGCACTTGCAAAAATTCGTCGACTGACTAACGTCCTCCGTAGCTTAGTTGGTAAGAGCACTCGCCCGGATAGCGAAGGGACGTGGGTTCGAGTCCCACCGGATGACACAGTCGATTAATTTTTGTAAGTGAAATTTGATTTAATTACATTAGTAGTAACTTAAATTTTCACGAATTTTTAATTGTATTATAAAATTTTCTAAAACTGTACGTCAAAATTTGTATTTTAGGATTGTGTTGCAAGTAACCTGTTGTGTTTATTTAGTAAGGACTTTTTTTTAATTTAAGTTGCAGAGTGCTACAATCAGCTAATTTAAAAACTATATTTTCAGTGCAGCTGACAGACCTCCAGTTAATTAACAGCAGTAGCAAGCGATGCGTTATCCCGTAACCTCGCCGGATCAGTGTTAAAGCAAACACGTGTTGGAGACGTTCGAGCCGATATACTGCGGAAGGGTTGCGCTTGCGCACCTTTGCTAAACATAGGCCCTACTAATTCCGACTGCTTAGCCCGCTTAATAGAATTTACCCTTAGCTTTGTTTTTATACTTCCGTACAATACACATTTTTTATAAGGCCTTTGTACACTCGGAAAACATTCAGCGTGACATCGGAACTTTATATTAGCGTCGTTGTACCAAGGCCACATGACCTCGCGGAGTTCGCACTGATGTGTAAACAACTAGGCAGCTTAAATATTGTATATCTTATCTCTCAATGCTGTAAATAATATAAATACCTACATTCTCAATATTTGTATAACAGATGTCTTAATACATAAAGAGTTAACCAATCACAATAAAGCTCATGTAAAAATTATCTTGTACATAGCAAAGATAGTAAATGAGTATGGAACGTAGTCATGAATATAGTAGCTAATAAATTCGCGAGTCCCACGAGGCGAGACGGCGGGCTCCCATTGGCCGGCCGCGGGAGGGCGATCCTCCGTCCTCTCGAGTGATTCGCGAACCACTACACGCGCACTTTAGCGAACCGCTATGTCCTTCGTATACATTGTCTTTGTGTGTATAAGAGAGTAGGTATACCAGGCTCGCAGGCTGCTAGCAGGAGATGTGTGCTGATTTGCTTATGTATCTTGAGTATATATTTATTTGAGACTGGCCAATGATGATTGTGAAAAGTTTAATTAGTAAAACAAGCTTTAATTGGATAGTTTTAATATATATTTTTTCATTAACATAACAACGGGCCATGCGCGTAATTTTCTAAGACAATTGAGAATAAATACACTAACGATTACTTGTTACATAAAATACTTACTTTTACATAGAGAAAAAAAAGTAAAGATTTAAGTGTGTGATACCGAAACAAAATTCCTAATATTCTGTTTTATGAAGCGATCATTCATGTCAAGTAGGAAGACACCTACTAAAAAAGTTCACACGAACCCAAAGTCAAAGGCGAGTTTAGGAATGCTTAACTAATCATTAATCAAACGTCATTATTTGCAATAAACTGCACCGTAACGGTCAGTAGTGGTATATCTGTGAGAAAAAAGCCCTTCGTGTCCAGTGCAAAACTGCCCACTGGGCTAATGATCCGCTAAACAAAACCGGACAAAACCGACCCTAAGTCCGCGCACAAAACTACAAAGCACCAAAACAATAAAGAACAATGGTTTCGTTTTCGCACAATGCCGACCATATTAATTACCGTTCTCAAGAACACACAACAAAGGAAAGGGTTTTATAAGCTTAGAGTAAATAAAAGAATCGTAAACCGGGGAACTGACCGACCACTGACCACTGCAAGTCACTGACGACCGTGAAATTCGATGTGACGTTTAGTATTATGATCCAATTTTAACGATCGAGATAAAAGGAATTTGTGCATATTATTATTTTAGAAAAAATGGCTCACGAATTTCCAATTACGTTATCCACTTGCATAGTCGCTAAGGTTACAAAGTTATTTGCTATTTTAATAAATACATATTAACTGTGATTTTAATATTAATGTTATCTCATCAATACTTAAGTGACTTTATTCTTCTCCTTGAAAAATATCTTATTATTCTAATTAAAAATAAATAATTAACGACTTTTCGCTGAAAAGTTGCACAAATACACGACAGAGATCTTCTTAGAAAAGTTTACATTGCGCTTGCGCAATCTCTCCTGAACTACTGCATTGATACCTGGGGGGGGTGCGTGTAAAACTCTCCTTATTCGGCTGGAACGGGCTCAGAGATCTCTTCTGAAGGTCATGTTCTTTAAACATTACCTACACTCTTCTGCACTACTCTACTCAGACACACAATTACTTACTGTTAGACAGCTGTACATACTTTCCGCTGTTCTGAAAATACATTCACAAACACCATTCGACGGGAAGATGTACAATTTTAAGCGAAGGAAGGATAATGTTTGTGTAGTAAAACATTGTAGCACAGTGTACGCGAAAAGACAACACGGTTTTCTTGCTCCTTTCCTATATAATAGAATTAACAAAATTTTAAATATACATCCACTGATTTCTAAGAACTGTAAAGTCACTTTGTCTAATTACTTACTAAATCTAGATTATAACGAAACCGAGGCACTATTGTTAATTCAAAAATAATTATGGGTTGGCATTTTTAATTAAATTTTATCAAGGTAAATTTAAATTTACTTTTAGATGTTGTAATACAAATTTCCCTTTCTAATTGTTTTTGCACCATTTTTATTTTGTAACGCAGTCCAATTTTTGACATTGGAAGGATTTAATTGCCTACGATATTGGTTTTACCTAGTGTAGGCGGTTATCGATTCATTTGTACTAAACTGTTATGTTTGTGCCAAATAAATATATATTTGTTTGTTTGTTTGTTTACACTTTAACAGATGTTTGCCCATAACTCATTCTTCAGTAAATATACGCCCTATTTACTAATATGTTATTTTACGTAGGATCTAAGAATTCAAATCGTCATGCACATCGTTACGCACATATTACATATACATAAAAGCGCCACCCCAGGTGTTACGAGTGTTTCACGCGATCATAACCTTCAATATCAAGGCTAGTGTGTGAACTCGCTAATCCAAAGATTGGCGTCGCGGGCCCACTGCCCACTGGTCACTGGTCAGGCGTGGGTCAGAGGTGACGAACGGACTCTAGCGCCCGGTTCTATCAACGTGCTGTTTTTCTTCCTACCTCTTGTTACCCACTTTTGATTTGCATATTTTGAAGGTGCATTATCTTTTATCCGCCATTAACAATAGATGCGTGGAAGATAAATACGAGATGGTGATTGTTAGGGCTGTAAAGGATATTTAATGAATAGCTTTTAAAAATCCTGTTTTAGCAGAAACTATTGATGAAAAGATTTTAGGCTTTCTAGACATAGATAGTCTTCAGGTCAAAGGCTAAGTGAAAAGAGAAAAAGGTGAAGTAACGCATTGTGCAAAATGTTATGTATGACTTTCCATTGTTCGATTTGCAGAAATGGACCATGAGTTCAAAACCTTTGAACCTGTTATCTTTGCAACATCCATTAGTGCTATCAGTCTTCGAAGAATTTGCTAAAGCATATTTGCGATGTTTGCTTCTAAAACGTGCTAATGTGTTTGAAAAATGGTTTTAAAAAGTTATTCTTTGCATCATGCATTGTGCTGGGCAACAATAGAAAACACGCAGGTCTCTCACACAGGTGTGGGCAAGGTTGGGTCACTTTCGTTCTGCTGAGTTTTGCACCGCGGATATTCGCTAGCCGTTGGTCACCTCTGACCGATGACCGCTGACCTCATGTGACTGAGAACTTGAACTTAATCCTTTGGTCTTGACATTGAACTAATGCAAATTATTAATTTCACATTAATATATCGACATATTTTTATAAGTACAAGTTTTCAGTCTTCATTTATTAGATTGAAATTGCAAGTAGGTTCCATAATGAAAACTCAATCGCTCAAAGTTAATAGTACAGAATTCAATTTTGCTCTTTGTTTAAAAATACTACTAAATATCCACTTATCTAGTATTTTTTACATAAAAAACTCAAACGTTACCATAAAAAACTACTCTTGAAATGTTAATTTCAACGATTCTCGGCAACTAGCACCAGTCCACGGTCAATCGGTTTTATTCGCAACCCCTAGCGGCCGTTGATCACCCTTGACCGCTGGTCGTGACCTAATGGGATCCACCATGTTCGAACTTGTATCCTTGCTAACTTGACCAGCGACATTGACCATCACATTTTATTATGTTTGCAAAAGGTGGATATAGACGTGACGTACTTGCAATATTTTAAGTAAGAAAAGTTTCGAGCTTAGAGAATTAAGTTTTGAGTGAATTATTGAGGAAACTCGGATTGTATCGATGTTCAGATCACTAAACTAAAACATAATAATAGGTAAATAATAGCTACTAATACCTAATCAATATACAAACTATATTTAAAAAGTTACGTATAACAATAAAATAGAGGAATACTCACATGACATACTACACCTACTCATAGACAACGAACGTTGACACTCAGGAAATAAGTACATATTTGTATACTGTTTCAATGAGGTACAAAAAGCTTTTAATAAATCATATAACCTTCTAATAGTTTTTGTTTGGTTTTGATATTTTTATTTATTTCTTTAAGTTTAACAATTACTTACGAGAAAACAAACAGCATAACGTAATATTACTTATATTAAATCCTTGTCTCACCAAAATTATTGTCCCCAAAACTTATTGTCGATTCTTTTATAATACCAGATTCGCCGAGGATGAATCCCTTTATGTCCACTCGGTCATCAATACATTCAGTCCGCTTGCGAAAGGGTGCACCGGCCGTTGGCCACCTCTGACCCGCCAACGATCGCTGATCCCTGCATTGCACTGGTCGTTCTTAAAAAAGATTGTAGAAAAAGGGATCGAATCAGAAAATATGCATTTGAAAGCACATATTGGCTAGATTCTTTGCCGTTAGTTGCCGATCAAGTTTTTGATTATTACTTACGAGTAACGAGCCACTGACCATTTAGTGAAGCTTTATGAACAATTCAGTAGACATGACGTATATGTAAAGCATAATTTATTAGTAAAAAGTTTGTAATTTTGCTTCGATTTAGATACAGGCAGGTATGTAAATACAATTAAAAACTAAACCAGTGTGCGTTTCAGTTTTTTAAATGTATTAATGCAGTTCAGAAGTCATTATTAACATATAAACATAGTGATTTGAATAATTGAAGTTGCGATTTCTACTCGGTCGCGCGGGTCACATGCAAATGTGTCGTTTCGCAATTCAAACAATGAGGTTCAATGATCGCCGGCACGGATCGCTCCGCTCTGAAAAGTCAACGCACCCATTCCCTTGTTAATTAGTGAAAAGTATTTTGCTGATAATTATCCATACCCTATTCGTCTATTATTACAATGTGATTAAATCTGTCTTTGATTTGCTAGTTACGAATCTAAAGAAAAAAAAACATTAACACTACTTTCGTTGGGCAGTCGTGTTATAATACCTAGTTTTAGCTATCTAATAGCTAAAAATAAGACTTATTACACGACTAATAGGATCAATTGCACCAAACTTGGTATTGCTAACAGGTAGTCGCCAAAATTTGAAATATACGTCAGCAAGACGCTGCACTGTGGTAGAATGGCATTATGACTATTTTTCGAGCTTTGGCAGTTGTTATGGTAACTGAGTTTTCAATGAAGATTGATAACACCTCAGTGCCGTTACCATGAGTTTACGGTGGTTTAATTCGCTAGCGACGACGTAAAAAAGTGTATTGAAAATTTTGGTTCTCCAAGTAACCGCTAGAGGCGCTGTGCAATTTTCCATACACTTTTTACGTCGTCGCTAGCGAGTAAAACCGCCGTAAACTCATGGTAACGGTACAGAGGATTTGAGAAACCATAACGGCTATGACTAGACATCTACTTGGTAAGCCAAATAATTATTTTAAAATCAAGCACATCACCTATAATTAGAGTGAGAGTAATTAATGTAACGTAACACGTGATCAATTAATGCGTTCGTCCGGACTGCGGCGCCTGAAATAGAACATCCCAGGTCTTCAGACTCAACCGGAACTTAATGGGACGTTTTATTATTTTATTAGGCATAAATGTAGAGTTAAGCAGCATTAGACATTATTACTGAAAATGATAAGGCTATGTGCATTTTTCGCCATATAAAAGATATCAACGTGCTAAGACAGCAAGTAATTGAAGTGTGATTTGGTTTTGTACTTTTTTGGTACCTGTTTATAATAATGACATATCGGTCATAATCGGTTATATATAATTAGATTTTATCGTAAGGTACATATCCGCTAAGTTCCTTGAAATCAATAGGTTTTCATTTCCTTTTTTGCTGCGATTGAGCTACAATCCCTGTTATAAGAGATTGGATCTATAAGATATCTTAGGATAGGACTCTTTTTTAAAACTTAATTACACCAAAAAAAGAAAGTACTAATAGTAGGTTATTCACCAAGGGGGTAAAGTGATGTCTTACGTCGGGCGTCATATTGAATCTCGAGCGTAACGAAGGAATCGAGAGTTAACTCCCGAGCGCAGCGAGGGAGTTCAGTGTTTACTCCCGAGCATAGCGAGGGAGTTAAAAGTAGAATCCTGAGTGAAGTGAGAGATTTAAGGTCGCCCAAGACGAAGACATCTTTATCCCCGAGGAGAATTCTCTGCTTTTCACACTTCCTACAAGGCAATAAAAAATGCACTAAAAACTTATTTTATCTATATACCTTAGATATCCTTAGAGTTTTCTGGCAGTAAATTATTATTATTAACAATACCAGCGACTTTACATATAATGGACTCCGGTGTCAAATAAATTTCGTCACTTGCCAGTTTTACGAAAACATTGTTTGTAATTTCTTAAAATACATACGTAGGTTTTTTTTTCTTTATTTATTTCCTTTTTTTTCATTCCATTCGTGCTAAAATTCTTGGCTGCCATGTTCTTATTTCAAATATGTTCTCTTTGGTGCGGGACGGGCTAGTGTCATCATGCCTACGAACTCCTATTCGAAATTCAAATCACTTTGCCTGCCTAATGGGCGTAATGAAATTTCATACAACATTACGTCCCTAGGGATGCAATGCCTCACTTTGAGTCAGGTTTACTTGATGTGTAATTAAACATTGCCGAGTAGGTAGTGTGAAAAATTACTTTCTTTACTAGTCAACCGCATGGTAATGCAGAAAGTAAATCAGTGGCGAGACATTGAGTAAAGATACAATTTTAGGGAAGAAGTTAGACACTACTGAATAAATAAATTACATAAAAAGGGTTATGTACGTGAAATAATACACATAACCAAATAAATAAGATTATAAGTCTCTTAGCCCCTTAGATTTGTTAGCCCTTTAGCTCATATTGTGTCATTTCTAGCAGTTCCAAGCACTATACCTAGTATTTTGATAGTATTTACCGGCGTGTAATGTAATAAGCCGCATCGCGCACATGTCGCACATACGTGGGAGTGGGAAGTAGGAAGCACCAACCTTTTTATTTGGACGAGTAATTAAGGAAGCCTCCACAGTAATTACAGGGGCGATCGCTAAATATAATTGAACTCTTTTCTTTTTGATCGTATAGTGTTTCAGGTGTTTTCCATCGGCGTGGGGGACGATAATTTTGTGATAATTTACCATGTAAATTGTGTATCTAGTACATGGCATTCCGGTTAATGAATTCCATGTCTAGGTATAATTTCTTAGATTATAGAGCACGATACCTCTATTAACTTTGGGTACAGATCTTTCTAACAAAAATCCGTTGTTCTTAAAGCTTATTTTACGTAAACATTGTAGTTCCTAACTTTACATATTTTGTGTTCACATATTATAAATAAATAAAATAAATAAATTGTTTCAACAAACACACCAATTACCTAGCCCCAAACTAAGCGTGAGTTTGTGCTATGGTGACTAGGATAACGGATAGACATACTTATATACATTTATAAACATCCATGATTTAGAAGTCCGGAGCGCGAACCACTTCACCAAGACGGTCGTCGCATATGATTATAAAATTATGAAGTTACAAAAACAATAAGAAGGAAACAGCTTATCAATATTTGTATTCTGACTGTCGCACTGATATCAATGCAATTAGCATTTGGCCATCTAAAGGGCAATTTGCATAGACAGATAAACTATCTCTGTTCCACAAACACAATTGAATGTTGTCGTGGGTCAGTATGCAGTACGCTTGCAACAATATTTACTAATTTTAACAAATATTAACAAACTACGGATTAACACACTTGATGTGAACTAAAAGTATAATTTGTTTACACAATTCATTATCAATTTCTAGTGAATGTAATACGGTTAAATTCCTTTGTAGTCTAGATGCCTAGGTACTACAAGATGAAATAGTTCACAATTTTAATTATTGTTTTTAAGTGATAAGCATTCACTATGCAATCTAAATATATTATTGCACTTGAAAAAAAACGACCACCAGAGGCGGGAATCGAACCCGCGTTCCTCGCATACCGGGCGATTGCCTAACCTCTCGGCCGAGAGGTTAGGCAATAATATAGTTCACAATTTTGTTACAAAGAAGAAAATCGCACCTAACCCAATAAGGTAAAGGTATCTATAGGTAGGTAGCTATAGGTCTAAATCTAGTCTCAAGTAAAACAAACGAATGCCTTACAGCACTAAAGGTGCCTGAGTAGCACATTTCTTTTAAATCACGATTGTACGGTAGATGATTCCAAAAGCAACATGTAAGTTTAATTAGCTAATAACGTCTTATGGTATGTCCAGGACGTTCCAAAATGAGTGGTGGTGTAAAATTAAAAATAATGAAGTTGCGCACAGGAAGCCCGGCGTGACGCGTCAGAGGCGCAGGCGCAGGCCGCGGTGAACGGGCGGCCTGTTGAGGCAGGCGCGGGACAGACGAGCTTCTCTCGCACCGTCAGCATAAACAACTAATCATATTAAAAAACAGCAAAAATATAATATTTTTATTTGAAAAAAAAATCCGGGCGAGTGTGAGTTGGACTAGCACACGAAGAGTTCCGTACCATTATTTACACAACATTAGACACTTTTGTTTTTTAGTTAAAAAACACGTTGTTGTATGGGAGCTTCACTTAAATATGTTATTTTATTCTGTTTTTAGTATTTGTTTTAGCAGCAACAGAAATACATCATCTGTATAAATTTCAACTGTCAAGCTTTCACAGTTCATGAGATGCATACTGGTATGCAGACAGTCAGCCAGACAGCCAGACGGGTAGTGGAGTCTTCATAATAGGACCCTATTACGTTTGTACTCTCTAAAAGTCATAGTGATGACATAGGGGCTAAATAAACTAGTTGCAATCCAACTAAGCTTGTGTGATATCGTTACTGGTGAGTTAGTAGAGAAGATTTGGGGAAGCGAAATTATACGCGCTCAGACAGTATGGAGAGGACGCTATTATGACACTATCTGTTTTTAAACATATACCTCATTTTTATAATTAGTCAAATTATTAATGCATTAAAGAAGATTGCGTAGCATATTCAGATTTTTCGTAGCACATTTGCCTACTACGCTACGTAAACATGAATTCTGGTGGATTTATTCCTAAATCTGGTCTGAATAACAAAATGACAATACAATTAATTAACTAACCTTTATGTGGTTGTTCCGCTCTTAAACTTATTTCTATACGGACGGACAGTAGACTAACAAGAAATATCATTTTTGGCGGAAAATTAACGCCTTAACCAAATGCTGTTTTGTTTCATGCCTAACACCATGACGATAAAATTGTAGTCGTATGCATTATTTAGTTGATATTGCCTTATTAAGACAAACTAATTTATATACATCAAACTCTCCTAGCAAATCAGATAAAGCGGTCCTCTTAATTTAAATCATTTTTTTTACCCTTGGACCTTTTTTGCCTACATTACGTGGCTGCGGGTAAATGGCTACTCTATGTGCGTCACTAAGTACATAGCAAGTAACGGGAAGCATCGCCGCGGATGCGCCGGCGTCGCTTCGGACTCAGCGCGCTGTTGACGCAACACCATTCAACAACAAACAGTCTCGATCTCGATCATGATCATGAACGAATACAAAACTCAACCACGGCTAGTCCGTCATTAATGTCACGATTATGTCTGGTGTAGCGCATTTCGTGAAAATCGGCTCGATTGATGATTGAATAAACCTATGTACTTCTATCTTTATTGAGGTAGACTTCATTGGTGGTAACTTTTTAAACACAAGTACGTTTATGTAGAGTCGAGACGAAAAATGATGATGTATCTAATTCCCTTTTCTTCTAAAATTGATTTTTGTAAGCAAGTAGGTATTCTCTTTTCCTGATGGCCATTTGATAAACGTAGAAGTTAGTGTTGCCATAAATAAATGAATAAATAAAACAATAAGCCTTACAAATACTTGCAAAATAACGGAATAGGATCACCTTTTCAAACATTTTATGCAAATCATTGACGTCACAAAGAAACCAACTTTAAGCAACATTTTAACCTACTTATTCAAATTGCGTATCACGTAATGCTGAAGACCCACTGTGCTAACATATTACTGTGTCATGCTAGTAATAGATTACTGTAACAGAAGAAGTTAAAACTATCATCCACAAAGCAAATACCCCGACGGGTGACTAAATAGTTAAATCCGGTCGGCCGTAGAGCGAAGTTGGTTAGCGAGTTTCGGCAGGCACGCGGGGAAGGCAAGGACCAGAGGGCCGCGGGGGGAGGCAGAAGTGCAATGTCCTCGCCAACATCGTAGATGCCTTGCTCGCTCCTCCCTCACTATCTGAGACTGAGACGTGTCGAAGTTTTTATGGAAAAATTGAAACGCAACTCCCGGAGATGAGGAATTCTGGCCAGAATAACAAACACGCATCACTGTGATTGTGATTATGATTATTTTGTTTACATTCCTAATCATTCTAATCTACTTATACAGTATTATTGCAGCCCTATTTTACACAATATTTAATTGGCTGTTCCGAAAATCAACACAGGGAGACTGCGTTTCTAGATTAGATAGTCTTACGTACACAGATGATAACGTTTCAAAGGGTGAATTCTATTTGTTCAAACAAGTCGGAATGGTATTGGTACGTTATGGCAGTTAATTAGTGGCATTTGGTCTCCCTTGGCAGCCGGTGTCGATGACCAAAGCTAAGGGAAGCTGAAACCATATAAGTGGCCACCGACGCGAGGGTGAATCCTGTTATTATTTTACTCAAGCACCTCCTTTACGAGCCGATGATGTTCAAATCAATAGAATATCTATTATAATGTACTACAAGACTGAAATTTCAAACATTTTAAGCGATAATTCGCCATAAGTCGTTTAGGAAATGTTTGATTGTGAGACCTGTCATGCCAATAGGCATAAATATTTCATTTTGATAACAAAGGGCATTTATTCGGTTGCTAATAACCGTTATTAAATCACAATTTACACAGATACGTAAGCAACGCGATAGTTTTGTTATTGAAAATCTACCTACCTACACAAAGAAAAGTTCTGGAACTTAGAATCTAGACGCTATTAAAGAATATGCAAGTAGCCAGTACATAATTTACCATGATTATCTGCTTATTCATTAAGTTTGCTACAATAATAACGATTTTAAGTGGTAATTTCCATCAGGCAACACAAATATTAGTGGTGCAAAGAAGCACCCTTATCGCAGTTTTAACTAACGAGCTCTACGCACTTCGCGGTTTTATCTCGCGACGGCTAATGGACCGTCCGCAATTAAGAATCGATTAAATTGTCTAATAGACACGTTTGCTAATGATAAAAGGGTAACTATTGCTTATCTGCATATTGCGGCTATTCAAGCCTCTATGTTGCATCAATCAAAGAAAAGTATCAAATCTAAGAAAATGCGACGTATACGGTCTTGATTCTCGAAAGTTCGTAGCTCTATGAAAGTTTTAAAATGGCGGATGAGCGTGACTTGGCCGCTCCCAGTGCAATGTGGAGGCGACGCGGGATGGGGGAGGAGGGGCATCGCTGCAGAGACTTGACCTTGGGGCAGGATCGAGTGAGTGTCGCGGTCCCTGACCTGACTATTTCGAGTGGCAAGTGCGTCGATGCCGCGCTGCATGCAATGTGCATACCGAAATAACCTCCTGGCCGGCCGCCCCGCCCGCGCCCACGCCTGCTCGCCCCGCGCCGCAGGATGTAGCCTTATAGCCATGCATGGCACGCCTATCACGCACACACTGATCACTCCTTACGCTTCACTTGATTATTTAATCCTTTCATCAAAATTATGCACCGACAAACTATCTTTGAAGATTCATGCAATTTGCGCTCTTTTGCTACGAATTTCGTAGCTGCTACGACTACGTTTCTTATTTTATGACACAAATTAAAGAATTGCAATCAAATATCGAGTGTCTATCTATTTTCCATTTCTAATAGCAGAGAAAGCCAATGATCCGATGGTTTGACTATTAAATTATATTATGGAATAGTATGATACAAGTTTTGTTATGCCTCTGGGGTGAACGTTTTAATGGCGTAACCGCGATAAATGTCGACTCGATAGTATAATGTAAGGTTAGGAAAAATGGTGAGAGCGCACGCTTCGGCCGCGTTTGATGGACGAGGGAAAGGGTCCGCTCAAGGCTGCAGCCGATGCACTTTCTCGAGAAGTGGCACACGACTATTATGCATCCATTATGCGCTGGACGCCGCGCGCCTCGCCGCCTGTCAAGACGCCTACGCCTCGGAAAGTTCCTTACATCATGAGAGTACGGTATTTAAGCCCGTTGTTGGTTGCTTTCCATGTCAGTAACAGTCACTTAAATTTGGTCTTGATAATTGTATTTTTTTTTATCCAAACTCTCATAAAGTATAATAACATACATTTTGTAAAATATGCGAAAACAGATGCTCAATCGGCTACCAAACTAACTCAACGTTCTAAAATCAGTAATCTGTTACCAAATCTACATGCATAACCGTCAATAGGTGCAATAATCAGTCCCCTTCATACACAAACAGAGTGCAGCGGCGCGGCGCGTCGTGTGTAATCGGTGCGCGGGCGCAGCGCATCGGTGCTCAAGGTCACTGCCCAGTGCGACGCGGCCCATCGACTGATTTTAACACTGTCACAGACCCAGAACTATGCCTCGCTACAATAGATACAATATTACATAGCTAAAATTTTTAGATTTCTCTTTAGATTGTGTTTTTTGGCAATATTATAACCGAGGTTTATTGCGGAAAGTGCAATATGAATGAGCTTGACGTAATGGTTATACATAGTTTGTTAAAATTAAAAATAATGCTAAAATAAGTTGCAACTGTATCTAATTCATGGAATCTTTTTCAAGACAAAGTTTTCGATTTTAGATTTTACCTAAGGGGTAATACTTTAAAGCTGTTGAGGCAAGACTACCTACGGACGACGCAGATAATGTTTTTAAACCCATCGAAAGGTCAATTAATAGAGAGGATAGGAAACGTGTCGGCTAATCTAACGTCAAGTTTGTATAAAGTTGGCGCGCAGGCACACACAGGGCGAGGGTGGCAACGGGTTTCTGACTTGGGTGCGGCCAACGACCTGCCCAATCACTGCATTAGCATACCGAGACCGGCCGATCCCTCGGACTAGACCTCGCGTGCGTCTGCGCATACACCAGCATCTTACACGAAAGTAGCAAATGAACGCGGTTCATTCAAAATTTGAGCTCCAGAAGTGTGTATCAGAGCTGATAAGCCTCGGCTAAGTCCCAGCTTTGCATGGGTGCAGTGAAGAATTTTTTAAATCAGACACATGAGTAGTTTTGAATCGCACCTACTACATAGGAAATCATGAGAATTTGGTAGTTAGCTCTTTATAATATTAGTAACTAAAAATTTCAATAATAACAGCTAAGTAGCAATTGTTGATCCGACTTCACGGTAAGAGTCGACATAGTTATGCTTGCCATTTAGACAATGTTCATTATGGCCACTATCTTAAACACTTATGGCAATGAGACGTACAAAAAGTACAGCTGTGGTGGAAGTAATAAGAACTTGGAAGAACTATCGAATCATTTGACTTGCCTTCTAGGAAATTTTAATAGTTTCATCTCTCCCTATTATTTAACATACTATTCTAATACTTCTCTAGTGTGGTAGGCTAACATGCATTCATATGAACATGCAATATGCAGCATCGATGATTTAGTTGCATTAATATAACAGTCCCTGTTTTAGGGCCGTATAGTCACTCACGCCTGATAAAGATATCAAGTTCAAGGGGCAGGGTAACTGTTTCTATGAACTTCGTACCATGTTTTATTTCATGTTATTAGTTAAGAATAGTTGCTGCATTCTCAAAAAACTTTTACTTTATCAGCAGAATATACATACTACAATTTGCACTTGTAATAGTACCACTTTGCAATACTTTACCGTGAATCTTTACGCGTAAACTTTCGCTAGGAGTGTTTTACTATTCGCGTGACAAAATAAATCAGAAAAAAATATTGTGGCAAAAAGTAAAAATCAGTTCGCAATGGTTGCCCTACTAACGTACGCAAGCACTGAATTTTACGCGGCGATTAAGATCTAATTGGTTGTGGAATGGAAATACTTTCAACCAGCGAAAGTATCTTAGAAACTATAAATTGTTTACAACCTTCATAATCGAATTCGGTAGCATAATTGTCGCGTTTTGACAAAGCACTTATTGTAGCACCGACCTGAGCCATCATAAACAGATTTGCATCTATTTGCATACACCACCATTATATTGTGAATGGCACTTGTATTCGCGTTACGAGTGTTTTTTACAGATCCGAGCGAGGGTCGGTCTCGCTGCAACAAAAGCTCGTTTTCGTACCTGCGAAGTCGAATTTTTTATAGCCGAGCTTTTGACAAGCTCATAAAACCAGTCATTGCGTAATTTTCCGCCTTGTGTCTAAACCCTTTCCGTTTGTTTTTATTGTACCCCTTTATGCATCTATCGGTCGGCGTCTTTGCGGAGATCTGCAACATTTGAAGCCTGTTGTAAAGTAATAAAAATTGCGCTATTCTCCGCAGAAAACGTGCTAAAGGGTTTAATGCTGCGGGCAGAGGTTTCTCTTTTATTTATTTCACAATGTGTGCCTCGGCATTTTAGGACCGTAACGGTACTTTTTAAATAAACATTTCTCCTTTTCCTAATGGAAAGTACGACGTTATAGATTAAAATGTCTTCGTCTAGCGGGTTTAAGTTTGTCCCTTAAGGTGATTAAGGACGGTATTCCTTTACTTAATATTCGTCTGATTATTATGTATTTTTTATAACATTATTAAGCAAAACCTCTACAGCCAACGCGTTCGAAACTCTAATTAACTAATTAATTTTGAAAAGTGATTGATTAGGAATCGATATAGTCTTTCCACTTGACGTAGCTGATTCATGGGTAGCCATTCAAGAAAATAGAAGAAGTTTATGCAGGTATTTTAAATATTCGCGTGAATAAACCCGCGAAGTTAAGTAACTTTGTATTACAATTACTCATCATATATGTATTATACTAGACATCTAAACATTTTGAATCTCAGTGGTAGATAGCCACTGCAGTGGAGGCGCTAAGTTAAGCCCAACCTCCAACCCCGGAGAAGACTCCCGAAAGTAATACAGTTATTATAAAAAAACGAAGTATAAATAACAGAATTATTTATACGAAAAATAGCATAGGATGCATGATGAGGTTTTGGACCTTCATTGTCCACCCACATACAAATTGAAATCACAAATGACAATACTTTTTCTTTTGCACATTCGACAATACCATCATAATTTTAAACTACATTTTTACAAATCATAATATTCTTGATTAATACAACATATTTTCGGCGTTATTAACACAGATATCTTGTAAAATCTTCTGAACAATGTAAAGGATTTTCAACAATGGGTTACCAACCCTTAAAAGTTAGTATTAAATTGGCAATTTTAAAAAAGCAACAATGTGCCTCTAACTTTTTCTGCGAGATAAAACTTTCTAAATGAATGAAGTTTGCTCAAAACGGCGCTTGCGCATAAAGAGGCCGACGTTTTATATCATTTCTTTTAAGTGAGCCGCCTTTATGACAGGCCTTTCTCCGACCACCCCGAAGATTTGCACAACTTTTACGTCTTATCACACAATAATCTCTAACGGTTCCTAACACTCTCCAACAAAAGAAATCCTGAGGTTAAGGGATGCGGCTTTATGTTAAGGATAAAAAGGCTTTATGGCAAACATTTTTAACTTGGTTAAATACCACAGAGGTATGTTAAACATACGAGTACAATGTGTACGCCATAAAACAATGTACATGCTGATAAACATCTAGTTCTAGATAGTAGATTGTTTATATTTGAGTACAGAAATTAGAAATGCAGGTACAATACAGAAAATGAATGTTCAAAGTAATTTTTCACAAAACCATTAGGTACCAGAGAGTTTTTATCGAAGGAACATCGCCAACAAATTCGTAATAGTCTGATAAAATATCGCCTAAATGAAAATCGATGTAGTAAATGGGTCCCAGAGAAAACAACGGACAGTGTCCATCCATCAACGTGGCAATCAGATGTATCTATATAAATCGCCTGAGTCCATTACGTACGATACGGCCCACAACAATTTAAGGAGAGGGCATAGAAAAACATTTTACTGTTTGACATGGCGAGGCAAATGACAAAAGTCAATCTACACATCAATCGCCAAACATTGGAAATTCGGGAGGTAGCACGCGACTGCTCAATAATGCACGAAATATCGATGTGGGGCATCACCACCACTGGCCGCGGCTGGCCGGCCCTACGCACGGGGTAGCCGCATGGCATTTAAAAAACTAAAATTACATACTAAGCCACCATTTGCTTTTTACTTTTACTCATCAAAAATGATAGACACGGCAAATTGTATAGGAATTAGTTTAGAGAGATTGCTTTCTTTTTAATTGCGAATGAATACCTGTATGAAACACAGAACTAGAAAAATTATGTTCGAATTGAAGAAATATCTTTGAAACTGAATTGGATGTTTAGTTGCATGGATGGTCGTTGCAACATTTAAGCCTTCTCTAGAACACTTTTTAATGCTAAACCAATTTCTATCATGTTACATCGACGGCTTCCTTATCACAACATTCACGTTTCATTAGAAGGTGACCCGTCAAGAAGCGATGCCGGTATTGACTTTGGTGACACGTATAAGCCGCTGGCCAAAAACCTATAGGGTGAGGCGTGGGTGTAGGGGGTTGCCAAATGACACGTATCAATTATTCACACTAATTTCCCTGCCACATTTGCGTGTGGAAGACAAATAGTCGCCGTACAAACGCACTGTCCGAAACATCTCTCTATAATTATGAATACTTAGCAAGGACCTCGTTCAATCATTGGATGGCCGTTGTGGATTCACCCTGTTGTTAATTGATGAACTTACAAGGAGTACTTACTTGGTTAAGTACCTATACTTTTTGACCATTCTTGTGGTCTCGCGAAAGTTTAGAATAGGACAAATCTTAGACGACACGGCAGATGTAGCAGTCAAGAAGATCAATTCTTCTGCGAAGACATCGAAATTGCATTTGATGAATTGAAGTTACATCGTAGAGCTATAAAAATGGTATAAATAATCTAAAGCCACAAAAACTGATCATGTATTCTCATCTTAATTTTGTTCATAATAAATAACACTAATTTAAGACAACACAAGTGCTATAGCTACTTACTTTGGGATAAGTGTATGTGATGTTGCTGGCTACTTATACTTTGGGATCAGTGTATGTGTGTTTGTTAATATTGTTATTAAAAACACACCAGATTTTCAGTGCATATTATTTTGCTATTAATAATTTGTCAGACACAAAATAACAGTTGACATAACACCCTATATTTTTCCGTGTTGTTTAGCGTATGATATTCGGGGATGATTCTTTGAATCGCTGTTTCAAGTCCTGATGGACTTTCCTGATGGATATTTCGCAGTAGGCATATTATAATCAACTGATAAGGGCTGAGGTCCACTGGGGGTGTTGTGGGGGCGCTCAATTATTCATCGCGCGTATTTTGGTCACGGGGCCGCCGCGGCCGCCCGTTCTCAGCCGTCAATATCGGCTTCAAGGGGTTGATTTACAAATTAATGAACTAAAAACATGCGTGCAAGTTTGCTTCGGAAAAAATAAGTAGTATCTAAGTACTACTTAAAGAGTGTTGAACGCCTGTACTTACTTACCTATTATATTTGGAAGAATTTTTCACCGGAAGATAAATTCTATCACATTTTACACTAGGTAAAGGTTACCATGTGTGTCGATAAATTTTGAAAAATATTTAGGTATTTTAAGTGGCGGCTCCGCGGCTCCCTTTATAAAGGGTAGCTTGAAATTTTTCATACATTTATGATACTAGTTATACCTGACTTAATAAGATGAAGTTGTTTTCGCTCTTAATAGGTAGGTACCATACGGTTCTCAGACTTCCTTTTTCATAACCAATGGGTACCCAACCAACCTAATCAATCAATCACTTCGGCACCATTCTAATAAACTGGATGTACCGCGACAATTTAGCATCAATTCCTTCTATATTTACCCTGGGTAACTATGAACTGCCATTCGTGGTTCTACCCTTTTCATTAATATTTACTTTGTTAAAATCACATATTTATAAATTTTGTAATGATTTTCATTCGTATTGCGAACATACCTTATGCAAGTTCTCGCTAATACGAACTCAAGACTATAAGTTTGATACACATTGATGAATTTCAATTTTAATCCAATAGCAATTACTGCACATTCAATTACGATAGAAAATCGAATCTTGCTAAACTGAGACCGGAAATGACGGCAATAAATTAATGGATATATCTGAAAGGTAATCAAAGTCACCTCCCGATACCAGTTTTTCGACCTTTCGACGTTGGTACTGACTAATTTGTATTTATCTCACATAAAAGTCTACATATTAGCGTTAGTTAGAAGCCTTGGCCTCAAAATCTCGCGTAACCTCGACAACCCGTGTTGTTCAACAGTCTGTTGATGTAAAAATATCGCGACTGAATAAGTAGATAAACTTACGTTAAATTCCACTTTTAGTTTTTATTTAGATTTTTACCTACGGTACACGTAAAATGTGACCAAAATTTTTACAAGGAAAATGGTTTTATTTTTGGGTGGCAAAACTACTGAAGTATGTAAATGCCGTAGGTTTATTTTGAACATGCAGTTTTAACTTTTATTTTATTAATAGTTTATAAAATTTTAATAAAATACTTTTTAACGTGGCAGACCGAACTTCACTCGGGCGCAGCCGCGGGCGGAAGCTAGTAACAAATAATCAGCTTTTTGTGTAAAATATATCGTTTATCAGTAACAGTAGGTATAAATTGTACCAGGGCGCCAGACGCGTTATCTCACAGCTGAGTTGTCGATGTGTGCGAATACGCGAATCGCGAATGTGGTTATATACTTGTACATATTCCACGATCGGCACCGCCTCCTCGCGAACTGGTTGCCAAAATGACTCACCATGGCGAACACTGATTATAAACCAGCAGGATTCCGTACACTTTGTTATATTTACGCTCATCCTAAAGATAAATGCAGTAATTAATTCACAAGGTCTCAATGTCATTTCTAGAATCATGGCTCGTTTGTGGTATAACAAGTATCTATGAAGGTTGTTCAGATATTCTGCAGAGAATGGTATAACGTAATAAATGAATATTAATGTATTAGGTACCTTATGCTAATTCCAATGTTTTACCTTCATATTATTGTTTTTGAGTTTGCATTAACTGCTAGTGGGTACTTCGTAAGGTGTTGAATATTTGTTTAAAAAAACTTTTGTTCATAACCTACTTAGTTACTCTAATCATGGCGGTCGTAGGTTTCAATATTAGACTCGCTACTGAACCCTAAAATGAGTACCTAATGATAAATGTGGCATTAAAATTTGTTTGCCAGTATACAATATAGTATATAGTTATGTAGGTAAATGATGTAGTTAATACCTCTTTTATTATATGTTATCCTGGTTGACATTTGTCCGTACATTGTGAGATCAACAATTTAATTACATCATTTGATTGTTAAGAGATTTTTAAACGAGTATAATAGCTTCACGAGTTCTCAAAAGCAGTTTTTAAATAATAACAATACTATAATAAGCCTGTTTAATAGTGTAATTCGGTTTTTAATTATTATAACGTTTTCTTAATACGTTGACGAAGCATGACCATACGGTTTAAATAAAAAAAATCGGCCTTGACTGTGGCGCCCAATATCAGAATCATAACAGAAACACCTCCTGCTAGGTCATGCCGCCCTAGTACAATTGTGCGAAATTGACGTAACTCACGCCCGCTCTCGATACAATACAAGTGTTTTTGCGGGCACGCGCCGTCTCGCAAATGGCTCTCATTGTTGACTCATCATTACGGTGGGTGCACAACAAAAGTGGACGCTGCACTATTTGCCCCAGTTTGCATTCCTTTGTAGGTCGGGGATGCCCATTCATAGACTTGGATTAGCAACGCGAACACCGCAAACAGGTCTTTGTCCTTGTGTTTGTATATTTTTTGCCACACACACATAGACACTCAGAGCATCGTAATATACCTCTATGTGTTTTTGGGTGTGTTTGTCGTAGACACTCTTTTTGTTTTTTTTTATGGCATAGTAGAGCTTATGATTTTGTAAATTTACATTAACATTGTTTTTTATTTAACTTAAGACTATAGACCAACTGCTAAGCCAGCATCTATTGCTTACTACGAGTATACCCAAAGGGAATGTAGAGGCACTTTATTTGGGCACAAATCCCTTTCTTAAAAAAAACAATGGGTCATATTAAATAAGGGAGACATGAACACTTGATATATTCGCATCAAACCAATTTACAATCAAATTGTTAATCTCCTTACGAAGTCAGTTTAAAATGAAATTAATCGCTAACAACGCGAACGCTTTGCAGGTTATAATTATTATTATATTATTATTAATTACGTTTAGAGATACAACGGGCGAAAGTCCATCGGAAATATTTATGTGAGCAAATTTCATGTGCAGTACCTACGGGTACTATCAGTGGTGGGCAGCGTATTATCGCGGGCGCGCTATCGGGCGAACGCGCGCTATCAGCGCTACGCACCGTGCGTGCGCGCTGCGTTTCGCGCACGCATCGCCCGCACGTCTCACTGATATTTCGTAAAGGGACCACTTTCGCAAACAACGGTTCTACTAAAATTCACAATACGTGAGAAACATTGGGAAACATGCGTTACGCACGTGCAGTACTCTACCTGAAGATAATGCGCAGAAATGTAGACTAATTAATCGTCGTCATGAATAAAAGTGCAGTTAAAAGTTAAGATCATTTGGATGTATGCGGCAATAGTAAATTCTAGATACAGATAACGCTATCAGTAATGAGAAACGAATGTGCTACGATAGCGAAAGATAACGAATGACAAATTGCAATAGATATAATAAAATTCTATGCACAAATTCATTTGTTATATGACACGTAATGATGTTTTATAACTGAGTAGGTATCTACCCAAGCATAAGTTTATTAAATTTGCTTAGGTGATCGATCCAAATGACACAAAATTAACTAACGCTATATTTTAGAAAAAATATACTTTACTTATTGCGCTCGAAAACAAAGTTATTGGGGTAAAATATCCATCCATCGCTGTTAATGCTCAAACGACATTCGTAGTTTTCACGCGGACAAAAGGATCAAGTCATATTTGCCAACAAAAATGGTCATGGGCAATCTTTTCGTGATATAAAAATGAGAAAAGGGGTTTATGCTAAGCCTTTTGATGCGGGTCCAATTGAGTATGGACAGGAGGACACATTCGCCGGTTTTTTGCTATTATTTGAATAATAAAACTGTCACTTTATTCCATCCTTGAGTGATATTTATTTTTTTGTATTGTTCACTAAGGGTTGTGCAAAGGAAGTCTAAGTGGACTCTTAATTCTTTTATATTTCGAATGCACTAATTTTATCCAAAACTGTTACAAAGATAACATCAAAACATTACCGAAAAGAAAAAGTTGTGTTTTTTGTTATACCAATGCGTATCGTAATTAATTGATGATTTGACTAAGAAATCGATTTCCTCCCTAGTAAACAGGTGAAAAAAGTGAGTCAATATCATTATTCATTACTAATTGCAAGATACCCTCGCGGTTTGGCTTGCTGTAGCGAAACACAACCCTACAATGTTTACCCTAGCGGACAAGCTCTCTATAAAACGAAGCAATTATAATAAAAATACAATTTTGTCCGCAACCCCACAGCAAATACGAGGGGTGTTCGCGAATAAAGCAAGCGTAAAACTCATAATACTCGTATCGACATATGCTGGATGACGATTCTTTCATAATTATGATTCATGGTTGGTATGAGAGATAAACTTGCATTGTTTATAGACATATTGATGGTTGTAATTGAAATTACTGTAGTAATTAGGGTTAAAATATAACAAAATGGTTAAGAATGTTTACTTGAAATACGTAATTCTAGAGTATTTCTAACCTATTGCTCACAAGGCAATCCTGAGTAAGCACCTTAGTAGTTTCAGTCAGTCTGGTACCTATTAAATTAGCAATTCTGTGATATTACCAAAATAAACATTATAATAAAGGTAATTTTAGGTTGTTTAACGTTGATGTAGAAATATTTGAAACAACTCGTTTATAATTTGCCTGTAAGTACCTACGGTTCCAACAAACTGATCAAACTTGTTTGCACAGAGTTGAAATAGGATCCTGTAACGGTGAATATCGATGTTTTGCATGTCGTTTCTATGCGGCGGTGGACGAGTTTATTGCGAATGATACCTGTAATTACCGCCTATCGCGGTGTCCATCTGCCGGACCGTCATTATGCACGCGCAGGAAATAACGTACGTCCACATTATTACTATTGATTTTGCTAAAAAATACACCTTTCAACCGTGGACGTGTTATGGAACATTCGGCGCTTGGTTTAATTTCAACCAGTTTTGGAAACATAAAGACGAAGGTTTTATCTAACAAAAACTAAGTTGTCCATTGCATTATGTCTTTTAGCCCATTTTTAATGTAATGTTTTTAAAACTTTAGTAAAAATTAACATGCATAAGGGCCAAAGTAATTGCGAAAGAGTTAGAACATTAACTTACGAGTGTGTCGATAGTTGTTGCGAAAGCACACAGTTTTTCCGACATTTAGCGATGTTAAAAGTCACAAATAAGGCAAAATGTTTTGTCTCATTAGCAATGGGTGGGGCAGAACTAAGTAAAGTATTACACAACCTTAAAATAGCACTAAAATGGCTGTTTTAAAATTAGATATTTATGTACCTCCGTAGTCACGGTCGATATTGAAAATAATTACGTGGGCGAGGTAGGGGCATAGGGCAGAAATACTTTGTGAAATATTTATGGCTACTTACATACACTTAAATGCGAAAATATTGATTGCGGAGGTCGAAGTGAATATTTTGCTGTTGTAAGGTTAGTATCCGCACACGTGGAACGAAGTTACTGTGCTCAGTACCTAAATATACCTACGCAACAGAAGTGTCTCACACAAAGTATCCAACGAATACGATTTCTACTTTCCAATGCATTTTAAAAGTATCGCGTCGGTGCAACGACCAGCATGCAGCGATGGGACGATCTCTCGTGGCTAGCAGATCGAGTCCGCCCAAGGACGTCCACTCCGCCACAGCCTCCAAAACCCGATACAACCTTATACCAATGACAGTAAGACCAAAACTCGTTTAACGCGTTTAAAAGATAATCCACCGGTAAGAAAAATGATCCTGTATAAAAAAGTAAAAAAGCTGAGAGCTTACCGTTGTTTTATTTTGTAAAGCTTCGGCCGGCAACATGGCCGCGACCGAGCGGCGAATTATCTTTGGGTGTATTTTATAACTAATTTAAGATTATTATCGTATGCAGATGCTAGATTAGTTATTATTAATATGACTTAATTCGAATAATACTTAGTTGTCGGGACAACTATGCTCGCTCGTAATAATGCTAAAAGACCTACTTAATTCTTGGAATAAAACTAGATACAAAAATACTAATAAAATATACTATTCCAAATTCAGTTTGTAAAATAAAAGTTCGTTACGCGCCACCCTGTCTGCGAGGCAGGTGCTCGGCAATATTTTGACAACGATACTTAGCAGAACCGCTCATTTTTTTTATTTATAATAGTTTTTTTGTACCCTCTTGACCCATTTCTGAAAAGTCGATGTTATCTCTACCGAAATGACTGTTGCATAATTTTATAACATAAAATTGAGTTATTGTATTTTAGAAATAAGCGCTAATTTAATTAAGTTTGTATGATAGAATAATATGTCATGTGAAATAGATGAATAGAAAAATCTTTTTTTAGAACGTAGAAATTGTAGAATTTTTACACGTCATTTTTTTTGATGAATTTTGACACTATTTTTAAATTAAATATAGCTTTAAGATTATTTTAGCATCACTCATTGCTAATGAGACAAAACCTAGCCTAGTATTTGAAAAAAGGTAATAAGCTTGGAATCCATCCATTCTGTAGTATCACGTAATTGGACCAAATTTTCTAACGTTGACACCTTAGAATTGATATCCGATGGGTTCATTGATTCCTAACGGCATTATCCGATGTGTTATTGTAAGACAATGCAGAAATCTTATATTCTTTCTTTTACGTACTTATTCACTGGTCACAAAACCTAAACACCGACCGATGCAATGTCAAGAATGCAAGATAACGTTAATAAATTCGCGATTTTACATTATTTACTCATTACCCATAAATTAGGGATAGAATATTCGTTGGTCCCATCGTAGACAATAGGAGGAAAGAGTGTATTGTTTCACTAGACCCGGGGAGTTTCGCTACAATGAGCGCATCCGGGTGCGGTCGGGGCGTGGACGAAGCGTAGACGCAATGAGAATATTATACTCGGCCAGCGATACCCTACACTGTCGCATCGTTCCCAATTACGAATTAAATCAAGTATGTAGGTAGTTATAGTTTTTTTAATATACATTCATAATAAGTAATTCTTCTACTTGCCTTCTAGAAGAATAACTTAATCGCTTATATCAGAAAATCGTATAGTTTGTTTCAAACTCATGTCTGAACGAGCTGAACTTAAAAGCTCGTCTGGTAAACACAATCAGTAGCTCTACAATTTGAAACAAGTAGCTATACGATTTTCTTATATAAGCGATTAAGTAATTCTTCTGGAGAGAGCTTTAAGCGCATCTCAAAACAAACAGAGTCACATGGTCGTGAAAACATCGACGGTTATATTTTTTGCATTGAGTATTTTACACAAAACCATGACCTTACAAGATGGAAAGCATTTTCCATAAATAGCTACCTAATTGCACATAATACACTATGTTCCTTTTTAAAGGTACTCTTAAAGGTGTATGATGGCAATGGCAACAGATCCGACAAGTAACCACTCCTACAAGTTTTTAAAATTAAACTTTAAAGTACACCATTAAAGTTAGGTACACCAAGGTAAGTCTCTTAAATCTCTTAATTATTTTTTACATAACTGCGATAAGTATTGACGTAACTATGATTGAAAAGGAATAACCGTAGAAAAGGTACAAAGTACACATTTATACCAGCATCTCAAACGCCAATTACTTTCGCGAATACATCGTTCGTGTTTTGACGTATTGTTATTTGGTATTTTGTAGTTAAAGTTTATACTTTTATGTGTACGATGGAGTCAAAAAACAATTGCTCTCGCACAATGTGATAGTGAATCAGCCAGCCGCAACAGCGGAGAGTTGCCTCTATGGTCTATTATTTAATTGTCTCGTTGTTAATATGGGAGATAAGAGGGTAAGGGTTCCCTAGATAGTATAAAATAATAAATTCGTGCAGGGCGCGTGGCAGGATGCTGGTGACAAATGACAAGGCCGCGGGTCCGCGTGAAATTACAATTATCTCTTTATGTGGTCCACCCTTACTCATTATGCAAACTTTGCCTTTTAATTGCCATTAATGAATAACAACGCAACAGAGTTATGTTATGTTGCTCAAATAAAATAATACTGTTGCTAATAGTGTAACTGTTTTGATATTTTTTGTAGTGTAAACTTTTCTTGAGACATGTATAGGCGCTAAGGTACGCTTAGATAAGCGCAGGGCTGTGGCTTTTAGAAAATGAGTAGATAAAACATCCTATATCTGAACTTCAATGAGCCATGCAAACATAGACCTCATTGTCTGTTCTTAAAATAAGGTTAAAATCATGATATTTTTTAAAACTTTAACAAACAAACAAATTGCAGACGCGGGCCGGCTGTTTAGCGCTCCGAGTGCATCATCAGTGCAATAACGCTCATTGTCGATCACTTTGTCCCTTACGGTTCATCGGTCGCGTCAATTTCGGACTCAACAAGCCGCTATGCGGGATCTGATTATTGCTTTTTTATTAGTTTTTTATGTAACCCTCGTCCGCTTTGCAGTAATGCTGCGCGCGCCGTGGGATAGGTCGCGCAAGTTTATGCTGGTATTAGCATAATGCGCTTTCGTGCACAGTGATATCGCATTGTTCACCAATTGACACCGAAATTTATAGCAGTGAGAATCGCAAATGCACTCCACAAAGTTGACTGTCCTCGAAATTCTTTAATGAATGCGAAGCAAACGCTTCCGCGCGAATATCAATACTAATTAAAGTAATTAACTAAACGTCCGAATCAAAGGTTAAAAGTGTTTAGAGAACGAACAATGGAGCATTTGCATTTCGGTTTCAATATGTAGTCAAATTATCATCCGCTAACGGTCGTGCGGTTCACCGCGATACGATGATTCTACACTTTGCAGATATTGCAAATTACCCTTGCTTGTTAACTGTAAATTGTATAACTGGAACTTAATATCTAAAGTCAATTTTTTTGTTGTGATTCTACCAGTTTTGTCATGATCATTTGCTCGTGTTAATTACTTATATCTTTCTTTAACACAGACATTCTCACTGCGCTAACGGTCAATACTTTAGTTAATTGATGTGTTTTTTATTGTTTGTTTATTTTAGTAATGCGATTCATTAGTACTAGAGTTGCAGACGACTGAATTCTAGCAAATCTATCTTACAGTTTAAAAGCTATTTTTTTATTTCATCCGTGTGACTTTCTTGGCCTTTTTTTTCTTTTACCCTATAAAAGAAACATTTGACCAAGCTTTTAATCAATAAAAATCTGCAATAAAGCGCCTCAAGTAGAGTTCCCATACGATACGCGTAGGTCGACATTATACCACTCGGAGTGCATACGTCATCGATATGCAAACGATTGCATACTTGACTCGAGTGCACTCTATTCTTCGCCACTGAGATGAGTGGCTATGACATTTGCTGCCATTGTTTTTGCTACGGAATTCGTAGGGGAATAGTTTTGATCGTGGGAAAAAAACTTAATTATTTTTACTGATTACTCCATATTTATTTACGTATAATAAGTTTGACGATACTATTTGGCATATAATCTTTTTTATAGAACGTGTGTGTGTTTTCATAGACGTAAAGGGGTTTTCAGATTTCGCAAAGATTGCTCGTAGCTTATTGCTACGAGTACCTACACTATCTCGTGGACTTAGTGGATTAAATGTAGAGTCATTTCATATTGTGGTTTTAGTTATCCCTTATTAAGATAAATATAAGCATATTGTCAATTAGCTAATTACTTTTGTCGTCGAGAAATACTTTTGCGAACGTTATTGATGAGTACCTATCCATTTGATTAAAAGTCGATTTCCCCTTTCGTCTATCAATTCGTTCCACGTGTCCCGTATGAAATCATTAATGTGATAGATAATGAAGATTGGCACATCGTCGCCTCATATTCAATAGATAGACTTTCAGTGAAAAGAAAAGAATTTAATATGGTATAAAACCTGTCTAATAAATGCCTTTGGGTACAGTTTCAGAAGTTTTTGTTATAGGTGTACTTACTCGTAAATATTGTTTCTGGCGTAAAGCTCATTTTTTGGTTTGATCTATTAATTCATTGAAGGAATCTACAACCGCCAATGTTAAGCATCATAAATTAAGCGCTGCATAGGATGGTTAGATTAGAAACTCAATTTTAATTACCAACCGCCTTTGGATAAACGCAGCCACATTCCCCAAAGTCGACGGAAGCCGCGCACGATGCACAGCAACAAAAAATATTGCACACAGCTTGTTCTATTTTTGAGTGCATTTCGCGCTATTTTGGCGTTCCCTCCGTAGGCAATGTGTCAATGACCCCGTTTGCGTCGTTGTTCACGCACTTTTCGGAATTTTTGGGGCGATTCATGCGGAGTTAAACGTCGACTTGTTTTCAGCGCGCCCATTTTTGTTGTTACTACTACTCGTATTTGCATTTACTAACACATTTCATTATGATCAAGTATTTTGTGTGTTTATTAATTAACAGACAATGTAAATTACCTATCTTAATGTATTGATATTAACAATGTTATGCGCAAATTTTGCCTATGTATACCGTTCCTACCAATTTAGCCAATGCTAAATTGGTAGGAACGGTATACATAGGCAAAATTTGCAATCCTAGTGGAGTAGATCACTTACGAATATTTTTAAAAGGTTAAAAACTTCTTGATAGATATTATATTTTTACCCTCATTGAGTATAGTAGGTACCTATTATTATTAGGTATTTTATAGACTATGTTTTTTTTAAAATTAGGTATGCAATACGCAATAACATGGGATTGTGTCTATCTACCTTACTTACCTCTTAGTAGGTTAAACGGCATTTGCCACCAATTAAAGTAGGGCTATTATGGTATAATAGTTATTGACATACATAATTATTCGACGAAAACCTTGCATGTATTTCAACGGCTTATATTTATTTAATGTAAATGCAACGAGGCATATTAATTCGATATTTATGATAATTAGCAAAGCGAACTACAGAACTTCGATGTCGGCGAGAAGTTTAGTGTTAGCATACAAAGGGACGGCAAGGCGAGGCAGCCGTTTTTTATAAGCCGAAATCGGCTTTATCGTCTCGGCGCGTCGGCGACGGCGCACACAGGCGCGGAGTAGTGTCGCTGCGCGCGCGCACTCACGCACACAGCGACCCGCGCCCTCCTCAGCGCGCTGCAATTCGTCGGCGGCGCGCTCTGCCCGCGCCCTCTCGCCCGCACGCAATTGCACTGCACTCCGCTGCGGTGCGTGCGTAAAAAGCGCACGCAGGAGGTGCGGGGCGGGCGCGAACAGACCGCGGACGCGCCTGCAACCGAACCAACAGTCATCGCCAGACGCTCGTAAGAGCACGCCGCCCCCACAGGGCGTATTCCACCACTGTAACGCTTGCGCAAAACAACCCCGACCGTGTTACGAACTTTTAAAAGTGAACAGTGTGAACATTTTCATGAGTTTTCCGAACATTTTCCTGTAGTTTTTTGTTACTTCTGGATTTTTCACGGCGAAGGGTGAGTTAATTTATTTTTTTTATTAATGGAGGGTTTTGTAAACATTAAGTTTTCTAGAAGACTGTGAATCGGTCAGTCTTGGACTTGGCGATAACAGGTTTGAATAGTATAAGTTTTTTTATTGGCGATTTTCTGCTGCTGTACTTTATACTCTTGCGTGCAGTGAATAAGAATAGAATTGGGCAAGCTCGCACCATGCCAATTCGTAAACAGGAGGGACGCCGGTGCTTTCATGATTCCCCTAAGTTCGATTTACCTGCCGAATAAAAGGTAAAAAGTCAATTTGGCTAGGAAGGGCTATAGAGCGAAATATGTAAATGGGGAAGGGCGGTGCAGTCGGGCTCGGGCAGTCGCGCTGGTAGCCCAAGCCTCAGTCGCCTCTCTCGCTGCGCCGCGCTGCGCTCGCTTGCACGTCTCTCGATTGGAACTCAGCCTTGCGTTGCGTGTGTGTATCTCGGTCTCGGCGGATTGTATTATCAGTTTACCCAACGCGGGCCGTGACGCGGCTGGCTCTACCATGTATCCCGGTTCGACGTTTGAAGGAGTTTTGCCGGGTACGTAAATGTTTGCTTTGTTTTGGTTACACTTTGTGTCGGTAAATTGATTTATCACTAGCAATAGTTTTAGGTTGTGCGTTGCAAAAGTTTATGTTTGGAGTTTTCTTTAATGTCATTGTTCCATTAAAAAATATTTAATTTCTTGATTAAAATACAATTAGGGTTTTGTATATTTTATTTGCAAAAATATTAATTAAGGGCATTTCCAATTAATTTATTACTTTAAACTTTATTTACGTTGACAGTAATAAAACTGCAAGCACGAACGACTTTTCTCAAAGGAAAATATATATATATACTTAGATAGTTAAATAATTCAAAAATAGACCGGAGGTTAAATTTATTAAAAAACTTAAAAGCTCATAAATATGTATTTACTTGTTCACAGAGTCTCAATTTAAGAAAATGGGAAGTAGCGAGGGTCAGCAGACTTTCTGTCTAAAATGGAACCACCACAAGACCAATTTGGTGGAGATCTTAGAGGCGCTCATAAAAGTAGAGACGTATGTGGATTGTACGCTCGTGGTCGACGACCAGGTGACCTTCAAGGCGCACCGGGTGGTGCTCGCAGCCAACTCGCCCTACTTCCAGTCGATTTTGGCAGACGTGCCCATGGACCACTGCAGCATCCTCTTCCCGGGGGTCAAGGACTTCGAGATGCGAGCGCTTCTCGAATACATGTATACGGGCGAGGTGAACGTCACGCAGGCCCAAATACCGCGAATAATGAAAGTAGCGGAACAGCTCGAAGTCAAAGGTTTGTTCGATATGACGGAGCTCCGTCGTCGGCCGGGCACCAGCGAGCGCACGCCGGCCGCCTCTCCGCCGCGAGTGGTGCCGGCGGCGCCGTCCAGCGTGTCACCGCCGGCGCCCGCCCCGCCGGCCCGCTGGCCGCCACCACCCGCCGCACCGGTTCTGTCAGCCGCCTACGAATCCGTCGACATGAATCCACTCAAGCGCAAGAAACTCTCTAGTATGCTGGCCACCCGCGACACACCTATACTGAGAAACGTCCTCGCCCAGTCATCTCCGATAGATTCCTCTCAGCCCATTTCTCTCGTCTGCCATCCCGTCAATAATACAGTTCCACCCCGCCTGCACTCTAATGGTTCCGCCCACGAGCCTGAGAGACCACCTAGCCCACAACGTCCCTTTGACTACCGTCCTCGTAGATTGTCATCGAGAGCGTCATCCCCTCATTACAACAGATCCGATCGCTCGGAAGATGCTCACTCTCCTTACACGGAACGTTCGTTCGAAGAAGACAACTCACGCAATTTTCACCCTTCTCCACCACCCCCGAATTTCCAACCAGATGTTAGAGCAGGACTCGCGCCTTACGTACCACCGCAGCAAAAGCCCGAATGGAAACGTTACAAACAATATACGCGGTCGGATATAATGTCGGCAATAGAATGCGTTAGAAATGGAATGAGCGCTCTACAAGCCTCTCGTAAATATGGCGTTCCATCACGTACTTTGTACGATAAGGTAAAGAAACTTGGCATTACGACCAGTCGGCCAATGAGTAGAGGAGTCAAAAGGGAGAGCAATGGTGCTGCATTTCCGTACGGATTGAGCGGCACAGGAGGAAACGACGATGGAAATCCAGCGACACCTCTTATCGATCCGTCGTTCCTACAACAAGCATTAGAAGGTGCAACTAGAGACGGCGGGCGCGAGGCTCTGCACGCCATGGCCCTAGCAGCAGCCGCGCACGCAGCACTTGCCCCTAGATCGCCTCCGCGGTCAGCGCCGCAGTCGCCCCGATCACCGCTACCCGACGACGATCACGTAGAAGATCTTTCAGTATCTCGACGTCACGATGTAGACCCACCTTCCGGAGTCATAGTCCCGCCTAGAAATTTTGCTCTAGATTGCAGTAGCGAAAGAGATTGAACATAAGAACGTCGTAATTTGCGTACATTCTAAAAAGACTGACTTAGGCGTACAAAGTTAGAATAAGGCACTATTGGTAGGCTACTGGTAGGACGCGCCGCGCGCGCACGCCACTCCGACCTGGCGCTCCGGCCGGGCGATTGCAATGGGCCCCGCGGCCACTTCTATTCTACCTCTCTTCTTTATTTATTTTCTTGGTTTCGAAGCCCAGTAGCGAAATAAAATTTCCGTTACAGGGCTTCCGATACTTATTTGTGATTTTATTTTTTGTTTATTTCTTCTTTGACTTTTATGTTTTGTAAGTTTTTAGATCTTTGTTAATAGACTAGACAAAATAGGTTAGCTTTAATTAGATGTAATAATTGTGTTTGTTTGAGCGGTAACTGTGTAGGGCCGAAGGGCGCCTCGGGCGGATCCGCCTAGCCGAGTTATTGTGCAATTTCGTTGTCCGCGACTGTGATGTTTTTATAGACTGAAGCCGCTACTACCTCACGCTCGCTACAGCTTACTCTAGTCCTCCGCGTCGCACCGCGCCATCATGCAGAAAGCACGAGGATTGTGACTCGATCATGAAGTTTCTTGCGGGAATGGACCGTGCGTGCGACGTGTGACGCTCATGTCACTGCGAAATGCGACCAATTTACCTACCCATTACCTTTAATTCCTATACTTTACGGGTTAGTATATTTAACTGTTTGTCGATTGCCATAATTTGTTGTTAATCTAGTTGTGCTCACTGTCATCAATATTAATAGGTTCCTGTACATATCACTTTAATCGTAGCACAAGCACAGTCATTTTAATTTAAAATAATAGAAAATATTTAACCACTTAGTGAAATGCTCAATGTCTATAAGTTAACACTGAAAAGTCGTCGCGATTCGCTATCATATTTATACGTAATAGTATATCTACTTGTAGGTTGATTTTGAATAATTAGTGTAGTTAATGTTTTAGTAAATATAACGGAACACAATATTATAAATTGTTGTAAAATATTGAACCTAGTTAATATTACTACGGTGTATTTTTGTGGCACTGTCTTTGGGGTTGATTTTCACACTGCGATGATGAAATAATTAATAATAACCTAAGAATGAATACTATTTTTATACCGTTACACATTAACTCTATCTATCTATCTGTGTTGAATTCTAATAAATTATGTTAATTTTATCATAATTGTTTAAGTTAACTAACTGTATGAAAAACTTTTATTTCATAATTCATTGCAAGACTGATTTGTTACTTTAGTCTAGTTTGAAAATGCCATAGATACGAGTATATTACTTTATAACTATTTGCATACGTAAAGTTTAATGTAAGTTTTAACACTTGAGTGCGTGTAGACGCTGCACTTTGGAGGTGTCACTGTGTTGTGCCTTTGTTTTATTGAGATGTATTACTTGTACGAGTATGTTAGGACATTCCAGTAGACGCACTGTCGTGCTTTGTGTTCAGGCCTTGATGAAGGCATTTTCCAATAAGAAGCTCTGAAATGCTATAATAGCGTGTTTTATTGTATGTAAATAAATAATACAAGCCCATTATTACCTGCTTAAGGTACCATTAAAACTATAGTACCTCAGTTTTGTTAAATCAGATGTTATGTAATTATTATTACCCACTTTTGTGCCTATAAACATATATTTTTATTATATTAAGTACAATGTTATGCACTTAGAGTTCATCTTATAAGTTGTGATTGCAAAATTTCGTAGTGTAGTTAGTTATGCTATTGTATCTACATGTCTAAGTTATATTAGAACAAGTAGTTTATTTCGGACATACATATTATTATAAGAACTCTATATTTACAAATAATATAATGTTATGAATATAAATTAAACGTTTAATAATTGACATATTTTTTCACTGCGTAACTCAGACACACGTACCTACCTACCTACTACCTAAGTCAGACTCCAATAGGTAATTGCTTAAATATTACCTGTACACTTGGGTATTATATTAAATACAAATGAATGAAGTTAAGAAATAAAATTCATTGCCTACTTCTACCTAACTATATTTCAGAATAATTAATCGGCACAAATTGAATATGAGTATCAGTCGGATAATTACAAAATTAGGAAGAGTACGAGTATAGTTCTTAATTAATGTATTTTTAGTAACAACGCCATTTTTTTATATTTTAAATAGTCTTTATAATGTACAGTCCAGTCTAGGGACAATTTCCGGATCCGTTTTTTCACGAACCTCCATTTCATTTATTGCCACCGTCTTGAAGGTAGACACCGTAGGGATTTATAATTGGTCTAATAAGGTCTTACAAAATCAACTACATTTCTTTTAGGGGGTGATTCTACTGCTCTAACAACTTTTACTATGGAACCACCATCAAAGTCTTTAAAAGACTGTGGTTTAAAATAAAATGGTGTATTTTTCGCTGATTTTTTGTTTGAACTTTTATTTTGAGTACATCGAAATACTGATAGTTTACCTACAAAACCTCAAAAGCAGTGATCATAATTTTTTTTTTTGGGATTTCGATATCCCATAGTCCCATGCTCCCATGTCCCATGGTAAATGTTGTTCTATTAGAGCAGCAGAATCACCCCCTAAAAGGAATGTAAATTGATTTTATTAGACCTTGTATTAATGTATGTTGTAGAGTAGACTAGAAAAGTAAAAGAACCTGAAAGAGGAAACGGTGCAGGTTGTCATACCGACAACAAAAAATGTTAGAAGAACCGATTTATGTAAAACGAGACGGTAAAGAAGGCTTTCAGTTTCAGTCTCGGGGATTTTCTCGAATCTCGATCAAAGTATTTACTTTGTCTATTAGCGCCATCTCGTGCCAACATGCGATATCATTTTTTCTTGTGCTTGCCGCCTGTCGAGGGATCACGGGGGTCTTACTCTGTTGTACACACGGTCCCACCCCACATCAACCTGATCTGACAAATGTCCGCTAACTTATTTCAACGTTATGTTGATAACATAGAGTTCCATATTATTTGATATATTTTGACAGATATGCGGGGCCCACTGTACCTACGTATTTCTGTAACGTTATTTGCTATTTTTATGTATTGAATTGAAAAAACAGAGGAAGGGGCAGAACACTTAAAAAACTAGTGGTTTTGCATTTTTTAATAAAGTTATTTTTTATCGTCATCATAAAATGTAACGTGTTCTGAGATGACGTAATAAAATCATACCACTATTTCTCGGCCTCCTATTGGTCAGTACAAATCATCAGACTTCTGTCAAAAATACAGATGCCAAAAAATATAAACAAGTTGCATGTGAATGATGTTTTTTCTGCAATTATTAAATTTTACTGGTGTTATTGTTCATAATATTCTTCGATAATGGATCAAGACGAATCCTTCTTAAACCCTGATGTATTTAACGTACATGACATCACTGAAATTGAAGGTAAGAAAAACTTTGTTAATTGTTCATGGTAACTATTTCTTAGAATTTCGTCATTTGGCGCTGTAATTTTTGTTTCAGACTTCCTCAACAACTGCGATGATGCTTTCATGAGAAAATTAGAAGAGGAGTTAGCGACCACAGATGATTCTGGGTTACTTAGTATTGACACTAAAGTAAAAGAAACTTCCTCGCAATCACAACAAAGTCCTCATTTCGGAAGTCCCGGAAATCCTCTTGTGTCTCAGTACACACATGCTGCGCGAGCTTCGCCACTATCACCACCGAACATTAAAAGGAGTCCCGTGCAGGTGGTGCCAAGTAGTGGTTATGAGGATGGTTACAAATTACGTAAAACAAATGACGGTGCGCCGTTACCCGACGTGACCCAACACAGTCAAAATAGAGTCCCTTCTCAAGGCCCAATGATTTTACAGCAAGTTGTTCAGAACCCGCTGTACGTAAACTTGGCGCCAGGAAGCATACATCAGCTGCCTGATGGCCGTGGCTTAGTTCAATTAGATAGTGTGCCACAAATAAAACAGACTAAAATCCAACAGTCTGCACAGCCATTACTTATCCAAAACAGTCCTAAAGGAATGACTCCTCTTATTTTGAAAACCTCAGATGCTAATTTCTCACCAGTGATATTGCAACCAAATATTATAAATACAGAGGCCCAAACATTAATGTACACAAGTGCTCCTATACAAGGTAAGATTTAAAAAATTGTTAATAGTACTGTAAATGCAGTAAAAGTGGCTAACTGCCAGACTCAGAGACATTAATTAAATTTAATATATAATAAGTAATCAAATTGAATTTCGCTTACAAAAATTAATCGACTGTGTCATCCGGTGGGACTCAAACCCACGTCCCTTTGCTATCCGGGCGAGTGCTCTTACCAACTAAGCTACGGAGGACGTTAGTCAGCTGACGAATTTTTGCAAGTGATTGCTACGCCAGTAAGCCGGAGTTCGATTTCATCAGTACTTGGGGAATGTACCCGCATGTAAGCGAAATTCAATTTGATTTCGTAAAAACTTGCAAAATAATTGCTTAAGTTATAAAAATAATTATATAATTAAGTCTTATTCTGTCACTTTTTGGACAATGAAATAGAAAACAATGGCATGAGATTTAATGTAGGATTAACTTCAATTTATGTCTCTGAGTATGGCAGTTAGTGACACTTATATTTTAGTCAGAATTTATTATGAGTTTGGTTTACTTTTCAGGATCTACACAAAATATTCTCAACACCAAACCAAGTTCTGACAGCAGACCTGTCCACACATTTTTCACAAGCAATAGTGGGCCCACATTGTTGACAACTGGCATTCCAGTAGTATTAGATGGTGATAAAATTGCTCTCAGTCAGGCACCTAATCTAGGAGTCCCCAAGGTTAAGGAGGTTAAGCGAAGTGCACATAATGCTATTGAGAGGCGTTACAGAACCAGTATCAATGATCGAATAATAGAACTTAAGAATATGCTAGTGGGTGAAGAAGCTAAGGTAAGTGTTCTTACTATTTCTCTTATCAGCGTTTTCCATTAGTGGTATTGCCTAGCCTTGGAGTAAAATTAAACAAAAGGATACAAACAGTAAACTAACCTAAGTAATAAGTTAACCTTATTATTATTCCTATGAGACTAAATTAAATTGAGAACCCCTGCTTTAGATACAATCATTGGTACTGTAAGCAATTTATTGTGCTTCTTCTAGGTTCCTGTATGATTTTTAAAGAATGTATACCTACTTCTAAAAACAATACTTTTATTAGGCTTAATTATGTGTTAAATAAAATGAGTTTTCATAAATTTTATATTGTACTAGTTTTCCATAATATAAACTTTTATCCCCCATTTCACTCCCCTTAATGTTTTTATATCGCGACAAAATGTAGCCTATGTCCTTTCCAGGGTCTCGAACTGTCTCCATATTAAATTTCATCTCAATCGGTTCAGTCAAGAGGTAACAGACAGACAGACACACTTTTGCATTTATAATATTAGTAGGGATTAATAAGATTAATGTAACTTTTATAATTGGCTGTCTCACTGAAGTGAGTGGTTTTTAATAGTGCAAATATGTAATATTTTTGTAATGTAAATATAAATGAAAAAAAATAATAAGTAGCTCGCAATCTGAACAATAACCTAAACAATTTTATCATATTTACAGTTAAACAAATCAGCAATATTGAGAAAAACTATTGAATACATCAAATATCTACAAAATCAAAATGCCAGATTAAAACAAGAAAATATGGCACTGAAAATAAAGTACCAGGTACCTGGTACCAAAGAAACAAGTTATGAAGGTGCATACACACCACCTCATAGTGACATATCTTCGCCTTATCATTCACCACATGCTTTGGACAGTGATTCACCAGGATCCCCAGATTATAAGGTAAAAGACTTAGAACTAAATGTTTATAAAATCGAAATTATGATGATAAATATTATATTTAATATTTATCATCATAATTTCGATCGAATATCGATCAAGCCAACTAGACAAATGTCAAACAACTTACGGCGACAATGTTACAATACCTAAGTTTAACACCATTGCTTTTTTATTTCAATCATTATTTTTGTTATATTCATCGTTGAAAGTCATTTGACATTTGTCTAGTTGGCTTGATCGAGTAGTAAATGTTATCAGTGTCTGATTCAGATGACCAATTTCTGATTTTTGGTCTGAGAAGGTACTTATCATGTTATTTGAATGCTTTTTTATTATGATGGCACTAAAAGTTGTAAACCACTTACTTCACTCAGGATTTATGGTGCAATATTTCTTTAAACTAATATTTTTAGGTGGAAGACAAATACTCAAAAATAGTTATGGGAATGGGAGACCATTCTCGTCTAGCGCTATGCGCCTTCATGGTTGGGCTCATCGCCTTCAATCCATTCAGCTCTTTCTTAGGCAGCTTTGTGTCTGAATCTACGAGTAATGACTTCTCAGCAAGAGTTGACCAGAGGAAAATTTTATCTGATGATTATAGCAGTGAGTACACTAATTTATACTTTATATAAATTGTTTTCTGTCCTTATTTGGAAAAAAATAATAAGATCTTTTTATTTTGCTACAGGTAACAGTGGAATGTCATGGGCGTCTTGGCTGTTTAATACATTCTTCATTTATTTAATCAATTTTGTCTTACTCGGAGGATGTCTTGTGAAACTGTTGGTTTATGGCGATTCTGTACCGAAATCACAGTCTAAAGAAGCTGGACTTTTTTACAAACATAAGAAACAGGCTGATGAATATTTAAAAAAGGTATCAATTTGTTCGCTTAAAACATACCTTGCCATCATATTAATAAGCCTTTATTCTAAAAACTAGGTTTTAGCTGCAATGCAGATTGCATTATTTCCTGATTTATAGGATATCCCTGACTTTAGTGCCTCCTTAACGCCTATTGAGTGCTATGTCTTGTCCTGCTGTCAGTTTGAACTTGTCCACCCATCTCACGGAAGGTATACCGCGATTGTGCTTCCCATCTCTTGGGTACATTTCGCCACTACTTTGCTCCATTTTCCCTTATAGTCACGCATAATGTGCCCTGTCCATCTCCATTTCTGTTGGTCTATTCTTGTTAGTATATCAATGTTTGGGTATGAAGATTGGTGCCATACCATTGCTTATTACGAGATATACAATTTATGTTTTGATTACAGGATGATGTAACTAACGCGCAATTAGAATTACACCGATCATTGGCTGTATGTGGTAAGAGTGTGCAAGCAGGCGGTCAAGGACATGCCAAGTATTCAGCTCTGGCAGCTGCGGTGCTTCGGCAGATACTGCAACGTTTGCCATTCGGTGGTTATTTAACACGACGCGCTGGCGATCTGTGGAGCGACAGGTAAAAAAATGGATAAAATAAACAATTGTTCTTATCGATTTACAAGTAACTTAAAGCAATAAACCATTAACAAAAAAGAATTACTATAATAAACACTATGATTAAAGCTTCTGACTTTTTCTAAATGTGTAACTGACTAAATGTATACCACAAGTATTAATTTTGATCAAAGTATATTTATATACTTTATGCTAATTCACACTGCAGAGTAAACATACATGAAAATCATCAACAATATTCTTCTTTATTGACAACAGTCCTGCCCGACGAGCTACACAGAAATGGGCAGCTGAAGTGTCTAGCGTGTCTCATCGACTGGCCCAACTAGAGATTCTATCGAGCCACAGCGGTCGGAGCGAGCGCGTACTGCTAGCGCTTCAAGCTGTCAACCTGGCCGAGGTGTCTGGCAACAGGAAACTGCTGGCAGATACATACGTCACCGCTGCATTGGTCTTCAAGGATTACATGCCCAAGATCGGGAACTGGCTTTGTGGGTAAGCATCATTTTGTGTTCTGTTTAGTTTCCTGAGGCTTTGTCTCCTATTTTCGCTATACGCGGCGTCTGACGTCAGCGACAACGTTGCGATCGTCGTTTGTATGCAGCGCGGCGTCCGATGTCAGCGTGTAAAAGAGATCACAGGAGTACATCTCCATAGTAACCTTTTTGACGTAGCGCTAATAAATAAATAAATCAAAACCAACCAACCAATCAAAACCAATGTAAACAATCTTCTCACAACCCAGAGGCAATGCCGGCGGCCATTTGAACCAACCCATCAGGTTGTGAGTATCTAACAAATTCAAAGTTCTTTAGAAAAGGCAAATACTTTTTTGTTGCACTTATTGAAGAAATAGAAAATTACTGGAGATATATAAGGGTTTACAGTCATTCTCAATCCAGCCACAATTCCAAAAAATAGAGTCCAACAAATTTCCACTTCTATAAAGGAATATAATAATCATTAAATTCTAGGTACTACCTCCGGCTCTGTCGCGTGACATGCACGGACTCGTGTGCCCTGCCTCCTGTGCGACTGCGTTGGGTTACCAGTGCACGTGGTCAGAAGTTCCTGCGCGCGCGCCGTTGGAGCTACGAACGAGCCCATCCTCCTTCCGCCCTCTTCTGCCGCCTGCCTGACCCGTCTGACCCGCTTGCTTATGCTATGAGAGTAAGTTGTCACTATAACTAAAGACCACTGAGGCCCTACTCCTGTTGATGATGTCCGTACTTTCGAGTCTAGCCATCACGCTGATTCGCGTTGTCATTCTGTCGTGAGTGAAAGGGATGGCTACATTCGAAAATACGGACATCGTCAACCGGAATAAGGCCTTAGAAGGTCCTCCGCGTGCGCCGGTGGAGCTACGAACGAGCCCATCCTCCTTCCGCCCTCTTCTGCCGCCTGCCTGATCCGTCTGACCCGCTTGCTTCTGCTATGATAGTGACTTGTCACTATAAATAAAGACCACAAAAGTTCCTGCGCGCGCGCCGGTGGAGCTACGAATGAGCCCTTCCTCCTTCCGCTCTCTTCTGCCGCCTGCTTGACCCGTCTGATCCGCTTACTTATGCTATGACAGTAAGTTGTCACTATAAATAAAAACAACAAAAGTTCCTGCGCGCGCGCCGGTGGAACTACGAATGAGCCCATCCTCCTTCGCCCTCTTCTACCGCCTGCCTGATCCGTCTGACCCGCTTGCTTCTGCTATGATAGTGACTTGTCACTATAAATAAAGACCACAAAAGTTCCTGCGCGCGCGCCGGTGGAGCTACGAATGAGCCCTTCCTCCTTCCGCTCTCTTCTGCCGCCTGCTTGACCCGTCTGACCCGCTTGCTTGTGCTATCAGAGTAAGTTATGTCCGCAATTTAGCTTATCATTCATGAGTCTGTGGTGGAGAACGTGCTTTTCTGCCGCCTGCCTGACCCATCTGACGTTAAAAAACAAATGCGAAATTTTACGGTCCTAGCACGGTCATGGCATGGTATGGTACGGTGTAGTGGGCACAGACAGACCTTTAATGTGTCTATTTTACTCCCACATCAACTCGGCACTCAAATGTACCAATTAAATAAATAAATAAATTGTTTCAACAAACACACCAATTACCTAGCCCCAAACTAAGCGTGAGCTTGTGCTATGGTGACATATACATTTATAAACATCCATGACTTTGGTACAAATGCTCGTGCTTATCACACAAACATTTGCCCCTTGCGGGATTCGAACCCGCAACCGCCTGGTTTAGAAGTCCGTGGCGCGCACCACTACACCAAGACGGTCGTCCGCTTGATCTTTTTGGGGTGGGGAAGCATACTTGTGGTCCACCTCGGGCAGCGACATCAAAAACTCCAGTTCGTGATGACGGCTAAACGAATCCTATCAGCGGTGGTAGGCACTATTAGTTGCTGCCTGGTAGCTACCACCCTTCCACTGTAGCCCGGCGCCAAGCAGCTTGCTGTGTTCCGTCGGTGAGTGGGAGTGTCAGAACCTTCTGGGTGAGCTCGCTCCACCGTCGTCTCTGTCTACGTATGGCTTAGTCTAGAACGAAGAGCAAACCCATTTCATATAAAAAATAAAACTCGTATCTTTTATGTTATCCTTGTAGGCGTATCACCTGGACCTACTTCAGAAGAGCCTGCAGATGCTATTATGCGCGGACGAGCGCGGCAACACGCGCGACGTGCTGGAACTCGTGAAGCTCATCACGGACGACGTCTCCACCGACGCGCCGCACCACACCGGTGAGTGTTGTTTGTAAAATTATAACTAAAATATAATAAGCTGTAGATACACGGTCTAATTAAGTTTAAGGATTCCGTACCTTAAAAGGAAAAGGAACCCGTAGTTAGTTAGTTTTGCTGGGCTTTTTCCGCACATAGCCGCTTGATTGGGCCATTGTACGTATTGTGTGTGTATCCTTCTACTCCAACCAACCCAGGCTCTCCCAAAAAGCTATTAGCTTCTCTAGGTTGCCGCACGCTTCCGGGAGTGATGCTGGTGATTGAAGAATACCTGCCCGTTGTTCCGCCACGGTCCTGCAGTCCATCAGCACGTGTTGTGGCGTTTCTTCGGCCTCCATGCAGCCTCTGCATAGGGGGCTGTCTATTACACCTATGGTGAATAGATGCTTGTTAAGGTGGCAGTGACCTGTTATAACTCCTATAACTTTGCGTATTTTGTCCCTGCTTAGTCTTATGAGGTTACGGGCAAACCTTTTTGATGCTACCGGAACCGCATCCTTTGTTTGCCTGTATCCCTCACTGTTTCTCCATTGTATTAAGTGGGTTTCTTCAGTTTTTTCACGGAGCCATGTTCTTATTTGGGCCTGCGGTATTGGCAACAGTGGTTCCGGTCCATATCTGTCGCCATCGATCCCCTTTTAGCAAGATCGTCAGCCGCGTCATTGCCAAGTGAATTACTATGTCCTTTTATCCATTGCAGTGTTATGTTGTTATTTTCCGCAATGGACTGGAGTGCTTTGTGACATTCCAGAATGAGGATAGAGTTTATGTTGTTGTTTTGCAGAGCTTGAAGCACAGATGCACTATCAGAGATGATTTTGATATTCAGGTCTCTGACGTCTCTGGCTGCAACCGCCTGTGCTGCTCTGGTAATGCCAATGCATTCTGCTTGGAATATTGAGTTCAGTTTGTCAAGAGTGGTTGATATTTTGATGTTTAAATCATTCGAGAAGACACCAGCTCCCGTTCCTTGTGAAGTTTTGGAGCCGTCTGTGTATATCCTGACCTCATTGATGCCAGAGCTGTCTTTAGGTTCTGCAGTGAGTTGGATATTGTATCTTCGATCGAAGACGTGATGACTCAAGGTTTTGTCCATAGGTGTCTCCAGAAGTGGCTTTTCCTTCAGGATACCTTGCAGAACTTTTGAGTGTGGTGTTTCTATGGTTTGTTTCCATAGTCCGTTTGCTCTTATTCTCAATGCAGCTGCCTTTGCCTCCTCCTGTACGACCAGATCTAGGGGTCTTAAGTTCAAAGGAACCCTTATAGTACCACTATGTTGTCTGTCTATCTGTCAAGACCTTTTTCTTAGGATCGCGTGGAGGTATCAATTTGTAATTAACATCAAATACTTATGTCTACGATCCCACAGCTTCAAGCTGTGAAAAATCAGCTTCTAAATCAACGCAATCTGAAGATATGGCCATTTTAGCCGTATTGAGCACAGGGGTATTGTCTGATTAGTTCATGCGCAACCCTCCTGCTCGCCCGCCTGACGTGCGAGAGGTGGGGAAGCCCCAATTGCATGCGAATATCATGGGAAATCCCCTTCCCCGCAACACCGCCCGTCTCCGCTGACATCTAGCATACTACGCCACCTGAAAATCCTCCTGAAGCCTTAGTTTACTCTCTTTGCATGCTTAAAATTTTTGCTGATGATAACATTACGGAGTATTCTGTTCCTCACACACAAAGACAAAAACGATTGGAATACATGTTTTGTTTAATTTAAATTTTCAATCATGAAATTGACAAAAACCCTTTTCATGCGCGAATTCTGCGCATCTATGACGCAATAGGAGAGTTGGGCCTTAACAAAGTGATTCGTGCAGGTTAGTTAGTTTGGCTGGGGTGTTTTCAGCACTTAAGCCTCTTAGTTAAATAGTTAGTTTAGCTGGGGTGTTTTTTTAGCAATTAGCTTCTTGATTGGGCTATTGTGCGTATGTCCCTTTTTTATTCCAACCACCTAAAGCAGCAACAATTCGTGCAGGTTGTTGGGACCCCGTGATGGAGTGGTGGGCTAACATAGTAGGCGTGGCTGCTGCTTGGCTGCTGGCTGACGGCGCGCGCGCGTCGGAAATAGGCGACCGCCTCTACATACTGCCCGAACCTCTGTCCGCCTCCGAGGACCCCTTGCCAGGGTATGAATACCACTTCATATTATACTAATACATATTAAAAAGCGTAAAGATATGGATTTTTGAAAAGAAAAAAAAGGTTTAAGTATTAATTCAAGATTGTGATGTCACATAACAAAATTAGATACAAACAAAAGACATCACGTATTTTTATATGTATGTTTGTAATGAATAAATTCAAAAACTACTGGACCAATTTCAATAAACACTATTAGAATGCTAAATTGTTCCTGAGTGTAGTGGGCCATATTTTATTTTTGAAATTGCACCCGTGTGAATCCGGGCGGATCACTAGTACATTATCCATACTAATATTATAAATACAAAAGTGTGTCTGTCTGTCTGTTACCTCTTGACGCTTAAACCACTGAACCGATTTAGATGAAAGGAGAAACCCGTTTCTGGGCCTGGACGTTACAGGCATGAAACATATACCAAAAAAATATATATTTTTGCTAGATCACCCTGTTCAAATCTTGCCCAAAATGGCATTGGCCAACAGCAAATATAAACCGATTTTGATGTTTCATATTCAACTAGCTCTATAAACGCGAGTTTCATTATGCTCTTCGTAAATGCTCTAATAACATTAAAATAAAACAATTGAGTCAGATTTAATCGAAATCTATACTTGAATATAATGATATGTACGGCTTTTTTGGCAGTATACTGATTTTTTTTTCTTATAAGTTGAAATAGTTACTTGTTATACATGATTAGAAATCTGCAAATAAGTTTTACTTCTTTAAACGTTGAGTACAAAAAACCGAGTCAAAATATCGATTATAGTTTAATCGGATACATATCGCACTTTTTATGGTCTGTGCTGTCACCTTTGGCATCTGTTAATGTCAGTGTCATCTATTGAATCTGTTATTTTGATTCAGTTTGCTTTTCGTGCCCCTGCGTTAGTGAATGTGTTCCTTCGTATTGCTCCTGATTTTTGACATATCTTTGCTTGCTTACCGGACTCTCTTACTGACTCTGACATTAACCTTGGATACCGTATTCTGCAACCTATAAAGACCTCTGCGCGAACACTGGATAACCTAATCATGCCTTTTGACGACCTGAACGTGATTTACGGCTATAAACATGAGCCTGTGCATATATATATTTTGTATACATATTAGTTGACAGCTCTTTGGGAGGAAGGGATGCTATAATCCAATATTATTGCAATTGTATAGTTGGGAAACGGACGGTAGGTTGATGTGCTCATAAGATGAGATAAATTTGGTATTTACGTTGGGCCAGACACCAAGAAAATACAACACCCCGTGCACAGTTTTGGATAGAATATTATTATTTTATACAGATGAAGAAAAATAAAAAGTACTTTTTTATACCTATTTACTTAAGTATGTTATCAATTCATATTCATCATATTTATGTTTGTATTGATTAGTCTGCTGCCTTCAATACGTAATAAAATGCCTAAGAATGTTACAGCTAAACACATCAAAACACATCAAAATCGGTTCATCCATTTAGGAGCTACGACGATGCCACACAGTTTAAAGTCGTTCCTTCTATGTCGAGAGTTAATACAAATTCAAAAACTAGCACTTTTCTTTTAAAAACAGTCATTAGGGTACATAACCTTGAATATATTTTCAGTAAATTATTTTACTTATTTGGCCATTGAAAATTTTATTGAAATTGGGCCTCGTGAGAAATCTATAGATGACCTAAATATAGGCCAAATTACAGCTCTGTAACGGCCAGGCCCAAGTTTGTATGGGAACCGGGTTTCTCCTTTGGTAAGGAGACAGTTCGAGACCCTGGAAAGGACATAGGCTACATTTTGTCACGATATAAAAACAATAAGGGAGTGAAATGGGGTATGAAAGTTTATATGGAAAATCTAACTCTTGCGGGCGAACCACTAGTATAAATATAAAAATATTACCACTAACAGTGCAATGAACACAATTGAATTGAATTTTAGCAAAAATACTCTGTCTTTTATTTTACAAAAAGTTAGAAAAGGTTTTAACCATATAAAGGATAACTAGTGATTTGTATTATTTTATTACTGGATTTAGAACAATGTCAATTTTGTCTTCTTACTTAGCAATAACGAGGTCTATATTTACTAGTGTTCTTGATGAGAGTATTAATTCCTTCATTTGCTATAATTCACCTAATTGTTCAATGTTTTTGACATGTAGTGTACATGTAAAAAAACATTCTGATATCAAACATCTATCTGATATTGTACTGCAGTTTTTCTAATACACTCGAGTCAGTAACACTATATGTCGCAACGTAATATATACATACGTTATAATGTAAACATACATTATATCAAAAATAAATGGAAACATTACCTTGAAAATATGCAATTAGAACAAAATTGCATAAAATAGTGCTTGAACCTGCAAAATCTTGTATTTTTGGTAGCTCTCCGAATTAGGTTGTCTAAAACGCAAATATTTCGGGACCTCTATCACGTACGTGAACCATCACTTGCATTGCGAGTCATTCTCACACATGCCGCTTAGAAATTCTAGTCTCGAATGTTTATAAAACATGCGTGTGTAGTTTATAGTTGTTTAATTAATAACTATTGTCTTTGGCGTATAAACATCGGCCGATGAAAATATAGCTATTGTGCTATGATCGGCAGGGCCCTGCACACCGCGTACAAAAGCCGCCGCGGCCTCTTGAGCCTCGCTCAGTGTCGAGATGAACGTGCTATCGAGAAGACCTCTGAAACCATACTCAAGGTACGAAACTGTTTTGTACTATGTTTGTTTGTTGTGTTTCAAGTCTCAAGACTAAAATACAAGTTAAAGACTTGGGTTTTGTGAGTTGTTGTGACTTTAGACTAATTCAAAACTAGATACCTATACTTATTACGTTAGGTTTAGTATAGTACCCCCTAAAGAAGCTTAATTATTAGAAATATATTTCTGTTATAATGTGTACAGTGACTAGCTGATTAGACTTTTCATTTTCATTTCAAAGTTGCCTCTGTCACAACTATTTACGATACCGCACAGTTGAGGTCAAAATTTCAAACGAAAATGTTGCAGCAAGAATGCTATGCATAATTTCTCTCTAATTTTGATTACTAGAAATTTGTTTGACCTCTATTTCTATAGGAATTTTGTAATCAGAACCGATTGTATCCTGATCTAAAACATTTTTTTCAGCAAAGTAACTAGAGATGCAGTGATTCCATTTACTAACGTTTATTATTCTTGTAGGTGTGTGATATTGCTGGAGCCAAGTTAGCAGACTCACTGGCGTACTACTGCTGCAAACAACCGACTCAGCTGATGATGGTAAGTGTCAGAACATTTTTCGATGTTACTTGCTTTAATTTTAATATGTTTTTTCTCCGAAATATATAGAAATGCATGGATCGCATCAGTATCTTGAAGCAATACGAAGACCGACTATTTCGGGAGTGCATTGTAGTTGCATTGCACTTGTTCCCATTCTGTGCAATATTACTACAAGGCAAATCTCGCATTAGTCACTCTCGTCGCCTTGAAGAAACTTTGTTTTGCTTTTTGATCTAGGTATGATTTTGTTTTATTTTATTTTAGAAAAGATTAGATATTGCAAAGTGAATGCTTGCACTTAAAAACATTAATTTAATTATATATTTTAAAATAATTATGGTATGCATATTTTGTAGTATATGAAATTAATTAATTTACTCTAACTAGTATATTTGCCTATTTAACTACGTAGCTAATACTTGCAAGTACAATCTTGTTTAGTTGGAAAGTGAAGTTTGGAGGTGTTAGCGCTGTTTCTAGTGTATTTTGAAGTACTGAGTTCTTAGTGCGAGTAGCACAAATCTTTCTTCACCGAAACCGACCGAGAGGTAACACATATTAGTTATTACTATAAAAAATAAAACAAGTTTTGCTTAACCACCGCTAGAGGCGCTGACTCACTGCCATACTTTTCGTTTCTTTCTCGGTCGGTTTAGGTGAGGTTAGTTTTGTGCAACTCGTAATACTCGTAAATGTGCAATAGGTAAACCGTTCAATTGAGTCCTTGTCCGCGAGGTACAGGGGTGCAGGGGTAAGACGGGACCATGACAAGAATGCGCCTCGCCCAGCCCCTGTTCTCGTTTTACTTACGCGCACCTGTGTCCCACAGGCGAGGACTCAATTAAGCGGTTTACCTATATAAGTATTATATTATAATCACATTTAATGGTATTGACGTGAACCACTGTAGTCAAGTCTGTAAAATTGCATTAGCAAAATTGTAACAGAATCGTAATAAGCGATTTTCCTAGTGTCAAAAATCGGGACCCAAAAACCGCTAGATGTCGTAGAACCACAAAGTTATGTAGATTTTTATTTAAGAAAAAGGCTGGTTTTGGAACTGATCATGTTATAATGTTTATGTTTAGCATGTTTGAGATTCACGAAGGTAGGTTTGTTATCAATTTAGTAACCATCAAGACTTTTTTAACTGCACTGCATTTTGAAAGTCGCTAATTTTGAAGTACTTTCACTGCATTTCTGTATACATAAATAACAATACTTTGTTTTTGTTTAAGGTTTAATGATTAGGTACGACGCAATATTTTGTAACAGATAAATAATACCATCTATCCACATAAAATAAAACTAAAATTTTGATCCGTCATTACGTCATCTTCTAATTTTGCTAGTGTAATTCAGCAGGCTTGGGCCCTAGGACTTACGTTGCTATCTGAAGTGATAACATTCCAGCTGATGCAAGTCCTATGCTGCGACTGGTTGCTGGAGGTGCGCGCGGGGGTGTGGGAGGCGAGTTGCGGCCCCTCCCGCCCTGCGACCCCCCCGCAACTACGTGGCTTCCAGCGCGATCTGCACTCGCTGCGGCGGCTGTCGCAGCACCTGCCGGTGAGTCTAGCCAGGCCTGTCTCATTCCCCGTGTAGGTAGCAAAGACGTACCTACACGCGGTGACACGCAGCGGTAGTCTTATTCAGTATGGACTCGCAAGCGAATAGTGACACACGGGCGCATTTTAGTCACCGGCGGCGCGCGGCAAGACGTTGCTGGCTAGCCACGAGCATGAGTAAAGTGCTAGTGAGGTGCGCTAGGTGGCGATAGAAGCGTTTTGTAGCAGTCAACCCTAGCGCGCCGCATGATATAACGTCACTGGATAGGTTTGGTGTATTGTGAATCGTTATCTAGAGTCATAAGAATGAAATTAGCTTGTAATGGATTTCTGCAGGTGTCTAAACAAAAAGGTTCTTGATTTTGAGGCAAGCTAAATAACACCACATTGTTGTAGACATTGCGTAGACATTTCTTTGAATACCATTGCAAAGTAAAGCCCGAACGTTGTACTAGTATTTATTCTGTTGTAGCGGCTGCAGATGAGGTCGTGGTGGTAGATCGGACCAGGGGCCCAATTCTCGCGCCTTCGATATAATATCACATACGATATTTATCGAAAAAACATGGCAGACATCACAAAATGTGATAAATATTCGAAATTTTCATACTTCGAGAATACGTAACATAAACATTTTGTGATATCCGCCATGTTTTTTCGATAAATATCGTATGTGATATAATATCGAAGGCGCGTGAATCGGGTCCCAGGGCAGGGGCCCAATTCTCACCTCACGCCTTCGATATTATGTCCTTACGATATTCATTGAAACATCATGGCGGATATCAAAAAAAAATAGATGTTACGTATTCTCGAAGTATGAAAATATCGAATATTTATCACATTTTGTGATATCCATCATGTTTTTTCGATGAATATCGTATGTGATATAATATCGTAGGCGCGTGAATTCGGCCCCAGGTCAAGCCGTTCTTATAGCATCCAATATCTTATTCCTGGCTTCCGCGTCTAGGATACATAAGTAAAAAATGTCAATAAAACATTGTTATGAGGACAGTAAACATGATTGCTTTTGTGATATTCCAGTGGGTGACGTCGCGCGTGTTCCTGCAGTCGGCCGTGTGCCGCATGATGGCCGGCGCCGCGCCGCGCCGCACGCAGCAGCTGCTGGACGGCAGTCTGCGCCCGCGCCACCACCGTGCCTCTATCATCTGCGGGAAAGGTACAGTCCTTTGTTTAAATTTTGAATCGGTTTGCTCTTGACTCTAGACTGAACTAGACGTGGGATAGGCAGAGTCGACGGTGGAGTGAGCTTACCCAGAACCTTCTGGCACTCACCGATGAAGCTGAAGGTGGTATCTACCAGGCGGCACCTAACAAAGCCTACTACCGCTGTTAGGATAGTTCAGCCGCCATTAAACACTGAAGTTTTTTATGTAGTTACCAGGGGTGGACCACTAGGAGGTAGATCCTTAACCACCCTCCAGTCTCACGCGACACACGTCAGATATAGCACAATGGGCAACGTCGCGTGTTGCTGCAGTCGACTTTTCTAGCGTGACGCACGCAGCAGCTGCTGGACGGCAGTCAGCGCCCGCGCCACCATCATTTGCGAGGAAAAGTAAAGTCCCCCGCTAACACCATAGTCCTTCCCACATTCCAGCACACAGACGGAATTTTTTTTTTAATACACTTTAACCTTGGAACAGAGTCCATACAGCCTATTCTTCTCTTAGTCGGGTGCGTTGGGTTACTTTCGTCGAAGCTCGCCTTCGGGTCTGGGACTTTACTCCGGATAACGATGGATGTCTGATTTTTGACTGTAGCCATCCCTATCGCTCATGCCGGCATGATAGCGCGAACGAGCGTGATGTCTTAAAAATATAGAAATCGTCTACGCTTCTCGATGGGCTGGCCTGATGCGCCATACAAATTTCTCTGTTCCGTCCCTTCAACGCACCAGAAGGGGGCTTTTGGGGCGCGACGACACTGCTACAGCTCGCTTTCAGACGGCCTATTGGTTCTGTAATCGACTGAACCCCCCTCCTCCGAGCCTACCAGGTCCGTAAGGTATGCACCACGTGACACACGACAGATATAGCATAGTGGGTGTCATCGCGTGCAGTCGGCCGCGTGTCACGTGACGCACGCAGCAACTGCAGGATGGCAGCTTGCAACCGCGCCACCACCGCGCCTCTATCATTTGCGGGAAAGGTATACCTTCTTCTGCCTAACCCCAGATTTGTAGAGGACACTTCGCATTTCCTGTGTGCATTTATTTAGATGTCAAAAAAATACCGTCGGTTCTTTCTAAAGGTGAACATAAACGTTCGGTCATATTTACGCCAAGTTATGGTCGTGTCAATAAAAATCTTGAACGAGTTTCCTAAAGGTTATCTTCTATATTACCAATCACCTAGTCGATAAAAATGCTTTTGACATAGTAGTTGCTGTTTTATGGGCCCATCCATTTTTATAAAATGCTTAACTTTCACTCACTCGTACCAATTAAACCCAATCTGGAGGGTCATGACAGTAGAATTTAAAAATTCTCTCAAATTCATTGCTCGTACTCAATCTCTCTTCCTTTCCCCAGAGCGATCCCTGGAAGGCGGTGGTGGGGACGGCGAGCGAGCAATAGCTCTATACATGGCATGCAAGCATCTACCAGCTGCAGTTCTCGCCGCGCCGGGCGAACGCGCCGGCATGCTGGCACAAGCCGCCGCCACCCTGCTGAAGATCGGCCACAGAAGCCGGTTGCCGCACTGCTATAACCTCATGAAGACGTTCGGGACGTTGCCCACGGCACCATGATGTAGAAACACATCTGACCACCGCGTCTCTGCTCTCTGACTTGGCCACGTAGACAACTTTAAAAACAATAGTCATGTCTAGCTACAACAACTGTAGTTCCATTTGGTTCCGTATTGTTGTAACCATAAAATAGATTTCGGCAGTGCTGCATAGATATCTTTCTATATTGATATGTCAATTTTATGATGACATGACGGAAGCTTATGCTACGTACCGCTATGCTTATTGAAACGAGACCAACCGCATAACAAATAGTTTCTAATTGTTTTTCAGTTTTTATTAACAAGTATTTAAATTGAACAATTTGACTGTAAATAGTATTTGTAGAGTTTTAGACGTAGAGGTAGGCAACTATAACCTTAATTTGATCACAAATGTTTAACTAAGTCTTGAATAATAGAGTCAATAATTTGATACTATACCAGGCTTATCACAATCATTAACTTTATTATTTAATGTGGTCAGTATCCACCCTACCTAAGGGCAGATCAAGCTTTGGTGCGGGGGTGGGGGAAGGGCCTGGTCACATCACGACTATGTGACAAGCACAAGAAGTTATAATTTATTTTTTGAAATCATAGACAAGTAAAAAGTAGGTATTTGATTAATGTATCTGAATGGGTCATGACCGCCATGACTCCCCCTCCCCCTGGTTCCGCCTTTGACCATACCCAACTAAAAGGATTTGCCGCTTCATTGAAATACAGTTTCACACTTCAATCAATTGTTTTAAATGTAAGTTAAGACAAAGAAAAATAAATGTTTTCGTAACCGATTAAACAACTTTTTACTTCTCTGTTTCTCATTATCCTCGCAATAAATTGCAAAATTAAACAGAATTAAAAAAACACCGCAAAATGTCTTTTTAAAAGAGTTAAAGCCTATGTCAGGCCTGTCTCACTGTGTTGGTGACACCCGTGTTGGTACGTCAGCATCAGAAGTGGATAAGCAACTCTGCTGTTCACATAGTCCTACACATTCATGTGACCATAATCATCTATACAACAAGTTTTCAGATTGATGAGAGCATCCAGTGCTTCAAATAAAAGTAAGCACATAAATTGTCATTACTGTTGCCGGAAAATCGATTGTACATCGATTATTAATCGATTGTGTAAATGGGGCCCAAATAATCTAACAATCGATATGACAATTGATAGTATCGATAATATCGATTCTTATTTTTATCCAATATAATCGATTATACTGTGTAGTCAAATACAATGTTATCGATATCAAGTTTTGAAGCGATACTATCGATGTAATCGATGATATCGATCTAATCGATTTAATTGACCTATCGGCTTAGATAGTATTGCTAACCCGCACTTACCCTTTCTCTTGGTCATGATGTCTTCTAGTGTGTCGTCGATAATTAAATAGGTACATGAACTTTAATGCGGTTTCAATAATGTTGTGTTCTATCCTTCAGTACATATCTAAGAAGACATAATATTAGTGACGATTATATCTAAAAATAATTGTAGATTAATCGATTGCAACATAATAATCGATACAATCGATTGTATTGGCTTGATTCCAGTATCGATTTAATCGATTAAATCGATAGTATTGTCTAATATAAACAATTATAATCTAATAATTGTAAGTAATCGATTTTATTGTCCTAAAATAAATATCGATTTGATCGATACTATCGATAGTCCAATCGATTTTTAGATTATTTAGGGTGGACACAATCGATTCATCGATAATCGATTATCCGGCAACACTATGTCAAATATTGCGTAGCAAACTGGAAGTCATAGGTATATCAACAAACAGACTGTAAATGGTATCTAAGAAATCTAGGTGTTCGTAATAAAATAGAATAAACTCTATGCTTATGCGTTTAGGCTCATAATTGATTTGTATAAAATACGTAATTAAACAAAAAAATACGAGTGTGCTAAGTTTATCATAAGTTATTTCGTTTGCTGAAAGATCATTTTCGCTTAAGCAGTAATAAATATTGGTGATTTTGAAGTAACAATTAGTTCGGAAGTTATCGGTCTGGCGAACTTTGCCGATTCGACCCACTTCGTGAAAATTTTGTAAAATATATTACAAATACAATGCAGTAAGGTTGAAAATTTCAATGTCATGTGTTGATGTGTCAGATGGGATAATGTCAGTCGGCAAAATTTTAAGAACATTGAAGATTTTGTTCGCAGTTTCATAAGGGTGCGTTTACACGTTACGTGCGTGTTTGTCTTATGCCGATGTGGCCGTCTGGAATTAACTAGTGTCTCTTAAAATTAAACTTTCCTTAAGTAGAGGTTAAAGAAGTTTTAATTAGGAGCATTACCTTTAGAAACCGATTTTATTGTTTTCACATCGCAAACGCCTAGTTACTGAAACGCCACCGCACACTCTCAGTTTAACATTTAGCTACTGCGACGTGAAAAATCATGTAAGTGAACGAGCCCTAACACCCGTTTAATTTCTTTGACGTAAATAATCAGTTGCCTAGTTACGAATTACGATGCACCGTATAGTCATAGCAACAAACATGCGCGATGGATCATTTTTTGCTGTACAATATTCGCCTTTAGGTGGGTTGCATATTAAATTCCTTGCTGTGCAAGGAGTTTGTGATATTAATTTAAGCCCGTCTTAAAACATTCCCCACTCTTCATGTAATAACTAGTGAACAAAGAAACGCTACTTTTAATTCACAATTAAATACAGAGTAACTGATACTGAACCTGCTGTAGCAAACTCGCATATACTTACGAGTATTAGTTATTTAGCTAAAGTTTTAAAGTTTGGGAGATATATCTATTTTTAGGGTTCCGTACCCAAAGGGTAACGGGACCCTATTACTACGACACAGTGTCCGTCTGTCTGTCACCACCAGGCTATATCTCATGAACCGCTAATAGCTAGACAGTTGAAATTTTCACAGATGATGTAAGTATTTCTGTTCTCTCACTCAATTTACTTGCGCGCGTTAATAGCCCACTCTCGAGCGCACCGACGGCGGTGCGTAAATCAGTAGGCTGCCAACAACCCACGGGCGCGCGCGTACGCAATGTTGAATAATTTGTGTTACGGTCGATTCATTTTTATGCAAACTAATTAAGTAATAAGATTTAAAACTCTGTTATTTACTGTAAATGAAACCAGAAGCATAATATGTCCTGAATTAGTCTCAGATTTAAATAAAATTTTGGACATTTATCTTTTAACAAGTCTTTTTATAACTATGTATGAATACATTTTTAAAAATAATTTAGCACAGAACAACATCTTAGATCTTGTTTTCCACATTACTACTTATTAAGTATACATTTTGTAAAACACTATATCATTGTAAAACATTTCAAACCAAGCTACAAATAAAATAGGCATTGTATCTAAAGAGGCAACCCTGACTTTATTAGTTTTACTCCAAGGTAGCTGCAGAGGAATAATAACGTAATGTTCGAAACTTAAAGCACATTTTCGGGCGCAGCGGTGTGCGACAAAAAATTGTAGGCTATTATAAGAGTAGGTATGGACGCATTTCCTTGGAGTGATTTATCTGTTACGTAGTAACTATTATATAATCTGTGGCTATACCAACAATTACTTGAAACAGAACAGAACAGAATTTAAATGGTTTAAGTTTCAGTTCTAGATTCGCTTTAAAAATATATCATTAAATTAAAATATTTTAAAAAATAGAGCAAACGGCAAACGATTACATTTGTAAGGGAGCCCAAATGTGATTATTTGTCGTTTGGTTTTTAAAATTGGTCATAAATAGAATCCAATGTTGTATAGATAATGGTACGGAACCCTTCATGCGCGAGTTCTACTCGCACTTTGCCGGTTTTTATATATTTTAAGAAGATATTTTTTTCAAAATTCGACAAATTTCGTATCTTAATTTTATTTTTTGTCATTTGTTGGTAGCCATTAGCATTTGGGATCTGAATACAGCGGAACTACCCTCAAATTAGGGTAAAAAATTAAAGATAAATACGCTTGAAAAAAAAACTACTACAAAATAAAGCTTTGCGATCCAATTCAACCTAAAATAAATAAAAAGCTGCGGTGGTTCAAAAATGAATGCTACTCTAAGTTCTTTCTCTAATTCGTCACCTGTCCGATCCTAAAAAAAAATCTAAAAAATAGTTTCATTTGCTAGACATCGGTAGGATTTTCAGGTCAACTAAAGTAATTCTGGTCAAAAATAGTGAACGTGCCAACGAAAGGTTGAAGCTAATTTCGCAAAGTATATAGGTATTATAAAAGAAATTAGGTAGGTAAGACCGAAAAGTACATGCGACCCTCCAGCGGTCGTCAGAGGGGGGGAGGCGAGACATGCTAGATGTCAAATGTAGGCAATTCAATTATAACCAAAAATGACCTACTATATGTGCGATTCCGCCACGACTCAGTACCAGTCACCCTGTATACCTACCTATGTCTATTTTTTGTTACAGGTTTGGTATTATTTTAAGTTCAAATAAAACAACCTACTATGAACTTTACATACTCAACTTTGTTATTTAATTTGACGAAGACGCGTAAAAAAATTTACTTTGCCCCAGATATAATAAAAAAACATAGTTGACGTGTTTTTGAACACTTTGGTTGCTTAGTTACATTTGATTACCTCAGTTGACAAGATAATTTAGAACTTTTGTTTGTGTAGATATATTTGAAAGAAGAATGTTTAGATGATATTGACGCGTAGGATGCTTGCAATAATTTGAAAACTATTGTTGTGTAGATGTTTTTGGTTGTTTAAGTTGTGTAGTATTTTTTGAATAGATGGCATGCTTCTATATATCTGATGGTGACTGTACCAAAAACGTGCATACGCGCGCGCTATATTCACCGGGCGCTACGTAGCTGGCTGGACGAACATGAGTGAAGTGCACGTGAGGACGTGCCTAGACGGCGATACTAGCTTCTTGTCAGCAATCAACCCTATTGCGCCGCACCGCATGTTCTGACGTCCTTGAATAGGTTTAGTGTATTATGGAATCGTTACCCAGAGTCATAAGTATGGAATTTACTTACAAAGTCGAGCACCTTTTCGTCCAGACGCTTAACGACATGGTATAAGCGTCTGGACGGAAAGCTGATGAACTTGTAACGTCTGAATCGGTTTTGATATAATAATTCTAAAAACCACATATGGCTAAAAAATATTAATGGTATCAAAGTTGTAAACTTTATGATATGATCGTAGTAGTAGACAGTAAAAGCTGTGAAAAATGCTTAATATACTATATTCCAAGTAATGGTTCTAGTCTTACTATTGTTGTTTAGTAAAACCGTCCATGGTAAAACTCAATAGTACCTATTGGTCAAAATTTATTGGCGGTAAGTGTCATTATACTTACTATCGATACGGATTCTACCTGGATAGGTAGCTCAATATCATTGCAGTTTTTGCTAACTTTTAAGATGTCATAATTAAATTTAAGTATGTTTTAATTTATAGATTAGAAATTGAATTTAATTTCGCTCACAAAAATTAATCGACTGTGTCATCCGGTGGGACCCGAACCCACGTCCCTTCGCTATCCGGGCGAATACTCTTACCAACTGAGATACGGAGGACGTTAGTCAGCCAACGAATTTTTGTAAGTGCTTGCTACGCAAGTGAGCCGGCGTTCGATTTCATCAATACTTGGGGAATGTACCCGATGGAAATATTTTTACAAATATTTGACCACCAGTTAAGATGAAATCAGCTTAACTTATAATTATTTTTATAACTTAAGCAATTATTTTGCAAGTTTTTAGAAATTGAATTTAAATTCGCTCACAAAAATTAATCGACAGTGTCATCCGGTGGGATACGAACACCACCGGAAATGTCACCGGACGACACAGTCGATGAATTTTTGTAAGCGAAATTAAATTCAATTTCGTAAAAACTTGCAAAATAATTGCTAAAGTTATAAAAATAATTATAAAAGATCTGATTTAGATAGCATAATTATTTTAATAGCATTACTATCGATTACGATACCTTTAGATAATGGGTCATCCTGTTGGCAGCACTGTGTTATTGTTAGGCTGATTTGGCTGTATGGCCAGTGCCGAAGCCGTTAAGCTTAGAAAAACAAAGGCTGCGTTCCGTTTTGCGCCATAAACAATATTTATTGATATCGCGCTTACAAACCGTTCCGATTTGGTACTTGCGCTCACGGCACAGAATACTAGTACTTCGTACAGAAGTATGACTTAGCAATTGTTTTCAAAGAAATGTCGTCAACAATATGGCGTAATTTGGTTCGCCTCAGAGTCAAGCACATTTTCGTGTAGACACCTACAAAAATCCATTGCAAGATAATTTCATACTTATTGCTCTGGAATATGATTTATAATACACTAAACCTATTCAGTGACGTAATATCACGCGACGCGATAGGGTTGACTGCTACGAGAAGCTTCTAACGCCATCTAGCGCCTCTTTCTAGTACTTTATTCATTCTCGTCCAGCCAACAACGTAGCCGCGCGGCCGCCGGTGAATAAAACGCGCGAGCGTGTCGCTGGCCGGTAGCGACACGCAACTTGTTTTAGCCCCTAAGTAGGGGCGCCGCGCGTAGGTACGTTTTTGCTACCTCCTTTTTGACGTTTAGTTCCTTTTTCGTCAAATTAGAAAGTTCAAACTTTACATTTGTGCAGTAAATTAAAAAGGAACTGCAAAAAACGAAACTACGGGCAAAGACATTTCACTAAATTTAAGTATGTTTTTAGGTTATCCTATCCTCTGACACGTCCGTGGCTAGATTAGTTCCCAAAAAAAAGTACTAACTTACGTCCGTGGACAGTTTGGTATCCACACAGAGTGCTTCATGGGTGCGTGCACAAAAGTTTAAATATCGCCATCTATACAGATTGTTCCGAACTTTTGAAAGTGTTTAAAGCAAGCTGACATGTTAGATAAACTAAAAAAATACAGATGGCGTACTTAACGCTTAAAATTTGTTACAGATATTTTTTTTTCTTTAGTGCAAAACTTTTTGTGTTTCGTCGTTACTGAATTATGTCGTAAGTACAGTATTTCATTAGTTAATTCTATAAGTGTTATATGCGAAAATAAAATTAAAGAATAGGCCTTTCCCACACACTATTCAAAACACAGATTATATGGAAAATACTAAACTAAAGTTAACTTGAAAAGTGATTGTGTTTTTTTCGTTTCTGCATGATTTACCCTTTAAATTTTTAATGAAATTCGAATTCATGGGTTTTTTAAGACTAATTATTATTCTGTATACTCAAACCTATCCATAGATATTTTTTTGTGCTTACAGCTGCAAAGGTTTAGCTACTATGAAGCATTTATTGACGAAGGATTGAGGTTACAGAAAAGCGCGCGCCGTCACTTGCAGTGTGGACGTTATCCGCGAGGTTCATCGTGCGGAGTCGGACGTGTGAGAGGTTATAAGCAAAACAAATCGCTTTCTCGCGATACTAATAATAACCGTTCCGAAAAGAAATCGCGTCAACAGCGTTGTCAGCAGAACACTAACCAAAACGGAACGGCTTTGGCGCTTACAGCACCAACAGTACTATTGGCGCAATACGGAACGCAGTTAAAAAAAATGTCAGGCTGACACTGTCAGCCAGCCAGATGACAGACACAGATTTATTTTTGCGGGCAGATAATCCGAATTGAATCAATAAACAAAACAATTTTTATCCAAACATTTAGTTTGAAGTGTCTGTTATTCCTTATTATTGTTAAATTAATTGCTAATACGCATTTTTTGCGTTTGTTAAATAAAAACAAGTTATGGTGAGTTGTTTTTTGTCTTGAAACAGCGACCAAAATCGACCGTACGTTTTATCGTGCCCGTTTGTTTGTGTTTACAGGCAACTGCTGTGGCTACTAATCCTAAGAAAACTGTTACATCCAATACAGTCCCAGGAGGAGTTCGAAAGAAATCCGGGCCTAAGTTTGAACTATCTGAAGAACAGAAAAGAGACATCAAAGAAGCATTTGATCTGTTTGATACTGAAAGTACTGGCAAAATTGACACCAAAGAGCTAAAAGTTGCCATCAGAGCTCTAGGGTTTGAGCCCAAGAAAGAAGAGATCAAAAAGATGATTGCAGAAATAGACAAAGGTGATGGAAAAGTATCATTTGAAGACTTTCTTGATTTGATGACTGTTAAAATGGCTGAAAAAGATACAAAGGAAGAAATAATGAAAGCATTCAAATTGTTTGATGATGATGAAACAGGTAAAATTATATTTCAACATTTGAATGTATTTTTATTAGGTATTGAGTTCTTTTGTTGTTATCTAGGCAGTGCCCCCGCCACAGAATACTAGTACTTCGTACAGAAGTATGACTTAGCAATTGTATTCAAAGAAATGTCTACTCAATGTCGTCAACAATATGGCGTAATTTAGTTCGCCTCAGAGTCAAGCACATTTTCGTGTAGACACCTACAAAAATCCATTGCAAGATAATTTCATACTTATTGCTCTGGAATATGATTCATAATACACTAAACCTATCCAGTGACGTAATATCACGCGACGCGATAGGGTTGACTGCTACGAGAAGCTTCTAACGCCATCTAGCGCCTCTTTCTAGTACTTTATTCATTCTCGTCCAGCCAGCATGTAGCCGCGCGGCCGCCGGTGAATAAAACGCGCGAGCGTGGCTCTGGCCGGTAGCGACACGCAACTTGTTTTAGCACCTACGTAGGTGCGCCGCGCGTAGGTACGTTTTTGCTACCTCCGCGGGGAGATACACAGGCCTGCCCCCGCTAAGTTTACTGCTTAAAGCAGTTCAGACCATTTTAATGTTTCTACAAATCATTTGCAGATTAACATGTTGCTTTTAACATTCATTGGTAACTGTTTAACTAATTATATGTAATTCAGTACAATAAGTAAATAATAAAAAATATATATATTTCAGGGAAAATATCATTCAAAAATTTGAAAAGGGTAGCAAAAGAACTTGGTGAAAATTTAACAGATGAAGAACTTCACGAGATGATCGATGAAGCTGATAGAGATGGTGATGGTGAAATTAATCAAGAGGAGTTCCTACGTATTATGAAAAAAACTAGTCTATATTAATGGAAAACTTAAATTGTTCACTATTTGCATAAATGATGATTGTTGTGACAACAAAAGTTGGTAGAAGATTTCTAACCTTTGTGGGTATTTCTGGAGGGTGCAGTTTGGTTATGTCTTCTACATCATAACTCTTAGGCTGGCTTGCACAATCTTACTTTAAAATATTACATAAACATCCAAAATCTGTCTAAATGGAGTTAGCAAAAAACATTTACGGTTAAATTAAGGTGGTGCAACTTGGCCTTACACTTAGGTTGTTATGGTTATTATAAGTTGTATTTTAAGTTTAATATTTTTCACAGTATTCTTATTTTTAATCTCAAACAGTACCTATGTTACCGAACCAAAACAAATAGACTGTAAACATTTTGCACATATTATATTACTGTGTGTAATATTGTAGCGAATTGTGCACATGCACATCAAGTGTTCTAATTGTTCTTAATGTTGTAGTTTTTAATGTGCATTCAATGCATTTAATTACTTGAATGAAATTTTGCTAAAAACTTTTATTTGTGGGTAATTATTTTTAATTCTAATAGATCTGAAATCTGGATCTTATGTAAAATATGTAGTTACATTAAGATTAACTATTTTAATAATAAAGTTTATTGGCACTACACAACATTATTTATTTTTATCTAATAAATTCAAACAAAATAGTAAAGTATGTTATTAAATCATTTTTATTTATTTGATACAATAAAAAATAGACATGACACAGAGCGGGTTTGCACTGCTGTACAAATGGTTGTTTTAAAGACTGACTCAAGAATGGCAAGTTTCACTTAATACTTAATAATAACTGTTTTGGAAGGGTATAACAAGAAATGGGCACTTACATAAATGATTAAAATATTTTATAAGTGTAAGTAAATGAATACAGACTGATGAATAAGACATTGATACTAGTTTAAATAACATTTTAAAAACAATTATGCCCTAAAGAGATTCAAATTGGGTTTTGGATGTAGACAAAATTGTATTTGCCTTTAACATCTTAGAGAGTTATTGGTACAAATGTTTAACCTTGTTTTTTAAAAACTGACCAAGATTATGTATCAATTATGATTAAGGAGCTCTTTCCAACACATTTCCTTCTGGCTGGCCAAAGTATGCTTTCTGACACATATTAACAAATAAACCAATTTCTACTACACCTGGTATCATTTTTATGGTCATATCTACCATTTTCCAGTCCAAATCTTGATTTGTGAATAACCAATCAAGAATAAAATTCCCATTATCAGTCACAACAGGGCCGGCTTTAGCTATAGCACTGCGAAGTTTAATTTCTCCACCAAACAAAGCAATAACTTTGTTTCTAATAGGAATGTAAGCCATTGGCACAACTTCAATTGGTATCCCTTTCTTATACCTGTCCCCTAATTTGACAGAATCTTTAGTATAATCAGCTATAACAATAAGTTTCTTTGAGCATGATGCTACAATTTTTTCTTGCAATAAGCACCCACCACCTCCTTTGATTAGAGTCATCTTGGAGTCCACTTCATCAGCACCATCAATAGTTACATCTATTACAGGATTTGTTTCAAGTTCTCCAAGGGTAAGGTTGTGTTTCAAAATAAGTTGTTTCGCTTGGAATGATGTTGGTACACAGGTCACCTTCAAATTTTCAGTCTCCACTCGTTCGGCAAGACGTTGAACAGCATATACGACAGTAGAACCACTACCCACACCGAACACACAATTATTCGTTACAAATTCATCCACTGCCCGGTATGCTGCTACTTGCTTTGCTTGTTCTAGGGACATTTTTTTCAAATCTGCACTATCCGCACGAAAACTTCTGAGACTTATTGCACTGTTGCAGCACTTAAGTATTTTAGTGAATGCGTCCTTTATATTCATACATGTGTTTTATAAATAGATTCTGTTTAGAAGCAAGAACGTACCTACCGCGTAGTTTTAAAACAACACTCAGTTACCATGCGGTTGATAGAAGAGGTAAAAAACACGATATTTATATTTTGTTACTAGTCATCCAGTCGATCTATCCTGTCACTTTGCTAGTGATGTTCCATAGTACACTTTGCGTCACTATCGACTGTTATCGGTAGTCTTCTACCGTTCAAGAGTTCAAAATATAAAAAAACAATAAAAAAAACCTAAAATTATAATAAAAATTATAATATTGGTTTATAAAACCAATATTTTAGATAACTATATTTTAAAAGGCAAAAATTCGCTACTTAACACAGTTTGATAAAAACAAAAAATTAGAGACTATTATGGGCAATTATGGGCAGCAATGTCTCTACTTTTTTGTTTAATGTAGAATTTATCTCATCATCATCCTAGCGCTATCCCACTCGCACGTGAGGGTCCAGGGTCCGCTTTGGACCATGATCCAGGATATGGCAAATCAGGTAATTACAATGGAGCGACTGCCAACGTACTGACTTCCCAGGGTCACACCTTTTAACAGGGGAGCCTGGCCAGTTTGGATCATGGTTACACATTCAATCACCTGAATGTGCAGGTTTCCTCACGATATTTTTCCTCACCGTAAGAGCATTCGGTTAGTGAAACAACTAATGTATTTTTTTTTATCTCCTTTGCTTACTGCAACTGTCTGGCAGACATCCATCAATATTTTTATATTCAATTTTATCCTTCTCAGGATAAGGCCAGTGCCTGACCCTAATACAGAGTGTCCCGTAAATTAGCGTCAAGTGAGAGTGACGTAATTCAATTGCTCAAATACAACAACTTTTTCTATGGGATCAACATCGAAATCTCAAAAAAAAATTTTGACTTCTTCATACAAACTGCTCTCAGTCGATCGGCACTTTAGTATGGGGAAGCCAACATTTTTTTTGAGATTTCGATGTTGATCCCATAGAAAAAGGTTTTGTATTTGAGGAATTTTAAAGTAGATCTTGAGGAGCCCTTCGTTTTAGTCTTCTAAAAGTTACTTCATTTGACATTAGCTCCGATGCTAATGGATTTGGATGATTCTTAAATCGGTTTGAGTCAGTTGATGCTGTCCTTGATTTCTTGAGCTACTGTTTTTATTTTCAGATCTCTGTGAATACTCTCTTGCAACATACCAAGGTGCATCTACCATAAGTCTTAGTATTTTGGATTGGAATCGTTGTAAGATGTCAACATTTGATTTGGCTGCCGTTCTCCATGCTCCATGTTAAGCGTCTATCTAGGTATATACCCAAGTAACGACAGTCATTCGACTGTGGTATCTCTATATTGTTCAGGGTAATAGGAGGATAGGTATCCCTACATGTAGTAAAAGTAACTTGGACCGATTTGACTTCATTGCGTTTTATTCTCCAATCCACTCATTCTCAAAAGCCACTTAGCTGTTAAGTTAAGGCTTGCTTGCAGTTTGGTTGAGGCATAGGTTGGACAAGGAACTGATGCCAGCATTGCTGTATCGTCTGCAATTGTAGCAGTCAGGACTTTGTCATTGATCAGTAGGTCAGCAATATAGAGCAAGTACTAGTACAAGTAGTAGGGTTGGCCTTAGGACACTGCCCTGTGGCACTCTCGCTTTGATTTGTCGCAGCTCAGTGACTTCATCACGCCGCTGTTTGATGTAGAAATGTTTGTTGTCCAGATAGGATCGCAGAAACAAGTAATAGTTTGTCGGTAGAGATGCCTTGATTTTTGCTAGTAAACTCTGATGCCACACGCCGCCCTCAAAGGCCTGTGAGATGTCTAAGAAGACGGCAGAGCAATAAGCCTTTCTATAGAAGGTATGATAGATTTTTTCGACTAGTCTGTGTACCTATTCAATTGTGCTGTGCTGCTTTCTAAACCCAAATCATTCAAAGAAAAAGTAATTAGTACATGGCGGCACGTTAGGTGCGAACCGGTACCTCACGCATATGTGGCAACCCGCTAGCCACTACGCTACCGACAGGCCATCAATGTAGAGCTTATCTAAATAATTATGAAAAACTGTCATAATAATGATACAAGAATTTTAGATTTGATGTTTGATTTCGTAGCAATAGCGAGTCGATATCCAAACAATCGATACTTCGGCATCGCTAAAGTGTAAATGTCAGTGTCAATGTCAATATCATGGCCATGCACAACCCGGGGATTTTGCGCGGGAAGAGGAGAATGGAAATACCTGGAAACCTGAGACTTGTCGGGCGTCTTTTTTTTCCTCCCAACTTTTAATTAAAATTTTTAAGGGTTTGTGGTCAGGAGAGTAGTGTTTTTGTACATTTCTTTTATTTCTGTATATTTATTTATTGTTTAAAAGTGTTAAGTTCGTGAATCTTAGGTAAGTTGTACAGTTTTTTCTCCAATATGAATGATCCTCCCGACAAGGGAGGATCAACTCCACCAGTATCAGTTGATCTATTTGAATTACCTGAAGTTATTGTCTTCACCTTCCGTAGGATATTGTGTTACCATTTCGAACGATTCCGACACCGATGCTCCAACCTCGGCATCAGAACTCGAGCCTGGTCTAAAGCAAAAACGTACTCACCTTGGACAAGATGCAGAATCAGTTTCTCATCACTCAGATTTGCTTAAAGTTGACCCACAACCTGTTCTCAAGAGCCAAGACGTTCCCAACAATAATAACCAGCCTATAGGGCGTAAAACATACAATGAAAAAGATATTGCACCGTACATAGTACATGTATCGAAAACTCGGTCTTCTCCAAATGATGGTGTCACTTTGCATCCTGTTGAAATTGGTAAATTCCTCAAAAAATATTCTTTCAAAGGCATTATCGATGGGAGTGTCAAAAGTGTAGGCCGTAACAGAATTTCAATTTCATCCTCAAACTACTCAGATGCTAACTATTTCATGAGTCACTTTAGCTTGGAAGCCACCAAACTTAATGCTTTTGTACCTACATATAATGTTACTCGAATGGGCCTGGTACGGGGTGTCCCTGCAGATTGGACCCCAGAAAAGGTAATTGCTAACATGTCTGTACCATTGGGTTGTGGTGAAATAATTAAAGTAAGGCGACTTAATTTCAAATCTTTTATTAATGGTTCTGTTACCTGGAAGCCATCACAATCAGTTGTCATCACTTTTGATGGACAAACATTACCAAAACGTGTGTACATGTGCTATAACTCTCTTCCAGTAGACTTGTACATTTTCCCCACAATCCAGTGTTACAACTGTGTAGATTTGGGCACACAAAATCACAATGCCGTTCCAAGCCTCGTTGCTTCAAGTGCGGTCAGGAGCATCTAGGTGACTCTTGTTGTATGATGAACAACATGCATCTTGCTGTTTGTGTACTGGTTTCCATTATGCAACCAGTAAGTCATGTCCAGAGCTTGTTCTCCAGAGGAAAATAAAGACCTCAATGGCTGAAGACTCTATTTCTAATGCAGAAGCATCTAAACTTCATCCTCAGGCTTCCAAATCATATGCAGACATTGTATCTTCCAGTCCTGAAAAAGTTACACAAGAGATTAGTTCTCATGGGTCTCATTCTAGATAAAAAAAAATTAAAACAAACAAGTTCCTATAAAAAACAGTTTATGTGAACCCGCGCTCTTCACCATCAGTTTCGAAAGGCTTTGACAAGGAAGCTCATAGGAATCTAGCTAGGGATTATTCTTTCCCCTCTCCGAGAGATGGGTGTGCTCTAAAGAGCCAGTCCCAAGATGAAGATCAGCCAAGCTATAATCTCACAGATCTCATTGCAGTCTTAATTAATTTGATTTCTCAGTATAACTCTGGATCACCGTCCAACGCTGCCCCTTTAATTGAAAGTTTTATTCGATTCCTCCAAGATGGATCAGTGCGCGAAGGTAATTCAATGGAATTGCCGGAGTATTTTAAGTAAAAAGAGTGACTTTATCTATTGAATCAATAGGTTTGAGCCATTCGTTTTTGCTTTGTCAGAAACGTGGCTCAGACCTAATATTAAGTTTAAGGTAAATAGTTTTAACTCAATTAGGGAAGACAGAGATGATGGATATGGCGGGGTAGCCATATTTGTCAAGAAGTCTATCCCTTTTTTCCCTATTTCAATTCCTAACCATAGTAGTGATATTAGTATAGTTGCAATCAGTGTACATAATATTTGTATGGTTTCTATTTATATACCATATCCTTCATCTAATGTTTTAAATGAAATTCACCAAATACTTATCTGTCTGCCTAAACCTTTATTGGTGCTTGGAGATTTTAACGGTCATCATCGTGCTTGGGGTATTATTTAGATATTATTAATTCTGTTATGATCTCGGGTAACATTCCCCCTTCATGGAAGTTGCAAATAGTGTTGCCAGTCCCTAAACCTAACAAGTCCCTTTCTGATCCCACTTCATATCGACCAATAGTACTTTCCTCTGTGTTAATTAAATTAGCTGAACACTTAATTAAAACCCGTCTTGAGTGGTTCCTTGAAAGTAATGACCTGCTGGCAGATAGCCAGTTTGGTTTCAGGAAAGGCAAAAGCACAGTTGACAACATAAGTCTACTCGTCTCTGATATCCGGATTGCTCTTTCTGATAATAAATCAGTCGTAGGAGCTTTTCTTGATATAAATTCAGCGTAAGATGGGGTGTTACTATCTGTCTTATTAAGTAAACTTTACTCTTTAAATATACCTGTTAGAATTTGTAATTTCATTATTAATATTTTGTCTGAAAGATTTATTGAATTAACCCAAGGAGATACTTTATTTAAACGAACGTCTTGGAAAGGTCTCCCCCAAGGTTCTGTACTCAGCCCCTTGCTATATAATATTTATACCCATGATCTAGCTTCATCCCTACTAGATAGTAATACCAAAATTTTGCAATATGCAGATGATTTGGTGTTGTATAATGTTAATAAATCTGTAATAGTAGCTGCCTCATCCTTAACTTCTTCATTATCGGATTTAAAATCCTGGATGGATAACAACGGTCTTGAATTGTCTGCTTCCAAAAGTGTAATAGTAGTTTTTTCCAGATTAAGAACCCCCCCACGAGTTCAAGTGTTTTATGGCAATGATGTCATTCCGGTTAAAACTCATCACAAATTTTTGGGAGTTATCCTTGACTCAAAACTTACCGCTCGTCCCCATTGTGAGTATCTTGTAGATAAATGTGATAAGCTGCTTAATTTATTAAGATGTTTATCTGGAGTATGTTGGGGTGCTCACCCCTTTACAATGAAACTTGTTTACAATGCCCTCATCAGAAGCGCCTTAGACTATGGCACTTTTTTTCTCGAACCAGGCAACGTGACAGCTTTTAAAAAACTAGACCTTATTCAATCCAAAGCACTCAGAATTGTTACAGGCGCTATGAGATCTAGCCCTGTTAATGCCCTACAAGTGGAATGTTGTGATCCCCCACTCAGACTCAGACGCCAGTTTCTGTGTGATAAATTTCTTTTCCGTATATTTCACTTCTCAAAACATCCCCTATTCCCTAAGCTTCAGGTTCTATCAGAACAATTTTTCAATTCTCCTTACTGGAGGCATAAGTCTGAGCCCAATCTTTTACTCAGTTACCGAAAGTTAATGTGTTTATCTGCTCTAACTCACCGGTCGAATTATTTACCGCTGTTTCACTGTAGTCTGGATTCATTAGTTACATGCATCAATATCCGATTCATCGCCATTGACAAACAAGACCCGAATTTTCGTATTCAATGAATTACTAAAATCTGAGTTTGATGGTTTTCATTGCATCTACACCGACGCTTCACCGAAGCATTCACCTTATGAAGCTACTGGTGTAGGAGTATTCCACACCCAGTATAATATTGTTCAAAAAATAAGGTTACCTCCGGAAAGTTCTGTTTTCACAGTTGAATGCTTTGGTCTTTTAAAAGCTATTGAATATGTCAAAATAATGCATTTGAAGGATACAGTGATATTTACTGACTCTATGAGTGCCTTACAAGCTTTAAAAAAAATTCCCCTTTAAATTTAAAACCCAGTTCCCAGTTATTTATGACATTAGAAAAGCTTACTATGATTGTGTTATTAGGGGCTTCAATATTTGTCTTTCCTGGGTTCCGGGGCATTCCGGAATCAAGGGAAATGAAATAGCTGACCGACTGGCAAATGAGGCAGTTTCATCTGGAGATATGTTTCCGAACAAGAATTACTCACACGATCTTTTTTCATTGCCTAAAATCTCTCTTCTTGACTCTTGGCAATCGGAGTGGGAAATTAGCAGTCAACAAAAAGGTAGACAGTTTGCTAAAATTTAACCGATCATCTTTGTTAAACCTTAGTTTTTTAAGGCGAAGTTTGGCAAATTATCAACATCAGTTATTACACGTTTGAGATTGGGCCATGTTTGTAGTCCATCCCATCTTGCCAGACTTGGCCTTGTTGATGATGCTGGCTGTGAGTGCAATACCGATATTGGAGATATTAATCATATAAATTTGCTTGTCCAAGGTATGACCGTACCTTGTTCTATACCCAACTTGTTTCTTTACAATCTCCATTCCCTACCTCTATTATTTCCCTTCTTTCCACAAATGACCCCTGTATATATAATTGTATAGCTTCCTTTATACCATCTAATAATATAAAATTGTAGTTTTGTTAAAGTATTATGTACATATTATTTTATGTAACTTTATTGTATATATGTTCCAAATTTCATTTCTCTGATATTCTTATATCACCCACCTTTCCCTAATCTCCTGACTCCTGTAACTCCTATTGTCCAAATTCCGTATGTAGGTCTTTAAAACTATTCTCGTTTCCCCGTTTTTTACTCGGCATTGGCGGAGAGCAACCCACTCGTTGCCATAAAATATGACAGCTCAGTAGCGCTGTCAAAAAAAAATATGGAAATACCTATGTAGAGATGGAACTCTTAATCACATTTGTTTGATTCGAACGATTCGAATGTTGAAAGTAAAAACTCGATTCTAATGAGATTTTATGTTGATTGTTGAGTTGATCCACATCCGGCATTTTAAACGAGACGATTAAGATTCGACCAAGTTTTGAACAAGTGAAGTATAATTATTTTTAGAAGTCTTAGTGATGCTATGTGGGTGGTTTTCAAATTTTGGGTTATAACTCACATGCACATTTAAAATAAACGTGAATTCTCGAAACATAATTTATCCCCCATCATATTAGAACTAGGTAGCAGTTGCGCGACTTTCTCCACGTGGATAACTTCTTTATGTTCTTAAAAGTTTATTTTAAAAAACTACTTGCATCAGTGTCATATTATAACATATTTTGCACCAAATTAAAAAAGTGCGAGTCGGACTCGCGCACGAAGGGTTCCGTACCATTAACTTACAACATTAGACACTATAGGTAGGTAATGAAAACACGTTTGTATGGGAGCTTCCCTTAATTTTATTTTTTTATTTTCATTTAATAATACATTTTTAAAGTGAATTACAATATAATATTTTGTGAATATTTTAAGCGTCTGCCTATTGTCATTATAAATATCGAGCAAAAATGGCAAAAAGTCACGATTGTTGTATGGGAGCCCTTTAAATATGATTATTTTAATTTAAAAAAAATTTTAAAGCGAATAATATAACTTAATATTCTGTGAGTATTTCAAGCGTCTACCTGTTGCTGTTATTAATAGCGAGCAAAAAACGGTTAAAAATCACGTTTTTTGTATGGGAGCCCCCCCTTAAATATTAATTTTACTCTGTTTTTAATATTTGTTATATATTTTTGTTATAGCGGCAACATTAATACATCATCTGTGAAAAGGACTTGTCCTCTTTTTGTATGGAGGCTGGTTTTTTATTCTAAGATATCACCAACCAATAATAAACCTATATTTATCTTTAAGCTACAAAAATATGAAACATGTAACCATAGAAATCAGAATTTTAAACGCCTCCATTTTTGAGAAAAAATATGTTTTGTAACAGGCATCATCCATTGATCACTTACTTGTATTTCCTGGCTGTATAGCTATGTACCATTGCCTTTCCACTGGTGGATAAATACTACTAGGTACTACCACAGATTATATAATAGGTACTACTGTCAATGGAATGTCAATTTTGCTGTCAATTTTTTTTATTCGTTAATTGATATAGGCGAAAGTGCGGTTTCTGTAAAAATTAATTTCAATTTTTCTCTAAATCGGAGGCCTTAAAAAATATATTAATTATGCAGAAAGGCTAGTTTTTGTGAACTCTTTAATATAATATTTAGTTTATTCTGGTTAGAAATATTGACGAATAAAAAAACCATTAATGGACAAGTCCTTTTAACTGTCTAGCTTTCACGGTTCATAAGATACAGCCTGGTGACAGACAGACAGACAGCGGAGGCTTAGTAAAAGGGTCCCATTTTTACCCTTCGGTGCGGAACCCTAAGTAGTAGAAGGTAAATGTTTGTATGTATTTATGGGTTTTTAAACGTTATTAGACACGACATCTGTTAAACTAATCTTGATGTGCCTACCATAGTTTAAATACCTACGTATTCCTGGTCGTAATCTAGGGTACGTTATATCTCAATATATCAATCAAAAGATAGAGGTTGACTTGACCCCTCTGCGCCATACTCCACACGGCACAAACAAAAAGAAAAAAAAAACAATTTTGTACGGGAGCCATTAAATATTTTTTTTTATTTTAATTAATTAATTAATTAATATTTAAAGTGAATATAGTTACGGGTTCTTTTCAGTCGGAATAAATGACAAGTGGTGGTATTGTGATTAGTTTATTATTTATCTCTAGTGGCCTACCGTATTAGCAGGAAACGTATTTTAAGGATAAAGTATAAAAATGGTAATCTACCTCCCAAACTATAGCACAGATTATATAAATAGTTTGAGAAATTAAGGTTCAATATTTAGCAAAAGAATGTGAATTTGCTAGGGTGGATCCATAGGTACCCTGAATATGTAAGAGTTGTGATGATTTTTCTAGACAATGGTAGCAAAAGGATACCTTTATTTTGAATAGGATGAAAAAAGTTGAATATGTTTTCTTAGCTCATAGTCCATAACTATTTTACTAAATAATAAAATTGGTAGCATCAAGTTATTATAACAAATAAGGCAACATGTAAGTATGAAAAATATTTATAAAACAGTTCAGAGTTGAACATTTTCGTAATATTACGCAAATAAGGTGTTGGACATAAATTTTGAACCATAAAGTACAAAATGTATAGGGTGAACATGTTATTTTGTTTTTGAGGATTAGAGGACCTGTCACAACAACATTATTTTCGAAACTACAAGGGTCAAAATAGAAAAAAAAAACAATAACAAAAAAAATGTACAAAGAAATAGTAGATTGTTATACAAGGGACGAAAGTGACCATTGCACACGAGAGTTTTCTGCTAGTTTTCTGAGAATTTTTGAGCTATTGGCGAGTCAATAGCTCGAGAGTGGAATGGGTGCTTCAACCGAGTTAAACATACTATTTTTCATTTCGACTGTGAGGAAAGAAATAGTGCATTTATTTTTTTATGTGGTGCAATCGAAGGTGCTTTCCATTTCATATCCGCGAAGCGCCCGACCGGTACATTTTGGCATTTCACTTGGTCCGCGAGCGGCGCCAAACTGGTTAGCGTTGCCGCTCGATAGTTCACTATCGATAGTTTTTCGATATCGATAGTTAAGGCAAAAGCAAAAGTATCGATAGAATATCAAAAGTATCGATAGACTATCGATAGTTGAGGCAAAAGCAATAGTATCGATAGAATAAAAGACCAAGTAAAACGCCAAAATATACCGGTCGGGCACTTCGCGGATACGAAATGGAAAGCACCTTCGATTGCACCACATAAAAAGAAATGCACTATTTCTTTCCTCACAGTCGAAATGAAAAATAGTATGTTTAACTCGGGTGAAAGCACCCATTCCACTGGAATGGTCACTTTCGTCCCTTGTACAACAATCTACTATTAAATCAAACTTTGATTTGCGCGCACACACGAGTCCCCGCTTGAGGGTGCCTCAGCCTCTGACGCGTCGAGGCAACCGCTAGTGCGGTGCGTCGCAGCGGCTGCGCCTTAAGCGCCCGCTGCTTCTGCCCGGTAAAGCTGAGCAAAGCCTTCAGCGGCTTCAGCGATAGGTCCGTCCAAAAAAAAAGCGCACACGCAACCTGTTCCCAACCTCGTACACATACCTACGCAGGAATAGTCTGCTGCGTGCGTGCCAATTATTATGGGCTATGAATTGATTATGTTTTTTAGATCAAAAAATAAAAATGATTTCCTTTCCAGCAATTATTTATTTTACAACACCAAGTGAATTAACCTTCGCCGTAATTTAATGCCATAGCACAGAATAAATAAATAGTACAAATACAGAAGGATCACTCCGTAATGTCTGTTTAATGAATAGGTAGCGAAAATCACATTAAATAGTAACGTTTTTAATTAGGTAACAAAATCCATACAGAAAACGAGTTTAAGTGAGACTTAATTTTTCTGACAGCATCCTCAAATCTTTTAACATATTATCTTGATGGTTCAGTAAGTTTTTAACTAGTGAGAGGTGAGACGTCAAGTCAAAACTATGACCACTATCAACACTTTGCAAGGACGTGTTCAAAAGTAGATTTTTAATCTGGACGCCAAAATCGGGTTCATCCAAGAATCCAGGACAGTTTTCGATTTGCTTAAAATATTTATCTTTAAGTGAAGCGTTTTCTTTTTTTAATTTAATATTTTGGTAACGTAGATTTTTTAATTCTTCTACCATTGCCTGTAAGTTACTTCCGATTATATTAAGCTTGTTGCTTAAAAATCTATTTTTCTGTTCGACTTTCAAGCACGAGTTATGTTCATTAGCATAGTCGGCGTAGTACTGTCCACAAGAAAGTATAATTTCCTTAAGTTGCATAACGGGTGGTATGTTTTCAGTAGGATGGTCCCGTATTTTTTGTAGTTTCTGGTACCCAAGGTGAATAAACGTCTCCAAATGATTTATCTTATCTTTTAGTCTCTGATTCTCAGAGGACAAATTACGTATAATTTCTGTGCTTGTTTTATTTTTGTGAATCAAATCGGCGCACTCACTTCTAGCACTATTAATATGATTGTGTAAGGATATTGTCTCATTTTCTTTTGCATTCATTACTGTTTCCGCCACAACTAAAATGGAATAAAAATGTTTGAGTTTAAACGAGTGGCATAACTGCGGAGAATAGGTAACTTACCTAAAGTAGGGGAGGGTGGGGTGATTACGGACAGCGGGTAATTGCGGACAGTAGATACATTATCGGCTGATATAACCCCTCCTGTGCCCCACAACCCGATTCGTGGGATTCATTTTGCCATAATTGCTTTAGGTAAAAACTGTTCTCACTATGCATTAAGAGGTTAGTTAACTTTAAAATGTGATATAAAGATCGTAGAAGTGTGATTGCATAACCTATTTTTTTTGCTTTAAAACGTTGCAGTGCAAGGGGTGATTGCGGACATTTTTTTTGGTTATACACGGATGTCTTCACTTCATACGCCGTTGTTTCTCCCCTTAGTTATCAAAGCTAAGGGGAGAAACAACGGCGTATGTGAAGGATTCCTACCATTTCATTAGCGAAATTAAGAACTTACAATTAGCAGATGATGAAACTATGGTTAGTTTTGATGTACAGTCCCTATTCACAAGCTTACCAGTACAGGACTGCATTGAAATTACTAAAAGGAAGCTGGTTCAACTCGACATGCCAATAGAATATGCGGAACTATTGGAACATTGCCTTACATCTGGCTATTTACTGTGGGATAATGAGTTCTATCTGCAAACCGATGGTGTAGCAATGGGCTCTCCGGTATCCCCAGTTGTTGCTGATATATTCATGGAGGATTTTGAGGATCGAGCTCTGAGCACATCACCTATATCACCAAGGTTTTATAAGCGGTACGTAGATGACACTTTTACAATTTTACCCACCAATAGTATTTCTGCTTTTCTTAATCATCTTAATTCAATACATCCAAAAATTAAATTTTCTATGGAAATTGAGGCAGACAGTAAACTAGCTTTCTTAGATATTTTACTACCTAGGAATTCGGATCATACCCTTAGCCACACAGTCTTTAGAAAAGCCACCCATACCGATAAATATCTCAATGGTGCGTCTCACCATCATCCTTCACAGTTAGCTTCCGTGGGCAAAACTTTGTTTCAGAGAGCGAGGGGCATCTGTGACGACCGACACCTGGCTGCTGAGCTTCAGCATGTAAGGAAGGTACTACGGGACAACCAGCTTCCAGTACCACGTCGTTGCAGACCCCGTGCCAAGCCTACGACAGTTGAACGCCAACCTGCAGTACTACCATACATGAAGGGAGTCACTGACAAGATTGGGAATATCTTGAAGCGTGCTTCAATCAAAACTTACTTCAAGCCGCAAAAGAAGAATAACCAATTCCTACCACCCGTCAAGTGCAACATACCTCTTCAAGATGCAGGGGTGTACAAGCTGGAGTGTGACTGTGGCCTCTCCTACATCGGGCAAACAAAGCGAAGTATAGGCGTGCGGATAAAAGAACACATAGCTGACGTAAAACATAGACGGAACACGAAATCTGCAGTGTGTGAACATGCCTTAGACAAACCCAACCACTTCATTCGTTTTGACTAACCTAAAATACTTGCAAAAAAACGGCGTTTTATTCCTCGAATGCTACGTGAAGCCATTGAAATTAGAAAACATCCAAATTTCAATAGAGAAGATGGTTGGAAAGTTCCACCGGCATGGGATCCTATTCTAGCAAAAACTAAAGCAACAACTAGCACTGCAAGATCTCAAGACACGGTTAGCTCTTTCTGCGTAAATAGGAACGTAAATTAATATTATTGAGTGACGGTAATTAAAAATATTTCAAAACTTTGTAATGACAAATAATACCTTAGTCTCCCTGTGACCACGATCGCTGTAAAGTGTTCGAAACGTCAGGTTCAAAATGAAATGTAAATAAATCGCGAAGTAATCCGTACAATTGTGTTTTAATGAGTTCAACAATTCGCGTAAACGTAAGAAACAAACTAAAATAGAGTTCCAAAAAAATGAGGGAACTTTTAGAAAAGCCCTAGGAAAGTAGTAAAAAAATCAATTTTATCTTTAAAAATTATTAACAACAAAAAGATTTAAGCAAAAAACGAACCAAATAGCACTTTAAATAAAACTCCAAAAATATTTTAAATTCTAGAAGAAGAAGTAGGAATTAAAGGAAATACAAAAAAATAAGCAAGAAGCTGCAATAAAAAAAAAATGCAATTAAAGGTAAAGAACCGTAATAGAATAACAAGAAAGGTAACTAAACTCTTGGTAAATTTGATAGTAATGCGAATATTTCTGTATATTTTGCAATAAAAAGTATCTTGCCCCCCACTGAAGTCTGGACAATGTTGGTGTGCCAGAATTGGGCACACGATAGTTGCACAGGTAGATTTAAGTACAAGTAGGGGCACAAGCCGTAACTTAACGTACATTTGTAAGGAGAAGAAGACTAGCCGCAATTAACCCACCCGCTGTCCGTATTTACCCGTTGCCTACCGGACACTAAGGGTTTTGTTTTTCTGATAAAAAATATACTTGTTGATTTAATACTCATAGTTTTATATGTTGATTTTGTAAAGTAAAAACCAAAGTTTAAAAGGTAATAAAGACCAACTGATTATCTTTGGTACTCTATGTTTTATAGAAGGTTTTTCTTAAGTGTCCGCAATATCCCCACTCTCCCCTATGTGTAAGTAGGATTAGCTGTGTAAAATAAAAAGTCCTGGGTGTTTTTTATCTTACACTTAAGTTGTTATAGCAAATTTTAAAAATGGTCATTAGGTAAGATATCTTTTTAATACTTAAAATAGAATTGTACCTAGCTTACGTATCTTACTTACCAAATTTGCCTTATGGTATTGTTTGCCCAAAATAACTAAAACTGCCGGGAATGCTGTACGAAATATGGAAACGATCGGGAAACCATAGCGAGTATGTTTTGCCTGCTTCGCAATTCGCGGTAGTGTGCTAGAGGCGTACCTAGGTAAAGGCTAAATAAACTTACTGCAAGCTTTTCTGAGGTTTTGTCTCAGCAGTTTGATTTGCTTTCTTTTCAACCTGAGGTTGGATTTACACAAACTTAGATTATCACACAATTCTTGGTTCTCTCCAAAATTGTGACACGAAATGGGCGTACCGTTGTGAAACCTTAAACAAAGGATGAATATAGATATATGTAAAGGATGGAGATATGGAAATTATAAGTTAGTAAGTAGATAAATAAAATTACATATCACATTTGTATAACAATGCTTCAGTATTCTTTCATGCAATCCTAATACTCTTACTTTTTCATTTCAAACGCTATAGCAGACAATGCACATATCAGTTTATTAGTGCTTAGCTCTTCATTGCGTGCTTCCGACGATACGATCGCGTTACTGCATACAGCACTCATAGTCAGAAGATCCAATAAATAAAGTTTCACCAGAATAAATAAGTTATAACAAAATAAAATAAAGTAAATTTGTAAAAGTCTACAAAATAATTTTGAACTCATTTGACATTAACTTGTCTCTTGTCTGTGCTTGTCTGTTTCAAAATCAGACAGAAAAGGTCAAAGAAAGAAGAAAAAAAGATTTCGATGAGATTGCGTTCATGATTCACAATTTTGCTTGTCAATAAATGACTGCTTCGTTAGTATAGTGATCAGCACGCTGCTGGGTACTATCCACGAGCTCCCGGGTTTGAATCCGGGTCGGGCCGAAAGTGTTGGGTTTTTCCATGTCTGATTATTAGAAAAATTAGTGACTATAAGATCTACCTACTCAACTTTCCATAAGCGCTTTTGAATAGTATTATGGCAGCAGCAATACAATATACCTAATTCACACGTCGAATATGATTCGACAGTAAAGTATGAGTAAAACGTTGTCCATAAAATGAAAACGAAATCCCGGTGGCCTCCGTCCGTGATGAAAATCATAACGGCCGACATTTTATGGCGCATCGGCTCATCAAGCCGCGGAGGGCCATCACGATTGTTTTTGATCCTGGCGGGATTTCTTCTGACTGCTTCTTGATAGCTTAGCGAAAGTTTTCAAAAAGCTTACAGGCCGTGATATTTTATTCAAGTTTAGTTCACTAGAGGTGGACCACTAGATAAATAGCATCGACATTACTACAACAGGTACAATAATCATTTATACCAGTTTCCAGGAAGTGATTTCTGAGTTAGTAACTGAAGGGGTGATCGATTACAATATATATCGATTATAATATATAGGATAGTGATACATTCCTTTCAGCACTGCTGGGGCTGATGCTTTTATATACTATATATATATATACTACTATATATATAGTATATATATACTATATATATAGTGATAATTGGGTTATTTTGGGTATTCTCATAAGAAATGGGAAGAAGTACCTAACTTGAATGCCCCTTGTTCTGTGTATAATTTTGACAGGCGGCTTCATCTCAAAATATGTGGTGATACATTTATGATTTATCGTGTTTTGTACCTATGTCCGTATTATTTATTAAACTATTACATAACAGCGAGCGATGCGCCAGCCAATTTTCCGCCAAACGCCTCGGCGGGGACGGCGATCCGCCATTTCGTTTGTTCGCGAGACAACCGCTCGTGTGGTAACCATTTCACGCTCGATTTCTGCTCCGCCACTAAAAGTAGGGACGTCTCTCCAGAACAATCTGTTATATGGAAGAGAGGAAAATTAGAAAAATACAATCTTCTATAAGTATTGCCAATATGTACAGTTACAACTACGAAAATGTTGACTACGTTCTTGTTCCGAAGAAATAAGAGATTCAATCACAGATCAGACCGCTTAAATTGTACATCTTTCTGTGTAAATTGTTGTACGTTTTCTGTTGGTCAGGAACTTGATTATAAATATTTTTAACGGTGGTTCTATTAATATTCTGCTATTTAAGTAAAATCATCAATATCTTCAGCAAGCATCGGAAGCATCATCTTATTTCGATCAATTCAACGAATTGTAACTAAAACACCCCCAGAAATTTACAAAAGTAGATGAAATCCGCTAAGTACTTTTTGAGATACAAATAAGACGATTTTGTTTTAGTGATGTTGATAGAATTCTTCATGTTTTCGTTAACTTTGGTTTCTTAATTTGATTTCATAATTTAATTGCAGCTTTATTATAATCCTTCTTCCGCTGAAGGAGGCTGAAGGGCTGAGTTGATGAATGAAAATGATTCACCAATATATTCCAAAAGGATCCCGATCTTCTTACTTAGCCGTTATCCGCACGGTCGGTTTATTTCAATTTCCTTCATAAAAGACGCTATTCTCGGATTTGAAGTAGATTTATCATGCTTGGATAAAGCGGGCACTTTTTGTGCTTTCTTGTGCCTGGATCTGACCCGAGATCTGTCCACTTAATGTGAATAATGGTGTGCGATGGAAACGAATGCGAACCCGAACACAAAAGACAACAATGCGACTCGATCTCAAGACTTGATACAGGGATCTCGCTGAGATAATATCCCCGCTACACAATCAGAATGTTTTGTTGGTCAATAATGTGGTATGTAATCGTCTAATACTTAAGCTGAGCCTATTTAGTTCAAGAGTGCTCTACCTTCTTTTCTCATTCTGATTCTGATTTTACATGACGACATTTTTCTTGATCACCTAAAGTACCTGACCGAGGCCGCTCTACGCCTGAAGAAAAAGGCTGACTATGATCTGTGCCCTGTCTCATTCATCAGACGAACCATTCGTTTGGAAACGGTTGATGAGTGGGACAGGCGATACAGAGAGGGTAGTACAGCTTCAATAACAAAGCTTTTCTTTCCTGACGCCATAGCTGCCCACGGAATAATAAGGAAGATGGAGTTGGATCGGAAGCTGACCCAAATTATGACTGGGAACGGTGGATTCTCCGAATACCTGTACCGTTTCAAGTGCAAGGAGAGTCCATCGTGCATCTGTGATCCCGCAGTCGTGGAGTCGGTCCCCCACATACTTGCAGAGTGCCCGATATATTCCAGGGGTAGGTATGACGTGGAGCATAAAATAGATAATATGAAAATAATACAAAATAGTTTTAGTAAAATAATAAATGATAGTAAGAAGAGAGGGATATTTATAGAATATTGTAAGCAATTGTGTAGGAAAGTAAGCAATAAAAATAAAGTTTAAGAAAAGTATGTTTTAAATATGATGATATAAAAAATGTTAAATGTTTGTGTGATGAGCACGAGCATTTGTACCTAAGTCATGGATGTTTATATGTATGTAAGTATTTATATCCGTTATCCTAGTCACCCTATGGTGACTCACGAGCTCACGCTTAGTTTGGGGCTAGGTAATTGGTGTGTTTGTTGAAACAATTTATTTATTTATTATTATTATTATTTATTATTATATTTAAATAAGCATATAAATAAGGCTTTGACTATGTCAGAGGACAAGAATATAAATTTTGTTTTTATATATGTAGCCTTTAACTATTACTATCGTGTACAATTAGCTCTTGAAAGTTACTAAGCCCCCATTACTGATCTTCTCGTTTACCACCTGGAGAGAAATGGGAGTGACTGAAAATCAGCGCTGGCTAGGCCGGTAGGGTCTACCCAGCATACGCTGAGTCACTTCCATTTGCCTCATACTAGCTATAATTAAGTATGTATATGTACCTCTCATTGTAAAGGCAATAAAAAAAAATCAATTTCAATTTCAATTTCAATATAAAAAAAAAGTACCTGACCACTTGATGAAGACTTTGTTTGAATGTAAGTTAAAAGAATCGACTATAAGAATATGGAAATGAAAATATAGGCAAGTCCAGTTATGCTAGAGTGCTATTCAAACCGCAAAGGTATGTGCAAAGGTATGCATTTGATGCAGTGAGGATGGATATCAAGGGTGGAACGCGAGGCGTCTCGACCCAGGATAATCGATTCCAAGCAAGAGTCGCGATAGCTGCATTCGATACGGCACGCGGTATCTAGCACTTATCGTTGCTTATTAGAGAGAAAGAAAGAGAGGTTTTTTAATTAAGGACATCACACACAGAAAAAAATTAAATACAATAGACATTAGTTACGTAAAAAAAACGTAATAAACCACTAAGAAATGATGAAACATTAATAAACAACAATTACGTAACAGTCAATAGACGCCACACGGTGCATCTGTGTGTCTGTGATGCCCAAACCAAGAGGACCTCACCCAGCAAAAGCCAGTACCTCTGATGGTCCTGGCGCTGGTTTTAAGCACATCGCTGATATTTTTAGTTGGTCTGTATTTTTAGTCGTATCTGAGCATAACACGAGGAATAGCTAAGTAATGAAAACCAGTCTCAGGTGATCAGTCACAAGAGGATTTACTTGGAAGTAAATAGAATATACTTACATTTCATTTTGTTGGATCACCTCGTTATTTATGGTGACTGTAATGTAAGAACCTACTAATCTATTCATAGTTGGTTTGTTTTATTTAGGTACGGTGAGCATCAAAAATATGCGAACATTTTAATATAGTATACCTTGTCTAAGAAATTTTAGCGTTACGATGAACTAGCGATGACGCTTTCACATTAAATGAATTGGGACAAATTTGTTTTTACAGCAACTTTTGATGCTAACCCTACCACATATACATATACTAGTGGTTGCCCGCGACTTCGCCCGCAAGAGTTGGATTTTCCATATAAACTTTTATCCCCCATTTCACTCCCTTAATGTTTTTATATCGCGACAAAATGTAGCCTATGTCCTTTCCAGAGTCTCGAACTGTCTCCATACCAAATTTCATCTCAATCGGTTCAGTGGTTTAAGCGTCAAGAGGTAACAGACAGACAGACGGACTCACTTTCGCATTTATAATATTAGTATGGATGTACCGAACATAAATGTGTAAAACCTTTCATCACAACCGTATTAGCTCCACAGTCATTACTTTTATAGGAAAATCTCTTACCTGAAGCAAAATAAGATACTTCGATCGAGTGTTATGGGAGTGTATAGGTAACATATAAGTTCCCATTCATTTCCCCCAATGCATTACCGCGCGATCACGGTATCGGTTACAGGAAATTGCCGCGTTATGTCTCAATGGGATCAGACGCGCCATCAACTGTTGCTCGAATCGATTCTGTATCATACTACTTACATCAGTATCATTCGGTCTAAATCGATAAATGTCACCTCACTTATCATATATAAGTAATATTACAACTTATTCGGTGTAAATCGATAAATGATAATACACACATCAACACTGTCTAGGGAAATACTAGACAGTGTTTATTAGTATATCTCATCTTACATGTCAGTAGCTCCTTATAAATATAAATAAATCAATATTGGACAACATCACATACATTGCTCAGATCCCAAAGTAAGTAGCTTAAGCACTTGTGATAAGGAAATCTGAAACAACGGTGGTACCACAACACCCAGACCCGAGACAATATAGAAAATGAGAATTTCTATATTGACTGGACCGGGAATCGAACCCGGGACCTCAGAGAAAGCGACACCTTGAAAACCGGTGTACGAACCACTCGGCTACGGAGGTCGTCCTTATGTACCTATAGAATCATGTTTAAATGAAAAGATACTTCAACACAATCACACGAAATAAAACAACTTACTTACTATCAGTCCATGCCAGGAACTATTGCATCATATACTTAGATATTAAAAAATAATCAAACTGATAAACTACAACAAGAATTTCTTAAATTAACTTTGACCCCTTGAAATGATAAAACAAAATTAATTAGATAAGTACTTTATGACTGGGCGTGGCAGTCATCTATAAATCTTTTACATACTAGCTGTTGCCCGCGACTTCGTACGCGTGGACTCTATGATACAAAATATTTTATACTCCCGTCGCCATCCAGCTATCATGATCTCTCAGTCTACCATGTCGTAAGGAGAAGAGAGGTATGAAAAATCAAGGTTAATAGGCACTCTTTTTTAGATAGGTCACTATCACCTCGTCATCCTCCTCTGGTAAGAAAATTTGGCACAGATTTATTATATGTATAGATAATAAAACAGTAAAACCGATGCGTCTGTACATTGAGTATTTTTACCAAAAACTAATTGAGGGTGATGTTAAAATAGTAACAGAATAGAAGTATACAACTTTTATTTTTTTTTGTCTGTTTGTCTGTCTGTACACGCTAATCTCCGGAACTACTGAACGGATTTGAATGAAACCTTTTTTATTGTGTAGCTATAAGTCTAAGCAAATACGAGGCTATAACTTATTTTAAAGATCGGAGTACCTGACGTGGAACCTAAGCAGTACACTTAAACTAAGAGAGATACTCGTATGAAAGCAGCCCCTTAAGAAAAGTTATTCAGCGTGATGATCATTTTCTATTGACGTACACAAATTGAAGGTCGAGCAATTGATATAGATCCCTAGCAGCTCAGCTCAACTTTAAGAGATAAATGAATAGAGCGTCTTAGGGAACATTGTTCAGCGTGATAAGCATTTTCTATTGACGTACACAAATCGAAGGTCTGGAGCAACTGATATAGAACCCTAGCACCTCAGCTCAACTATAAGAGATATATGCTTAATAAAGTTGTTCAATTGTTAGTGTTCAATTCAATTTATTCAGAGCAAGACACATTGCGTAGAACATTCAAAACAGTATCAAAACATAAAGTATTACATAAAACCAAACACAAAATGTCACAAATAAGAAAATGTCACAACCAAAAATATTACGAATCATTATTACAAAAGAATCAATAAGTAGGCACAATGTCAATATCAATAATAAAACAAAAGTTGTTTAGTTTTATATCAATAATTTATTTAAATATGTCTATTTTTAGCAGTATTTTTGTGCATGTCGTGGCAGCTTATAAGTAAGGCAACACTGTAAAATGTATTTCATCGAAAATTGTGTACTAATGTGTTGTGTATGCTTTGTTGGTTATCCTTAATAAATAAATAAGAGATATCTCTTATTTATTATATGAATAGAGCGCCGTAGGAAACATAGGTCAGCGTGATGAGAATTTTCTATTGACCTATACAAATTGAGGGTCTGGAGCAATTGATACGCTAAATTACTTTAGACTGATTTTCAAACTCCCAAGGTAATCCTACTGTCTTCAAGTTACGATCTGGTGACGGAAACCTGGAGAAATGGAGAGAATCCTTCCGATTTTATAGGCATATATACCATATATACTACGGCAATAATTAGGTATTTAAGTATTTACATTCAGGATTCATAATTTGATGGTGCTGACCTTAACGCTAAGTAGTTCGTGGTGACTTTCACCACAGACAGTTCGTCACAATGTTGTTGAATTACTGTATTATTAATGAAAGATCAAAGTAAATTGGCACTGTTTTTTATACTACTTATCACTAACTAACGGAAATTGAACTACGAGTATAATAATAGTCTTACTTACTTTACCTTCTAGTAGAAAGGGTAGGGAGGCCTTTGCCCTGCAGTGGGACACGACAGGCTCCTAATAATAATAATAACTTTACGATAGTAGTAACTTACAAACCGACCTTTGAGTAGCCTAGGGACACAATAAATAAATGCTTAACCGTATTCATCTTTTGCTGTAGGGAGGTTTGTGTCTGACCTTTTTCTGAACACTAAAACTAAAGTTACCTATATTTTTTTCAAACGAATAAATATGCCTTCAATAAAGTAAACTAAAAAGTTTAAAAAAATCCTTTACACTCCTACTAAGGAAATATACTACAAAATTTAGTTTTGGAGTCGGTGTCACTGCCATGCGAAATTTTCTTACTAGAGGAAGATGGCGAGGTGATAGTAACCTATTTAAAAAGAGTGCCTAATGACCTTGATTTTTCATTCTTCTCTTCTCCTTACGACATGGTAGACTACGAGATTATGATAGCTGTATGGCGATGGGAGTATAAAATATTTTGTATCATCGAGTCCACGCGTACGAAGTCGCGGGCAACAGCTAGTAAATAATATTTTTAGTTTAAGATAGCTGTGTAACCATGAAATTAGGTAACTTTCAATGGTCTATTCTGGCTAGTCAAAAAATAAAACTAATAAAACAACAAAAGACCTAACTAAACTTTAGCTTTAAGATTTAGTTAGGTCTTTTATTGTTTTTTTAGCCTTGACTAGTCAGAATAGACCGTTACAAATTACTTAATTTCATGGTTTGGCGCCAGCTTTTACCACTGAAAATATGTTCCACCAGATTTTGCATTCCTAAAAGCGTGTCCAGTAATTCATTAACGTCCAGAAATTACATGAGGCTCGCCCTCACCCTTGTCAAATCAGGTTGTAATGCTCAAATGAAACTATTCTCATAAAAACATTCCAGTTTTGGCGGTCCGAGGCTGCGAGCTATGTGATGATAATGTAATACGACCCTAACATTAACGCAGGGACTGATGGGCTGTTTGCACAAAGCGATTTACATTCTAAAAAGGTTTAAAAATATTATTTCAGAGTCAGTATTAGTGGATTTTAATGTATTTTTAGAATAATAGTGATCTAAACTTGGTTGATTCAACAAATGAGTAGAGGCATTGATTTCAATTTACATTATGTTAGTAATAAATTTACATTGTTAGTAATAAAATGGTAATAATACTCAAAAACTGTTTTTTTTTACTTATTTTGTGTAAAGCAGCCTGGTTCCTGATGAACCAGGCAGGGGAACCAGACCGTCCCTCTTTTGAAATATTATTAAACTACCTAAGTCGTTCTCATAGCAAACGCAATGACAAAATAAAAACCTTTTTAATTTGAACTTATCTACGTACAAAACAAAGAAAACACATCGTGTTTGTTTTGCGAAAGCAGGTAAATTAGTACACCCGTCTAAAACTACAATTTACTTTTTGCAGAAAACACATAGCGCTGAATAATGACCGGCCACTAATCTAAAAATAGAGACAAAACCTCCGCAGTAAGCAGTGACGATGAAAATGCCCGTTCCCTCACTAATGTTCATTGTAAAGGCAACAAATAACCTCCAATCAAACTAACGCCCGACCGTTATTTGTCTTGGCTAAAGAAATATTGTGTTCCTTAGTGGAGCTAGCTGCGTACATATGTGGCGAACATTACACTCCGACTAAACATTAAACAAAGAAACTGAGATGAAGTCAAATGGCGGGTTTTGGCCTAAGTGATGCGAGTGAGCGGACTTCTTTTCTTTGACGAACTAAGCCCCTGTGACAATTTCGACTGTAAGTGTAATTTTAGGAGGGCATGAAAATTATTAGTCATTGTTTTACCACAAATTAGCTAAGTTTTTCCTACAAAGACGAGACTACGTATCTTATATACACGGTGGGAAAAGAGTAACCTGAGAGATTTTAACCACGAATTTCTGATAAGATTATGAGTAAATAATGTCAAATTAACATGGGTCAAATACTGCCATATTAAAATATAACCCTGAATTTTTTTAAACTTTTGAATTGCCAAAATAAAATGCTGTCATTTAAATTAGGCTTAATCTAGCAATGTTTGTATTACTTTTTTGTCCAAATAGGCATTAGACTCGTTTGGTTGAAATCTGTCGAGTTACTCTTTTTCCACCGTGTGTATGACCAGTATGACTAATGTTGAGACCATGAGAAAATGTGGAATAGGGACAGTAAGCAACGTTATTACTTATGCTTAACCTGTAATATTTCGCATTGTAGAGCTGCAATGCAAACTTAGTAGCATTTTATGAACTAGCTACTAAACAAAGATACTTTAGTACAAAGATGCTGCTTTTAAAAAAAAAACATCAACTTAACATATAAGTGTATTAAGAAGCTACCTACTTACGTAGGTACTCGTAGAGGTGTTGTCATAAAAATAACACAAGATCCGAATGATAAGCACTATTATATTTGAAATGTTTTCGTAGGTAGGTAATTAGTATGCTGGCACATGCATTATATCGCATTCGCAATTGAACTTAAAAAATAACTTGATCTTGCGGCAAGTTAATTAAGTTTTGCTAAGAAATGGTATCACAGCACAACAATGAATAAGCAGCGATCATCAAATAATAACGCAAACGGCACGAAGTTCCGAAAGTACGTGCCCGTAATACCAACTCTGATAGCCATGCAGTCGCTTTGAAGTATGTACCTACTAGTATTACATAATTATGTACAATGCATTGCAGGCTTAGTTTTGAATAATTGCAACGAAACGTCGAAAAGTTTATTTTCTTCTGTATAGGTTTTGAAAGCTTCTTGACGGAAGGCCGTTTTCTGACTTGTCAGTGCGGGATCGGTGCGGGATCTGTAGGGTCAAACGATTCCGCGTTGCCTTCAGCTACTCACCTATCGGTATATTATCGGTATAAAATTCTGCAGTAATGAAGATGTCGTCTTCGAGTAATGACGAAATTTTTGCGTTTTTGTGTACCTTGTGTGCACAAATCATTGTGTACCTTAACATTGTGCACCTTAACTTAAAAATACCTGATAAATGTGTTTTATTAGATATCTCACTCCAAATCCTCTCTGTGACATCCTTTCTTGAATATTCAGCAAATTTATAAATATACAATGCAGAATATTTTTTTTATTTCTAGTACTAAAACGACGTGGATATCTCGTTCCGCCATCTTGTTTACACGACCTTGCGCGTAAATGTCGAGCGTCACCTGGACACGCATCTGGTAAAGCAAACGATCCCTCCCCGCTCTCGCACATACCGCGCCAATTAGAAGACACACAATAAAATATAGGCGCTCGGCAAGCTTTCGGTACCACGTATACCGAGCGAAACGAATCCACACCGCTCCCGAACCGACAAGTCAGAAAACGGCTAATTGTTATATTTAGAGATGTTGCAACGTAACTTTAATATTGTTTTTTTTAATTTATGCACTTTTCAAGTTTTGACCAAAAATAATTGCACTGCATCGAACGTCTTCTGGTGGGAATCGACTTCACGAACTTTACTATCCGGGCCCGGGCGGATAGCTCTCCCAACCCAACTGATACTGAAGGCGGTCGATGAATTTTTGTGTGCATTTCCTAACGTAATTATAGCGGAAATCTTAACTTTGACGGTAACTTACCTTACTTAAAGTAACGGAGTCTTGTCATCACATCATAGTTTTTGAGAGCTGAATTCAGGCTGTACATTAAATCCAAAGGGCAAAAGTTTTCTAAGTTTCTACTGATCTTATGTCTTAATCTGGCATTAATTAGTAATGAATCCGGTTATTGTCATACATAAATAACAATAATACCACTTAGTAGATATACATTTTCGCAAACGGATTAGTAAACATCGATATCATAAATTTTCCCTCTGCGCCCCATACAATGACATATTTCTTCAGACAAGAAAATAATTAACGTGCAAAGATGGTCGATTTCGAAGTTGCTATCAGAGATAATGTTAAGGGCCGGCCACCGCCGGGTTATAAAGTGTAAGGAGGAAGTTCAATCGGACTTTAAACGAGTTAATCCCCTTTTAATAAGTGTTGATGCTCGCCGCTCTGCGGTTGCCGACGATTCTCATTTCGCCGTGTTAACTTTCTGAAATATTTCGCCCGATTTTTATAGGAATTTATCATAAGGTTTATTAAACGTAATTAAATTTTCCATCACATTAAGCAAGGGTTGAGTTTGTGAAATATGAACCTATTAATTAGGTACCTGATTTTGATAAAATCAGCTGCTTGCTTAGCTGTGAAGGAAAACTCGTGGTCGGTGGAGTAATATTTAATCGATGTTTTTGTTTATAACAAATATTTCTTGGGCGTACCTTACTTTAACTTTGATAAAAGAGCCATTGGCAGTTTTATTGGTCATATTTACTAGCATCATCATAGCGTTCTAACTGCTAAGCTAATGAATGTAGATACGATATTATTTTGTAAAGAACCTATACAATTTTGCTGTCCGTAATTTGTATGACATACAATCTAACAAATACGAGCTCCACAGCGGGAAAGCCCCGAGTAAAATTTGGCGTGTTGTCGATTGAGTTAATTTTCGCGAAATCGTTTTTATGGGTTTTCTCAGTTGTTGTTACGGTTTATTTCACCCCACGGTATCATCTCTACGAAATTGTTTCTGGGAATCCTTTTTTGTTCTATGAAAAAAGAAAATTTTATGTAGGTACGTATACCTTCTTGGAGAATAAATCTAAGAAGACAATTTAAAATATACTGTAAGAACAGAAGAAAAAGACAGAACTTGCACCGTAACTACAAGACCAACCAACAGATAGACGGTTCTTGCAGATCTTTAGTTAGTTGTGTAGGTAGAATCAAAGTATTAGATAATATGGGCCATTAATTAAAGTTTCTAGCTAAGTAGTTATAAACATTAAAAACATTTTGTTTGCATTATCTGTTGCAAAATCAAATAAAAGAATGCAATCAACAAATGAGCGGATATACGGCGGGTAACAAAGTATACTCATCTGCAATAAACTTGAATTAAACTTTGACGGTGTTATAACAAAAAAAAAGATTTAAACTAAGTCTAAATATTAGCCGACAACAGAGGAATGTATGACACATTCGTGACATATCCGAATAGAGAAACGCTTTTCTAATTGGCTAGCTAATAGCTTAGTCCTGACTTAAACCCGGTACTAAGTTTTTGTAATAATGAGGTGAATGTTTATTGTTTATGTATGGCTGTCAGAATTGACAATGTTTTTATTTTTAAAGCCATGATTCGGTCCAATTCGTTCTGACAAAGCGCGTTTTAAAACACAGTCATATATTTTATATAATTGGAACTTATTTGGTAAAGAGAATGTATATTATATTTATTTATATTAAAAGGACCAAGGTTTCTATTCTGAAAGTAAATACAAACACTAACAATAAGAAAACCATTTATATGTGCTCACAAGATAACTCAGAAGACAATAAACACAAGTTTTACATAGCTAAGCGCAGGTACCTAAATAGGTTAATGATGTAAATAGGTAAATGCTGGGGTAAATGCCAAATGATAGGGGATTTTCCCATTTTCTGATAGCCGTTCCAGAATTTCTGATTGCTTATAATGTATTTTCCTTGTGTGAAGCATATGATACGTTCACTTCTGTCCGAGTGTACATTAAGAGATAACGCTAGCGCGAGCGGCGGAATCATTTCCGTTGTGTCAATCACTCGTCTCGCTCGCCGGTGTACTGTATGGCCGCCGCCGGTCGCCGCCGCTGTACGTACGCGTCACTAATGAGTTCGCAAACTCTTATCTAGATTCGCGTGAATATCGCACGATCCAATCGCCCACTTTATGTTTTAAACAACAAAAAGTTAAATTATGTAAAAATAACCCCCGGCTGATATTACTTGTACAGTACCCGGCGGTAAATATTGCACATCGATCTTTGCAAAGAACATCGTAGAGCATTATCTGTGTCAAAAACTACCATTACGTTTGTTTTGTTCAATGGTACAAAAGAACAATAAAATACTTAGTTCGGAACTTAAATTATCTTAAACGATAAATATCTAATAATTGATAGACATGGAAATTAGCATTTGTTTGTGTTCGAAAATGCGACGATTGCTGATGCGCAATACTTACTGCCGGCTGTGGACGATGCTACTGACATTCGTACTAAATAAGGATGTATAAGATTCTGAAAATGAAAATATCATTCTTATACGATAAAAACACTTTCAAGTTGCAATGCTATGTTTAACTCAGAAAATTAACCCATTTTTAGTGAGACTGAAATAAATTGATGCCCTGAACCTTTTCTGTATTCGGTCCTCGGAGCGTCGTGTCCGTAACGGTGGGATCGCCTAGTGGACTGTAGACACTAGTTCAAGGGCTCCTTTGGGGAATATAAAACTCCTGTTTTTCTGTTCAATGCTGTTTTCTATGGTAATTACACACACACACACACACCGATTAAGTTTATACGTAAGTTATTACACTAATTTTGATCACATTTAATTTTGTCAGTAAAAACTCTTTTATTTCTGTACATGACTCGCACTGACATACACCTTAACACTTGCTTCGAGGCAATAATTCTGGGCTAGTGCTGAGAAGTAATTAATTAAACAAATTCGAGTCGAATCCACATATATTCAATCGAGCTTGCAAGTCAAGATTCGTGCGTCATCGACGAAACAGATTCAACAGTCATCGGCCTAATTCACATCAATTAAATTCATATTGATTTAATTAGCCTTGTACAAACTGTACTGAAAACAGCCAGAGTGTACATATGTAATTTGATTGATGCTGTAATTAAATTATTAATATAATTGCGGGTCTTGATTACGTGACATGTCATAATTTCTCTCCAAGTATAGAAACTACGAGTTTGCAGCCGAGAAGCCGTAACAAAGTAAACCGTGCCGTACCGCGAAGACGGCATAATGGGTCATGTCACAGTTTGTCCCCGTAACTTCATTGTGGGGAAGTTTTATAGGCAACACATCGAAGGCCAGCTGACCGCGAGTGGCAGGCAAGTCGGAAACATTAAGGTTCCATCAGCGGCCATATTTTCCGGCCGGGCGGAATTTTCACGGAGGCCCCGCTCGACACGCCTTTGCACTCAGACACTGGCGTCGGATGGAGTGGAATTGTGTACCCTCACACTTTCCGCGCCGATATCTTTACACGTTCACAGCTTAAGATGTGGATGAAGGTAAATACGCCTTTTAAGAAAACAGCACTGTGTCATGTTATCTTACGTTTGAAATATCTTTATGAGGACATTGATTCATTCGAGAATCCCAGAACGGTGAGGTGTTTTCATAATTTGAAATATGGTAACATATAGAAATGAACGTAGAAAGAAAACCTAATTGGGGTAGGTAGGTACATACAAGACGGTGATATACCTAATGGCGTTCCCTGATAATTATTTTGTCACGTATATATTTCATAAATTAAGGTAAGTGTCAGTCACATTTTTAAGTATGATTGGTGAATCTGCTTAGATATATGTATGTGTCCTTCCATATGTAAAGCCTTGAAAAGCTCATATATTAATGAACTCGACTTTACTTACTCAGTAATCTTAGGAACGCCAAACAATATATCCAAGTCATAATAAATAGCGCCATCAAAGGAAGCCATCTTCTTACTATGTCAAGAAATTCTCCGAAACCGTAGTAAAAGTTTGTGCAAAAAATAAAATTGTTATAAGTTCGGGTAGCTTTCAGCCAAATGACGCCTTTGGGTATCTTTGTCGCCCAACAAACGCCCCGTGAAATTGAAACAGACTGGCCCATGCATCCCGGGAAATTTTACCTCCTCTTTTGATACTTTAAATCTGGCGACATTCGGCCATTGTGCATGGGAGGGGCCTCAAAGCCGGTTATTTTTACCGGTATCATTGAGGGCTTTTCATTTGTTCAGGTCAGGTTTAATAAAAATTGCAGAAGCTAAAGTGTAAGGTGTTTTCGGGTCTTTTACTTATACTTGTCCCGTTTTTGTTAGTTAACTTCAATAACCTTGTCGATTTGGCAGATGGCACACCTTTGATGGCGATAATGCAAGTGATGCACTTTAGGTGCTAAGAGACTGTGTAATTCCTAAATGGGCTTGGAAGTCGGCCCTGTAAAAAGCCAAAAATGTTAGATTTCAAACATTCGCGTTGCATTACAGTTAGGATTACATATGACGGGTCTGAACATGAATTAAGATTAAGAGTTCAGAGTTCAGACCCGTTCCCCGTTATTACAAAAACTTAGTACCGGGTTTAAGCCAGGACTAAGCTATTATCTAGCCAATTAGTAAAGCGGTTCTCTATAAGGTTATGTCACGAATAAGTCATTCATTCCTCAGTTGTCGGCTAATATTAAACCTATTTTAAACCTGTTCTAATTTTTTTGTAATAACACCGGTTTTGTCTAAAGCAAAAAATGTTTACTTAATGAACTTCGAAGCAGTATCTGCTTAAAATTTGTAATAACAATCTGTACTATGAAAAAACGGGCCAAGTGCGAGTCGGACTCGCGCACGAAGGGTTCCGTACCATTAACTTACAACATTGGACAGTATAGGCAAAAAAAACACTTTTGTATGGATTTTTTATTTTAATTAATTAATTTAATTAAATTAATTAATTAAATTGTAATTAGTAATTAAATTGTAACTTAGTAATAGGGTCCCGTTCTTAACCTACGGGTACAGAACTCTAAAAATGAATAATTACAACCGATTGTAATTTAAAAATAAATCTATCGTAACAACGAATGACATGCACTTGTATCGTAGTTCACGAGCTCACCGAAACAAATTACGGGTTGCTTGTAATGAATATGTCTGCGATCTATCAGAATTAGAAGACCCTTCTCCTGTCGCGGCATGATCGATGCGCGGAAATGAACCGATCTTTTTCTAAGAGCGCGCAGTGTACTGTGCAATCGGCACACTTCATCACCGCATCGGGACGTATGGCGTTATTATGAGCGGTTTTTAAAGTTAAGCTTGACTGAAGAAGCGATAAGTGTCGTTGATAAAAAATATATATGAATAAACAATTTGGCTCCAATGCTAATAAAAATAAAAAATATTTATTTCGGAAAATCTAATTCAAATTACATTTCAATATTGTTGTTAGTAACAATTTTTACTTAAAATTATGTTAGTAATAATTCAATAATAATAAATTAATTTTAATTTATTTTTAAATATTCTTTTATAACAATCCAATAATCGATTTATTTTAATGGAAAACCATTAATCAATACTTTACTACACTAAACATTTTTCCTAGAAGGTGTTCCTATATTAACTTTTCAGGGCAATTTAAAATGTTGTTTTACACACTTGTCCAGAACATGAGTTCAAGTAAGATAGTTAGTATTTTTCTTGTTCCAGTAGCGTTAAAAATGCATCCAGTGGAGGGGATTATTTAGAGTACCGCTCGGAATCTACACTCGCGCTCTACTAGAGAAAAGGAAAATTTAACACCTACAAAAATAAAGAATAGTAAAAGAAATTGTTTCATACGCTCTCAGCCGTTAGATACGCTCCGAATAATTTATTACGGAAAGGATTTTAAAAACACATATCGGCCGAACCCTCGGATAAAGCTGTTTTAAGAATATGTGGGAAATTCCGCAGGTGAACGCGAGGAATGTATTATGCGGCGCCTACATAAAACCTCGAAATTGTTGATACTTACTGTTACGCATCGTGTTACAAAAATCGATGTGAAGTTATGGGTACAGTGTTAAATATACAACTTTTTAGCTAACGGTTTGATCCGTAGTTTCAGGCTGCTTTTAGAGCATCTATACGAACGGATTATTAAAATAACAATAAAGTCGAAAACACGATGATTTTAGAAAGCAATTTTGATGGTTTGAGTGATTTAAATAGTCCAACAACAAAAAAAACCTTGTAAGCGTAGGTAAATTTAGATAAAAAAATATTTATAAGCAATTAATCGTCGACTTCAGTAAAACCCTGAATAAGTAGTTGTTTTGCCCTCAAATAGCCCATGCAGTATCTATTACTCAGTGAAAGGAGTATTGTTGTTATTTGTCTGGCCCTCATAACGCCTATTCAGGTCTCATCGCGCTATTGTATTTGCGGAGGACTCAGCCCCGGCGATTGCCAATCCGGTGATCGCTCGGCCGCGTTGCGCCATTTGTTACCGGCATTGGTTTAATCATGCCAGCAATAACTACGAGGCCGAGTTGCAGATATTTAACAAATTTTTGTCGTTTTCAACATAGTAGTTTTTGTTACAAAGTGTCATGTTTTTTAAATTTTGAATAGGTTTGCTCTTGACACTAGACTTAACCATACGTGTCGTAGACAGAGTCGATGGTGGAGCGAGCTCACCCAGAAGGTTTTGGCACTCCCAGTCTCCGACGTAACACAGTAAGTTGCTTGGCGTCGGGCTCCCGTGGGAGGGTGGTAGCTGCCAGGCGGCACCTTACAGAGCCTACCACCGCTGTTATGATCGTTCAGCCACCATCACATACTTCAGTTTAAAATATCATTGTCCGAGGTGGACCACTTGGAGGTAGACCCTTCACCACCAAAAAAATACAGCAGTAATAAACATGAAAGCAATCGCTGCACTGTAATTACCTGATCTGTCACATCCTAGATCATGGTCCAAAGCGCACCCTGGGCCCTCGCGTGCGAATGCACAACCGAGATAACGCTAGGATGATGATGTTGAATAAACATAAAATCATATCACAATGTGCCTGAATATGTTTGCTTTCATCATAAACACTCGTATGACTGTATGAAAGCACAGTCGTCGCTATTTGCTCGGCGCTTATAGCGCGCCCATTGAAGTCTCATCGCGCGCTATTGTATTTGCAGAAGACTCAGCCCCGATTGGCAATCGGTTGGGAGTCGGCAGTCAGCCGGCAATTGCGATGCTGCGATGCTCCGTTTGCCACCGGCATTGATCAGTGACTAATCACGTAAAGTCCGTTTTTCATCGTTTGTCCAACATTGTAAACAATCTTGACATACCTTTTTAACGAAATTATTTATTTAAAAATAAGATAAGAAAATTACGAGTTGATTCTAATATGGTTTATCGTCTAATATATGCAGCTTTTTTAAAGCTATTATTATTATTATTTTTCACCAGTATTAGTTTTAAAATGCATAAAAAGATTGTTTACAATGTTTGACACGTAAAGAAAAACGGACTTTAGTGGGATTCTTTTATTGACCCCTCAGTTTAATGTGGGTAAGGGTAAGTTGATGTGTAGCCAACTAAAATTTTCAGAAAGCGGAGGTTACCAGGTGTAAATAAACTATATTCGATACAGATTCTGAGCCAAAGTCCACGAGTGAACTAGCATTGTTTACAAAAGGATTACACTCTCCCATCATTGCTAATCGACTGATTCATCGCAGATGGCTGATTACCTACTGTTTACTACCGATCAAAACTCAGTATTAATTAATACTGTAAGTACTTAATCATTCTCAAAGCTTTGGCATGCAAACGTTTCATGATCGTTCCTCATTTGATTCATTTAAATAAATAAGCGATGAATATTTACCAGTTGCCAATCCACCACTAAATTGAAGGAGAATGTAAAAAGGATTTTCACTATTCACTTGGAGTGCTCTATTAGTTTAGATTGGCCACTAGCCAAATGAACTTGCAATGGGTCAGAGTGGATTAATTTGTTGAAACCTCAAAGGTATTCTCTAGAGGCAGTATTAAAATCAAGCATTCGACATTTAGAAGAAAATGTAATTGAGAAATATAATGTACAAAAATTGTTTGATTTATTAAAACATATTAGCTCAGTACAGAGCCTAAACAAGTACGCACGTTGTCCCAGGGGCAGACAGCGTGACTGCGAGTCGAGTAATTGCCTTCACGTCGTAGCAGGATCTCGGATTAATTAGCTCGCGAGCTGAAAGTTTTAATCTTTATAATGTACCGGAGGGCCGCGCCGCATAAATACAACTGCATTTTTCAATATACCGGCTTGCGAGCGAAACCAAATCGATTCGGGTATTTGGCCATCGGACGGACATCCCGCGGACGCCGCATGTAATTGAATACGCTATACGATTTACCGGTATATTGTACAGATGACAGTTCACCTCGTTTGTAGACATGGAATTGAATAACTAAATTATTCGTAGCACCCCTTTGCGGCTCGTATACTTTTATGTACACGAATTAACGGAAGCACGTGATGGGTGTTCTCATTAAAGATTCTGTTTTCTGTTAAGCTATTCTAAAAGTATACAGAAGTATTACACTGTCACTAGTTGAGTAGGTACAAGGATGACCACTGGGCGTGAGACACACTAATAAGTTCCTTCTATTGTCAACTAATGATAAATAAGTTGCTTTACATTTTATAGTAAAAGTGTGGTTTAATTTGTGATTATACGTGTTAAAGAATATCGAAACATGATTTTAATTTTTTGTTTTTGCAATGGTTATTCTACTACGAAAATGATTTCGTAGTCAGTATTCGTAGTCCGTAGCACGCTGCTACGAGTCTTCAGCACTACAGCTACGAAATGCTCGTAGCGAAATAGCTCTTATTTTCGTAGTAATCTTAGATAGTTTATTCGGTAAGCGTTGCTAATTTTTTTTAAATCATTGAACAAGTTTATTTACGTGGCTATGTGGTGCTGCTTTCTTAATTAGTTGTAGAAACTAAGAAAAAATACAACCAGTTGGAAGTGCAAGCAGTAGCCTGCATGTATGCAGCTCCCTTGACGCACTTCGTACATAAATCGCGGTGAGTGCCCTCTGCGGTGAGCGGCTAACTACCCCCATTTGTTTGCCGCATCTCTGATTACAGCCGCAAACGTACGGACACGATCTTGACGTTGAGTAACTGTTACTACAATAACATACCTCTTTGTAATGAAAAGTTGTTTCTATGTGGACACAAAGTAAAGTAGTATTAATTTGACTACCTTTATGGAAAAAAAAGGTTATATAAATATTTAATCTGTTTGCTGGTATGCGTCACTATCCCAACGCCTATACTCACGTGGCCCTGCCGCGCTCGCAATAAATCGCGGCGAGTGCCCTAACTACCACCATTTGTTTGCCGCACCTCTGATTACATCGCCACAAACGTAAAGACGTAGTACTGACACCGACATAGAATTATGTTGTATACTTAAAAGGAATAAAATCTACTAGCAGTTCCCCGCGACAGCGCCCGCGCTAAAAGTCAAAGTCGAATTTTCCAACCAAACTTTCATCAACCCCTCTGATGGGTTATACCCAAGTTTATATCGCAACAAAATGTAGCCTATATCCTTTCCAGAATCTCAAACTATCTCTGTACTAAATTTCATTTGAATCGGTCTAGTAGTTTCGGAGCCTAATCAATACAAACAAACAATCATTTTTTTCTTCTTTATAATATTATTATTGTAGATGTAGAAGTTAACTTAGCGAAACAAAATAAAGTCTGCTGTCAAGAAACAGGGCAACGCATGCCGTCACAATAATCGCATCACGGTTTAAAACAAATTAACACTTTACCTTCGCAATCTACGACCTTAATTGCACAAGGCTACTTTCACAACTACACATTAGCTGATTACGTACTTTTGAGTCAAATGGAAGTGTAGCTTGGTCTTAATTAAATCAGAATGTGGAAGGTTTCGACTGAGCCGTTAGTCCTTTGTTTGTGCGAGGTGACCTTTCAGAGTCGCGCTGTGCAAATAGGGGTAGCAGTGGCGGGTTGACTCAGCTCTCGACGCCGCGTGTTGCTGCGTTCAAGTCCCGCTGTGGAGTTGCACTCGCAGACCGGCCTGCTTCTGCCGAAAAATTGGAAAGATGCAAACATTTTTTAAGACTATGAAGCGAAATTTAATATTTTGGCCGTAAAAGAAAGACAACGGCCGGTTGACTTTGTTGCTCTCGGTTCAATCCCACTGGGTAATTACAGCCCAGCCTGTATAAGTACTATCGGGGCCTTGTAGCTCACGCTTAGTTTGGGGCTAGGTAATTGGTGTGTTTGTTAAAACAATGTATTTATTTATTTATAGTACATCGAAGACTAGCCATCCACTTGCTTCGGTGTGTAGTTTTTGTCTTAGTTTATTATTTCAGAAATCGAAAAACAAAGACAACATTGACTTCTGGAAGCTCATTTTAATTATTAAATTTTTATTTTATTTTATTTTAGATTACATTAGAATTAGAAATAATACACTATAAATATTAGCAAATTACGCCGTAAATCAATCGATGTTGACTCGATGGCGGCTGGACCAGAAGTGGCGAATGCGGGTAGGGATATGGTCTTGTTCTGATATCTCTTAGGCAGCTCTCGATAATGACAGAAGATGTCTTGAGCTGTCCCTCTCATTTCGCCGATGTGTAGATAAATTTGAAAATGGAATACTTTTTAAATACATAATTAGAATATTTTATTTAAAATAAATAACGTGAAAATATTGTTAAATTACCTACATATATAAATTTAAATCAGTAAGTAAGAATACTTTAATATTGAATGGTTATAGTAAAAACATCACTATATAAAGGATAAAAATGTATGAAAGAAACAATTGTAAAATTTTGAAAAGTGGTTATGGCAATAGTGACTGAGTTTTTTGCTGCTTCTTCTCAGTCTCGAAGCAGTAGTAGGGTTAAGATTAGGACGTGTATAAGTGCCCTTTGTAGGGTATATTTGTAGAAATAAATGAATTTAATTGAGTTTTGTATAGAATAAAAATAATTAAAAAAAAAGTTATGACCTAACATTTTTTGGGCCGTTCCGGCAGGTTTGAAACCAGAAAAAAAACAAGATACGAGATTATTTGGAACAAAAAATAATATACGCTAACTTTCCGAGATAAATTGTTGCTTTTATTTCAGTGAAACTAGTTCCATCGGATCGGACCGTCACAAAATTCTATTTAGGCAACGACAGTCGAACGTCCTTTATCTATGCACAGAAGGCCCTTTATTTGATGGGCTCTCGGAAAGATGTTGTCTCATTGGCGAAGGACTCCTAAATAGAAAAACGTGGATAAGATTAGACAATTTTTACTTTTTATTTTATTTTTGTTCACTAACCTGGAAATGCAGGTTTTTATTTACGTAAGTACGTAGGTACTCTAACAGAGTTCTTCTGAGATTTTTACTTTATCATCATGCAGCGCTGCAGGTTAGTTATGTAATAATTTACAAAACAATATTGCTTTGCTGATTTTAAAGGTCTCCCCCTTAAATTTTCACATTGACCAGTTGAAGAAAGTGGCCTGCATTCAGAAAGTAAGTTTAGTCTAAAAGATCTAACATTGGGCTCAATTCCAATGCGCCCTGTCTAAGATTAAATTTAGGCTCAGTCTCTGCCAAACAAACGAAACGAGACAGACTATATTAATTTTGAAACGTCAGACTAAACAGCTGTCCGTTACTAAGGAAATTAGAGAACCCATAGACAATTTAGTAGGGGTGTCATTCGATGACGACTAAAGTTACAAGAAAACACGCAAAAACTTGTACAAATACGTTAGAAATCGCATCACTTAATTTGACGTTTCTAAATATTGTAGTCTGTCTCTTTTCGTTTGTTTGATAGTGAAAGAGAGAGACTGAACCTAAATTTAATCTTAGACAGGGCGCATCGGAATTGAGCCCATTAATTGCTTGCTGTATAAGATCTCTCTCGTACGGTAGTTTCGTGTCAGATACTAATTTTAACTGTGATTAAGTAGTTATGCAAGTAGTTATATGAGTTAGGTCGTTAGGTTCAATTTTAAATGCACAAAAACTTACTGTTTTTATAAATATTAAGCCGTCTGCTCATATTTGTATGTACTAAGTACTTTAAATATGCTTTGAAATTAAAATGTTTTTAATAACATGAATAATAAATTACGTTTGAGTGAAAACGTTCGTAAATAGAGAGAAACGATATTTAAAATAGACGAGTATTACTCGTATATTTTCCCAATGGAATGTGTACGCATCTCTCTAAAACTAACGTGTTGAATATTCATCACGTTTAGATAGTACAGGCCGATAGACCCACATCAGAAAAACATCAAAAATGCATCAAGCGGAAATATCCGTCTACATTGTAAGCAATATCGTCTCACGCTCCCTGCTTTATTGGTTTAGCCTATGATCTACGTGTCTAATAGACAGGCTACGCTAAATACAACCACCTAATAATGTTTTAACTAACTTTTACCTAATTGATATACTAAGGTGGGATAATAAGTAGATTCATTTGAGTCTCCTATCTAGCTCAGTTATACTTTTGAACAAATACGGCTTAAAATAATTTTAAAACTTTGCGTACGAAATACATTTTTGTTGTAATAAAGGATTGTACCAACGCAATCAAATCCATTTAATGTAATTATATCTCATAACAAATCTAAAGGACTATTTACTCGACTGCACAAGGGAAAATAAAATTAATTTTATGAAAAGCATTTCTTAGTGAATTCGTTAAGGTTGAACAAATTGCCAGGGCCGAGCCCGCGACGTGACAACGACCGCTCACTCACAGTTAATGAGAGGTCACCGCGCGCCCGCTCCGCGCTCCGCCGAGGCTGCCGCGCGCCGAGCGTCTGCGAACGGTGAAAATTATAGGCACTCCCCGCCAACTTTTTAATTACAAAGACTCCCTAATAATACGTGTTTCGATTATAATGATCCCCATTGTAATCGACACTCGCTCCCAGAACTTTCTAAAAGCCGCAGTTTCAGCTCAAACTTTAAACTGTTCGACGTCGCAACGTATGGAGAGTTCACTAATTCATAGAATAGCTACACAACCTTTTCCAATCTCCAGTTTTGAAATGGCAAACGCGTATCGCTGTGTATTTTTTATTTGCTCGACTTGTACGATCCATTCTGGTCCATATTATCTGTTTTGAATAAATATTCCTGTTTCTACTTTCAATATTGTTTTGCAGGGATACACAATATCGTCGCGAGCGGAGCCGCTATTCAAAATATTCGCAAGAACACGTGTGCATGCTCCAATGATTATTATTTCTTAGGGTGAATTTGCACAAGGAGCTCAGCGCGGTCGGCAGATGGGATCGAGTTGTTTTGCGGCGCTCGTGCTATGCTCCGGGATGCAACCAAAGTTTTTGTTTGGAGAACATCGCCATTTTCATTTTCCCACAATTTCATATTCTGTTCAATGACTTGGCATACCTACGATAGCTTTTGAATACGAATAGATATAAACGCTCAATCCATTTGCATATTGAACTTCTAGAAAGCACATTACAGACTTACAAATTATATACTTATTTTCATTTGGATTGGATTGGATTGTTCGTTTTAGGCGGTAAATTTGTTTAATCCTTAACTTATAGCAATAAGACCGCCTACATTGTACATTTTTATGTGTAAATCGTTGTACTTACTGTATTTTTTTCCGTTGTGGTGTGCAATAAAGAGTTATCTATTTATCTACATTTATTGAAATAGTTTACGTACAGGCAATTTGCTTGGCCATCGTTTCCTTTAAGGACCTATGTCTCAACTATTATCATATAATTATTTGACGTCCCAGGATTACACTTCGCCCCTATCACTCGACAGCAGGTATTTGTAAGTCTTGCACACAATGCGGTCGGGGTGTAGTTATACTAATATTAACAGGCACGTATCTAAAACCGCAAGATCATGAAAATGTACCCGATCCCTCTCGGCATGGCAAGGATAACTTCCATGTTTGGCCTCCATATATTATTTATTGGGTTACCTAGTTACCTGTTTACGTTGGATGCTTTCGTCGAACTCCGCCACAGGTATTATGGCCAAATTAATTTTCATTCAGTGTTTACGTATTGATGAGCTTCAAGAACGCTGATTTCCAATAAAGCTGATATTGATTTGACCCGACCTACTCACTCGTGTCGGGAAAATCGAGAGAATTAGTGGCATACTTTCTTAAATTAAAGTTCGTATATGTGTAGGTATTAGGAGTTTTGATGAGTCAATTATTCATACCGCTACAAGAGTTCAACTTTTCAATATATCTATGGGAACTCCCAAACTACGATATTTTTGTAGATAATAATAGTTCAAACGACAAAAGTTGTAAATAGAAGTTAACTTAATATTTCAGATGGTACGTAGTCGCTGGCAAGTAGCACACTTAATCGCAATTCCTTATATTTAGCCATAACTTCTTTTTCATCAAAGTGCACTCTTTAGCTTCATGAGATAAGTAACTCCGTGTCTCGAAGTGTTGCGAACGGGTGCTAAGAAACAGCCGAGAACTCCATGCCATTCGTGTGGAATAACAAGTAAATAAACATAACTGAGCAGTAAATTTTACGATTAGGTAAGTTTTAAATCTAATCGAAATTTGTATTTATAAGAGTTTTTTTTGAGTTTATAATTAATATAATTACTATCTATATAGACGACCTCGTTGATGAATGAGTTTAGTCAGTAGAGCAAAGTGTGATTCCGGATGAAGAACTCTGGAACTGCGGATCCGATTTAGAAAATTCTTTCGCCAGGAGAAAGCTACATTATTCCTGAGTGACAAAGGCGTTTAATTTTTATTTGTTTGATGATAAAAATTTCGAAGCGTCCCTTCTTTACCAGACTGCCTTTTAAGGGTCATGTTATGTTTTTGCACATACCTAATATCACTTAGTTGGCATACTAAGTACCTCGGTGACCCGTGGTGTTGTCGCGATTGGCCCGGGAAGTTGCGGGACTCCTAGCGCAGTAGGCGAGAGAACCGCCGACTTGGGCTGATTTGAGTGTTGGCCGATTAGAGGCGGTGACTGTAACTGCTTTCATTTTGGTGATAGTTTCATTCCCGTATTGTTTGTTTCATTCAATCTTTTTAGAACTTCGATGGTTCACTACGCGATACAAAAACAAAGTGAGTTAGTTTACCATAACTAATGTCATTTTTTAACATTGAAGTTCTAGCAATAATGTTTTACGCAAATCTGGATTTAAAGTTCCTAAATGTTGTCAAATGCGGACTTGAAACTGGGACAGTTTCAGCAGCTGTCAGTTTTCAGCAATATCTATAGGTCTAAGATATAGAATAAATATTTGAAAATTAAATGCTTTTTATTGATGACGACTTTCATTAAAAGCAAATGGCTGATGTTTACTGCTTTTATTGGTATCTACTATCTATATGTATGTGTATGTATCTAGATACTTTAGAGATTGTAGATAGTTGGAAACACAATATACCTAAACAACAACTTTACTGCTCAACTAAAACGAATTTCATTCATAAATTAAGAGCGTATCCTTTTTTAGTCGGTTCTAGCTGTATCAATAACAGAAAGTTGCATTTGCATGCAGCGGGATTACATCTGAATAATTTATATTGAATTTGTTAGCAACCGTGAGTTAAACCGTAAATCTGGCAGCGCGGAAGTTTAGGCTGTAAATCAAATAGTATTATGCATTTTGATACCGTAATAGAGGCAAACAAACTGTAGGGTCGTATAAAGTGATTAAAGTTACATTTCCAAGACTGTTGACCGTGTTCGGGAGAATTATAATGCTGTTATCGGTCAGTGCCAAGCGTGCCCGATGAATTACAACTTTAGTTCACATGTACGAAGTTACGTGTTCGCCGCGCCTTTATCTATTTTTAAGTATCTGAATAAAGGCATCAAGTGAAAGCAACTTTTTAACAAATAAGTACATCTATGTTCTACACAATATAATATCGACAGTAAAGTTATGTGTGCCTTTGAAACAAGACGAGGTTTACAAATTCATTCATACGTTTTCATTTGATCAATTGTCAATCATGGTCATTATCCACTTTCTCTATACTTACTTTGCGTTTCTCTTTTACAATACCTTTCCTAAATGTATCTCCAGTAACAAGGTTGGTTCTTCTTCAGGAACGATGATCGTCAGAACGTCTTAAAAGAAAGTAATGAAATAAACTGAAATTGAATATTTAGTGGTCATAACGGCCTACACTGAAAAAAAGGATCAACCAAACTAGTTTTGTTAGTTGAAGATTTCGTTGAAGGGAAGTCAGTTTTTGTTAAATATAAACAATCTTCTGGTTATCAGTAACAAAACTAGTTTGTTACTGATAACCAGAAGTTCGCAAGTCACTAGATTACGGGCTACTAGTAGCCAAATGTTGGTTACTGTTAACCAATATTTTTTTTCAGTGTATATTTACATTTTTAGAAGGTTGAAAGGTTTAATTAAATGAGTACATTGATGCGAGGAAAACTTTCGAATTTCACAACGTAATTACGAGAAATCAATTCCACTCCAAATACATTAAAACAGCCTCCATCGCTATCCCGTCGGCGGTTGGTTTATCTTTTATTTTGAAACAAAGCTCGAACTAAGGCACGGAACAAAGTAGCATTAAATTTACGGTAGAGTGAACGCTACGCAAAACTCGTAAAAGTGCCTCATATGTCAATACCTTTTGAAATACGGTAATGGAAATGCGAAATAAAACAGAAAGCAAAGTATGATTAGTGAGTGCCATATGTCCCATTGTTACAGTTTACTGCGTTCGCCTCTGCAATATCCATTTCAATATAGAAAATAGATTTAAACATTCGCCCGGTGTAATATTTTCTTGTATATTTTGAAATGTAAAATAGTTATATGCGCCAGTTAACTACTGAAAAAAATGTTCATGATTTTTTATGGTTGTTTATTAATTCTGTTAGAGTGTAGGTATATGTTTTCAGTGTAAGAAAATCAATATTTTCCCGTACATTTCAATGTGAGTGACCCTCATTAAATAGTCCGCAATTGACCCTTATTTAACACAGTTATTGTAAAGTTTTGCGGCTCGTAGTAAAAACTGTTAGAAAAAGACAAAAATAAAACATGTATATAGCGATTTTTTCATAGGAAAGATTATTTTATTTCACGGCCGCACGTCAGGCTACTTAATACTCTATTCCCTATGTGATAAAAGCTATATACTTAGTTCAAATAGGTAACCTGACGTGCTGCTAACTGTCCCATCATATCTTTGCATTTAGCAAGTACAATGTAGAGCGGATTACAGTAAAAACGAGGTGGCTAAGAGTACGATCCGAATAAAAGGCTAATTGATTCAAAGCCGTAAAAAGTTTCTGCAATTATTTTAATAATCTCGTTTTGTTATTTCAAAATTCGTTACTGAATATTCATTCTTGGAAGATTTCATAATTAGAATTTCGATTCTTTTGTAGGCATTTGCCGCTGAAAATAACAACTCATAAATTAAACAATTTGAATGGATTTCCTAATTGGCTGGAAATATATTTCAATCAAATGAAGTTTGGTGATTAATAATCAAGAATCTCACGGAAATTATCTGCTGGTGAATTAGAGTATGACGTAGGTATTGTGACATTACAAAAAGTTTTTAATTGATATGTTTTGAAAGTTTCACACCGAAAAGAAATATTTAACAACTTTATTAATCGAATAAATAGTTATTATAATATGAGGAAAAGCCAACGCACAGTCGGACACATGTAGCGAAAAAATATACTTCTAAATATTTTCGTAAAAATAACTAATATAAAAATAATGAGTGACTAATATAAAAATAAGTAATGACTTTGCTTTCTGTTTATACGGTGTGTGCCGTCACCGATGTCGAAGCCTTTAAGAGGTGATAGATGAGTTCGTGACTCAAAACAGACCAAAAAATATCACCTTTCCATACAAATCCTCAAAGTTGATTTACTAATTAGTATGGGAAAGTAAAAACATAATTTGGGATTTCAAAGTTGATCCTATTATGAAAGTGGTTGCAATTTTGACGGGACACACTGTATATTTTTTTATCTAATGTCATACATATTAAACCAGGTATGTGTATAAAAAGTACCCGGTAATAAGTGATTTAAGAATATCTTTTTACTTAGGTTTGTAGATGTTTAGATCTTCATGTTCTTCGAAACAGATTATATAGAGCGAATTATAAAAATCATGACCTTCTTTTTGCTTCGCCGCTGTCGGGTAAAAAGGTTCTATGATAATCCAGAAAATTTTGACTATATTTATGAAATAAAAGATATTTTTTATAAAAGTACCTTCCCACCCTTCATATAATATACATACTCGTACTTACATTAAATAAAACCTGACGACTGACTGAGGACAATTCTTTGAAAATATCTCAGACCTTGGATGAATTAACTCAGACCCCTTTTCGAAAAGGAAACTAACGGAGATAGTAGAAACAATCGCGCATCTAGCCGAGTCACAAACGAACGTCGGACCAACCACCACGCGACTGGCACATGTGATCAGGGTGAAACCACAGCCTCCTAGGCGGACTAACAACTTTTTCATTCGATCCGATACGACAGTTAGTTAAGCCCGTAAATTAGAGTATCGATGTGAGGTGTACAGGCAAGTTGAAAAGTAGACACGCAAGTAAGCATATTACTTACTGCTACTAATAAAGTTGGACTTGCATGTTTTCTTTAGTAATATTAACTAGATGAAAAAGTTACTACGCAACACTGGACTCAATTCCAATTAGCCCTGTTTTAGATTAAATTTAGGTTCAGTCTCTCTTTTTCTTTGACAAACTATATTAATTTAGAAACGTCAGACTAAACAGCTGTCCGTTGCTAAAGAAATTAGAGAACCCATAGACAATTTAGTAAGGATGTCATTCGTGACGACTAAAGTTAGACGAAAACACACAAAAAATTGTATAAATACGTTAGAAATAGCATCACTTAATTTGACGTTTCTAAATTACTGTAGTCTGTCTCTTTTCGTTTGTTTGATAGAGAAAGAGAGAGACTGAACCTAATTTTAATCTTAGACAGGGCGCATTGGAATTGAGCTTACTGCTGACAATATCATCAAAAACAATGGTTTGAAATTATAAACACTCACACAATACACTGTGGTAAGGCTCACCAATAACAAAAATCAAACTGATCCTGCAATTGTTATTGTTATGTTAGTGGTATTCATTTTACATACATACGGCAGACTTTTTGTTGTGGAGTACCTACTGATTAGATAAAACATCTATTAAAAGGTATCATGAAACAATGATGGAATATGACACGGTTAGATACTATGAAATAAGCAATGACTGGTGCTTTTCTAGACAAAGTCCCGAGTCAGTGGTACGGCCGCAGGTGAGATTAAAAGTCCGGCGCAGTTATTTGCGGCGGGCTGAATGCACATGCACTGCTGCTGTGTGCTGACGGCGCCCTGCTCGCGATGATTAATATCAACCGCTCCTCCACAAATAAACGCTGCTCCGGATATATTGCACCGTAATTCCAAGTTTTACATTCATTTGTCCGTTTTACGCGGATCAAAGCGCGCTAAGCCTTTGACGTACGCTAGCGTCAATGCTTTCCATTAAAAAGGTATTATATTATTTTAATAGATGCTCATGTAAGCGAAAACATACTACATGATGAATACTGTGAAGTGGTCCATCTAGATGGAAATAAAGATTTGCAAGTAACACCCTTACATTGGAAAAAACTTTTTTCTTCTGATAACTAACATAACAGGTTATGCTACTTTTTAAAAGTTACTATATAGGACAGTTAGTCCAGGACCTTGGCATGTACTGACTTATATTGCAAAATACTGTTTATTACCTTAACTGCTTAACATTGTAAAATACCTTTACCTAAATACATTCGTTGGTATAAAAAGTTATGCCAGATGCCCCCGATTTCCCTAACTTGTAAGTACAACCAGTAAAACCAAAATTGAACTATTCTATCAATCTGTGGCGCGAGTTGGTGTGTTCATTACAAGGGCAGGCCTTAGTAGTTCTCAAGGTAGCGGCGAGATTTATTGGCCGAGCCGCGACCGCTAACGACGCCGCTGCTGACGGATGCCTCGCATTTGTTCCCACTGGTTTACTTTACGCAATTCTAAGTAGGGTTAATAAGTACTAGCCGCAAACAACTTGCAAGATTTGGAAATGCTAAACTTATATTCTTGGAGTACAGTACCTACTTAATTTTGAGCTGTGGAGCCAGTGATTCAAGTGCGTTAAGATTTCTCCTGGGACTACCTAGCCTTTACTGGTTGGGATTATCATTAAGGCCAATGATAGTAAATAAAAAAAGAGGTAGAGTAGATATGTCAATAGCGCGCGAAAATAGATTGCCTCAAATTGAGCAATTAGCTCAATTTTGCATTCAAATTTCGTACACATTATAATATCAAACAAAACGCCGCGCAGTAGATGACAGGTCCTACCTCTTTTTTAAATAAACTGTCATTGGTTACGGCCGTAAAGGTTCAGGTACCTTTATGATACTTCAAAATACTTAGTGCTTATTAAAATCACATTACGACTTTTACAGAGGTCTTTGGACTTAGATTTTAGTAAAAGATGAAGACGTGTCAGATAGACGACAGATTTGGGATATCACAAATTCATTTCAGAGCATTGAGCCCTGGCCAAAACATAGCTGTAATGTAAAAATAAAACATAGCACATCCAACTATTTCAGTTATCTGTTCTTAAGGTGGAGATAAGATTTATAGGCGGAGAGGTCGCGAAAGTTGCGTCACAGAATCGAGTTTATTTCAACTGCTAGGCACTTTATGGGAGTAAAAAAAATTATATAGAATATTTTCTGCAATATATTGTTTGAAACATTCGGATAGTTATGCAGAAACTCAAAAACAAAAAGGCACATGGTAGCAACCCCGTAAATAATTATTTTAATATTTTCTGAAGACTGTGCTTTTTCAGCAGTGTAGGTTTTGCATGGTGGCTACGAAAAGCCAAGCTTTTGGTTCATTTCAAGTTACGAAAAGACCTCAAGTAGAAATATTGGATTATCAAGTTTTGAAAACATTTACGCGTACGAGTATTGTATTTATAGTTGGGGAATTAAGCGGATTAAGCCAGCGGATTTAATGGACGGCAGTCAATCCGCAATACAAGTGGCTGAATTCTGGGCTGTTACGATGTAATTTTCTCGTGTTCCATCGACACGCTAAGAAGAAGAAAAAGTTAAGCAATTTCTAGCAAAATATATTATGCACACATAAATTATTTCAGCAAACGGTCGATGAACTTTTGTAAGCAAATACTTTCTTAAACAGGGCTATTTCGATACTCACCGAACAGGATGATCGACTCTGGCACTGGACAGAGATCGGTGGAGAAGTGTGGTGGAGGCCCTTGCCCAGCTGTGGGATGATTCGGGCTAGTAAAAAATAAATAAAGGGTAATTGAACCCTGTAATATTTGTATTCCTACTAAAGAAATTGACAGAGTAACTGTTTCATCGTGTTCCCACTCCTCAAGGTGGCCGCGTCGAGATTTATCGTCGCCGGCCGCGACCGCGCTGACTGATGGCGCGCATTCGTTTCAACCGATTTACTTTCCGCATTCGAGTTCGCACACACATTTCGCACCGACCCGACAATCCATCGATCCCTTGTATTTATTAAGTTGCTCTAATCGCGCTCTCAATCGCATTCGTTCGGTTCTAATGTGATCGTTACACGAAAATGTTTGGAGGCCACTCAAATTGGATTAGGACTAAGTAGTTTTGAATTAATCGTTATTTTATGCGCTCGGTTACATAATCAAGGTCAAAATAAAATTAAGTACCTTGTTAGGTATCCTATTTACTTGAATATTTGATTCATAGACTTATTGTAAACCTAAGATATTACACAAGGTTAATAAGCTATGTACATTTATCAAAATTGATATGATTGTCTTAATTTTTTTGCTATGGTTTTATGATCGGAAATCGGATAATTACCGTGCGTTTTTTTTGCGATTTATGATTTGCGTGCGATCCATTACGGTCATTCGTTCTTATGCGTTTCATTTTACTAATTTTGGCAGAAAATACTGAGCATTTTTATTTTTTTATGTGCAAAGGACGTGATGTTTGTACGAGTACCTGTATCCTACTTACATACAACAATTTTCCTTACATACATATAATGTGAATGAATGTGAAGGAATTAATTTAAGATTTTTAAAATAAATTCACAGCCTATTGTTCGAAAGTGAACCAGGACACCCCCCTCCTATAGGAACATATTGTGACATCATACATTTGTGTTGCTATAAAATTGGGCAGAGGGCGAGTTCACCTCAGACAAAGTTTTCATTAGGGGAGTCGCAAGTTTGCGGCGAGTGTGCGAGCGAGCTCTGGCGCCACTGATAACACAACAAACAACTTGTTACAAACGTGTTTAGTTTTAGTTATTGCGCCGAGTTCGACGCTTAACTCATTGGTCTAATAATGAAGTGGGAAGCGGGGCTGTAATTAAGCCCGGTAGCGTCAGGTTTAATAAAGTGGAGGCTATAGATGGTGTAATAGAATAAGCGTCAGCAATTAATCATAATAATACCATTTTTTAAAGTGGGTCATATAATAATTTGTGAATTGCTACTATCTGTTATTTATTGAGATACTAAGCCTGAAGTGCATTAACACATGTTTAATTTTTAATTAGCCAACTTAGCATTATTTGACATATTTTGTAGGGAAATTCTGTTAAATTAACCATCAATCGCGGTTCGCCAACTGAATAAAACTCGGATCTAAGCGTTGTATAATACGAATATTGCAGTCAAAACGTGGCTACCACGTGAACCTACGTCAGCGTCACAGTCGCAGCACCAATCCCACACAAGGCACCGTCAAAGTGATACAAGATTGAATTACGCACGGGCGCGTGCTCGCTCCGCGGCCCCTCTAATACTTTTTTTATTTTGCAGAACATTCGTTTAGCCTACGTCAAACAGATCTGTAAACCGAATCCAAATTGGGAAATTTGTGCGGATTGGAATTTATATCCGGCAAACGGTATGCGTTGTGATTTACACGGCTACAAATAAACATTTCGATAAACGGTTTCGGACCCGCCGCGGGTAAATAGGGAGCGGGTAATGCAAGGTGAAAAGTTAGGCATTAGATGTTCCTATTTATACTTTGTCTTTTGTAGTGTGTCCGTTACACGATGTTAGGCAAAGGGGCAGGAAGGGGAAGCGGTTTATCTGTGCTCCGGAACTCAGGAAGACGTACGCTCGCTCCGGCGAGCCGGCGCGAGCGCTGGATTCCCTTAGGCTTCGCATTCATACAAAATTACTATTGCGATGTACTTGATACTAGATTGTGTTTGCATTTTTGTATAAGACGTATGAATGTATCCTAATACCATGCGTTTTTAAGGTTCTGTAGTCCTGACAAGGAGCTCTTATAGTTTCGTCATGTCTGTCCGTCTGTCTGTCTGAAGTTTTAGTTTAGTAGTGCGTCGAAAGCTAACTAATTAATGTTACATTTATGTGGCCAACAAAAACTATGGTTAATCACTTTTCCGTATAAGGGGTTGATAAGAGACCATAGAACCTAAAAAAGCACTAAGTATTGATATAAGATTTATTGCCTTCAAATAGTTATGTAAGCACGAGAAAGTATTAAAAGCTACGGTTTTAAAAACCACCACAAAAAATCGAAGTCGAAACAAAATAGCTAATACTTTACGAAAAAGAATCCCATCTTCCACCCCTATTCCCAGAATAGAAAAGTAGTGGATTGCGCTCTTACAGGTGCGCGTAAATGTCCGTTGTAGCAAGAAATACGAGAAAAGCTAATGACACCATTTCCTACCGAACCGCAGTGCAGCAAATATAATTTTCAAAGGTGTTCGCGATAGGTAACACATAAATTTAAACCGCGATAGTAATAGGCTAGTGTTGCCCGGGCATGATTTATGCCCCGAGCTAAAGACGATATCCGGTTGGGTTTCTTAGCGCTACACGCCGTGTTTTTGTGTACAGTTGGGTAAAGTTCAATTTCAGGTATAGAGGGGTTTGGATACAGGTAAATTGATTTAAATTTTGACAACAGACTTGGTGTAGTGGTTCAGACCCCGGACTTCTAAACCAGGCGGTTGCGGGTTCGAGTGCCGCAAGGGGCAAGTGTTTGTGTGATGAGCACGAGCATTTGTACCTAAGTCATGGATGTTTATAAAATGTATATAAGTATGTCTATCCGTTATTCTAGTCACCATAGCACAAGCTCGCACTAAGTTTGGGGCTAGGTAATTGGTGTGTTTGTTGAAACAATTTATTTTATTTTATTTTATTTTTTAAATACGATTGCGTCCGATCGTGCGAACCGTTAATGATAGCAATGGGTTCACCTTTTCTTTTGCTTTTCTACGTTCAATTACTAAATACTAAATACTTGCATCAACCTTTTACTTTATTAAGTTTCTTGTTCTACATTTTGCAAAAATGTACTATGTTACCTACCTTTTAAGCAAATGACCACATAAATAACATTTTTAAAATAACGTTTACAAGGAACTAGTGCTAAAAATACAATTGGCCATATTTTCAGCACTTGAATGTTTAATGGGTGTTTTAAGCTTTTTCGCGCTGTCGACCTTGCGTATATTTTGTAGGCACTCAGAGCGGCTAAGTGTTACTTAACGGCTTGCTCCTTAATACATAGTGGAGGGCGCGGGTAAGTGGTGTTTTGCACCAAACAAATACTCCGTGAAATTAACTGCGCCGTGCTCGGACCATTTCGGACGCTTCGCTTACATTTGACGTTGACTTAGATCGCTGGATGTGGCAACACCTAAGAGTGAACGAAATAAAATCATTTGGTTAATCACAAACACAGAAACAAGTAAACATATTTTTGAAATTGTCTTTTCATTGGCTTTCATTTGATACCCATATTGCTATGCTAAGGAAAAAATCGATCCCCCCTCCCCCTTTATTTCCATTTGCGGGCGCCATTTTTTAAATGTATATAGCCCATGACATTTTTACAATTTTAACAAATTCAACGACACCTCATATGTCAAAAACTGTCCAGCCGTTTGGGCTGTAGGGCGTGACAAACAATTATACATACATAAATACTCTCGAAAACATAACCCTCCTTCCGCAGTCGGGTAAAAATTTACTTAGTAGCCATTTGAAAGCGGGAAGATTTGAGGCAGTTGACTTACGTTTACAGTTGACTAATTAGTTTCTTAGACAAAGCACATTGGAATCGAGTTCTCTTGTTCAAAGCTTTATTTACAAGAGAACTCGATTCCAATGTGCCTTGTCTAAGAAACTAATTTATGTATAATAAATTTAAGTTCAGTATCTCTCTTTCTTTGCTAAACAAACGAAAAGAGATAGACTACAATAGTTTAGAAACGTCAAATTAAGTGACGCGATTTCTTACAATATTACAAGTTTTTGCTTGTTTTCTTTAGTCGTCATCGAATTACATCCCTACTGAATTGTCCATGGATTCTCTAATTTCCTTAGCATCTGGCATCTGTTCAATATAACGTTTTTAAAGAATGTAGTCTGTCTCTTTTACTTTTTTTGGCAGAAAAAGAGAGAGACTGTACTTTTGTTTGGCAGATAAAGAGAGAGACTGTACATAAATAAAATTTTAGACAGGGAACATTGGAATATATCCAAGCAGTTAACGACACGCGGAAAAACGCACCTAACTACAGACGAGATTTTTTATTGTAACGTAGTGTAGAGTTTGTTATTGGGTAACTGTACAACTGGGTTTCAAAACTTACTTAAAGTAATATTACGTACTAGGTATTTAGCAAAAGCTCTTTAATATGCAGTAACCGTATTAAAATAACCCAGCCTAATATCTACGAATTTTTGACCTATTTTGGTACAACCTAACCTAACCTATTTTGGGTGATATCTTTTGAAAGACAAGCTTAACTACATAGCCTGAAATTGTTAAATGCAGTTTCTAAATAAGCACAATGCAAAGTTCAACCGAAAGGTCATTTCCAGAACTTGTATATCAATGCAGCATTTTAAGTAATCTATACAAAGACGGCGGGCATGCGGCGGTAGGTACAGAAATAGAAGTAGTTACCTACCCATGGACAAAGGAAGCCGCTTGGCCGGGTGGCCGGACCGTAGTGTGAACACGTTACAGATTCTTGTTAGCACTCTGTTTGTTTGCCGACATTTGTTACGCAAATCTTATTGCGAATGAGGATGTTAATTGTATTGCGGGTTTGGAGCGTTTACTGTTATGGGGAAAATCTGTGAATGAAATTAGTTGGACGGGAAATTCAAGAGATGACGCTCTCTATCCACACGGTATTATAAATCTTACAATAAAAAAATATTCATAGTGATTATTTGTTTTTTGGAAATATTTCAACTATTAAATAAAGAAATAATAAAACGTAAAATAATGGATACCTTTTATGTTTTGTCTAAGTATTGCAAACATTCGTTAAAGTTTTCGTGCCAGTTGAACTAATATAATTATTCAATATTAATAATAATTGATTACTTTGAGGCCTGAACTGTGGGTTTGTTTCAGTTAATTTATATTTCCTGAATTACCTACCTACATTTTTGCCGATAATATTTTAACTCGCGGTGGAGAGAAACAGACGACGCAATAAATTAAACCTCTCAGGGACTGACCCGTCCACTGGTTTAATTAACTTTTCAGCCAGGAATGTAAAAAAATAAAGGTCAAGTATTATAGGAAGTGGTAGGTTTCAGTTTGGAATCTGAGCAAAGTTTCGTTAGACAAGCCAGCTCAAGCTCAACCGGCTCGAGCGAGTGTTAGTCCTAGTATTCAAACATAGTCGGCAAATTGCAAGACTTTACTAAATCAACAGCGCGAATAGGAAATTACCTAACAGAGAACTGCCCAGACCTTAGCTTAATCACTATCCCCGTTATTACAAAAACTAAGCACCGGGTTTAAGCCTAACTAAGCTGTTAGCTAGCCAATTAAAAAAGCGTTTCTCTATTAGGTTATGCCACGAATGTGTCATTCATTCCTTTGTTGTCAGCATATATTTAGACCTAGTTTAAGTCTGGTCTAATTTTTTTTGTAATAACACCTTATTAGTTTTAGTACACTAGTATTTGGACTCTGAATTAGAGAACCAATTTTTAAAGGAATGCTTTTTGTTTCATTTGTAAGAGCTTCCCTCATAAAATTCGTGTTAAAAATATATTTTCCTAAAAGAGTGTACCTGTCATGACAGACAATTTCAGGAGTGAACAAAATTAAAAACCTTTCAGTAACACATGCTTGGACCTGCATTGCTTTCATGTTGCTTGCTGTCAACAACATGCTGTTTGAATGAATGATTTAAATGTTTTATTACGTTTTCTGTTTGGAATACATGTAAGGTAAACTACTTACTACTTACACATTTTTCAATAATACATAGTGGATTTGGTAAGAAAATGTATTTAAGGAAGTACTATCCATTAAGCCTAAGATCTTTCCATCTATTATTATTATTATTCTCTAAATTACATGCTAAATTTGTATACAGGTTGTCTCATAATTCAAGGTCAAGCCGAATTGTGGTGAAGAGCCCAGGGCTATCAGTTATGGGAAAACTATGGAAAAAAATATATGTTGCGTATTCCAAGAAATAGAGTCATTTAACTAAAAGTCTAGTAACCACACAATAAAAGAGTACTTCAACTCTCTGCGATTACCCTATTGGATTAATTAGAATATCTAATGTAGGTACCTAAAACAAATAGATAGCCAGTACCCATATCATACTCCTGTTCGTAAGTATGGACATTTGTTAATATTTTAATAAGACACCAGAGAATGAAGGGCCATAATAAAAATGTTGGTAATATTGCACCTGCCGCTACATTTGACATGGGTCGACTTGCATGTATCACCCTGACAGCACGAGTAAATTTCCGACGCTTGAATAAATAATCACGTCATTTTTGTCACAAGAATTTGTTATATTCTCGGGTGGTCTTGTGAAATATGTCTTTTTTACCAACTAAGGTTCATTCTGTAATTTGTCAACTAAATCTGGAAGTTTTGCGTTAGTAAATTGTGTGACGTATGTAAATTTCTAAGGCCCGGGAAGAATGTGTCGCCTTATCGATTCTATGAAGCTCAATAATTTGACACTACGCGAACATGACTTACAAGTTTATGAGTTTTTCGTGCGACATACCCTTACTTATGTATTTGGCAATTTATTTTTTGATATCGATAAAATTTTAAAGTCCTGGAATTATTTGTTAGTAAACAGCGCGTAAGCGGCAAACAGAGACGTTTTGGTTAAGGCATTCTAATATATTAGGTGCTAGCACGCGACCCGGCAATAAGTTGCCTCGCCTAGTTCGCCGCTAGATAACAATTATAAATCTTGCTAATACTTCTTACTGTCCGCGCTGGGCTATTGTACAGTACTTGTGATTTTGTTATAACCAGGACTCCAAATTCTAAGGTTTGTTCACCTAAAACACTATAAAATAAGGTTTTAGTTTGTGTATTTAAATTAAAAACGTAGGATATTTGGAAGTTGGTGCGTTATGATGCTTATTAATTTACATCCTTATTTATCTTGTTACAACATTGAGCTATTCGCTAGGTGACATAGTCGCTCAAATTGTTAATATGCTATCAAGCTGACACATTTGCTTGGGAGTTGACAGTTGACAACCCTACGTCTTCGATCACGATACACGATAATGAGAACATCAATGGGATTGTAGGAGGGAAAATGATTACCCGTTACGTCCAAATTATTAGAATTTCGGTGTTGGTTGTATAGATTTGATATAAATGCAAGTATTTCCTGTTTCTATAAATATTTAGATTTATTTATTTTATTGCGTGTAATGTCCTATTTTGTAAATATATTCTTGTAAGTCGATCAGACTGGCTAGTAGATACCTATTCTAGATTATCGTGTCCAGTGCAACGGAAACGTCCTGTAGCCGACACATGGGATCCCGAAAGAATAGCACGAGACGCGATCCCACTGACCGCGATGTTCTAAGAACGAGGAATTTCTACAAATCCCGATTATCTAGGAACACCTATTGTATATAGTAATGATTTTAATGCTTTTGTGATCCACAAAGGATTTTTGAATATTGCGAAATTCTCTTACAACCAGAATTAATGGCCAGTATATTTTTCAATTGATTTTTTGTGTTATGGTCAATGCGGGAAAGTCCGTTAGTGGGGTAACTTCGTCCACCCTTGCGATTTGGCTTCTTATTTAACGTTTATAGAATATAATATAATTTATTTGCGTTAAACATGGTAAATATGGGTTACAAATAATCAGGTTCGACCTCATGTTTTGCCACAGGCGGCATGCAAACTTGAATTATTAAATTATTCATATTTTACAATCATTCAGTCATATTTTTTATACATTTCAAAAAAATTAATTAAATACGTATTCTTACCTATCATATTATGTAAAAAATTCAGTCAGATTATAAAATTATTTGTTCAGAACATAACTATGCAATTTTTAACAAATAAATTACTAGGAAGCTGTCTTATAAAAGTACGGTAGATTAAACAGCGCAAGTAATTTGTTTTAATATTTGGTTTAATATTTTTAGCGCCCAGGGGGATACGCTAAGATAAAACTGGCAATTCCTTCCTATTATAATAATTTTATTGCGGTTTGAGGGTTTATGTTCATTGCTAAAATCTTTTATAAACAGAGTACATCTACTGAGGAATGAAAGTTTGTATGGAATATGAGGTAACATAGCCACAAAAAAAAACATACAGTCGAGTTGATAACCTCCTCCTTTTTTGAAGTCGGTTAAAAATCGACTGCTTTTGGCGCGGGCGAAGTCGCTGGGAACTGTTTATAAGTGATATATACAGTTGACTTTTTGGATTGATTATTTAATATTTGGTTTATTACTTAAATTAAGGTGTTATATTAATCCAGTTGCGGTTTGTTGATATAGATCCCATTTTTACCAATATTCAAACAATCAATATTTCGATAATTGTGGACTGTTTACCTTTCAAAGTGCATAAAATATTCAATAATAAAGAAGTCTAAACACTTTCAGTCTGCCTCGTACCGAGCGTCGGAAGCATGCATCGCGGCGCCCTTAGGGAGGCAGATGTTTATATCAGTTTTCGAGCTCAGTCGACTCCGCTGGTCGCCGCGTTACTCAGCATAAAGGAATTCCAAGAAATAACGGCTGCATTTGAATGTTGGATGTTTATTTGAAAACGATTTTGTAGTGCGAATACGATGTATAGCGACTCTTTGAGTTCGGTGCCTTGAAGTTTTGTATTGTAATGTATAAACCTACGTCCGATAACAGAATTTGTAACAATTCAAACATATTTAGAAAACACATTTTTACATGTCACCTGCGGTTTTGTTCTTGTTGAATTAATCTGCTTATTGTACAGATTTCAGCATTTAAGTAGGTATATGCTGCGAATATAATAATTTTAGTAGTCTTATCAGAAGTATTATTCATAGCAGAGGTTTATTTAGAAGTATTAAAATATGTAAATAAATAAATAAATAAATGTATATTGTTCAGAGCAGATGTTTAAGTAGATATCAAAAGATACGTTTGTACGACGCAAGTTTAAAAATAAAATTTGCAGATTCAATGCTTACCACTATTAGATTGTTGATATTTACTATTCTGACTTCACATGGCTTTGTTAACATTTTTTTTTCTTATATTCAACTAAACCCATCTTAGGCAAATATCTTAAAATACAAAGGACGTGTGATGGGAACAACCTGTTACTGCTGATGGCTTCTTGATGCCTTTATGATGTCATGTCCGTGCGAATATTTTGTGGCATTAGGCACGTGATATTTTTTGTTCCCGCACTATTCAATCTTATTCATCCAGAAGGGTGGGTGAGATAAGCCTATAATTACTGTCGGGCGATGTATTTTTGGAAATTATCACTTTAATGCCGAAATAACGACTATTTGTGACCGACTGCGACGAAAGACAAGTCACAATGCAATAAGAGTGATAGATAATCACTCTTATTTGAATTGAATTAGCACAGAATTGTCAGAATATTTGCTTACCTAGTTGAAGTCGTTTTGTATCAACCAATCCCAGGCTCATTCGGTATCATTGCATAAATTAACATACAAACTTTCTTCTGAACATGTTGTCCCTTAATTTTTTTATTGCATGTAGATACTTATTAAATTTTGTGACGTTGAAAATAAATAATGTTATGTATCAGATGGCCCTGAACTGGCACTGTTCCAAGTACCAAACCACTTTTTGTTTAAATGGATTTACGTTGCGATAAATCTCAAAGAATACAATTTTGTTCAGTCTACAGGGAATTAAGGATTATGGATACTATAAGTTTAGTGCTTCGGTTTTCCTTTTAAAACAATCAAAGAAAGTAAAATAATTATATGACGTTTTTTTTAAAATTTTAATTTAGAATGAAAACACTGTTAATATCTAAGTATGTCCTTACATACTTACTCGTATCACCTTAATTTGAAATGGTTATGCATTTTGAGTAGAGCTTAGTAGTGACTTAGCTCTGTTGATTAACTCGTAGTTTTACTCACTTTTAGATAAAATATTTATAAATAAATAAGCTGGTTCGTTGACCTATCTCAAAAATGTGTAAAAAAAACTAATAAAGTATCTGTAAAACACCTGTCACACCACCGTGAAATATTGGAGTATTTGCTTATTAATTTTAATGATATGGCCAGGATCTGCTGAGCAGGCCCTCGAGCCAAGGGCGCTTCTTAAAAGGGCGAAGGGGCGCCCTAAGCTCCGTCAACCTCTTCAACTCGCGCGCAAGATAAACGGGCTGCTCTTACTTTTTGTTGAGCTAGGTGTTGTCAAAATCTGATATTTTGTATTCAAAACTGCTTCCGTTTTCAAAAATTCCCTTAAGTTGCTAAACTACTCGTAGGTACGACAAGGCCCGTCCACACGGCAATTATGTATTTCTTTGTACACAATCTGGCGCGCGTTTTTGCCCCAAATTGATAGGGTCTACCTAATGTATGAGCACGAGCATTTGTACCTAAGTCATGGATGTTTATAAATGTATATAAGTATGTCTATCCGTTATCTTAGTCACCATAGCACAAGCTCACGCTTAGTTTGGGGCTAGGGAATTGGTGTGTTTGTTGAAACAATTTATAGAATCAGGCGTTACTTTGCTTGAAATTTAAAGCAAAATAATTGTATTTTATTTTTCACCACGAAACAATTTATTATTATTATTTAATGTAGTTTCTCATTTGTATGATAATCAATGTAAAATCGAAGAGACAAAAAGTGGAATAACCATGCTAGACATGGAATTATTACTAGTTCTAATGGTATGGATGAATCACATCATAAGGCTTAACTGCAAACATCATGTAACTAACGGGTAAAGTACACTATACCTACATCAAAAAATGTTTTCATGAGCATCAAAGTGTATTAGTGTTACTAAATTCACAAAACATGAAATCGAGTTTGACACTATACTCTATTTCCCAGCCAATAGCTTTGAAACGGAAAACAGAACCGAGCCAATATTGAATTATTTATAAACAGCCACTGAACGGTTACCGAGGAGTGTTTTGACACTCGCTATTGAGTGCATACTTATGACTTCTGACTGATGGCTCCCTTTTGTGCCGCGGCTTTTGTTACGCTTTAGAAATGAATCCTATCATTTCTCAAGTCGTTATTATACCCGTATTTATATCGCTTATTGATTTCAGTCGTTTATTGCACAGTTTGTGCCCTATTAAATAAAATTCAAGAGAAATGTTGAGTGCTAGAAGTAGAAGGAATATGAATTATTATCTGTAGTATAAAGCGACACTAAAAGTGACCTAGCGTTAGTGTTTTGTTTTCTTACTCACACATATTAAGTTGTTTTAATCCCACTTTGGAAGTTTTTTAACCGTCTTTTAAACGAGGAGGTTCTGAAATCGTCAGAATCTTTTTTCTCGATTTAACGTGTTTTTTGCTAATTAAAGTATTCATACGTGGGACCTGTGTAGGATTGTGTAAGTACACGTCTACGCTGCCACTGACTTCCTTCCACCATTCTTTCACTTGCTGTAGAAAAAAGTTACCACTTTTTAGTGCGATTTTTTAAGGCGGTTGTTTTACGCATACCCACCCCTACCTACACACACCCACACAAACAAGGTATTTTTTTTACCTGCAAGAAGAGGCTGTGGTTTTGAGATTTCAATGTTCTTTTCTCATTTTCAGAAGATAAGATACTCATTGAGTATTTTCTGACTGCCAAATTCGGGGTAATTTGTTTCCCGTCCAAAATTAAACACAAAAGTCCATTTATCTTTCGCAGCCTCCTTTCAGCATAAAAAGTCCTTTACTTAGTCGGATCCCAATTCTAACAAAAATCGTGTGAAATAAGCAGGTGGGAAATCTTTTTTCGTGGCAAATGCTGATCGTAGTTTAAGACCTTATTGATTGAAAGTGATTAATCTTATATCATACCAACTGGGGAGAATCACCAGGATTACATATCAGAAAATAACATAACATGATACTATTATAGTATCATGTTATGTTATTTTCTGATTCATTATTAGTCTGTAAGTTGATTTCGTTTTTAATTTGTCCCCGAAAACCGCACTCGGGTTCTAAAGCCGAGTTTATCTCTTTTGATAGAGTGCGGCGCATCGCAATCGAAGCAGACACAAAATCTACTTTCAAATATTTGCATACCTATGCCGTAAACAATCTAGTGCACGAACCGAGGCTGTATGATCGGGCGGACCACAAAATTCAATTACGTGGCAGACAAAATAAAAACGTCCCGGCCTGTACGGAACCGTATCGTCGATTTGTTTTCACTTTGTTGCGTCGTGTGCCACCTAACAGGGTTGTGAAAATAATTAACATTTTGTCGATACGGTCATGGCAGGATTACTAATCATAATAGACATTAAATGTAACGACTGATGCTGCAAATGATAAAAACAGTGTACAAGCTCACAAAATGGTGTATTAGTTTATTATCTGGTGTTGGTATAATTATATGAATTATTTGGGCCGCTCATTACATTATGTTGTCCACAAAATTAACTAAATCATTTATTGGAATATCTTTCAAATAAATTCGGACCTATTTGGACTCACAAACTAAGTAACAAAGATATATGACCAACTAAATTAAACCTCCCTGATTTCTGTGTTTACGTGTCTGTCAAAATTGTCACCAGCAAAATATCCCACTCAAATATCCATCTCAAAGGAAATTATTTCATATTTCTATAGCACAAACTGCAGCTCATTACCACTGGTCATATTTATGGGTCGAAATGGAACCCAAGTAACATGATACTTAGTACAGTTTTCATGAAGTTTAATCAAATATCATTTGAAAATGTCATAATACAATTTGTGTTTTGCGAGATGATTGACTTGAGGGAAATTGGCAAAGTATTAACATTATTGACGCGAGAGTGAAGACGTTTTGTTTCCGTTTTTCAATTGATTTCAAAGGGAGAATGAGCGAATATTCATTTAGCGAAGACAAGAATGAAGATTTTCTACTTAGAAAATATTTTATTTCAATAACTAGATATTATCTAGTTAGGTATATGGTATTACGTATTATAATATTGTGCTATTATAAAAATTTTGTCAGATTGAAAGTGAACATCACTTTAGAAAGCGACTGTTTGCTTAGTGCTACGCGACAGGAATGCGTTTTGAGAAATGTTCAAAATATGGTGTAGATATAGCGAATTTGATGCGGATAAACGCTATTCCTGTGCTCCGCTATTGTGAAATATGTCAAGGAAATAATGGCGCGAGCTGCGGGCCGCGCGATATCCTCTGAGATGAACGCTGAAATTGTTCTTGTGACGTTCTCTGTAGGAATTTATTACATTACGAAGTTTAGTTGTATGTATGATAATATAATATGATAAAAAAATATAGTATGATATTTTTTTTTTCTTAGTATGTTTCTTAGCTTAGTTTCTCAATCTAATGCGAATATAAACTTGTGAAATTGATTCAGCTCGGGTAAGGAGTTGTTTTTATGTTGCTGTGTGTATTGGATTTTTATTCATTGTAGGCAAGAAAAACTGTAGAACTTACTCAGCAATACAACACGTTTTGTAAACTACCAAATATTTTTTCGTATTTGTAATTACATGGTCTTTGTAATTACATAAAGCCTTACTTTGAGATATATTTTTTTACACGTTTATCGGGCGTTTACTATCGTGAGCTCTTATAAACAAGTATCATATTGACTTTATTGTATCTTGTCGGAGTAGTTCGTGAAGTTTGAAGTTATCTTTCACTCCTTGGACTAAGGATTCGTTCACAAGGAAGTACCATCGTTAATTGTTTCTTTTTGTTTTTCCCAGTTTTGTTCTTTGTTCCAGAAATTAATGAAGTTGATATGGCAGTATTTGACCCATGTTGATATGACATTATTTACTCGAAATCATCATCATCATCCTAGCGTTATCCCGGTTGTGCACTCGCACACGAGTGTCCAAAGTCCGCTGACCATGATCCAGGATGTAGCAGATCAGGTAATTATAGTGGAGTGACTGCCTCCGTGACCCTAGGGGAAACCTGACCAGTTTGGGATCATGGTTACACATTCAATTGCCTGAATGTTCAGGTTTCCTCACAATGTTTTCCCTCACCATAAGAACATCGGTTAGTGAAACAAAACAGAGCTAATGTACATAACTCAGAAAAAGACATTGGTACATAACGGCACGTGGGATCAAACTCAGCACCTCCCGCATGTGAGGCAACCCGTGAGCCACTACGCCACAGACGCTCTACATCCACATTATTTACTCGTAATATCATCGGAAATTCGTCGCTCTTTTCCCACCGTGTATACCCATATTGCTTTTCGCTTTTCCGCTTTTTATTCGCGTGGTGGAGTATATCTCTTACCTCCTTTTAGTTGAGGTATGATCTTTGCCCAACAGTGGGCTGTTTTAATGCCATATACCTAACTTTTCCTTTTTAGGGTTCCGTACCCAAAGGGTAAAAACGGGACCCCTATTACTAAGACTCACTGTCTGTCTGTCACCAGGCTGTACATGCGCGTGTTCGCGTCGCACATGGCCGGTTTCATTGTTTTTATTATTCATCTCAGTAACTACTTATAAAATAGACGGGACCAGTCAAAGATTCAGTGAAAGAAACGAATTAATTGTACTTTACACTAGAGTGCACTAAAATAAGGCGTTTTCTTCCAGCACGAGAAATACCCCGTGAAATTAACTTCTGGATCCGGTTCGCAGTGGACACCGTTCAGGTACGAAAGACAAATGGCGCCGCCCGCGACTTATACAAACTACTTACATGCCCTGAATTTTAAAAGAACACCCCTTTTATTACCGAACTCAAATGGTTCAGTTGATTTCTTTGCGGATTTTGTAAGAAGCGTTGGGATTGGTGGGTCTGAGGCAACGCAGTTGATCTACAACTGCTTGTAAATGGAGCATCATATTGAAGATCATATCCACTATGACAGCGAACCGGAAACAATACTGCCAATTAATGTTTAGTACCTGGGCGACCGAACTTTGCTCGGTTACTACTATTTAATAAATCTTTACAATTCTTAAGTAAAAAAACAAAAAAAAAAGCTAAAACTAAATAAATACAAAAAATAAACAAAAGAAAAACAAATGTTCGTCACCGAGAGAGATTCGTACCCACGTCTTCTAGATTTCTTCAGTCCCACGTCTTACGCAAAATGGTGGTGCGAAATTAGCGACCGTATTCTGCGTCGAACGATGCGAGAGAAAAAAGCATGATAACTTAAAAATACGCGTTTTTCCAAACATAAGACTAATACTAATCTAGATCGATTTTTCACCTCTGATAATACCCCCCACATACAAAATTTCACCGAAATCGTAAGAGCCGTTTTCGAGATATCTATATATAAATATACAAGAATGCTCGTTTAAAGGTATAAGATGTTTATGTATGTATAAATATGTATAATGTAAGTAGGTAGTATGTATGCTTATTTATTATTTGGTCTTACCTACACGTTCTGCATACTTTCACTTAATACTTTCGTTAAGAACTTCTCTCTATCTTTTCTTGCACCGCCTGTATCTTCTTTGTTTTTGACCCATTCTTTGTTTTTGACTAGTAAAGAATGCTCTCGGCATTAAGTCCGCCATTTGTATAATTTTTATCATTTGTGCAGAAAGTATAAATAAATAAATAGTAATGCGGTAAGTTATTATTTCGGTACTTAATGCTTGCTAAAACGTCAACAATACAGACTGTAGGCACAGATTATACAACTGTAGGTATGTTAATATTTTATTAGAACAGCCCAGATTTTTGAATACCAAAATGAAAGTAAAATCGTAGATGATTTATGTGTAAAGGTGAATAAATAGTAGGTAATTTGTTTCTTATATAATTTTACTGAATTCTTGTACTTATTTTGTAACTTTTGCACTCACGCCTCTTTCCTGGTATTAAGATTTTTCCCTACCCAAAGGTTGTCTGGAAGAGATCGTTTTTAACGACAAGACTTTGTACATATTGTTGTGTGCATTACTTTATTGCTTCTTTTTTAGTGTGCAATAAAGAGTCATCTATCTTTGATAAAAACCATCAATATTATTTCGATATTAATAATTTTGCACAGACAAATGGTGACTTGTGTACGTAGAAAGTGACTTCTTAGATACGAGTAGGCCGGTCCAATAATTGAAAGTTACATGTGTTTTGATAATTATTTTTTACATCGCAATTAGAAAACAAGGTTCAATTCAGACTTTAGCTTTTAAGCTAGCTTTTGCCCGAAAGGCTTCGAAGGCTTTGTGTTCTAAAATTAAAAAGTGTTCGCCGTAAGTGGCGCCATCTTGTCCTCCACGTGAATGCCTTACGTCGTCGCCGGCGTTCATAAAAAAGACAATTTCCCTTATTGCCGCAATCTGTTACACATGCTCCGAGGGTTATGTCTTGCCCTCATAAACGACGAAGTAAACCATAATTTATTGCACAAATTTAGGGTCAACACAAGTCATAAATAGCGTTAGTGAATTATTTGGAACCTTTAGTGCTTTAGTTGATATTTATTTGCTCGTTCGGTAAATTAGTTTCCCACTAGGTGTTAAAGTGGGTGATTAAGTTAATGTTACACGATAATGCTGTTTGACAAATAAATATGTGCTTTTATTTATTTTATTATTCGGTCGTTTTTTATAATCGCAGATATTTAGAATTTTCCTTCATCACATCCGTATTCTTAACTCACTTCATGTAAAGAAAATATTGTGTACTATTTTACTAAATACTTAGCTACTCTACTACTACCACATAGCAATGGAAAATGGGTAGCAATATCATAATAATAATTTTGTGCTATTTGGTAAACATTATTGTAAAAGGTTGATTACTTGTTATTAATGTATTGAAAACACCGAGCACATAACCTATAGAGACGAAATTGACATTAATTTTGTTTCAGAAAAAATCCGTTAGTTTCCCTTAGTATTTAATGCCTCCATTTTTTTCTTCAACACATTTTGCCAAACAAATTCACTCATTTCTTTACATATTTTAAAATAATAGTGCTGTTCAAAAGATTGTCATTTACGATCAAAATCGAAAAATTGTATATTTCATAAATTACGAAATATGAAATATTAGTTAAATAATACACACAACACTTTTCGTATCAGTACCAAGCACTGATAAGTTTCGGAGAAAATCGTCCTTACTTCACTTCTATAGGTTACGAGCTCAATGATTGAAAATAAATAAACAAAAGTGACTATCAGCTCAATAAACGACATCTCAAAATAAATATTATTGAGTCAACTTTGCGTTAACGACCGACTTACATCATGAGGAATGTTAGTGTATCGCTTTGAAAAATTCTAGCTAAAACTTCTGAAAGTCTGAAGCATAGCTCTTCTTTTATTCATGTTCTGACATGTGGCGTTCCCTCCGTTGTATACAAGCTTTCTTTTCTAACAAAATAAACAACATTTGCTTCGAGTTAGGTCCTTTGAGAGGCTGCTCCCAGTACTAATGTATTATGAATGAGACTATGCAGTTACGTCCACTACGTATGTATTTTAATACAGCTGCGCCGTTTAAATTTTATCTGCATCAGCAAATGTTTGCGAACGATTCACGGCGCTTAGCGTACAACAGCTACATTAATGCCTGTTTTGGCAAAACACTTTTCCATCCTTGGTGATTCTAAGAACATTTTAAGATCATCCCCTCCACAGAGATCACGTAGGCCGTACCCTTTGTCGCGAAAAACTGTAGCCGTCCCTGTCTCACACGGAAAAATTCACGCGTTTTCAGACTGTTCTATTTATCAGACAGTTGACCTTCAAATCCCTTTCATAGAGTTCAAAGTTATGCAGCAGAGCGACATTCAGTTGATGCCTTTTGATACAAGCAGAAAGCACCTTGTCGAATCTGCGAAGGATATTGAAGCTAAGTTACCGAAGCTGCAATTGGAAAAGAGCTTTATGGCGGTGCGAATAAAGTTGTAATTTGTGGGAGGTCGTGTTGTATTTAGGATGTTTAGTAATGGAATTTTCGTGGAAAACTTGAAAGGTAGGCAGCAGGAGCGTGTGGATCGGTGTCCGAAGCTTCAGTCGCGCAGCGCAGATGCTGGCGAGAGCACGAGTTCCGAGCTCAGGCTTGCGCGAACTGGCGGGAACTTTCCGATAACTTTCGTAACTCGATACGTAACAGATATACATTGCGTTAGCCAAATGAAAAGTTATTTATAATAGTAAACGAATAAATAAATCTGGTTTGCATAATAGGATGCTATAAAAGTGACAGAAATTTTGAAATAGCGATTCAACAGCTGAAATTTCAAGTACGTACAGTCATGTTATAATAATGTATTTCTTTTATTTATTACTATCTAAATCATTTCTGTATTTTTAAGTAATTAACGAAGGATGGTAAAAAATAATTTGATTTATATCTGTAGAAATTGAAAACAAAAGCATTTGACATTGGAGAGTTAATTTATTTTCGGAAAACTTAACTCGTACGGCCGTTTGATAGCGAAATTTTTTAGACACTTAATGAAATAAATAAGATTAAAACAGATTTACTAGGTTAAGTTTTTTTATACTTATGTGAAAGTTAGTTTAATATTAATTATAACCGTATTTGTGTCACGGAGGAAAAAATAATATAATGGTATATTATGAGATTTACTACGTCATTATATTTGATATTTAAAATTAAAAAGTAAATTACACTCGCTTACTACTATTTAAAGTTATGATAGGACACGAGTTGCACTCGCGAACAATACGAAAAAGTTATACATATTTCTTACTGATAGATAATGTTCTTTAAAACTTTAATCCTACCTAACGAGTGATTTGGGTATGTGTGTAGCGTGATTTAAATATTGCTCCGTAAATTACAAACTACTTATATTTTAACTTATTATATTATGAATAGCATCCACTTTAGTATTTTCATTTCAAATAATATTCTCCGAGCTGATCTATAGTACTTAATATTAGTATTCCATGAACAGAATTTTTTTTAAAACATGCAGTTCGGCAGTAATTCATGAATCCAAGTTATTTTTTCAATGACTTCCATTTTTTTATATGGCCTAAAATCTCTACACGACCTAGTTATATATCCTAACTGTATAGAACTTTCAGGTGTGAGTTTAATCTCGTGGCCAATACTTTGTTTTCTAAAAAAGGATCCCGTTTCAATTTTGTCATCCAAGTATCGAGGAATCGATTTTGGTGTTAAAAATTACCCTTAAAGTCTGGGAAACTATTCTTAAATACGGTTTTATAATACCTCTTGTATCGCCAGAAGACATTTAAAGGCTAAAAAGGTTAGCCAGCCTGAGTACCGCTTGATTTGAGAAACTCTTAGATTATATGCCTTGACATGTAGGTACCTACTAAGTACCCAGTTTTAAATAGCCCGTTGTGACCTGCACACTTCTAAATAAAGTCTTAAAATAGCTAAAACAATATACATGTAATATCTTTTTAGAGTTCCGAATTGATGACTATAGCTTGATTGGATTGCACATAGACAAATAGTACGTACCTAAATATTAGAGCACCTGAAAAAATTGCCTACGCCGCTTAACAAATGTAAATGATACCAAAATACCTAAAATCACATTTCAAAACCTAATTCATTTGAAGGGTTTTGAAATGTGATTTTAAGTATTTTTTTTATCATTTAAATCTGTTAAGCGGCGTAGCCAATTTTTTCAAGTGCTTTTATATTTGGGTATCCATTCAAATGTTCTAAAACCCGTGCACGCATATTTGCCTACAACAAAATGAACATGCGAATCTTTGCCGAAAATAATATTCGGACAAATGAAAATTCCGACCGATGCATTTGGTAGCGAGGCACGGAGGTTTTAATTCCCTTGACTGTAGCGAATCGGCGCATGTTTTTTCATTAAAACGCATTCAATACGACGACGACGTAGCTTTGCAAAAGCAGACCTTTTCAAAAAATATTTCCCTGACATTCCACTCCGCAATGCCGGAGCCGTTCTATTCATCTTTTTGTATAGTTTTAAAATCGACGCTTTTAATGTGTCTCTAACCGCGTGGATTTTATGATATACCTGTAAGATTTATTACATATTGTGTGCATTTCATTACATTTGCATAATTAAATAAATAAATCAATAATTTGCATAGATGTAATGAATGAAAGAAATGATTTAGTTTGTGATTAGGTTGAACCGCAGACTGTTTTTATGAAGTAACGTATTCTGACCTATGACTGTAATAATCCAACCTTGACCATAAGTATCTGGAACACTAGCCCCACCCAAGGGCTTATTAGAGATAATCGTTGAAGGTTCTTTAGAATTTCGTTAGTAATGTTTCGACTTGTAATGGTCTGGGTTAAATTGAGTTAAACTGTCACGGATAATATTACAGGCACCAGGCTCGCGCACCTTAGGTAGCGATGGGCGATTATTACAAAATTAATCGAATTATTCGAGTGGTCCCTGTAATCGAATGTATTCGATAAGCAACCGCAGTCATTCGATTATCCTTCGATTATGCGGCGAGCAATACCGGAGCGTGCGGTGCGCAAGCCGTACTACTAACGAATGAATCGTCATTCGTAGCGTCGATTAATCATTCGTTCGCTGCCTGTCCTGTTGCGGCAATTCAATCGAATGCATCGAAGGGCCAAGTATAGATTATCATTCGATTGTCGATTATTATTTGATTTTTTTTTTCCGAGTTACTAAATCGACATTCGATAGTTCGAATGGTCGAATGTCGATTCATTCGATTTTTTTTTCGAACAATCGCCCATCGCTAACCTTAGGTACACCTATTCTTTTATATGGATTTACATAAAAATATGATGTGCCTTCTGTGTTGAGGAAACATATAAATATATTATTATATATAAAAAAATGGTTTTACTTTTACTAGGTAAATATGCACACGGTTTTTGCATTCTGCGAGTAATTTTTATGCGGCCGTATCATTAATTAACGGGCTTAACAAGCTATATGTGCTTTATCGGCTTGTATAACTAATTGGAAGTTCCTACAGCGCAGCGCTGTGTAAATGTGTCCGGGAATTCACTTTTGCATTGTTGCTTTAGGCTTCATTTTGTTTTCGAACAAATGAGCGTTTTAAATAAAATTTATTATGGTAGTGTAATAAAATAATATATTTTAATAAGTACTGTACGTAAAGCATAAGCTGGACATTGAAATAATAAACTGCTTAATAACAAAATGGATCCAATCAGCAGAAAGCAGAATTTAAATTAAATACTATTCAAAATTAATAGACACAATTTCCAACTTGTATTTGTATCAAAACTGGAGTTTACACGTTATTATTATTGTGTGCTGGGATAAATATTTAAATAAAAGTCAGCAAAAAAAAACGCTGAAAAAGATATGAGAAGCAATGCAATATAATAATTAGTTGTTCTGCCATTATAGGTCTGCAATATCGACACGATTTTTTTAATCGGATAGTCTTTGGTAGTTATTTTTAATGCTAACCAATCGAGCCCATCACAAGTTATTTATGAAGCATTATTAAAGTATTCATTACCAAAACATCAAATTGAGTTAACAACATACCAGGTGCCATAATATAAAAGTTTCTTTCTCTGACATTTGTGGTACTGAAGTGTTCGGCTGCGGTCGCAATGACACCCACTCCTCAGTCCTCCATTACCACGTCGTGAGCAGGGTTAACGACCGGTTCGCGTGATGCCTCACCACTCCACGCTTATTTATACGATGAGGCGAACAAACCAGACCGACATTCGAATGTTACATCGGTCGCGACATATCAAATTTCCATTATCAGTAAGCTAGTCGCGCAAACAATGCGCTTAATGGCTAAAAAGTTTTAATTGTTTCATGCCCACCCCTTATCTGATGGTATCTTCACAATTCTTTATTTTAACGGTGGTTTAACGTGTCTTACGCAATTCAAAGATAGGGTTAACCAAAACAATCGTAGTTTAAACATAGACTGATAAAAGAAGAGACATTACAATGCATTATTCTGTAAGACGAGTAAAAAATAGGGGTAGATAAAGTGAATACTAAGAACGAATTCAAATGTTACTTGTACCTATCCGATGTTAGGACAGGTTGACAATATACAAGGAGGCGATAAAAGATTCGAAGCCAGATCAAGCTCTCTATTCACAAACATCGGAAAGCTAGTTGCGAGTGCATCGAGTGTTAGCTCGAATCCGATTCGAATGTGACTTTTCACATACCTATATATTTGAGAAGCACGAGATACATGTTAATGCAAACGTCTTAGGATTCTATCTCGAAATAACATTGGATTGTGTGCTTGAATTACTCTCTAAGAAATTAAGCCGGACTTAATTATGTCAAGAGATTTAACGAGCGTTTCAATTATTATGATAGACAGTCAAGTTGCCTCTTAACTCGACACAATCAAATTAAGAGCTCGTGGAGTATTTTCTTCTTTTGGATTGGCAGAGATTATTAGCAAGGAAATACCAAGATGATAAACAATTTTTATCCGTACTTTAACTATATTTATATTGTATATGTATTATTAATTATATTTATTTTATTCTTACACGATTGTACCCTTATCGTTCGTTTGTAAAATCCATAAAATCGATAAGTCAGACCTTATTTTTGACAGGTATTAAGAAATATTACTAGATTTATTCTGTCTTTTCAGGTACAATGCGAATGGAGAAGACTAGAAAGGAGCCTACTAATACAAGACAGCGTTCCTTATAGGTTATTTTTTTTACAATGAAAAAACTAAAGAAAGGGGTTTCTGTGAGCGCCAAAGTGTCATAGACGAATCCAATGTCGGGGCGAGAGAGCGTGTCATAGACAATGCACAGCCTCCTCGGAGCGGCTATAGCGTCAGCATTACTGCAGATATTGTTCTCCCTTACAGGTAAGAATTACAAAAATTTGCTTATTAATTTTAAGGTTGTTTTTTTTATTTAACTGGCATGCAGGCCGCAAAACCAATACTGAATCAATGTTGAATCATTTTTGTTTTCATTTACGATGGCTAAGTTATTTTTTTAAATAATAATTTAATGACAGTATACAAAAATCACACAAAATACATAGTTTACTTATGTTTTATAATAAGGGTAAAGTAACATATTAGCGAAGCTTCGAAGTCCCTTTCAGAAACGAAGAAAATCCAAACAGCAATTAATATTAAAATTTAGACACCCTTTGATATTTTTTAACATAAAATACACCACAAATATTTGCTATAGGTAATTTACATTAGGTTAATTTTTATTGAGAGTTGAGGTACCCCAAAAACAACGGATGCGATTAAACAAGGCGGTAGAGCTGTTTTTCGTCCATTTTGATGTCTATTTTCGATACAAATTATAATTTTGTAATGATATAAAATGTACGTTATTATTTTGAAGAGACAGTCTCTGCTTTGGCCATTAAATTGTTAATATCGCCCTAAGATCCGTCTCTCATGAATGAGTTCTGCACTTTAGTCTCTTTGGAATCCCAGTCGAATAGGTCTAAGCCTGTCCTTGGTGGTTCATGGACTCGGCTTTGCCTGTTTTGGTCACGGTTAGTCCTTACGCGGTTAGCGGTCGACTCTATCTGGTTTTCTTTTTCCGGAAGTGACAAGGCTTTTCACCACTTACGAGTATTCTTCTCTCTTGTCTCCAACTCCCAAAATACTAGTAGTGTTTCATGTAGCACCTCTCAAGTTTAAACGTGTTCATAGTTGATAATTATGTACATTTACACGGTTTTAGACCAATTTGATCTGATAATTATGCTATCAAATAAATACTACATTAAATTCAGTTATCCAACCTAGCTCGTCAAAGAACAATGTTATTTGACAAGGGACCAATCGATTCGGACAATGTTTGCCCTACAAACAAAATGGCGTAAGGTGAGCAAAGACAGGCGTCAGCGCGCGGCGTCTCTCGCCGGAAGCAGCTGTGTCGCTCGCGTGCTGTTTGCCAATTTATCACTAAGCTGATTATATATAGGCCGAGTTGACGTGCTTTATGGCCATGTTTGCTCTTCTATTGTTTCACGCTCCTTTATTTAAACAACGTTAATCTAAGACAGATACGGCGTTTTTCCTGCGAATTGATGTTGTCAATAAAAACATATTACCTTATTGATAAAGGTCCTTATTTTGTATGAAGTAATTTAAAAAGATAAAGAAGGATAGTTTCTTTAACCCCCTGATGATCGGAAGACCGCCGGTGGTCTTATAATATTTTTTTCTATAGTGTCTGGAAACATAACCTCTGAAGTAGATATACCTCAAACATTTCCGGAGAGCCATACATGTTACGTTTAAAAATATAATTGAAAGCGTTTTAGAACGATTAATTACGTGTCCTCTTAAAATTGCACCTCGTTTTCCAGCTGTATAACGTGGCAAAATGTTTTCAAATTGCAATTGTACGAAGGAGTAACTAATTAATTGTCATTACTTGAAGTTGTATGATGCCGCTCTTATAAATGTAAACAAAAAAATACAATTCATATACATCTGAGCTGGGTGTATTTTTGCGGAATTACTAACATTACATAATGTAAGCAGGGGTACAAAAGGCGCCCACAAATTGTGTTTTCAGTGGCGCAGGTGGTCGGTAGCCTAAGCTCGGCGGCTATTCGGCCAGCCAGAATACACTCGCGCCTTTAATTTAAGTTTGCCCCACCGAATATTGTCCTTAGCACCACTAAAATTTGAATTACGATTCTAGAACGATCTATTCACTTAATTTTAACAATAACCCACCTCGTAGTTGAGCCGGGATAAGTACAAGAAACTTTATTAATATTTCGTCGCTCCTGTTTAATAAAGTTTCATACTTAAAGGAGAAACTGTTCAAGAACTTTATAAACATAATTTTACTAAATTTCTATTTTTGTAAGGTGTATAATGTTTAATAAGTGTACTTCTGAAGTTTGTTCCATACATTATAGTTGATAAGTTAGTGCACTATTTGCACTTACCAATTTTAATGAAAACAAGGATGTTAATGTTATTTTTCATTTCGTCTATACTCATATTGTTGAAAATTATCTCTGGCTGTCGCAATTAAAATATCATGACGTAATTTACTATGAGAGCAATAAATGTTCCGTATTGTTGCGTATGATGCTTTCATACATCGTGCTTCGTAATGTAATTTAAATGTTAACTCTCGGCAATAATTGAGTATAGCTAGCTGTACGGGTAGTAAACTAGGTTTGGGTGAATTCTTCAAGATCATAAAGCGCCTCAACGTCGTGTCTCATTCAATTTAAAATAATAACCAAAAGAATATCTATAACACGACAACCGCTTAAAGATACCCGGAGAGCTCAAATGCAATAGCTTGGAATTTGCATAGGTAGCGGTTTGCGCGCCCGTATGGCGTACGAGTGGAATACGTAACGTGACTGCACCAGCTTACACCCGGCAACATGCACATTTACATTGCAAATACTTATTTTCTCAACCATAAAGTTCACAATCGAATGCGAACATCACGCCTGACCGTATCGTACGAAAACGCTGTTTCATAAGCTACAAGCCGTATTTCTTTGTGCAACTGTTATCTGGAATGAAATAAGGGAAGTAACTCAAAATACAAAATTATGATTTAAACAGCGGCGTGTTAACCATGATGCGAGTAAAGTAATAAAGAGGAATCTTAAACTATTGTATACCTCTAGAATTGGTATTTGTACATTTCTTTCCAATAAATATGTAAAAGTACTTTTCAGTAGAAACATATAAATATGAATTCAATAACAAACGAGTTTAACGCTATTTTAAGGAAAAGCCTACGCTACGTTGTGTCAGTGAGAGTTATTGTTGTATTCTAAAGTTGTTATAGATAGTTTAACTTGAAAATAACTTTGACTTTCAGCGGTGAGTTATTCTAAATTTATAACAAAGTATTGTTTACATAACCTTAACACTGAAAGGGTTAACTATTTTTAAACAATGCTGAATGTCACTAGATAGACATTTGATTTGCTTGAAGAAACATGGCTAAAAAAAGAATTTTTTCTTATATTTAAGAATAGTACCTACGTGAATTATATATACATTTTTTTAAAAATACAAGGACAGTGTGCATGAACTAACAATGTGTTTATGATTGTTAAATTATATTTGAATGTTGGCGCAATCAGGAATCGCATTTGTTATTTACGAGTACAACGGTCGCTTTAGGGCAAATCAATACCTGATTGTAGTTAACAGTAATTGGTAATAAGCTTATCAATTTGTCAGATTGCGCGAAAACGGTATAGTTGTCGCCCGCGTGAATACGCTTTACGGTAACAGAGCTATTAGAATGATGGAGGTAATCCTGTGTCGATTGCAATTCCAAAACAATGTCGTGTTCGATAAAGCTTAATATTGTCCTGTTATTTTTTACTAATACAATTTTTGACCGTCCCAAACGAGAACCGAATGCAGATATATTAAACGTTCTTAATAACTTCACTATTTGGCGACTGTATCAACTCAGGACTAATAAAATTATATGACTTAGATAGATGGCCTCGCTCATTGGTTGACTGTTATAGAATGCATAAAGGCATTAAGTACGCCATTTTCTAATTATTTGTTTGTGCAATAAAGGGGAAATAAAAACTTTTTAATCGTATTAATAGCATAGCGCAATAGCTCAATTTAAAGAGGTGACTTTTTTATCAGTATCCAAATTGTAATTTAATAATACTTATATGAGATATAAAATTAAAAACCTGTTTTTTTTTGGTATCGCCCAGTACAAAAATGTTAAGATGAAGCATTTATAAAGTGTCTGAAAAAATACTAAGAAAAAGATCTCGGCACGCAAACTACACTACGCGCTAGCAGGGACGCAATTCCCACTCGCCCGCCCCCGGACAACATAGTTTTAAAAAAAATCCATATTAATTGACTTTCACACTATCGTTGATTATTAAATGTAGAAAACTATTTTATAGTGACCACTTGACCTACTTATTTTATTTTAAAAATGGGTTCTATGTAATTTTATAAACGATGCCTATTACCCAATGTCTGGAAAACAATTTGGATGGTGATTAAAAAGCCATACTGTATATCAGAAGTACCATATTACGAAGCGTTTATATTAGCATCGATAAATAAGCCACATGCTTATTTTGCCATCATGAAATAACTGAAGCGTGAAATATAGTCGCAGACTGACTGCGATCGGCGATATGTCGCGGCATATCTGACTTCTGAAAAAGCAGAAGTACGGACGATTAAAATTATTCGCGCCAGCGAAGCTTTTGTGATGCGAGCTTACGCGCCGCGCGAGCCGCCGAGCGCTGCACACTTGCACACGCCACGCAAAGAACATTCAATGCACCGTGAAATTGCCTATTTTCCACGTGATTTTATTTATTTATTTCATACGCCGATGACATTCCCATTTGTTTCCACAAAATTCTAAATCGAATGCAGCCAGTTGTAGCACAAAACTCTAATTCCCTTTTCGGTATTCAATTGAAACGCTTCCTTGGTCTTCCGAAACTTACTAGTACTTAAAACGAAAGGTACGACGTGTCGCCACAAGTAGTGCTTCCTGTTTAAATTTCGAACAACCATAGTGTTTTCAACGCTATTTTACTAACGACAGAGTCCCTTTTCGGATGCACACCAACAGACAGATATATCATTTGACTCACTCAAAACGGAAACTGATTCATTTCCGATGCATGGTTGAAGCTCTTTGTGGAGTTCGCCGGCAGCGAATTGCTTACGTTTTCAACATTTTGATTGCGACATCAATACCTTTGTCGATTGTATTACGGTAAACGTTGATTTAATTTTGATTTCTTGATGCGTTAATTGTTCAGTTTGTGAGAGCCACACGCTCGCGAGAGGTTTCTGTCTGTCTGTCGAGCTAGTCGAAAGTTAAAGGTACGGAACAGACGCTGACATGCATATATCGCGCGAGCACTTTCCTTCCAACCCCACGTAGGAATCGCGTCTGCAGAATGCAACAATGCATAAAAATTCAATCTTACGTTTGTTTCATATACACATTTTATGCACCGTCATGGTGCTACACTCGCGTAAATTAATGGAAGACATTTTGTTTTTATCTTTAGAAGATTTCTCTTTGGAATGCTTTGTGCTTTAAGCAGACTTTTAAGGATTGAATATGGTATCAAATATATAACGTTTTGTCTGACTCTAAATGAATGCTTAGCAATTTACGATTTGTATTAATCTCGCGATAGAACATCGTTGTAGGTGCCAATAGTAATTTTGTTGCATTCGAATAAACAATGCCTCTATAAAAGAACTTACATGGGCATTTTTTCTTGTGAATAATTGCTCGGCAATATAATCGATCAATCTGAAACAATAAGTGAAGCAATCGGGGACTATCACAATAAATTGCAGCAATTTTTCGGGAATATTGCTTTTGATTGCTCCATATATTCCATATTGTTCTATGACCACTAGACCAACGAGGCACCCCCGTGCCTCGGAAAGCACGTTAAGCCGTTGGTCCTTCGCCTGATCTCTCTACGGTCATGTCGGACTGCCGTCAGTGAAGGAACAGAGAGTGCACCTGTGTATTGCGCACACACTTGTGCACTATAATATATCCTGCGCTGTTGGCTTATCTCTGTTGAGATAGGCTGCCGTAGTCGAAATACGGCTTGGAGGACACTATTATATTGTTCTATGTCGCGAATATGAATTGCTAAATAGAAACTTTGTATTACTACGTCTCGTTTTCGAGAGAGGAACAGTAAGCCGGCAGTAGTGCAGTTTTTAAAAGTTCATATTACATGGTATTATTGTAGCAGATTGCTAATGTTGCCATCGCCCTAAATTGCTTCATGTGGCGTGATGTCATAGTTGGCGAGTATTGGCAGGAATTGAGCAATGTTAATTGTCCGTGTAATCGCACCGCACATTAAATACTAGCTGACCCGTTAAAACCGGTAAAAATACTAGCTGACTCGGCGAACATATCGTCTTAGATCAAAAACATTTTTTTGCTTTTATTATTTTGACATACATTATGTCACGTTGAACTGTATTGTAGATCTATAAAACAGAAATAACAATACATAATTATAGATTACATTATTTACTACGTAATACGGATTTTGCAGTGTTTTCCATGAAAAGCTAAAAGACGGCTTGATATTTGACATCTTCAAATCATCGTTATAGAGAGAGACAGTGAAATTTTGGTAAAGAACTATATTGCAACGAATTTACACAAAACTTAATGAATTTTACACCGAAAGTTTTCTCTGCTATCCTCTATTTGAATACAGGATTTGTTTCTGTTAGACACATGAAAACCGCATCGCAGGCATACATAGACAAACGTGGTGGGGACCTCGTTTTATGATATTAGTGATTGTCTTGTTACCTAATTGCCAACAGTTCCCGAACACAGCTCAGTTTAATCCCTATGACGTAGGGCGCATCTATTCAGAAGTTCAGTAACTCATAGATTGGCCCGCGACGCAGGTGGCCCGCCGTCGGTAAAGTTGCCATAAGCCGAACTGAGCTCTGCTTACTGCTTACTACTGTCCAAGCAGCCTTACCTAGTACCTAGTGGTATCCATATAAACCTGTATTACCTTGATACGGATTGTGTTTTAGCTAAGATGTGTAGCTCAAAACTTGGATATAGAATAGAATAGCCATGTTTTGTCAAACATATTATTTAGTAAATTATTTAATTAATATCTTATAATCGAATTATAAAATATTTACAATTTGTAAGTATTGCGATATGAATTTAACCTTAAATAATTATGATGATCGACATGTAATGAATATTATGAATAAAATCTTATCTTATCTTATTCGACATGGGTTTTTAGGGTTCCGTACCCGAAGGGTAAAACGGGACCCTATTACTAAGCCTCCGCTGCCTGTCTGTCTGTCACCTGACTGTATCTCATGAACAGTGATAGCTAGACAGTTGAAATTTTCACAGATGATGTATTTCTGTTGGCGCTATAACAACAAATACTAAAAACAGAATATATTTAAGTCCTTTTTATGCTCGAAATTAATAATGGCAACAGGTAGACGCTTGAAATGTTACAGTACAGAATATTAATATGTATATTCACTGTAAAAATATAATTAAATAAAAATAAAAAAAATATATTTAAGGGGGCTTCCATACAAAATTAATATTTTTTCGTATTTGAAACTAAATAAAAGTCATAAGTCTACTGTTGTATTAAAGATAATGGTACGGAACCCTTCGTGCACGAGTCCGACTCGCACTTTTTTTAAATTACTTTATGAGAAAGAATAGACAAACCTCAGTAATCCATGTTTCTGGATTTCCGTGTCAATCCTTAAAAAAACTTTAACTTGATAATACTTGGCTATAATGCACATGCGTAGTCTGTTTCAGGTTAAATAAATAAAAACTTGTAAATATACAATAGTTATTTAAATTATACTTGCTGTCACAGCGACCCAAAGGATACTTACCAAGCTACAGACGACACTTTATCCTTTGCCTATTGGCTATTTGGAGTTAATTTTGTAGTGTGTGGCTTTTTTTTAAAACGCGTAACGCATAGCAGTTTCATTATGAATTTGGAACGCTTTCAGAGCAGGACTTAAAAAGCGCCAGTGTTTCAGTATCCTGACATTTTAAATAAGCGGAAGCGTACCCCGTCGTTGAAGTTCGTTGAGTAGTATTAAAAGATTAAAAGTCGACAGTTCGCTCAAGCCGTATCGAATCGACGCTGCTGCCGAACGTTGTAGTGTAGGAGATAGCGTGTATAAAAGAATACAAGGTGTCCCAAAAAGTATGGTAAAGCGCAAGTCCATTGATAGAGCACCTCTTGGGGTACCCGAATCACCCCATGTATGTTCCGCGATTTTCTGGTTTTTTTTATCTGAATTTTTGAGAATTTTCGATCTGAGCAACTAAACATTTATTTTAAAATGTTAATGATTTTTTTGAGATTTCTTTTTTGCAACTAAATCTTCGTGGGTTGTACTTTTATGCCTTAAATATACGAAAATGTTGGTTCGAAGTGTAAAATTTACGTTAGATGGCCTAAATTTTAACTTTAAATTAAAAATCGCAACAGGTGACTTTATGATTTTCAAGTAGTTTTAAAAAAAATCCAGACTCTCAGCTTTAAAAATCATTTAAAAAAAGGCTAATATCGAAGACATCGAGGTAGAAAATTCTTAACAATTTGGCCATCAGATAAAAAACACTTTTTTTGTAATTTTGTCATTCTTAACGTAAATTAGTTTTTTAACTAACTAAAGAACATTTTAGAGTTCTTTTTCAAGTAACAAAAGTAATGCGTAAATGAACTTATTAAAATAAAAAAAGATTTTGTAATATAGCTCAGGCTCAGGCAGAGCTGTCACAAAAGCTGCATGTTCGACTACTTGTATTGCACCATGTTCGTGCCCTAGCCTACAGTAACGTATATTTGTGATGCAGGCGGCGCGTCCGCGGCCAACTTCGCCTGGCGGATGCAAAAATTTAAATTAAAAACATAAATCAGGCGTGTATCGAGTAAGTTTCGAGATCGGTAGCTGTATTTCGACTGCACTTCGGTTAATGTTGTTGTGTCGCTGTTTCCCGTTGTTGTGACTTTCCTATTGTTTCAGTTAGGTTTTGTTTACAGTGGAAATTTTGAGAAACTGGGCGCATATTGAATGTGGGCCAGAGTTTGTGTGTTGATAACTTTGTCCTGTAGAGGATATGTAAATGTAACCCAAGAGTTAATTTTAGTTTTCAAATTAATATTCCTTTCGTATTAAGTGTCTATAATTAAAAGCTAATGGTTTAAAAGACGCAAATAAATTTAATTTTAGTTTTTTACTAATGGTTTGATAGACGCTAATCAATTTTTTACACCAGTTTTCCTGAACTGAGTTTAATTAAGTTAGTGGTATTAGACTTATTATTCGTTTTTATTATTTTAAAATGTTACAATGTTGATTTCTTACAAAATGTGTCTAAAAGAACATTTACCATGTTGACTTGGGTACAAAACCTAGGCTTGTGTTATGTTATCTTATATCATGTTAAGTAACCGTTACTCACGATAACGCAATTAGGTGTTCTAGGTAAAAATTCAAAAGAGAATTACTTACGATTATCGAATAAAGCGTTGGTAGTCATGTGATGTGACTCTCATGTATGCATGATCGACAGTACAGCGGCAGCACGTCAGGTTACCCATGTGAACGAAAACGGCTTTTATAACGAAGGAATAGAGGCGGTCTCAAGGTCAAAGTGGGGTAGTCTGAAGTGCGGATGTACATCAATGTAAACACTTTGGGGTCTTATACAGTTATAATAGGGGTGACTTTAGAACAAAAATGTAGGCTAGATATAGTCTGATGGGCTGGCCACTGTACATCATGCATTTAAACGCTACTATTAGGTTTTCGTATGTACTATACGTAATTAGAAACCCAATACTCATTTGTCTTTTTCCTAACTATGTACCTATTCCGTGATCCAATCGTTTTTTTTAAATTGTTTCAACAAACACACCAATTACCTAGCCCCAAACTAAGCGTGAGCTTGTGCTATGGTGACTAGGATAACGGATAGAAATACTTAAATACATATAAACATCAATGACTTAGGTACAAATGCTCGTGCTCATCACACAAACATTTGCCCCTTGCGGGATTCGAACCCGCAACCGCCTGGTTTAGAAGTCCGATGCGCGAACGACTACACCAAGCTCGTCGATTGTGAAGGATACTAGAAAAAAATATTAAAATATGTGTTCTTCGATATCAAAAATAAATTGTGTTTTCCTTAAAGCTGTCTCCCGCTTGGACACAACAGCAGTAAAGTGACGGTTTCGTTTCGGAGCTCTTTGTTAAAACGTTTTGTTTCTGAAGAATAGCGATCTTCCGACTCATTGGCTCACTTATTTCATTTTCATTGAGTTGGCAAATGTGAAAAGATAAAACTGGACTTAAGAAAAATAAATTGACATTCCCATGGCATTTCAATTGATCTTTAAATGTTATTTTAAAAATGAAATAGCTTCTTGTTAACTTCAGTTAAGAATTCGAGTACAAGATGCTGATGAAAGCCGTCAAGCTTAGTCACTGTACACTGGTGTAATTGCATTACTTTAAACTTAACATTGTTACGAGCGTAAGCTGTACAAGGGATTTTCTTGTTGTCTGAAACTTAGGGATACTTAACAACTATCTATTATGAACTTTGTATTTGTATCGTTATATTTTCAGAATTCTACACCTTTACCTAATATAAAGTCCGTTTTTCTTTACGTGTCAAACATTGTAAACATCATTTTATGACTTTTAAAACTAATACTGTCAAAAAAAAATACTAATTGCTCTAAAAAGCTGCATATATTAAACGATAAACTACCATATTAGGATGTAAATTTTGTATCTATCATATTTTTAAATGAATAATTTCGTTAAAAAGGAATGTCAAGATTGTTTACAATGTTGGACAAGCAATGAAAAACGGACTTTACTTACGTACATTGTTATTCGATATTATTTAAACCTGTGAATTCACTTTATTTCAGACGTTTTAGTCACAATTTATAATACGTAGCCACGAGTAGAAATGACGAGTGCTAATGTTCATAATGAGAATTGTGCAGACTTAATTAGATTTGGTTTGATTGCAGCCGTGAGTGGCGTCAGCTGGGAGGAATGGTGGACCTACGACGGGATTTCAGGTGAGCGCACTATACAGCTTACTATACGGCTTACTATGCAGCTTACGTATAGCTGCAATAATGCAGTTTAAACGTAATTGCTCAGCTCAGCACCAATTTGTGGTTGACCCCGCTGACTGTATAATACGTGGTCTGAGATGGCCTAAGTGATTGTTACGTCAAGACTGGGTACGTATAATATTCTTACCAGATATGAAAGCAATTACGTTATTCAAACAACAATCGTTTAAATTATAAAACCCCATAGACAACTTAAAAACCGTGCCTTTCACTGGGTAATTAATTAGTGTACCTTAAAAACACGTTCAAAGGATATTTGTTTGACTGGCGTATTACCAATAAAATTACCTTATAGGTAATTTTTGCTATCACCGGTATTTTAAAAGAATAAAATAATATTGCATCGACGTGGCGTGGCGGGCCGCAAAACGTTCGTTTGTGAGCCGTATCAATTCTCTGGGCCGATAACATTTTTGCCGGTTTTACGTGACATGGAATTTATACGGGCTATTTGTCACGCATTCATATTACCTTTACTAGCAAAGTGGGAGGTGCGTTATCATGTCATTTGACTTACTTGTGTTCCATATCTTGGACTTTGTCTACATGTAGAAAAAATCGGACCCAGTTCAGAATAGTCAACTTGCGGCAAAAGATGATGGCAGAGAAATGGCAGATGTAGAATACGCTAGTATCAGTAATAAATAACTGGTGGTTTAACGATGAAGGTTTGCCGATATCGATAACACAGTCAGAGTCATGGCTGTTCTAGTACACAAACTAAGACACTTTTGACAGAACTAAGTGTAAATAAAATCATTAAATAAGTTCAAAGTTATCAAAATCGTTTTTAACTCTGTAATCGTTTCACGAAGAAATTGCTACTGTCATAATTTGAGTCCCTATCGCATCATCAAGCCCGTGAGGTATCGTGTCGTTATCACACTAACAGTTGAAATTACGGTTCATTGTTAGAGTTTGTTCACGATTGGAAATTTTCATGAAGTGAGTGTAAAATATTTTGATCTTTTAAAATATATTTATTAGTTATTACGAAGTAAATAGAATTTGTTGCCGACTGACGTGTTTTTTAAACACTATGATCGGAAAAAAGTAATAGGCTGTTACTAGTCAAACATGACTCATCGTCGGCCGCATCGTCGCTTACCATCAGATTTGATTACGGTCAAATGTCCGCCTATTGAAAAAAAACTTACTTGTAATGTAGTGAAAAAGAGATTAGATGATAAGTACCAAAAAGTAATATTTGCAACTCAGATTATATCATGACATTGCCAAACAAGCTACCATTTTACGAAATCGCTTTTTCGAACCTATTTTAGGAAATTTAAGACAAATAGGTAGGCATTGTCTAACTAAACACCTTTTTTTGTAAAAAAATATGTTAATAAGGTACTACAACAGTCGGCCAAGGAAGTGGTCTATAACCCTAAGGTTGAAAACTATTCGCGCGTCATAGAACAGGGTTGGTTTTCCCATGCAAAAATACTCTGACAGCTACTACTACAAAATAAAACGTCATGTGCATATCTTTTCGAGAGTATTTACCAGACTGCGAAAGGAGGGTTATGTTTTTCGAGAGTATGTATGTATGTATAATTGTTTGGCTCGCCCTACAGTTTAAACGGCTAGACAGTTTATGACATATGAGGTGTCGTAGAATTTGTCAAAATTGTGAGAGTGACATAGGCTATATAGTATACAACATTTAAAAAATGGCGCCCGCAAATGAAAGTAAAGGGGGTAGGGGGGATTTATTTTTTCCTTTCCATAGCAATATAGGTATCAAATGAAAGCTAATAAAAAGACAATTTTAAAAATATAATAAAGTTTGCAGTCGGGTGTTTTGTTTTTTCAATAATTATGATTGCTTGTTAATTGTTAAAAAGGAATGAGTACATGAATGAGTCCAACCTTATTCGCTATTTCACTTACACATGACTTTTGTTAAAACTGGTAGACCACTTTCTGGGCCAATCGTACGTACATACGGCCGCATGTGAGACTACCCCACTTTGACTTCGAGACCGTCTTTACTCCCTACGTAATTCAAGCTGTTTTCGAATTTCACATGGGTAACTTGTAAAATGACTGATTTCAGTAGAACAAAAGTGGCGAGGTTCGCGTGCGGCCATTATCTGCAATATTCAGGGCATTACTGATCTCATTAGTGGGGGCTAGCTGCCAGCCTTTATTTAAGACAAGTATCGAACTTAACTAACGTACTCTCACTGAATGCTTATTTTTCGTAGTAAGAAAAAGTATATTTCAGGCATATTTTTGCCATATTATTTTTTCTCATTGTCCGTGCTGTGACTTTGTATGTTTCTATATTACTGTAAATTTTAATTTACCAATACAGCTTAAAAAAACTCGTTTTTGCTGCGGCGTATTTTTATACGTTTTGCCCATTACGCCAAACGGAGACAATTTCACCTAATTCCTGCACCTAAAGTAGTGCCAAAAGCAACAACAAAAAAAAGTACTTTGCATTAATGGAAAGTTCGCTTAACGCGTGGCCATAAAGTGGGCGTGACCGCAACCGCTGCGCTGGCTTACTCATGCAATTTTCAAGGTCATAAATAATAAAACCATGAACGCTATCCAAAGCACTTTGGCTACTTTCGCGCGGCCTCTATATTGAAATACCTCGAAAGCGAGGGTTGTGGGCAAACTTGCCGGTAACTATAACGATAATGACGCCCCCCGGATCTATGATTCAGGGAATCACCCACCTTGCCTTAGGTTGCACCTTCATGTGAACTTTCATGCTATCCATTTTTAATGTTTAATTTATTTTCTTGTGGGCTACAAACCTGAATCAGGCTCTGTCAGCCGCTATGTGTGGCAATAAGTAATATTTTGCGTGAAATTATCAGGTCAGCTAGCCTGAATATCTAAAATAATCCGGAAAACACCAAATTGAACAAGTATTCTAATCATTGCACGCCCATAACATATGTCAGTCATAACTAAAACAAATAATTGTAAAAATTAAGATAAATTACTTAATACAACACAAAAACAAAAATTATAAAAAAGGTCCTTGTGGTAAGGTTCCCAGGATGCTGGCAGCATTACCGCGCTGGATAGCGATGCTTATACGCTGAGCAAGGTAGCTGCCAGCAATTTTTTATTAATAAACGCAAAAAAAAAAATGTAAATATCTGGTTGAAAGTTACATAATTTCAGCATTTGTCTATTTTTGTAGGTAAAAGAATGACGATAGCCTATCCGTAGTACCTTTTACGTGACATTTTTTATGTCAATAACTACCAAAGTAACTGTGACGAGGTAATTATTCCAAATAGGAAAAGTTTGTCCTTAATTTTTGTACGAGTACCGAGGACATAATGTCAAAATAATGACCCTTTTTATCGTTAAATCGTGTAGTTTATTATGTGAAATATTTGCTAAGCTCGGTAGGTACAATAAGCGTATTGTCAGAATCATAATAATTAACATGAATTTCTGTTCCATCTGATATAATGAACATGGGCAGTGGTGTTCACTGCGTAATACTGTATCAACGACCTGCGAAAATATATAAAGATATACAAGTCGAAAAGCGCAACTTTTCTGGAGCAAGTATACAAATTCTGTCTTATGCAGGATAATCAAATAAATCATAAAAAGCAACTGGTAATATACAAAAATACTCTTGACTATGATAAACTATAAAATATCATGAGGTCTTATGAAACAGGGATAAAAACTATAAAACTAAACATCACTTAAAGTAACTTTAAAAAGTTAGTTACTATTATTTAGGGAAGTCAAGTTACAAAAACCTACGGCTTCGCGACTTGCTTTTCTTAGGATCTAGTTAGCCAACACATGTTTAATTTTTAAACAGCCGCTATAAAGTTATTTGATTTGACATATTTTGTATGGGAATTGTGTCACCGTCAACTTATGTTTACAAGCTGTTGAAAAATTGGTGAACTCGGGTCTTAGGACACTTTACACACCAACCGCCACTGGCATGTTGTGGGCGGTCGTGTAACTTTCGTGTGCAAGTTAGCACAAATTAATGCCGTTCGTATGGCGTTCGTAAATGTTCGATTCAATATTCATTGGGTAGAAATAAAAATAGTGAACTGTGAAAGGCGTAGGCTACATGGATGTGGGTTTAATTAACGCTTATGATGAGTTATGATTCTATGACATGAGAAATTACGCAATCACTTTTTTATACCTCTAGTTTTGTAATGTGAATGTTGGTAATATTTATTGGGTTTCGTAGTCCTGACAAGGAAACCTTATAGTTTCGTAATTTCCGTTTGTCAGGTGTAACATGTTAGTAACAAAGGTCTTAAAACTATGTAAGTAAATACAGACGAAAATTAAATTGATTATGAAAATTATACGGAAATTATAAGTTATTGAAATTATAAGTTCAATTTTTATTTCAGTAGCATCGCCCCCCTCCTTAAGCTTAACATGATGATAGTGCATTTTATAAACTTTAAAAGAAAATTAAAGCGGTATAAGATATCTGTGTTTGTTAAGAAGTAATAGTTGCTGAACTTAGGTGCTGGATAATTTTGTACAAAATACAAAATCCTTAGAATAAAATGTTTAAGGTGACTAAGATGAAGTAGTTGCTTGTTAAAATCTAAAAAAAGGTTATAATATGGTGTCTAATTTTATACACAAATAATGGTACGGAACCTTAGACTAGTCACGAAACCCTTTGTGTGCGAGTCCGACTCGCACTTGGCCGGTTTTTTAGTTCTTAAAAGTCATCATTTCTGTAATGTACAAATAAACAATTGATTACTGCAATCAAATATGAATGTAGATAAAACATGGCACAAGGTTGAAAATGACAAGAACACCTCTCACTTGAAATTCTGAATTATCCTGTTCCCGGGGGATGCTCGATAAAGTCATTCTGTGACAGATCAAATGCCTTGGCCTGAAGCTACATATCTGGTGACGTTGTTACTGGGAACTCATTGATATCAATGGTATTAATCATGCGGTTTAAAAGGCATTAAAGGCGAGACGAGAGTAAGTGGGAGATAAGTGTGTAGATTATTGATATAAGTACCTTTTTGTCTAGACGTATAAAAAGGAAAACCGACTTAATGACTGACTGACATATCAACCCACAGCCCATAGTAGGTACTATTAGAAACTAAAAATTTTACGCCATGCTTCCTTTTACGGTGTGCGTGAGTACTAAAAAGTGTTTTTAGAAATTTGCCCGTTAAGGGGAGGGTGGTAAGTTTTATGAAGCTCCGGTCAAAAAAAATAATAATAAAAAAACAATCAGTCATTTGGTAATGAGTAAAAAAGACATGGCATTTGCGCGGATTCCGGGAATCCGCTAGTTTAAGATATGGCTTCGATTGACTTTATACACTTACTCGTATTTTAACAACATATTCTTTTGAGTGGCAATCTGCAGTATTCTGCAGGCCTACCGCTTAACTTGAAAACTATCGCGATAGCGACTGCAATTCAAATGAGACATTATTATATTATACTTTTGTTAAATACTAAGCCTGTGTAGGTGCTCAATACACACGAATTATTTCGACTATTCGCGCAAATGTTAGAAACAGTCTGACTTTTGTATTAGTGTCTATAAAATTGAATATAAATCTTTGACGCAGAAGACAAAACACGTATATTTTATTTGGTATCGTCCAATACCAAAATATCAAGATAAAACACCCAGACACCGTCCGAAAAATCGCTCATACGGTGGACACCGCTAACTTCAAGGTTGCCGCCCGCACAAGTTAATACATAATAGTATACAATCAATAATAAACAATCATAATAGTAGCAACCCTGCGCCAATGCCTACGCGCCGAATTCATTTCACTCATGCTTACTGCTTAGGTAATGGGTAACCACGCCATTTGATAATTGCGTCGGTAATTTTTTTTTTATAGTAAACGTGTCCTTTGTTTTTTTTTAAAAAAAAGCATCTATAAATGATACCTAATGTTTGGAAAAAAATTACATACTGATAAAAAAATCATCCCGTAAATTCGATCGAGTCATAAATAAAATGCTCGGTGGTGCTAGTTTCGCCTTGCCCTTCGCTTTAATAATGTGTACCTACGTACATTTTCCTACAGGTCCAGCCTTCTGGGGTCTGATCAACCCGGAATGGTCGCTGTGCAACAAGGGCCGCCGGCAGTCGCCGGTCAACCTGGAGCCCGACAAGCTGCTCTTCGACCCAAACCTACGATTTTTGCACATAGATAAACATAGGGTGAGATATTTTATGTATTTAAATTTTATTTATTGACAAGAAACCCACTTGATCGCGGCATTATAAACTAGGTCAATCAAACCTAGTACACACTTTCGTAATTTCCTATACCTACCTTTCACCCTGCTCCAATGCCCTTCACGAGGTCATAGCTCCAATTTTCTAGCCGTCTCGCGATGTCTTCCGGTGTGCGTCCCTCCACTAAACCATTGTCCCCATGGCTTATCGGTTGACGGAATTGAGCATGCTATTTGTGTTGTTTAGAATTTGGACTAGTCGACTGTTTTCATTTTTCCGAATAATGTTTTAACCTTGTTTAGGTTGGATGAGCTACACACTTATTGTCTTGAAAAAAAAATGCGATTGAACTTTATGTAGCTATATTTTGAGTCAATTAGGTACTATACAGTCTTTTTGTTTTCAGATATTTGTGTCAACAAAAGACATATTTTACGAGACCGATCCGACACAAACATTAAATCTATTATATCATTGCATGTTGACAAGAAACATATAGGTTTTCTAAATTGCGCAAATTATTTATCTGAATTTTGTTTTCGTTATTTTAAATAAGCCCTTTGAACCAACAAGTGCCATTGTAGGTGAGAAGTTGGTAGAATCATGGGTAGAATAAAGAACCCTTAAATTACCGTGAAACAAGGGCTCATGTCACTTTTATAATTTAATACTTTCAACAAAATGTCAAGACTTGTTAGTCGAAATTTAACAGACTGCCTTAAATAGGACTACTGAATAGGAATGACCCTATCCTACGAATCGTATAATTAGATCGTATAAATTGTATGACTCTGAATGAATATTTTGTACACGTCTACTATGTGTGGTGTGCGGTAATGAGTATCTACATGTCTAATTTAAATGTTTCTGTTTACCAGATAAATGGTTTGATAAGCAACACGGGCCACTCCGTGATATTCACCGTTGAGAATGAGACTCGGCACCACATTAACATCACGGGCGGTCCACTGTCCTACAAGTATCAGTTCCACGAGATACACATACACTATGGCCTCCACGACCAGTTCGGCTCCGAACATGCCATCAATGGATATTCTTTTCCTGCTGAGGTGAGTCTTGAAATGTTCTTAAGATAAGTAGGTATATCAAAATCGTTGAGATACCTACCCACCGTTGAGAACGAGACTCGGCACCACATCAACATCACTGGCGGTCCACTGTCCTACAAGTATCAGTTCCACGATCTCGTGTAACTACCTACACCTAAACTACGAACTCCACAATCAGTTTGGCTCAGAGCACGCTATCTACGGATATTCTTTTTGTGCTGAGGTAAGTAACATCACAGTGGCCAGCTGTTCCAAATACACGAGATACACATACACTACGCCATCCACGGTTAGTTCGGCTGCGAATACGCTATTACGCTTCTTCTTGTTATGAGTATGCCGGTCGGTTCTTGTATACGAAGGACGAATCGTTTTGCTTACGGTTGATCAAATATTTTCATCTTACCTGTTCGGAAAGTTGAACTTTCATGTGTAGATAGCCGGGTGGGAAATAGCTTTTCCCTCCTACTTTATACTCCTACTATTGAATAAAAGGACAATATCGAGAGTATTGATAGTTATTGCAATAGTCAGAACTGTATCAGCTATCGATAATGATTCTAAAATCATTATCGATAGTATCAAAGTTCAATACTAATATTGAACTTTGATACTATCGATAGTATTGATATGTGTCGATGTGTCGATAGTATGTGTCGATAGTATTTATATTAACGGAGCTATCGATACTATCATTACTATCGGTAGACTATCGATACTATCGATATTTTATCGATAGTATTGCTTTTGCCTCAACTATCGATAGTCTATCGATATTAACGATATTTTATCAATACTTTTGCTTTTTCTTCAACTATCGATACTATCGATATTTTATCGATACTATTGCGTTTGCTTCAACTATCGATAGTCTATCGATACTATCGATATTTAATACATATAATTGCTTTTGTCTCAACTATCGATATTTTATCGATACTATAGCCTTTGCCTCAACTATCGATATTCTATCGATACTTTTGCTTTTGCCTCAACTATCGATAGTCTATCGATACCCTCGATTTCCTCACAGTCGAAATGAAAAATAGTATGTTTAACTCGGGTGAAAGCACCCATTCCACTCTCGAGCTAAGAAACTTTTCGAGTAGAATGGTCACTTTCGTCCCTTGTATAATAATCTACTATTCTCGCACTATTACTTATCACTCCAAATACTATTTTTTGGGGCAATATCAGTGTCTCAATTACCGTTCAGTGTTTCTTTCGTGTATGTATAGAGTTTTAAACACTGCAGCATCCTTGATATATTTACAGTCTGTTAGCATTTCTCCTTCTGATTTATTGGAGAACTGAAAGTAACAAACCCTGATTTATAGCATGATTTTAATTTCCCATTCAAGTTTTGTATGGTATTTTAATATTAACTTTGTACAAGACCATTAAATCTGTGTCCTTTCTTATTAACATGTACCGTGTTCTACACAACATTCAAAGCTATAGATTCCAAGTAGCCCTATGTAAACATCCCGATGCGTGTACCGTTAATTGCTTGCAGACGCACTCATGAATAGTAAATACAAATACCAATCACTTTATTGATGAAATATTCACTGCTCTGTTACTTGGCCTAATTGAAAATCTATATATTCGCGCTACTTGCTTAGAGTTGGTATGTAACAGGATGACTAGTTGGAAATGTGCTTTCTCAGATATCAGACGGAAATAACATTAAAAAAGATTTTTGATAGATTCAAAAGATAGATGGATTCAATCACACACACTAAAATCTACTGAAATAATTTTGACATCAAAATTATAATCTATTAAGATAAAATGAAGACACAAAATAATTCCACATTGGTTAACGTGGTGACTAATCTTGAAAGATAGAAAGCTAGAAAGATTTACGTAAATAGTGTTAAATGCATACCGAAATATTTAACTGTCGTTTAATTTCAATGAAGTGAAATTACTCAAGTTATTTCGTTGCAAATCAAAACTGATTGAAGCAACAAATGTCTTCTAGACATGTAAACGCTATCAGTGCGTGTTCGCGAGCGTGTTAAGAGCGTAACAGATGTTTTCACGCGCCGCCCTCGTCTCGTCGCCGAGACGCTTAAATCCCAAACGTAATCCCGCCGACTGTGAACAACTCAAGCGCGCCTCTGTTTATTTATGTGACAAATTCCACGCCGAAATCACGCTTTTTTGCTACGCATTCTAAGTCATCCTTAGACTGCGTCCTGACTGGCCGAATAACTCTGTTGGTTGCTTTTAGCGCGCCTCCCTTTATTTAAGACGTTCACAATTTTTTTTAAACTCTGTAAACATGAATTGACGGCTTATTTGACACAATTCCCCTACAAAATATGCCAACTACTAATGAAACGGCTGTTTAATTTAACATGTGATGGTGAACTCATCTCTAAATAGTGTCCATACTTAGACTTGTGTTCACCAAGTTGTAAACAGCCGATAAACCTCAATTAATGGCTAATTTGACTAAATTGACAAAATATTATTTCAAGTAATACTAAACCGGCTTATGAAAAAAAATAAACATGTGTTGCTGAACTCGACGCTTAATGTACAGAGCCCTGATTGACGTAAAACACAATATCAAATGTCAAAAATGGCATTTCCCTCTCTTTCTCGCGTTATCAGATTTGACAGCGACATCTTTAACGAACGGCAATGAGATTAAAATTCGGTAAAAAAAAGAGTAAAGACTAATTCGCTGTCTCATTCAGTTAACGACTGATTCGCAACGAAACTTACGTTACACGCGCGAATACATCGGTCACTTTGCCCCGTGGCACCTTTGCCTTTTAGACGAAAGCTTGCCATCAATTCGCGGCTCATTTGCTACAGTTCGCTGCTTAATTAACATCGAGTATACCGCAGATTCGCTGCTCGTTGTCAACTCACTCACTGCAAGGCTAATGAGGACACAGCCTTATTTGGAAGCTCAGAAACATATTTACTGAATATCATTTTCCACGTTATTACAAAACATTTATTTGTTACAGATACAGATATTCGGTTTCAATTCGCAACTCTATTCAAATTTCTCCGAAGCTCTACACAAAGCTCAGGGTATCGTGTCGATATCCCTACTTTTACAGGTAAATTAATATTGTTACTATCGTTCAGAATGTCAAAGTTTCGTTGCGTTACCCTGTAGGACCTTTTAAACATTATTTAGAGTTAGATTAAGTTATACTATAGCCATGTATAGAACCAGATGAATTGGGTTTCGTTCGACTTTATTTCGAGGTCTTACGATACACATTATTTAGTAAATTATCGCAAAATAATCATCGTATAGTAATAATTAACTTTATTCAGGAGAAGGGATGTCAGAAAGCTATATGGAAAAAGAAGAAGATGTAGATACTTTAGAACTGGGACCTCTGATATTAAAAGAAAAATTCGAAATAGCTTTGAAATGTATTCAAAACGGGAAAAAAGCAGGAGTTGATAATATTTATATTTAGATGGTTAAATATGCAGCTTGCAATCAGTTGAAAGAGGAAATTTTTAATTTAATTCAAGAAATGTATAAAACAAGCAAAATACCTCAAGATTTTAATTTAAGCAAGACTGTAACACTACCGAAAAAAGCAAACACACTCAAATGCGAAGAACATAGAACACTAAGTATTATTTCACAGGCAAGTAAAATTTTAATAAAAATAATTCAGAACAGAATAAGACCGTTAACAGAGTGCTTTTTGGGACCGGATCAATATGGGTTTCGGCAAGAGAAGGGAACCAGAGAAGCGATACTAGCTTTGAGATTGGTAATAGACAGGAGACTGTATTTTGACATGGACACACATATAGCTTTTATTTACTTAGAAAAGGCGTTCGATAAGGTCAATTGGAAAATAATGATGGAAGTACTCAAAGAAACTGGATTGGATTATAGAGACAGAAGGATTATTTATGAATTATATAAAAACCAAGAAACGGTAATAGAAGTAGGAGAGGAAAACGGAAAGGCAAAACTAAGACAGGGAGTTAGGCAGGGATGTCCACTTTCACCGCTAATTTTTAATTTATTCATAGAATGTGCGATACGCAGAATAACGGAATCAAAAAAGGGGAGCGTCAAAATTAATGGGGACGTATTTAAATTCATTCGTTTTGCCGACGATATTGCAGCCATTGCAGAAAACAGATTGGAGTTGGAAGAACAAGTTACAGAAATGGACACTATGTTTAAAGAATTTGGTCTCAAAATTAACATAAATAAAACAAAAACACTAATTGCTTCTAAAAAGTAAAAAATTTAGCTCTATCTCAATAAATAACACAAAAATAGAACAGGTTAAAACCTTTAAATATCTAGGTACAAAACCACCTGCTCAAGGCCAGAATATCAAGAAAAGTTCGCAAAAAACTTGTTAAAGTGTACATTTGGAGTATAGCACTCTATGGATGTGAAGCGTGGACATTGACAAAGAGGGACAGAGAGAGACTGGAAGCCTTCGAGATGTGGTGCTGGAGGAGAATGGAGCGTATAAGTTGGACGGAGAAGAAAACAAATGAAGAAGTTTTGTCTATGGTTAGGGAAAAAAGGAGATTGATGGAAACAATAGAGTGTAGGAGGGGACGAATGTTAAGCCACCTGATTCGACACGACAATTGTATTAAAACGATAATAGAAGGAAGAATAGAAGGAAAAAGAAAGCGAGGAAGACCAAGAATAAGCTACATGCAGCAAATAAAAGAAAAGATAAATGTCGGGTCGTATCAGGAGGTTAAGAGAATGGAATGGAAAAAACTCCACCGACAAGAACCTAGCTCTTAAATTGGATGATGAGTAATTATTAAAGTAATGGTATATTACAAAGATTAACATTAACTCAACATTACTTTTAATGTGGTACGCTGAAATGTTGTGTTTAGTTCTAAAAATAATTAAAATTTGACAGTATGCCATGGAAATTGTTAAAGTGTTCTGCATTGCCGTGATTTGCAATTTTTGGAAAATTGGTAGTGCGCTTTCAAGTAATTGATGTTATAGAGCGGCATCAACAGCCGCACCTTTCAGTCGCCTTCGCCCGAACTGAGGTTAATTAAGGAAATTGGAATTTTCTGCGCCCCATTGGATTACCCGCTAAAGCTATTAGTTCAAATTAAGAACCAAATGAACATCATAAACTATATCGCCAAGTCATTTTTGTTGACCCAAAACACAGCACTGCACTGATTAACTGTTGGAATTTCGTGTTTAACTTAACAACTAATTTGTTAAGTACAGTGAGACAAATGATTCTTGTTTGCGAAATGAACGGACAAAGCTTTATATTCACGTGTTGTTTCAGCTTGGGGATTTATCAAATCCAGAATTGAGAATATTGACGGAAGAGCTGGAGAATATAAAATATGGAGGTAGGTAAATTTTGGTTGCTTAGTCATACACGGTTACTGTTCAGTCAAATGCCAAATTTTGAAAATAAGATCTTGGGGAGAATATAAAGAAATGGCTTCATAGAAATTATTTTTCGAATGACTTATTCTTTTAAATATCTGCAAATAAACTAATTAGAGATATAACGCAGCTTTCACGCGCATAACGGGAAACTGAAAAGTGCAATGCATTAATTGTCAATAATGCACTTTCAGTTGATCATTACGCAGATATCGTGCGTGTGTATTTTTTATCGAACGATCGTTATTATCCACGCATACAATTTTTAACAATAGACAAAAAATTAAAAAAAAAAATTTCTTTGCATAGATCGATCTTCTAAAAATTTGGCACCTCTTTGCAATGTAACCCTGTAGGTAGTGCATTAATTCTTTTTGATTATTTGTGAATTAAATATTCCCAAGGTTAGGTCACAAATGAGTCTCAGATGTTTAAAATTAAGCCGTAGTTATCTAACAGCCCACGTTAACCTTTAAAGTTAGAGTGAATAGGCTTCGTCTGGGTGAGTTCGCTCCATCATTGACTTTGTCTATGCTTTGTCTGGCTTAGTCTAGAGTCAAGAGCAAACCCATTTGGAAAAATATGTGTCTCAGCTACTAGTGAATAAACAGTTAAAAGCAAAGGTTAATAGTGATTAAGTGTCTAAAATATTTTTAACACAACTCATTTTCATATGTATTTAAATACCCTAGGAGCCGAGATGCCAGTGAACAAGTTGTCGGTGCGCGGCCTGCTGCCGGACACCGACTACTATATGACGTACGACGGGTCCACCACCGCGCCCGCCTGCTTTGAGACCGTCACCTGGATCATCGTCAACAAGCCCATCTACATCACTAAGCAACAGGTACACAAACAATAGTTCTTCTTCTTAATTCTTCTGGGGACTTACCCCGACTGCTACATGATGTACGATGGGTCAACTACCACTCCTGCTTGCTTCGAGACAGTCACCTGGATCATCGTTAACAAGCCCATCTACATCACTAAGCAACAGGTACACAAAGAACACTATCTTCTTATTCCTTCTTGCGACTTACCTTGACTGCTTTATGACGTACGACGGTTCCACCACCGCGCCCGCCCGCTTTGAGACAGTCACTTGGATTATCGTCAACAAGCTCATCTACATCATTAAGCAACAGGTACACAAATAATACTTCCTCTTTTTACTCTATCAGTTAAATGCACAATTAGAGCGTAATTTTCTGTAAATGTGCTCTAATTAAAAAACATTCAGTGATGTTGTAAAACAATTCTGAAGCTATTCGAGTTTACAAACTAAACTATAACCTTATGAACTTTTTCAAATTTGATGAAATAGCTTTAGCTAATTGTACTGCCTGTGTAATTGCGAAATTTTCTAATTCACGTTATAATAATGCAAGTCCATGTGCTCACATAGAGAGAACTAAAAGTGTTACAAAACATCGATATTATTACCCTTGGAAATTTGCGTGTTCTGCAAGGCATTGAAGATACAAAGATTTTATCACAGACATAGCGCAATTTGCAAACGAATTGTTCAACAAACTTCTAGTCAAAGTCAGGAATCTTCCAAGTTAGCTGTAATCAATATGAGCGGTCGGGGTTGCATCCGTCCAAGTATCAAGTTCCCTTATTTGCATAGCATGTTTGCCAAACTGCTTTGCAGCACTAAGAAGACTAATAGATATCATACTACGTATTAACTTGTAAATGAGTATTATAAAATAATGAAAGTAACAAGATCGTTTCGCCCTTTAACTTGTCGCATCTAGTCATGCTATTTCTATGAGTCGGTTGAGGCCGGCGTAGTAACATTTTCATTTGTGCTCACGTAAATAAACAACTCACGTCCCTCGCCTTTAGACAAAGACTCCGCCGTGAATTATGTACGTGTTAAAAGTAAACTGAAAGTGGCGCGTTGTGTGGCTGTTATTATAAATCATTGTTTATGTTTTCCGTTTGTTGGTGGGAAAATTAAGTGCTAGTGAAAACTGCTTGCAATCTCGCGGGGACTTGAGTGAACGCCATGTGGTCGCCGCCTGAAATGCAATCTAATGTGCCGCGCTTGTCAAGTCGGGTTAGTTCGGAACTTTACCTCGTGCGGATAATAACGTGAAGTCTTTTCCTATGTTAGTTATGTTACGAGTTAACCACGTTGGAACGGTACGTGGACTAAATTACCCCAATGCAATATAATAGCACAAACATTTCCGTCATAACACCACCAAAGTCCCTATTGTTTTATTCCAGAACAGAAATTGCCAGTTTTTTGTTCTGTTTCATCAGGAATATCACAAGAAATTTCCAATTTAGGCGTAACGGTCGAACGTTACAGTTATTTAAAGACATTACCTGCGATTTCGTATATTACGACGGCAAACACATTTACAGCGGATAATGACCATAAAAGAGTAAATCGTTCCGCCGGGGGAAAATCAAAGTAAAGGCGGAGTCTATAATCAGAATCAAATTGTTTAATACGGCGTAAACAGCGATAGGAATGAGATAGCGATCGCGTGCGTGGGGCCCGTTAATCCCGGGCATACACCACACGAGTCAACACTACCATATAAAAGGAAAAATATCAATTTACTTGGAATACCAACCGTGTCTCCTACGCGGTTTACAGCGCACTAAAAATGGGAGCACATTCATGAGTTAAACGGTTGTGTGATTGCGTTATTTTAATTTTGCTAAAGCTCACATACCTGTGGCACCGTTTAAAAGTCACGATCTTGTTTAAAGTATTAGGGTCCAGCAAAAGTACGCTTCTTCTATATCTTCTAAGGTATATCCGGTCGAAAATTAGATTACGCGTCCACTTTGACTCTAATCATTATATATATACAACTTATTAATAAAAATTAAGATAAATTATTTAGTACAATACAAAAACAAAAATTATAAAAAGGGTCCTTGTGGTAAGGTTCCCAGGATGCTGGCAGCATTACCGCGCTGGATAGCGATGCTTATACGCTGAGCAAGGTAGCTGCCGGCTCTTACGTCACCACTGATGTCAACTAGGTATACCTATATTTAAATTTAAGAAATAAAGAAACTCATAGTCATTCAAATCACACACTACAAAGTTGATTATTGAGCTATTTAAGTTTGTTACATGAAGTTTCAAGTTCTAAAATACCGTATGTAATACGAGATAATATTTCTCTTTTTTAATTTCACGTATCAGATTCAACGTCTCATGGAAGGATAATACCACAGAATAAGTACTAGTACTACGTACAGAAGTATGACTTTGCAATGAAATTCAAAGAAATATCTACTCAATGTTGTTAAAGATATGGTGTAATTCAGTTTGCCTCTGACTCAAGCACATTTTCGTGTAGACACCTACAGAAATACATTGCAAGATAATTTCATTCTTATAACTCTGGAATATGATTCATAATACAGTAAACCTATTCAGTGACGTACTATCACGCAACGCGATAGGGTTGACTTCCACGAGAAGCTACTTACGCCATCTAGCGCATCTTTCTAGGAATTTATTCACGCTTGTCCAACCAGCAACCTAGTGTCGCGCACCGCCGGTGAATAAAACGCGGGAGCATGTCGCTGCCGGCTAACGACACCCAACTTGTTTAGTCCCTTACCAAGGGGTCGCCGCGTGTAGGTACGTTTTTGCTACCTACGCGGGAAGATACACAGGCCTGATAATACTAATACTCGTAGGATGTTAAACTACAAGACTTTTTTTAATAGGCAGACTTTGACCGCATACTTACCCGATGGTATGTAACGATGCGGCTAAGGATGGATCATGTCTGAATAGTAACATAGTAGAATATGGTTAGATGAAAGTTGAAATATTTACATACTATTTGAAAAAAAAAACCGGCCAAGTGCGTGACGGACCAAGTAGGGTTCCGTAGTCATTTTTGGCACCGCGCTGTTTTGCCTGTTTACAGGGGAAAAGAAATTAGGTCTAATTACCTAAATACCAGGTTAATAGTGTTCTTTTGGAAAAAAGTATATATTTTTATTTTATTTATAATTTCAAAAGTATTTATCACAGGATACCCAAAACAATTTTAAATAAGAGTTTCCGCGCCTGTTTCTTTACGTGAGTGATTTGAAGTTTATAGGTCCAAGACTACAGGGGGGGAAATTACAGGGGGGGGGACACCGTGTAAACGACTTTGGTGGGCTATATCTCGCAAATGGTAAAGCTGATAAAAAAGTGTTGTATGGAAACCCAACCTTATTTTTATAGTGGACACAAGAGGGTGCACTCAAAAAAATGATTCACCCCACCATTACATGTATGGGGAGGTACCCTTAAAAAGGGGTAATTTTAATTTTTTGGATTTTTAAAAATGAGATCTATATGTGAAGTATCCTCGAACCAAGTTACATGCAAATCAGTCCATAAACGTAGAAGATATTCTGCTGTGACAGACTAGGACGAACGGATTGAACGATCTTATAAGGGTTCCTTGTCGGACTACGGAACCCTAAAAAACAAATTGGGACTAAGTTCTCCATGTATAAAGTATGATCTTATGACCTTCTCTTATCAGTGTTCTCTTATACCCAAAGGTTGTATGAAAGAGATCGCTCCCAGCGATAAAACCGCCTACATTTTATTATATTATGTTTATAACTTTTTTTCTGGTTGCAATAAAGAGTATCTATCTATCTTTACCCGACCAACAAAAGCAAAATGTGCATTTATTATTCAGTAAGTTTTAATGTTTAAGTTACTGTTTAGGTATGCTATTTTAATAAAAAATAAATCTTTGAATCTCAAGTGCCTTTAAATTGTTTCCTTCCTTTGACTACAACTTAATAAAAATAAGTACCCTAACATAATTATATTGAAGATTATTTGATTTAGACAAAAAATCACGTCCGTTCTTCTTGGCAGTTGCACGGGCTCCGGCGTCTGATGCAGGGCGACGCGCGGCACCCCAAGGCTCCTCTCGGGAACAACTTCAGGCCGCCGCAGCCGCTGCACCACCGCGCTGTGCGGACCAACATCGACTTCGACCTAAGCAAGGTAATACCAACCCTATTAACAGAGATTAAGGCACAATTCGTAATACGCCAAGACACAGAATTCATTACTCACCAATATCTAAATTTCAGTACCCTGGGAAGACTTGCCCGAGCATGCACCGAGACATGCATTACAAAGGTATGCTTGGAACTAGTTTCGAACTTAACATATTCTTGATTGTTGAAATTATTCTTAATGCTTTTCGTTTTGCAATTTGTTACAAGTTTTTGTTTTTCTTTGCAGCCAAAAGCTGGACACAATATTGAACTACGAATTGCGGCTCGCGGCCGGTAGGCATTCGTGTACATTTATTAGTTTGAACGTAGTACAGTTAAGTAAATTTATAACAAAATGTACGAGTAAGTAACTGTAAGTCAATTGTGTATATAATGTTTGTACAGTCCTATTTATATCGCTTTACTAACGGTACTAAAGTACTTTAAGTAAACAAGTACAAATGACACTTGTTACTAACCTAACTAAAACTATAGAAAGTATTTATGCTTGTGGTAGATTATTGTGATGATTAAGTTTTAAATAAACAGTTAAATTTAATATTTTTCAAGGCCTATGTCAAGGTAGGACATACATACATATTTTCGGATAGATTGTACCATAACATCGGTCTCGCTGTCAATAATTTGTAAGTAAAGTAGAAAAATATAACTGTAGCAATAGATGATATATACGAGTAAATATCTGTAAATGTACAATGACTCTGAGTAAGATATTTTGTATCCTTAACTTATGTATAATAAGTAAATAATGATATACCTAATATATAACAATAGATCGTATTGTATTAATGTTTAAATTTCAAAAATTACTTATCAAGTTATGTTGTATAGTATGGATGATTTGGCAAAAAAGAAAGACGCTTACTAACAAATGTTTTTTTGCTATCTTATGATTCATATCAATAATGTTTAAATATTCCTTGTTAAAAAGATTTGGTCGTATAAAATAATAGAAAACAAAATCATATCAATATAAATTATTATGCTTAGATTAGTAAGAAGATATTTGTTTATGACTGTACTTCTTATCGTACACTACTGCTCTAAGGCGTCTATGGCTTTAAATAATAAATACCTAAGCGACTAGGTAAATGAAATACTTCCTTGCTACCAATGTAAAATTAAGAATATTTCATTATTATGAAATGTATGTATATCGCCTGGCTTCTCGTAAGATCTATTAGAAATAAAATAATCATTTGAATAAACTACAAAATTGCATTTTTTATTGTAACCCCAACCGAGAATTTAGGCCGTCTAGGTCTTCTACTTCTTTGTTTGTGCAATAAAGAATACAAAGAAAATAAATAATTAAAAAAAAACTTTTCAACCTTCAATAAATTAATTATTTCGAAAATCTTAGCCTAATGTGTCACTCATAATTATAGCACCAATTATAAAGTTATAACAAACTCAAATTTTTGCCAAAGCCATTGGATTATAATCAAGTCAAAACAATACCAGCTGTCATGGGGCTAATTTCGTAACTCTGTTGCTAACAATTCAGGATTGAAATCACTTGAAAATGTCACATTGGTCAACTTCAGTAAGTAACAGTACTCTATTAAGCTGGCCATTCACGGTCAGTTCAAAAAATGACTCCACTCACTAACATAAAAATAATTTGAAAACTGACTTTCATTCAGTGTTGCCAGAACGTGGGCAATTCTCCACGCAAAGGGGACTTTTAGTTTTTTTTACCGGTAAAATATGGGAAATTGTGGAAAAAACTGATAACATTAAGTTACTTTTTTAGTATTTATACCTATAGCCTAGATTTTAATTACCGATATTGAAAACGTCAAATTTTGATCGTACTTTAGAATGACTAATTAGTTTAACTGGCCGTGAATGGCCAACTTTAGCAACAAAACTTTGATTGAAATAATTTCATTCAAAGTTACATAATCCACTATATAATACCTATACGAGGCTTAAATGTCAAACGAATATTATCATTCTTTTCGAAAAAGGAAGTTGAAACATAAAGGTGCGTTTGCGTTTATCTGATGCAATGGACTGAAACCGTCTGTTTTAGTGTTTCCACTCTCCTGTTTGAATAAAAAGCTCATTTGAATGCTATGAGAATCGAAATTGCTCTCTTTTTCGCGTAGTAGCTTAATTTAATCGAGTTCCATCACAATGTCTTTTACCTCTAGATTGGATACCGCAGTAAGATGGTAAAATAAAGTTATCTTTTGGTATTCAACTTTATTCAATATACTTACTAATACGCTTTTTACTGTTTATTTTGGTACTTGATAAAAGCTCTTACTTAGTAAAAGTATTTTTTCTACTATCTTCCTAATAAAAATTCAGACAACTCCTCCATCTCTGAGATAATTCTCCGATAGTATTAGGTGCTTAACAAAAGTATGCATTTAAGAAAAGTCTAAAAACTCGTTAAGAATGATAAATACCTGTTCGCTTCGAGTAAATACTATAATGATCGCGGGATGAACTAAAGATTAAGATATCGTGAAATAAATCGGTTGATTTCCGCACAGGAAGTAGACTGCGCGTTATTGGAAAAGTTTGAGTCGGCCCCGTTAATAGACTTACACAAATTGAGTTCATTACGGAAAATAAAATAAATCCAATTGGGATTCTGAGTTAAACGTTAGTGTTTCAACTAGCGTATATTACTTTGGGAGTTAGTAAAAGTAATATTTAAATCAGACAGGAGATGTTTTCTCTGGTTCGGAGATTTCCTGTTATATATTTCATGCTCCTTCAGAGATACAGAAATTAAGGTCAACCAAAATTATTACATGTATATCACTGCATGTATAGAATTTCAAAACGCTCGGACAATGAATTAATTTTATTTTTATTATACAATACCTAGCCAGGTATTCTATACAATACCCAACGCGCAGTAGCCGGCATTCAAATGCTTTGTTATGTATTGCGAGTGTAATTATCTAGAGATATCGAGAAAAATAGAAAACGAAAAGCGTAAGTACAAAACGTACCGAGATACCTATTCGTGTCGGGACATCCCGGGAGGATTGGCGAGAGAAGAAAATCTAGTTGAGCGTTAGAAAAGTTGTTTATTCGTTTTTTGCTACGTTCCGCCGTTTAGCGGTACACAGGGAATTCTGCATGGGGAAGGAGCTCTTACAAGAGCGCTATGGTGATTGTTGCTGTTTATTTATGTATCGCCAGTCTGCTGTGAAGCCGTTTGCAAGAATAAGTAGTAACGGTTTTCTTTTCATACAATTCTGTTTGTATCACGTGGTCTTAAAGATATTTTTACGACTTTGATAAGTCATGAAAATTAGTTTTCTCGGGTAATGAGTACCTTTTGCGTTGCATTATGATAACATATTAAATCAGGGATTAACATGGTATGTACTAGGTAATCATTCACCTTTTCGACCAGGTTGCACAGATCTTGGTAACAGACCGAATAGAGAACTACGATGTCTCCACTCCGTATGAGGACTAGATTAATCTTCTTCCACCCTCAAATTAAACGTTAACGATGTTAAGCTACCATTTTCTTTCCTATTGATAATAATCGAAGTAATAAAATCTCCAAGCAAAACACTCTTATTAGCTTTTGTTCTACAACCTTTCATTTTAGTGTCTTCCGTGTCTACTAAAAATATTTTTCGTCAAATCAATCTGAGCTCGGGATAAGGCGGGCGCGTTTACACTTACTGGTTATCACTTGATAAGTGAAGTGCGCTTGAATGCTCCTCAAGTCGTCTCTTATTGGTTGCACTCATGTAGTTAAGTGGCAAAGGTCTCACGTACCATTTTTATGTGTTACATAATGTCCGTGTCTATGCTAGTATTTACAAGTTCACACTATATGAAAATTATCGAAAGACATAACTAGCAAGAATCTAATAGTAATTTGAGTTATGTACCTAATTACTATTTTATTATTCAAAGACATTTCTGCTTAAACCAACTGATTTTATGTACAGTCGGCAGCACGTGAGGTTACCCATGTGAGCTACGATAACAGCTTTTATTACGTAGGTAATAAAGACGGTCTCCAGGTCAAAGTAGAGTAGGCTGATGTGCGGCCGTGTACTTACCTACCTAGGTATTGTATTAGGTAGGCTGTATTTTGATTGATGTTAATTGATAATTTTCAGGATCTCTACCAAACTTAATATTCACTTAGATCAATTTCTTCGTTGGTAAAGTTGACAATCACGCATTACGTTCTGATTGGAGATTTAAATTAGAGTTTTTGGGGTTTTTTATCCTCAGCCATTGTTTGACCCGTTTGATGAAAAAAAAAAGAAGCTGTCATTCTACACAGCTCCGATTTTATTTATTGAAATAACCAATTTAACTATGTAAATTCGTTACACTTGTGCTATTAATCATTAGTAGTAGTAGTAACTGTGCCGTGTAATTGTGGACATTACCTATAGTCGTCGGAATTCATCAAAAACACAAAATCAAACTCGGCAACGGCCGGTTGTCAATTTGAAATCAAAGGTCAAAGGTGGACAACGGATACTAAAACCAGGGGAGTACTGCTTTTATAACATTTCATTTACATACCTAAGTAATAATCTAAATCCAGTTTGCTGTTTATTTATACTGTCAAAACAGTGCAACACATTTTGAGGTTATAATTTTACGATAGTCATCGAGTGAATTAGTACTGAGTGGATACTGTTTGCTGTTTGTTTATTGCTGCGTACACAACATTGCCCACTGCACAATCCTCACCAAGGTGAGACACGTCAAACTTCACAACATTTCGGCCTTGTTGTGCCTCTCTTTACTTGACGTATTAGTGGAAGTAAAGTTGAAGATAACAACCTTTCGCCGCAGACAATAAACTCTAAACACTCAACAGTCATCTTCGCTTCACATTTATATTTACATTTTGTTCACTTACTACACACTTACATTGCAGTAGTAAGCATAATAGTGATAGTTCTAACTTAGACTTTGATAGCCAATTATTCATTTATTTGTTATTCAATGATATTCATGTACAAATAAAATAATTACTTTTATCTAAAAGTGTATAGATAATTTTTCTATTAGTTACAAACATAATTTATAGCCAACTACTTAGTAAAATTGAAACATTTTAATATAATTTTTAATAAAAAATATAGGTACCGACTTAGAAAAAAATAGAACACAAATTATTCATATTCCTATCATCGGTTTCTCTTTGACTCGATACCTACCGAAACATCTGTTGTACACTCCTCTTAAAATAAATTTCAGGTGAACCATTGAATAATATGGCTACCCGGACTGGAACCATGACCCGCAAAATGTCTACCCGAGAAATGGAATTAAAACTTAAAAATGCATTAGAAGACTTAAAAGCAACAAAGCAACAGACATCCGTCTGTAACCAACTCCTTAGGGAAAGAGATGAATGTGAAGATGAAATGAAGAAGAATATAGACATAAACTCTCAACTAAAAAAGGAATTAGCAGAGGTGCATGCCCGGCTTCAGGAGGTCACCGAACACCGTGATGAGCTTCTTAATACCATCAGCGCCTTCGACCAGTGCAGCAGTGTCCTTGAGCAGACACTTATACGGAATAATGAGCTGGAAAGTGAGTTGCGAGATGCGAACAAGACAATACTGTACTTGGAAGAAGAGAAGAAAGACTAAGAATACTCTCAGACCATGAATCTTTATGAGGAGCTGATTGGGACTCCTAATGGCCCGGCAGCAGTTTCAAATCAAGATTCCAATAGTAGATTAAATCAGTCTGTAAACTGTTCTAAACAGATTAAATTGTCAGGTAGAAATAGGGTTAAAAAGTATATTAAAATTAAAAAAATAATCAACAAAACCGAAAAAAATGTTAAAAAACAGAAATGTTTTTATAATAATGTACAGCTGAGAAAGGAAAAATTAGATTTACTAGACAGCTTAGAAATATATCAAAATAAAATACAAGAAAGCAGGTCCAAATATGATCAGGATGTAGGAAAATTGCAAACTGATATCTCAAGGTTGCAAGAGTCATTGAATTCTATTACAAGTAAATATAACTCTTCACAGGAACAAATATCGGAGCATATCCTGGCTGCTAATAAGCTGTTACAAATGGGCACTCCAAACACAGATTTTTCTTCACTGCCAAACATAAATATAAACTTACCTAATGACTCACCACAACTAAGAGAGGTTGGCTTGCAAAAGTGCCTGTCAAAATGTAATTCTGATAATTTAAAAAAAAAAACTGTTCACAAAATTTTATTAACAAATGTAACAATGTTTTTTCAGATAAATTAGGGGTTGGTTATGGTTCCTTACTACATATGAAATTAAATTGTAATATTTTAAATAATTGTATGCCCGACGCCTCCTTAGATCATATAGTAAACTGTATCCAAAGTACTGACCTAAATTCAAATTCAATACTTGTAGTTATGATAGGAGATAGTCAAAATCTTAGTAAAAAAATATTATAAAAAATTATTCAATATTGTCAAGTTTAGATGTTCATAAAATATTTTTTTGTGCCCTACCATTTTCTAAAAATCATACAGCACAAGAAAATAACCGTATTCATCTGATGAATACTTTATTATTCAATTTAACCCAGCGTCATAGTGACAAATTTGTGTTTTTTGACACAAATAAATTTACTTACAATTTATTTTCACTGACTGGCGGCTCTTTACACCTGCCTAATATAATTAAAAAACGAATAGCTACTTTGCTAGGATACAATATTAATTGTTTAAGAAACAAAACCATCATATCACATGGTTCTCAACTTTTTAGTAGTAATACTAATTCAAATATTGTAAACTTGACAACCTCTGAGACTTTAAACTAAGAGGGAAGACAAAAGCCAGGTCTAGTTTTAACTTAGTTTACCAAAACATACAAGGCTTGGCTGGCAAAGAACTAGAAATTTCGTTAGTCTTGCAAGATTTAAATGTGCATGTCATGTGTCTGACAGAGCATTCTCAATCTCTTTGCATCTTATAATTTATTTAACCTTTTTAAGGAACCAACTAGGGTGACTCCCAATACTGCAACTTGTCTAGATAATATTTTTTGTGATTCCAACGCAATTGTAATCGACAAATGTATCTTACGTAATCTTAGTTCCGATCATAGAGGTCAAAAGGTCTCATTTCAACACAGTCATGCCTCAAGTGTTGTGGAGAATGTTTATAGGCCTGTCACAGTAAATAGGTTAGACAGATTTAGGGATACAATTTGTAATAGTATAAACTCAACTATACCCAATAATTGCGATAATATTGATAAATTATACGAAGACCTTTTTGAATTAATAAAAAATCAATTCAATGAAATCTTTCCACTGAAGAAGGTTAAGACAAATCAAGCTAAATGTAAATTTAATGACTGGGCTACACCAGGTATTCATAAAAGTAGGATTAAATTGTATGACTTATATAGTATAAGAGAATACTCACAGGATCCACATACTATTGAATATGTTAAAAATTACTCTAAGATATTTAAAAAAGTATGTGCTGCAGCAAAGTCAAACTATATTCGTAGAATAGTTTTAAATTCCAACAATAGGGCAAAAGCTACTTGGAACATAATAAACAAGGAAACTTGTAAAAATAAATCAAAAAGTAGCTCATTCTCACTAAAAGTTGAAAGTAAATTGATCACATCCAATCAAGAAGTTGCGAATGCCTTTGAGTCATTTTTTTCAAATATTGCACCTTCAACAACTAAAGAACTTGCATCTTCTTCAGAACTTGCGGAATCGTTTCTCAAGTCCAATGTCGACCAGTGCGATTCTCCACTGAACTTTAGGCATGTCAGTCCCGAAGTAATTACAAAAACATTTCTAGATTTAAATATGAAGAAGACTGAGGCTCTATGGGGACTATCTGTGTATATTATAAAATCAATTATCAACACAATAGCTCCTCAATTAGCAATAATTTTTAACAAGTGCATTGATGATGGCCAGTTTCCAAGCCTAATGAAATTTAGTAAAATTATACCGCTATTTAAATCCGGCGACAAAAGTGACCCCTCTAATTTTAGACCAATATCGATTCTTCCGGTCCTCAGTAAAATATTTGAAAAGGTAATATTCAATCAACTACTAGCACATCTTTCTTTAAACCATCTACTACACGAAAAACAATTTGGTTTCACTAAAGGTAGAAGTACTGCTGATGCGGGAGTTGCTCTATTAAAACATATCTTTGATGCCTATGATAATAGACAAAATGCTTTAGGTATTTTCTGTGATCTTTCAAAAGCTTTTGATTGTGTAGAACATAAAACTTTATTAAAAAAATTAAGACATTATGGGGCTTCAATGAATGCATTAAATCTACTTGAATCTTACCTAACAAGTAGAACACAAAAAGTATGCATCAATGGGGTTGAGTCTTCTGGAGCACCTCTGACCATGGGTGTGCCCCAGGGATCGATATTGGGACCTTTATTGTTTTTGATTTATATAAATGACCTTCCACACTTTGTGGAAGATCTTTGTGATATAGTATTATTTGCTGATGATACTTCACTTATATTCAAAATTCCCAGGGGGAAAGATACTTTTGACGATGTGAATACTCAAAAGTAGAAATACTCTTTCACAAGTATTGCATTGGTTTACCGTTAACAACCTTTTGCTTAGCGGGAATAAGACTAAATGTGTTAAGTTTATGATGCCTAATGTCAGACAGGCCTCAACAGATGTTTTGATAAAAGACAAACTGCTAAATACTATAAATTCAACAACATTTTTAGGAATTACTTTAGATTCAAAACTAAAATGGGGTCCTCATATCGTGGCCTTGTCAGGAAGACTTAGTTCAGCTGCTTTTGCTGTAAAAAAGATACGGCGCTTGACTGATGTTGAAACGGCCAGACTAGTCTATTTTAGTTATTTTCACAGCTTGATGTCGTACGGTATTTTACTATGGGGCTCAGCTGCTGATATAGAATCAATTTTTGTACTACAAAAAAGGGCCGTACGTGCTATTTATAACCCCAAACCTCAAGATTCATTGAAATATTTTTTTAAAGAAATAAGGATATTAACAGTAGCCTCTCAATATATTTATGAAAATATTATGTATGTGCGTAAAAACTTGCATTTATTTACAAAGAAAAGTGATACGCATAATTTTAACACTAGAAATAAAAATAAACTTGCTATTCCACAATTCAGGCTTCAAAAAGTTGGTCATTCTTTCATGGAAAATGTGTCAATTACTTTAACAAATTACCGAAAAATATTGTAGAATTACCAATGAACAAATTCAAATCATTTATTAAGGATACCCTAATGACAAAAGGTTATTATAAAGTAGACGATTATTTGAATGATGTAAACGTGTGGACCAGCTCGCACTAGAACAATTTCTGTATTTTTAAACATTATTTTTAAAAGAGGCTTTAACAATAGTGACTGAGTTTCTTGCGCTGCTTCTTCTCAGCACTAGCCCACAATTTGTCCCGAAGCAGTGTGTTATAAATGCGGAAGACGTGTTTACACAGTCTGCTAAACACTTAACGAGTGGAGCGGCTCGAGTGAGCTCGCGTTCGAGTGGGAGCGCTCCTCCGCGACTCTATTTGCTCTCCATTCAAAGGGTGACAGAGATTTGACGCGGTGATTCAAAGACCTTTTATGTAACGCAAACATAAGACGAAGATAACGGAACATTTTGATTTCGTGAATAAATATTCGATTAACAAATAATAATAATAGTTTTTATTTGGCACGGTTTGAACAAAACAAAAAATACATACACTCTACTTATGAATTTAACAACAGAAATTACTGATATGCAAATACTGTTTTTTTTTTAATCAGCCATGGGTTCGTTGCTGAGATGTTTTAGATATCATTGAATCTACAAGTCATCCTATTCTTATGCACCGGGGATTAAATAAGTTGGTTTAGTGAAAATACCTTGTTTGTGGTCCACTTAGATTCGATGTATTGAGAGTATTATGTTTCGAAGTGATATGAAGACTGAGCTAATTATAGAAAAAGCTTTGTTTACAAGATTTGATTTTAAATGTGCTACAGATAATATATAGATCTAGCTAGTTCTGAGATTTCTAAACATAAGCCTAATCATAATCTTGTCGGTAATTTGAGTACAACTTGCAATCGGAAAGCAAATACTATTTTAATTGGATGGCTAACTATAGTATTCGCTTGTTTGTGGATTGCTTGCAAATTAGCCATTATTTCAACCTACGAGTATCACAGTAGCTATCAGCACGCGAAGTTGAAAACGAACTTGGGGAGATTCTAAGGATAAGATTATTTTAGACTCTCACTAACAAAGAACGTGATTTCTTTGGAACTTTGTAAGTAAATTGTTTACCTTTTGAATTTTGATACTGAAATCTATTCCTCCAAATGAAAATGCAAATGCCGACTAGAATACGCACTGTTATATAGATAACATCACAAGATTCAAAAAATATTTTGGCTAGCGTTTGACCTTGATTTATTTAAATTATGCAAAGCTTTAAATGTGGTATTTTTTTACAAATTGTTAAAATTTTGTATAATAGTTTGTTAGTTTCTTTAAAGGACTGTTCGGTAATCAGTAATAGGTGAGTATCTGTAATGAGCTGACACTAGTTTTTATTTTGTTTCGTCGTCGTGTCGTGTATGTTTTATAGAGCTGTTATATTTGAGCAGTGGTGGCAGCTAATTCCGAACGGTTTGAAAGTTTGATGTCGACAGTCGGCGGCATTGCAGCCAATCCGTCTTTTATGCAAATGTGCGTGCAACCCGCGGTGCACCTCGGGGGTTGTTGGAACACGAGTTTGGCGGTTCAACTGTGGCTAAGATACGAAATGTTACTAAACTAATAAGTAATGATTACAAAAGAACCTATCTATACCCCAGAGAGAGATCGAGATACACATTTGATAAATAAAAGTAGTTTGTGGAAAAAAAATACATCTACCTAGCATTAATGGATATTTTCTAAGCGAGGGTATTTAAAAACGAAGTGCTAGAATATTATGATAGCCACATTTACAACACGTATATATGAAACATATCACAGCGGTCTCTAAAACCTCAATATGTCTGTTAATATTTTGTAAACGCTACTCAGGCATTGTAGGATGAATCATTGTCGAAAACTTACCCATGTCGGAGCGTATGTTGCTGTTTGTCCCAAGTAGCGAAATATACACGCACATATCACGTTGTTAGCCGAACACTGGGCCCCGACGTATAAGTACGAATGGCCGGAATAATTTACGAGTGCACTAACTCCGGCCGGTACAGATGCGGGTACATATATCAACGGCCGAAGGTTACAACTTCAATAAAACTTGAGTGGAAGTTATTCAAACGCGTCGGCCGGTGAAAGCTGTTTTTAACTTCCACCCGGGGGATATCTCGCACAAATAAAGAGTTAGGCGCGCGAAAGTTTGCCTCTTTTTATAAACTACAAAAATGTTGCCAGAAGTTCCTTTTTATGCCCAATAGTTTGGGTGATGGCGCGTTACGAAAGGGTCACACGGGAGACTCAAATTGATATTTTATGAAATATTTTTCCAGCGGCGTAAAAGGTTATTTCACAAATTACCTATATCAAACTTTAGATTCGACTCAAATTTTATATTTTAAATAAAAATAAAATACAATTTTATACTCTTTAGGTATTTTCGCACATATTCAAATTATGGATATTTTACTATGCGAAGAACTTTTGTTAGGTTGTTTACTGGTATAAGACAGTTGACGTTCATAAAAAAACAGTTGACGTAAAATAAACGGTCAATCAAAATAAGTAAAATCGACAACCCTACGCGATTTTTTGCGTCTGAAAAGTTATTTGGTCAAATATTCTTTCACCTCAGTGATACATTGTTGGCAGCGGGAACACAACTTGAACTCTTCGAGGATGTTTGAAAAGTTTCCTCGAGTTATAATGTCGCTAACTTTTAGGATACTATTTGAACAGTTGCATGATAAAAGAAGACACTTTTAAGCATTGGAAAGGTAAACATACAACATTAATTTGAAATGTTAGGGGTCAGACATTATTTATACAATCACAAAAAAATATTAACCTAAGGAAAACAGTCTTATTATCGTTTTTGATTAAGTGCTCTCCACTCTGAGCAGAACTCGTCATACGATTAAGAAAAGCGCTCTTGCTTTTCTTAATAGCCATAGCAGCTATAGGCCATTTCACCGAGCTTTATAAAATCAACACCATAAACAGTCTTTACGGCGTAATGACTCAAAGGGTGTATGTGCAAAGGTGCATTATGCAATGGCTAATAACATTGCATGCGAGGCGCTACGAGCCGCTACGTGGCCGCGCTACGGAGTGAAGCTACGGTGCTACGAGGCTACGAACACAATGGAAAGTGTCTATCATGGAGTTATCACAAAGTTTGAAATGACATTTATTTATCTCAAATGGCACGCTGGCAAAAATATTATGTGAATTGATAGAAAATGATACATTTTGCAAATCAGTGTAGTACTAAGCTTGTGTAGCGATTATGTCCTTTTTTCTTGACCTAATCTTATAGTTTAATTTGTTATCTCATACTTACCTGTTGTACCATTTTTAATCAATTTAATATTTGCACGCTAATTACATGAAAGCAAATTTTGGTGAACGTAAATAATGTAATTTAAGACCTTTAATGTATACCCAAACTTACGAAAATAAATGCATTTATATTTGTATAAACCATGAAATGAAGTTTACGATTGTAAGTGAAAATAAATCTTTTTTTTTCTGTATAATATGCAAAACAAAAAGTAAACCTACTAATATCGGTTCCTGTGTTCTCCGAACGTGGGAACAGAGCCACATGCAGCGTCTTGGCAATATTAGCTTGATGCTACATAATTTTATCCAGTCTTGGTCATAAATATAACACCTCACCCCGTTATTGTTGCAAGAAAGTGGTGTTCAACACGGTACGGCTTCGCAACACCGTTGCCTGTCGACTCGCAATAAATCCCACTTCCCCGCTACTGAATTTGGGATAACAATTGCATATAAAGAAACATTTTTTTTAAAGAAACCATGTGTGTTTTCTGACACATGTATCTATAATTTATGAGCTACCGCTCTTGTCGGTGGACTCTTCTCCATTCCTCTTTGTTCCATGCCATCTCCTTGACCTCGCGATACGACACGGCACCTAACTTTTCCTTTATTTGGTCCTTTATATATATATGGACCTTTTTGGCCTTCCTCTATTCCTTTTGCTTTTTTTTCTCCTTATAATCATTCTAACAAGGACATTGTGTCGCACTAAGTGTCCAGGCATCTTTCCTCTCTTACTCTCATTTTGCATGTTTGTTCGTAAATGTTAGTTAAACTATGTTCCTTTTAAAAATAATCAGTAAGTAAACATAACTTCATTTCATAAAATCCATACTACTCAAATCCCTGAAATAAACAGAACTTACTATAAAAGATCTCTACTACAAGAGATGATTAAAAGGTTAATTAAAAGCACAACAATGGTTTCAGGTGTCCATTCTAATCCGATATTGTGAGCGGCGCGACGGGGCACTTTCCGTATTCTGAAGGAGCAAGCCTCTTCTGCACAGACAAATGACTAATATAGAGATCACACAAAAAAAAATTAAAACTATGACTACAAATTAAAAAAAAAATAGATATTTTTATCTCCTTCAGGAAGAATTTGGAGTTTAGGAAGCAGATGTCTCCCAAACCTTACACTCGAACAAGAGGTGAAATTGTCTAACAACGTAAGAGTATTTAGTTAAAAGTAGAAAGATTTCGGTACATTGGTGTATAATAATTTAAAAACAGCAATAAAAAGCCTCTGGTTACATTGCAGATATTAAAGAAATACATGTAGTTCTAATTACAAGTAAATATTATGGTGAAGAAGCCAATTGTATAATTAAAATATTCTTATAACTGTATAATTCTTAAAATTGACCACATTATCCGTGTATTTGCAAAACTTCCCTGCTTATGATATATTTATAGTCAATATCATTATCGGTCAATCAAGAACGTGCTGCTCCAGATTTCGCTATGTAAAGTAAAAAACAACGTATTATAATTTGAAAACCATTTAGAGATTGTATGCCCATAATAACTATACAGTTATTTATACCACCTAAATTTGAAAGATGTGGGATTATTTTACGAAAATACGGAGTATAATTTATCTTTCATATGCCCTCTAAACTTACCGGTACCGTTACCATGAGCTTACGGCGGTTTTATTTCGGCGGTATAGAAAATTTTAGCTCTCCAAGTAACCGCTAGAGGCGCTGTGCAATTTTTCATACACTTTTTTTACGTCGTCGCTAGCGAGTAAAACCACCGTAAACTCATGGTAACGGTACGGAAACCGACGTATGACATTACTGTTTGCATGTGTGAGAGTTTTTAATCGAGAAAAAAGTTTGCTTCCAAAGACAATCCTGTAATTATGACAAATTGTTGTCATGGATATGCTTATGACGACACAAGTTTAAATTTTCAATATTTAAAAAAAATAACTACTGAATAAAACGTCAAAAAACCAAAATTACTTTCTAAAAGTATTTACTTCATGAAAAAAAAATAAAACCTATACCTTAAAATTTACCTTACATACCGAATTGCATTGTCCAAACAAAATTCCCGTAACGGGGCGTCTAACTAGCCTTCCTGCGCGGCTCCTCTCGATAAATCTAAGCATCGCAGCCGCGGGCTCTCTCGAGAGGGCTCGCTTGCTCGCTACACGTCGAATCACTCTCACGGTAGACAGTGACACGTTCGTCAGGAAGTTGACTGTCGTTTGGAGTACTCGCAAATCGGAATGTGTGTTTATTAAAATGCTTGCCTATTGAGTCAGTGGGATCATTTTATTATATTTTTTAAAATACTTATTGGGCAGCAGGATAAGTACATCGCTCTGATCCCAATGTAAGTAGCTAAAGCACCTATGGTTTGGAAATCAGAAACAATAGTGGTACACAAAACATCCGAGATAATATAGAAAATATGGATTTCTATTTGACCCGACCGGGGATTGAATCTGGGGGACCTTAAAATCGATGTGCGAGCCACTCGACTACGGAGGCCGCCTATAAAACATGAACACTTTAGTTTCAAGTTTGGAGTCCACGTACTAACTTTTTTTAACCCCTTGAGGATCGTAAGACCGCCCGAGGATGGATAACAATTGATTTAGTGTCTGGAAACATAATACCTGGGTAATTAAGGATGGTTCTAGTAGAGTTATGGATTTCAGATATTTCATTGAATTAAATAGGAAATCGAAAGACTTTCGGTCTGCACCTCAAGATACGGAAGTTTCTGAACTTCTCCAAAGAGACATGTCGTGTGTCCTGATCTTAATCGAGTACATAGTTGGAGTTTCTTGCATCGAATATTAGAGGCAAGCTCCAAATAGGGCTGCTGCGCCACGTGCGCCCGCTCCCACGCCGGCCGCAGACATGCGACGTTTATTAAGCTCTTCACCTTTTTGTTACCTGCCGAGAGATTTATTACTTTTAATTATTTTTCATTGTTCGCGCCCGGTATTCGTCTTACACCATGGCGTTAAAATTATTATGCTCACAGCGAAGTGATTTACCGACGAACGTCACGTAATTTACAACATAGTGAGAGAAAAACTGTTCACCTTTTGTTGGCGAGTTCTAATTTTCTCATGAAACGGCGCAGATTCGAGATTGGGAACGTTTTTATCGTCATCGCTCACGATCAGTCCTTTGTTAAAATGCAAAAGGCTCATAAACGAGCCTTCGCCGAGGTGTTTCACAGACAAACTTCCATCTACCTTTTTATGCAAATCAGCTTGCGCTAATTTAGAACCTGTTTGCGCAAGGTGCGTTGATATTGTTTCAAATCATAATTATTGGCCTGAGAGTTTAAGCTTTCGTGACCACGAACGCAGTAAAGTGTTCGAAACGTCAGGTTTTAAATAAAATGTAAATAAACCGCGAAGTAATCCGTAAAATTGTGTTTTAACAAGTTTAAGCTTTTAAATGATTTACTATGAATTAAAAACAGTTACATTAATAATATGCTTATCTAGAGAACATGTTAAACAGAATGTGATGCTACGAGTATAAAGATTTGGCAAAGTAACCACAAAAAGTTACTAATTAGCCAAGGATATGTTTCTAAATGCGCGGGACAGCCTAAAAGTCTCGCATAATGAAGGCATACAATGGCCACAATATTTACATCTAAAAACATGTTGCACGGCTGCGGGTCAAGCAGGCCCTTCATTGGCATTCATCGGCGCCGGCGAGGATCATTAAAATGCGTCGGACAATAAACGCTGCCCACGGGGCCTTTTGTGACCGTTCCAAACGCGTTTCAATCTGTTGTTTGCCATTATTTCACTCATTGTTGGTTACGCTGCTCAAACGATTGCATGACATGGAAGCTGCTGAATAAACTTTTTAATTGGAAACTTACTGAACTGAAAAAAATCTCAAACAGCCAGTGGTTCATGAATCACAGCTTAATTTACTATGTGGATGAGTACGAGTCCATGGTTCCGGTTAAGTCTTGATTAGACATGACTGAATTATTGTAAGACATTTGAATAACCCGTGCTGTGCTGTAGTAAGTACTGCAACATTTTGACTTACTATGTAAACATATTACTGGATCACACTGGATGCAGACCACTTGCAACCAGTCGTTGAAGAAAACCGTGGGGGTGGACTCTGTTCAGCAGTGGTTCCCTAATGGCTGATAAGAATCATGATGATGTATATTACTTGACGGTCCTCTTGGTATCTTACTTCGATCGTCTTGATGGGGAGCATCTCCGGATAACGAAACCTGTGGTTGCAAGTCTGAATCTTGCAATGAGAAAATGTTTGTGTAAAGAGCACGAGTATTTGAGGGTAAATTGTGAATGTTATAAACACTATATACCCGTATATATGTTCCGTTTTGTTAGTCACTATAACACAAGCTTACGCTTAGTTAGGGGCTAGGAAATGGGTGTGATTGTTACAACACTTTATTAGCTCGTCACGTCACATATACTGGTCGTGAATGCCCCCATAGATCATATTTCCAGACACAATAGAAAATCAATTGTTATGAGACCGCGGGCGATCTTATGATCTTCAAGGGGCACGAAAGCATGATACTCGTCTCACGTAAATAAACCTAAATCTTTTCAAGAGAGAAAATGTATGCGTGTGACACAAACGATATGAAAGGTGGTCCTTAAGAAGAAACGCGGTCTAAGTGACATTTGAAAAATGGGTTTTTGAATAAAATGTTGCTGTCTCGACGGGTGCTCTGGCGGCCGCCCCCGCACCCCGCACTGCTTTATCCATGTGTGTGTAGCGTAAGTTAGTGTGTGTGCGCACTGGACCTCGCGCAAAACTCGTTAAAATAAAATATTTTCAAGAAACATGATGTACATCATGTTTCTTGAAAATATTTTATAAACTTCATTCTTTGATAAACTATAACCAAAGATACAGTACGCAATACAAAATAAAGCCTATGTATACACAATTCTTATTGGTGGAAAGTTTCTTAAAACTATAAAAACAAAGAAGACAAAGTTATTCAAATTCTGGTTATTGTAGAGTCAATATTGAATAAAATTCGTGCTTTGATTCTAATATTTACGTTATTATATAACAGGGCGTTATGCAAGATGTAGATACGTTGCTATTTATATAGGAGCTTGAACATGATACATCATTAAATTAAAAGAAAAAAATAATAATGTAAATAAGTGCCGTAGCCGTGTTTCATGATTATATCCTTTTATATAGTTTATCAAAGATATACCTAGAAACACGAAGGAGAGGTGACAGATGACATTTTCCGGTTCACTCATACTACGAGTAGGTAACTAAATTAATATTATACAAAAATAATAATTTACATATTTTTTTTGTATCTTTACAAACATACTAGTAATATACGACACGACAATCTACTTTAACAGCAAGAATGATTTTGCAAAAGCTTAATATTTGTGTAATTATTGAGTCATTATTTTTTTTAATTTTGTGCATACGTGGAACGGAACTTATTACTTTCAACGAGACATTATTAATTGTGCAACAATATCAAGTTGAAATCCACTATATTTTAAAGAAAATGAAGTAATGTCGTTTATTTATGACAGCTAAACGGAAGAACATCATTTCGTATAAAATGCAGGATTCATGAATACTTATGTTTCATATGCCCGACACAAATAAGTCAACCTGCACTGCTTTACACGAAGCGATCGCAACAAGAGAAGAGGCTAATTATTCTAAATGTTGGCGTGGACGGAAAACGACGGAATTCCTTCAATAACAGTGGTCGGAGATGGATCTTGGGCGAAGCGAACCGACAAAAGTGGATACAATACCCTCGAACAATTTCATATCAGATGCAGAATTATGCTGCGTGTGTAGCACCTATAACAACGAATTCAGGGCTCTGCTTGGACTTTTTCGTTACTGTAGCGCATCTGCGATGTCTGCGAAAATTAGAACTGATGATCTTTACTCAATCATTCGCAAGAAGACGGGCTCAGTCTGACCAGAATCTTGTTGTTACAGTCTTAATGTGTTCGTGTAACGACATTCATAGTTGTAATAATAAAATCTATTTTCTTTTTTTGTTACTTACCTTAGTTTTAAAGATGATTGTAAATATCTACTAACAAGTGGTTCGCAATTGGCGCAATAAAAACTATATTATGAAACAATTTGTTTAATTGATTCGAAGCTGGCATAAGTGTGTCCCTCCTGTAGGAAGTGAAAATTGGTATTTTTCTTATAAGATTTAGTGATCTGCATCTGCAGATTGTCCACAGTGTGCTTATAAACCATTCAATAGATAATGTAATTTATTAGACGTCTTGGTGGATATTCCAACAAGCCTTCACTCACCTTATCTTCTAAATATAAAAATGAAAACTGACTTAATGACTGACTGACATATCAACCAACAGCCCAAACTGCTGGGTCTATAGACTCCAAATTAAAGGTTCTATAAGAGGTTTAGGGTGCACTAAGAAAGGTTTTTTGGAAATTCATTCCCTAACGGGAGAAAAAAGGAGGGACAAGTTTGTATGAAACTCCGTCAGTTATGGAGCTAAATCGATAAAATGTTGTATTTAGCTTTTTGGTTAGAAATTAGGAATGACGTAGGTAACAGGATTTTTGGAAACTCATCCTCTAAGGGAAGTTTGTATGGTAAATTCGACGTGTGCACGGACGAAGGCAACCGCTAGTAAAATCTATTTCTTATAATTAGCTTCCACCGACATTAGAAATCAGCTAGGCTACAATCTATCGAATTGAAATGAATCAACTTACGTTACGTCCTCAGTAAGTGCTTACATGTATGTGCACAGTAATTCTAGGAGTCAGCAACGGAACTGCTTTTTTCTTCTTTAGAAACACCACTAAAGGAGTAGGAGTAGTTGACATTTAAAAGCCAAAGTGATGAAAGCTAATGATATAAAATATTAAGACAGATTATCAAAACAATATAATAACCTAATGCATCGATGTCGATTAGGCCAACGATGGCATATCGATATAATTATCGACTATAAAGCATCACTGTACGTATACGTATTTGTTATGACATTACCTACCCCCCAAACCTCTCCTCTTTTAAAGCCAGAAAGGGACAAATGCAGCTCAGACCAAAATTCGCTTCATAAAACTGACCAAAACAGCATTTCGTAGTCCCCTGTTTTCTCGACGAAAACTTAACCTATGATAATATTGTTTTTAAAAATAATTAAACAAAGGATGAGACTATGCTCCTATGTTTTAGTTTTTGTCTTAATGTGCGTAGATTTTATTTGGCGAGCGTCTAAAGTTTGAGGTTGAAATTTGGCAATTTTCTTAGTGTTTGGAGGCCCATATTTCCTGTGTTAAGTCGAATATCGGAAAAAACGAAACATAGGAGCAGAGCCGTAGTAAATGCAGATATTATAGCAATAAAATTTTTCGACCTTAGTGTATGTCCAGGGAGGAAACAGGGGACTACGTTTGTATGGAGATATGGTGCTATTCTTTCGTCTTAAGACCTGGGCGCCGCAAGTTAACGGGTTAATTTATAATGCGCTGCAGAGAGTGCGGTGCACGCGCGGACGCCCAGCCGAGCCCGTGTTCCCTATATCTATGACTCTGCGGCCCGCCCAATCATTTCCATACGCGATATAACTTTGCCGTGAATAAAGTTCACTTATTAAAACTATGTTTAGGTGAAATTAAGTCTAAATTTTCATGCATGATTTTTTAACTTCATATCTGACATGTCTTGGGTTGGGTATAAGAGAAATATATACTCTTTCTACGAACTGTGATATTCCGAATTCGAACGCTCCTGGTGATAAAGTAATGTCTTAAAAGGTGATGTAATGTGTATACGTTATTCTTTGATGACCTCTTTGTTTGATGTTCACGGTCCGGATTACAAAACCAGAGGTTGCGGGTTAGAATCCCGCAAGAGGCAAATGTTTGTGTGATGAGCAAGAGCATTTGTACCTAAGTCATGGATGTACTCGTATACATATATAAACGTAAATAATAATCGTCTATCCGTTATTCCAGTCGCTAAAGCACAAGCTCACGCTTAGTTTGAGGCTAGGTAATTGTAATTGGTGTGTTTGTTGAAACAATTTATTTATTTATTCTTTATCAACAAATATTAGCAAAGTATACATTACTCCAAAAAGATTCGTCAAGCTAGTAAGTGCTAATTAAAAGTAAGCAGATGATGTTATTTATCCTAACGAATTATTGTTTACCGCTTGCCCCATCTTACAGCAAAGTTAAAGTAATATTACATGAAGAATTCAATTTTCCAAACCAGTGAAATTCTCAGTCAATGTTCGTAAACATTTGTTAGAGCTCAAATATAAATGAATTTGACTTTAACTTAGTACTACTGAAACCTTTTCTTTAGTAATAACAAAACAATGAAATAGCTTAAAGGCAAATTTTAACAGGATTTTGGTGAAGTTTGTGCAATGAAATTGATGAAAACGGGGAGGATCGTTGGTCGAAACAATGAACTCAGTCGGACTTTTCGCATAAAATATAATATTTAAATTTCATATCGTGCTTTATTACACATTGTATATTATGACATTGTGGTTAGTAAAGCATGCTCACACACACACACACATACACATTAAAACAAATATGAATTTATAGGTATTTATTAAGTGTAGTTAATTATTATGTGTTATTTTTGTAAGTAACAATTTGCTAAGGAAGAGCGTGGTCTCCTGACACAGGCATACTGTATTACCTACACCTACCTACCTAAATTAGAAGAAATAAGACCATACATATTATTTTGCTCTATTACAAACGCATAAATAATACGATGCTGAAGATTTGTTAAGGGTTTTCAAATAATGATGAAAGAAATTACGAGCATACTTAATAATTTTTTATGATACTAACTTTATTAAAGACCTCTTCAATCTGTATTGAAATTGTATTTTTTTAAATATAGACAACAGAGATGGTGAATGAAGAGTGCCGCTGTTGATTTTTTAACTCGAATGCCTCGAGGCATATGGGTTAAGATATTCGCCTGAGCTCAGATACGGCCCATTCAAAAGGTGCTCTAAACGGAAGGATACGAGCCGTAAAATAGGATTTCATGCATGCCTTGGCCTGTGTGAACAAATATCTACGGTTGACAACGCACGACCTTTACCAATAACCATCTGACTGAAGAAAAAATCATTTCTCGTTCCTTTTTCAAATACAAAATTATTAAACCAGCCACCCTTTGCGTAAATGTTATGTTTTCACATTTTGCTGGAAATATGAATGCATTGCAGCTGTAAATAGCGCTTCCAAAACTAAGAGGACTAAAATAATATCTAACGGACTTGGCAAACCAAGTCCGTATTATTATACCACCCAAAGGTGGTATTTGTATCTATCCCGTCAAGTTAATTGAGCCCAAAACTATGCTGTTAAAATTGCCTTATTTATTAAACTTTTATTATGTAAGTAAATATTGTAAGAATCTGATTTCATTTAATTAAGAGCTGTTTATATATACTATGTAAAGGTACTCAAAAAGTAAATACCTACTTTTACCTTAAATCAAATGATTCATAATGATAAAGTCTTAAACTTCGTGGATCACAATTTGCAGATTGCACATTCGTCTGGATATGTTTAGCTATCCAAATTACAAGGGACAAGCTCAAAGCAATTTGCATAAACGAATCTCTGTCTCTTTGTTGTGCAGTGAAATAGTAAAAATAAACATTCGTACGTAAATAATGGTTTTTATCTCGCGAGCTAGAGCTAGCATCGCAGATTCATGCCCAGGGTGCTATTCTCGAAGCAATCACCGGCACATACTTGTGTCTGCGGTCCCGCGCGGCCCATCGCCGACTCTCTCTGAATATTGCATTTAGACACACTGTCCTTTGTAATACAGATACCGTTGCACTTTTTCGGGGGAAGGTGATAATAAAATATGTTTTTGCATATAAAAATACACGTGTCGTCTAGTGAGACTTGAACCCATGGCCTTTCGCTATCCGGGCGAATGCTCTTACACTGCTCAGCTCTTACTTTACGTTTGTGATAAAAAACTTGGAAACAAATTGCTTAAATTATAAAGATGGAAAAAATTTTAAGGTGATACTATTTATGGTAATTTTGACGGATTTATTTTTCTAGCTGAACCAAACAGCTGTGCTATTAGGCAATGTGCCCTTCTCAATCCTAAATAACTAATAAAATCTGATAGGCTTTTGATACCAGGTTTATAGTTGCATGAATACTTAATGGCTTCCATCCAATAATCATGAAATAGAAAAAATACTTTGTCTTCCAAAATATTCTAAGCTAAGCAATAAATATTCATACAAAGCGTAATGTTGACATTTTTTAAAATTATAGGAAGTAAATTGGAAAACTTTGCAAACAGGTTCCTATTTTGTATGAGAGTATTGAGCGCCAACATCAGACATCGACATTTCATTTGGTAACAGACATTGTTTGCAATTCGATTCCAAACAGTGGTAATCTAAGTTACTGGTCGGATTGTGGAGTAACTTAGACAGAACTGTGGAGCTAGGCGCACCCATTTAACTAATGCACCGTCCGACTATTGGTCTTGGTGCAAACGAGGCACTTTGTTCTACTGAGTAACATATTAGCCGTTACTTGGAGGCACCTACAGCTACTGTTGGTACTTTACGTCGCTAGTTTACGTTACTGTTCTATGCCCACGGAGCAAAAGAGTAAGTTTTAAGTCTGTTGTTGTAACTAGTTAGTATTCTAAGGACCGTGTCGGAATGAGGTTGCGTTTTGTCTTACTTCTATTGTGCTGTTTGTGCACAGGCTTAGTGATTTCCTAATGTCAGTAAAAAAGTAACTAGTATGTAAATAATGTACTTATTTAGATCAAGTTCAATATTTTAAATATTTTTACAGTAACAAACAGTACAAAGTTATATGTAAGGAATTTACGTACATACTTCAATCAAGTCCTATATTGTTCTTTTCTCTATAACATGACTTGTGTTCAACAAGTAAAAATGACTTAGATCATTTAAATAAAATTCGAAATTTAACTGAAATGAATACAAGGCTTTACAAGGCTATTTAAGACAGACTATTCCGCCGAAACGATCTTAAATCGAAACCCAACTTTGTTTGAACAAAGACACAATTTAGATTGAATTAACTGCCATAAAGCAATTTAGGCTCGCAGTTCGAATGCGCTGGCAACGTTATTAGTTCCAATTAACGCGGTAACCTCAACACATGTATGGGCAATTAAATGGAGTGATACCTCTTCCATTAGTAGCTACCCAGTGTTGTTTACATCAATTAACCGGCGAGTTAAATTTAATGCCCGCGGACGCTTTGTGTGTTCAACACAATGTATCTCATAGGTAGGTAATATTACATGCGAACTCTCCTGAGCTGCTGTAACAGGAAGAACGAACTTGTATGATTCTAGTTTTTATGTGCAATCGTGAGCACAATCTTTTTGATATGTATTTATTAGGCTCAGGAGCTCTATAACATTTTGGTCCGCTCAACTCTTGATAAAATATTGCAGCTTTTGACGTTCTTTCGTTGTCGAAAAGCTATTTTTGTCATTTTTAACACTTGATATGTAATTAAACGACGTTTGCCTTCTGTCGAGGAAGATTTTTAATTGACAGTTTTGACGTTTGTTACAGTAAAAGTTAAACTGCACTGCCAGGGGGCCTAGTAGTTGTACCTATCTAGTATTTATATTGCTCTATATCTGTGATATAGGTAGGTATTTAAAATTTATTTAAATTTGATACTTAGGACATTATTTTATTAACGTACCGCAAGATAATGTAGCCTAGGTGACTTTGTTTTAAAAAGTAACAAGAAAATCTTATCAGAATAGTGTTTGTAGCTAAAATGAGCCAGCGCAGGTATGGGCGTTAAGGCAGAAATGCAATGCCACAGGTCGCCGTTTTTACGCCCCCTTTAATGTTATTTCCCCCTTTATGACACTATAAAGACGATACCGGCCACTATGCGTAATGAAATCTTGTGTTCAATACCCCAGATAGTGGTTTCGCTATTAACACCTGCCGGTCGATGACTAAGCACTATCACGCAAAGGCACTTTCATTAGGTAATTGATAGGCTTGCCTAAACAACTTATCGTCTAGATTATTTCTTCGTTTCTCAAGCTAAAAACGATGGTTTTACTTTTCTAATACTTATTACATTTATAGTTCGCTTGCGCTGTTTCCATAAACGTATCTGGTATAAAAATGTATTTTTCATCTTACCTATTTGAAAAGTTGATCGATAGTCTATACTATCCATATTTTATCAATACGATTGCCTTTTCCTGAACTATCGATAGTCTATCGATACTGTTGATATTTTATCGATACTATTGCCTTTGTCTCAACTATCGATAGTCTATCGACAATATCGATATTTTATCGATACTATTGCTTTTGCCTAAACTATCGATAGTCTATCGATATTTAATCGATACTAGTGCTTTTGCCTCGACTATCGATAGTCTATCGATACTATCGATATTTTATCGATACTATTGATTTTGCCTCAACTATCGATAGTCTATCGATTCTCTCGATTTCCTCACAGTCGAAATGAAAAATAGTATGTTTAACTCGGGTGAAAGCACCCATTTCACTCTCGAGCTATTGGTTGGCAGAAACTTCTTGAGTGGAATGGTCACTTTCGTCCCTTGTATAACAATCTACTATTGGAGGGTAATATTTTTTTACATGAATTTTAACGATAGCTCTGAAACGTTTCTGCTTGCTGCAATTCAGCGGTACAGTTATATGGGTATGTTTTAGTTTGAGCACTAGTATTTCAATATAGTATACGTGCTTCTGTGGCATAACTGACCCCAATAATCATATACGTATATTACATTTACGGTTAGCCGTCTTCGGCGCCCGCATACGCCGAGCTAATCTAACATTCAGGATCTACCTGCGCCATAGTTCCAGGCGCTATTATTTACCTATTAGTTACTAAGTGATATTGCCTAATATCGGCACGCCTCTTGACAGGCCCGATATGCACCAGAATTGGAAATTAGGTAATGTGGTTGCATGAAATGGGATATCACGCGATTGGTATTCCATTTACCGCGTGTGTTGATATCATGGAGTGAGCAATCAAGCTTTGTGCTATGTAGTATAATACATAATGTTAGGGTATATTGACTACAAAATGTAATCGGAAAAACCTCAACTTCAAAGAAGCTGCATCATCTTTATTTCTATTTTTTATTCATAGCTGTGCTTGAATTTTCCGTTAAAATGATTCTCTGGTAAATGTTTTTATTTATTAACACGAAATTTAATGAAGCACAACTTTTAGTCCCTATTAATTTAAACATTTATTTACATTACATTACTTCAGTAATTTCTTTAGAAATGTTTAATTTATTTTTAACGTGATTTGTGTAATTATTTATTAGCTACCTTTTGTGTAGGGCAATATTAGAGCCGAGTTAAATATAATTACTAGGTTTATTTCAATAATTTAAACTTGTCAGGTCCCAGTGCTCAAGAGCGAGATAATGTTACGAATTTATAATCCCCACAGGGGTTTTCTTTGCCCGACCTAACGTTCTTATCTTTATGTTATGTCTAGGATCAATTTTAAGAAGTAACTGTGGACCTGTGTATGTAAGTGGATAGTAAAATGGGGTTACTTTAGGACATCATAAAATCCTCATTTTATTTTCTCGTAGTCTTGACTAGACGCACTGTCTTGGTCCTACTCTAACTGCTAAGTATGACTGTATATAAGATGTGTAGTGTAATATGAAACTGAGGTGAAATCTTTATTTTTGTAGGGTAAGAAAGAAATATTAAAATCACGTTTAAACTTACATTTCAAGTTGATCAAACGATACTCGTAGTATAGTGTTTTCCGAATTTCAAATGTAACAAAGTCGAAATCGTTGTCAGACACGTTTGCTGGCTAATCCTTGTTCCATCGGGGAGTCTGGACTGATCCAACTTTAACATCCATACTCTACCTATACGCTTCTTCAGCTTCTTGTTGCGAACGTTTTTCATTTGTTATGTAGGAATGATAAAACGTGAGAAGATTCGAAACCGACTCGAATTCGAAAGTTATTGGAAGAGGTGAAAAGTGGAGCTGCCTCGAAACTCGTGGCTCGTGACCGATCTACAAACACTTTGAGAATCAGCTTTAGTTTAACCGGTACCTCGCAGTCTTTGAGGTTAGATTCTCCAGAGAGGATGGAAATAATTAATCACTATAAGTCAGTTTAATATTCATAACAGTCGGGTGGGTGTCGGATGGTCAGATGAACCGACGCGAACGCTAAATAAATTGGATTTTAGTTTATACCTGAAGAAATACAGTAAAAATTAAATTGGACTGCATGTGTATAGGTACGTGTGTACTTAAAATCAAGCAAGTCATACATCTATGCCAAAGTTTTAGATAGTAAACTTTCTGGTCTCTTACCCCTATCAGGATTAAATTTTAAACTTGTACCGACTAGTCTTATAAAAAATAAGATGAGTTGAATTATACAGTGAACTCGTGAATTAGAGTTTGAAGTTTTTTGTCAAGAAATGATTCAAATGAATGTGAAACAAGAAGTAGGTAATTATTGTTATAACCAAGGTAAAATAGAATACGTCTAGTTATAGCAGTGGCAGTAACATTTTTAAGTACATCTTGTATAATTTAAACTTTGATTCTAGAATTCCCACACAGCTGAATCAATGAAATATATCGAATAGCCACATATCATTTTTACATAAGGTTTTCTGAATAATGGCATGTTTGCATAGTAGGGCATCATTCAAGCTCAAAATTGGCATGACACCAATTTGAGGCCAAATACCTATTACCCTTATGCTAATATCATTTTTACATAAGGTTTTCTGAATAATGGCATGTTTGCATAGTAGGGCATCATTCAAGCTCAAAATTGGCATGACACCAATTTGAGGCCAAATACCTATTACCCTTATGCTAATATGAATATCCCTGCGATACGACATAAGTAGTGTCAGCAGAAAAGCGGCAAGTCAGAAGGCGTCTTAGGCAAACATGCTGAAACAACTCTCGTCCCTAAACGGAATCTTCCCTCTATTATATCATCGATTGCTGATGTTATTGCGCAAGTTTCCGCCTTTATTGATAGAGTTGCCCAAGTAATTCCGATAAACACTGCTTCAATATTGCTGGACAAGTTAAATTTACAAGACTCAAGTGCCTAGTAAGGGTACTCGAATACTAATAACAAGCCAATCCAGCAAAAACAAAACTAATGTTACTTTTAGAAAAAGATAATTGCTTTCTATCACTTGTTTAGTTTATCGAAACTTCATAAAAAAATATTAAAACACCAAAGAATATTATAGTCTAAGCTTTATAGCTTGTTTAAGCTAGGTAAGCAACTTGGACATGCCACAACATGCTTCCGAAGTAAATGCTGTAGGGTAAACATAATAGTTAACGCTGGCTATTACCTTAACGGAGTATAAGCTCAGCGGTCTACTGAAAATTTTTAGCCTAACTTCCTTTATTACCGTGAGCTTAGCTGGCAAAATATTATTTTAAACAAGATACCATAACAGAGCGCGGTACTTGAATTTCATGTCATATCACTTTCGTCGTGAAAAGGTGACTGTATTGATAGTCAAAATAAAAGCATCTTTGTAAGTATTAGACAATTTTTACGTGTGACAAGCAGTCGTTTGTCATAACTTTTTTTATCAATAAAATAAGGGGTACTCTTGCATCGATAATGCTCTTATAATTTAACAAAAACGTACTTCTACTGTTTCGATAATAAAATCCCTTATTCAGAAGGCTGACCGGTATTTCCCCCGGGCGAACCGGCGGCGCGAAATCACTGTCGTATAATCGTCTTGAAGAAAATGGCTTCGGTGCATTTCATCGGTTGCTCCGAAGAATTTCTCTTTTTAATATGAGCATCGATTCCAATTACAAAAGATCAAAGAATCGCCGCTCGGCCCACTTCGTCTTTGTTCAAACGAAAGATGAATTATTCAGAGAGCTGGAAACGTTTCAATTGGCCAGCTATAAAAAAGACGACGCTTCGTTGCTTTTCCACTGAATTAAAATTTCAATTTATTTTTATTTTACGGCACGCTTTTGGACCATTTTGATTTGTTAATATTAGCTAATGAACTGGTCATTCATTGGCTGGCAACTGGCTCTGAATTTTGTTCGGGGGACTTAACCATCTGAATAGTCTGTGACGACTTCGGCCAACCCTGTTTAAAAACTATTTAATATTTGTAGAGGTTTAAAAGTTTTATATTTCTTAAAAGGTCATGCATGGTAAGCGGTATATCAAAACGTTCACATTTAACTAAACAAAAGTGCAAACATTTAATACCAAGCTGTTTACAGATTTTACTTTTCAGTGGGACCAATAAAACTTTTGAGACAATTTTCTAATCTACAATATTTATTTTTCGTAGCTATACACATGGTTTTAACTCGAGACTATTACATGGTTGCTATACACATGGTTTTAACTCACTAATTAAACCAGAAAGTTAACAATTGGCTGCACAAGTAACCGGAGTCCTTGTAATTTTTAACTAGGGCAGATTTATTGGCGCGACACCTGACGGCGGAGTCAGTGATCGAGAGGGCAGGCCGTACGCGAATTATTAAAGCATAATTTATGCGCGCAATTTGTACGCAACTTGAATTCGTTTCTTGTGTCATTCATCACCCGGGACGATCAATTTCAACAATCATCAGTAAAAACTCATTTCACAGCTACCCCGAGTAGAAGAAGTATGACGGGTATGTGGACCGATAAATAATTACCACGTTATGAGTGTCGGGTTTTGGAAAACGCTTTCATATTAAAAAAACGTAGCCATAAAAAGCGGTTGCTAAGGTTAGCAAAAAAAGCTAATGCTAACGAAAAAGTATGTAAAAATGTTGTGTTGTGTTTTTATAGAACGGCAAGAGCAAAGATATGGTCATCATCAGGCTTGTTCAGGTACTCAGCAGGCTTGTTCAACTAGATACTTCCCTTTATCACTTACGCAGGTTTAGTGTCATTGTTAACATATTACCATTATATTATAGTACCAATTTGCTAATGTCGTTCTGCAATGATATTGAAGTAAAATAAAAAAGTAAGTTTAGTTGTACCACTATCTTACTAAAACGTACTATAATATCTGTGCTTTAACTGTAACAAAGTTAAAATTATGGCTAACTTTTTACGAAATAGTATAATATTTAATTAGATTAATAAATATTGCTTGTGATTAAAGTAAGGTAGCGTTAATAGGCTCATTGGAGCCTCAGCAACGTTTTTTTAACATTTCTATGTTAGAATAAGTTTTTTCAAAATAGAGTTACTTAATGTACCTACCACTATTAATTACTTTTCATATTACTTTTCATACTTTCTTACTAGTAATTGTAATACGTAAAGGTTCATATTATTATACCAAACTGTAATGGAAATAACTCTGCAATGGCAAGCAATAAAATTGTTATTATTAATATATCTGAAAAATTCAGATAGCTGAAAGAAAGTTAATTCCTTTTTTAGATGTAAACAAGAAAACTCTGTTTACTTAACATTTTTGTGCAACTACGAATATAAACAGACGACTTACTTATACACTTGTTCGTTTAAATACGCATAGAGACGTTTACAATAAAATGTCGAGGGTTCGCGTATAAATAAGTTTCCGTCGACGCCTCCGGTCGTTTTCCGCCCTCGTTAGTTTTTTTCAAGTCACTTGCTAAGACAGCCTAGCAGTTAACAAATGTCCCCAATTCCATATGTTTTTTTAAAATTTCTTACAAATAAATAAAGGTATAGTGCTATTCTGAGGTTTGATTCAAATGATGTATCTGAAGTAAAAATTAATATTTATTACGCAAAAATGTTACGTTAAGTGACTGTGAGTAACTCTGATAAATTGAACTCTAGTGTGGGCCTATATTGTTATTTATCTCGTAAAGTAAGTAAAATATAAAATAAATTATACAACGCAAACGTTTTACGAAATGACGCCAGTATCTAATTTTCGGTCGATATGTGAGTGGGAGTAGCTTTGATAATCGAACTATAGTGTGAGCCCCAATTCAGACATTTTTGTAATTATTCTAATTAAAATACCTACTTAATGTTCAGATGAATCAAAATAAAATGCTTAGTTTTTTTTTGCTGAAAGCTAAGGCTGAAAGTTTATTTGTACAACAGTAGAGCAAGATTAAGTATCAAAGAATAGTATCTCGAAATTGACTTTAGATCCCAACTACCACCTAAAATGTACGCGTTACGTTACGCAAATATTGTTGTATTTGAGGCGTGTAGGTAATATGTGGATAATTGACATACTGCTACACAATTAGGCGGTTACACAACACGGGATTACTATTTAATTGAGTAGTAAACCGTCCTTTGTCTAAATAACAGTCTTCTGTAATTAGGCTGTGTTCAATGGTACAGTGTAACAAAGGATTAATAGATATGCTGTCTAGACTGATCAGGGTTGAAATTAATTCTAGGGGGTAGGTATTCTATATATAAATTATTCACATAATTATATGTAATGCTCAGTTACCTCCTAGATCGAAGTATTTGTTTCTAAATTAGTATCAGCTTATTAACTGAAGTTCGAACCGGTGTTCGAATTGTACTCACAAAAGTCATTTAGTAGGTATTTACGGAACGTTAGACAAAAAGACAGTGAGGTATAGGTCTATAGTTGATAATATTATCAATAGAGATTTTACCATTAATTTAATATAAATAATTTAACTACTCGTAAACACTAAAATATGTAATTAGTATTACTATTTTAATGTACAAAATTAGATATTTTTTTATTGTATCAATTTTTTTTTATTGATAAGTTGTATATATTGTTACTTTTGAACGGATATTTAGATCAAATATAGCACAATGTACAAAATATAAGTCAATAATACAAAATTAACTACCAATCTCACATCCATTTTGAGGTCTGTAACAATACGTGCGATCAAGAACGAGCGCACTTTTCATTTGATCCTAAGACTGAGGCAAGTCAGGCCTCGATTAACACCCAAACTGCCGAAAATTTTCCAATCAGCCCCTGTAAATTGGAAAACTTTTATATGCGTTCAAAAGTCCAGGTGTATTTCTATCGTTGTTCTCGGGGCCCGCAAAGTTTTTGTTCTGATCTTCTCTAAAAAACGATTTAATTAGTAGCGATTGAAAATCACGCCCGTTAAATTGAAACTCATTTGCAGAAACCGAAATTAGCGGGCTATTCTTTTGTAGCAACAAAGTTCAGTTAATGTTGAGGAATTATTACAATCTTGACCATTTTGCAGAATAGGAATTAAATAAAAGAAACGCCATTAGCAAGCAGGTATATAATGAGTTACATAATTAACAGACTCGTTTCATTGAATTACTTAAAGCTAATGTTAAATTACAGCTCAAGCTGTATAAGCATAATTTTCAGAAGTTTTCAGATTATTACATAAACAGATACGTCTTGTTTGATCACTGTTTCAACAAGAGACGATAATATTTTAGACTGAATTTCACACACAATCCATCACTTTAAAAGAAACTTGGACGGCTTCTTCGTGCTGTTCATTCTGTTTAAGTATTTTATCACTGGTTGATTATCATAAAGTGGCCTTTGTTAGGTTTTACTGTATTATAAGTTCGTTATAACATCATTTAATCGAGGGATGTTATTATAAATGTGGCGCAAATTGGTTTTTGGCTCGATCGCCATGCGTCTCGCGTTTATTACCAATTTTGGCTGGGCACATCGCCATGTTTACGCGCACTTTACGAGACTACTAGTTAAATTGATTTAGTCCCGATTTAAGCGGTGGATCAGAAAAATATATAAAACTAGCTGTTGCCCGCGCTTCGTCCGCGTGGACTCGATGATACAAAATATTTTACACTCCCGTAGCCATCCAGCTATCATGATCTCTTAGTCTACCATGTCGTAAGAAGAAGAGAGGAATGAAAAATCAAGGTCAATAGACACTCTTTTTTAGATAGGTTACTATCACCTCGCCATCCTCCTCTGGTAAGAAAATTCCGCATGGTAGTGACACCGAATCCAAAACTAAATCGTGTCGTAATATCTTTCTTAGTGATTTATTGAAGGCAGATTTATTCGTTTGTAAAAAAAACAGTAACTTTAGGTTTTAGTGTTCAGAAAAAAGTCAGACTCAACGCTCCCGACCGCAATAGATGTATGTGGTTTAGCATCCATTTATTTTGACCCTAGCCTACTTAAGGGTCGGTTTGTAAGTTACCACTATCGTAAAGTAAGTAAGACTATTATTGTAGTTTAATTTCCGTTAGTATGAGATAAGTAGTATAAAAAATAGTGCCAATTAACTTTGATCTTTCATTAGTTATACAGTTATTCAACAAAATTTCGAAAAACTGTCTGTGGCGAAAGTATCTACAAACTACTAAGCCTTAAGGTTAATAATCATCAGGTCAGTAGGTACCATAACATTATGGCTCCTGAATGTAAAAGCTTAAATACATAAATTAATGTTGTAGCATATATGGTATAACTACACGCCTAAATCTAAAGGATTTTCTCCAGGTTTCCGTCACCAGATCGTAACTTGGAGACAGTAGGATTGCCTTGGGAGTTTAAGTTTGTGGACATCAATAAAAATGCTCATTACGCTGAACAATGACCATTAAGGCGCTCTATTCATATCGCTTATAGTTAGCTGAGCTGCTAGGGTTCCATATCAGTTGCTTCAGATCTTCAATTTGTGTACGACCATAAAAATGCTCATCAAGCTGAACAATGTTCCCTAAGGTGCTCTTTTCATATCTCTTATAGTTCAGCTAAGCTAGCAGCTAGGGTTCCATATCAGTTGCTCTAGACCTTTGATTTGTTTAAGTAAAACAAAATGCTCACCACGTTGAACAATGATCCCTAAGGCGCTCTATTCGTATCTCTTTTAGTTGAGCTGAGCTGCTAGGGTCCCATATCAGTTGCTCCAGACCTTCAAGTTGTGTACGTCAACAGAAAATGCTTATTACGCTGAAATGTTACTTAAGACGCTGCTTTTATATCTCTCTTAGTTAAAGTGTACTGCTAAGGTTCCACGTCAGTTACACCGATCTTTAAAATAAGTTATAGCCTAGCATTTGCCCAGACTCAAGAGAACATGTGATCCTGTTTGACTTTCAGTAAGGTGCAAAACAAGAAAGTGTAGGTATTGGTACCTAGTACCTAAATGCAATACAAAACGCATGCACACAATGGTTTAATTTCTATGTATGGTTTGTTAAACGTCTTGCCTCTGGATATTATAACTATTAAATCATCAAAATCGCCCTACTGTTTCTCCACTAAGATCTAAGTAGTTGATCGATTAAGCATGTGTCATGGTGAACTTTATGATCATTATCGGATAATATCCAAGCGAACAGCTAGGGGCAGGAATGAGTTACATTAAACGAAGTGAGTGAGTGTAGTGAGCTTCCTGTTAATATCTTCCCAGATGACAGCCTGGGCATCTTTTAGACAAGTGTGAACTGGCAAAGCTATGCAGATTGATTCTAAGAAGCGAGTCATAATTGATGAAAAAATCGAATTGTTCACTGTAGTATTCTTTTACATGTAGTAGTCTCATCACAGACACTTCGTCGAGCATATAAAGATCGTAGCCGCATCTAGTATCAAGAGTGCCTTCCCGTCTGCCTGTTAATTAGTTCCTCTTCATAAGCCGTACACAAAAGGTAATCTGTGAACCGTGAGAATGTACAATAAATACTAACGAAGTGCCGCTAGTCTGCCCGTCTGCGGTTTGCATTTCGCCGACACGCCGCGTATTTTTAGTAGCTAATCAACATTCCCGTCTTATGCTGTGCTCATTAGTACACCTTGTCTTTAATTAAGAGCGTTTACGTTAGCGCTTTTGATTCTTTTGTTTTTACACTGCACTGAGTTGACCAGGATGACAACTTATGCCGGGTTTCTGACGGTGGTTTATCTATTCGATAGCCTTCTTTAAATGGACAGACCGTTAAACATCTTATACTTACACCGCGCATAACTTGTTCAGTCTTGCCAAGCCCAATGGTTACGTTAGCGTTATTTATGGTCGTTTTGTTTTGAATTAATGAACAAGTCAGTTGCAAAATTTTAAAATTTAAAATACCAATAAATACAAAGTATTCTAACTTCAGTACAATTAAAGCAGTCTTATTGACTGAAATCGATCTCTTCTAGTCAACTTCGGGGAACACTCAAGAACGACTGGACCGATTCAACTACTGTAAATTTAAATACTCGTTGAAGACCGCGGATGGTTTTATGAAGAAAAACTAAAAAAATACTTTATAGACATTACGAAGTTGCCAAGTCAGCTAGTTATTAATAAGGCTAAAAATAAGTGCATCTACTCTAAAATGATAAAGAGGTCAATTAGAGCTACGCTTCATCGCTCACTGATACTTGAATTAAATAATTCTTGGTATATTTAGAGCAGTAATATTATAAATTCTGAATATAAGTGCTCCCACTCATTTCGGAGGGTGCACTCGAGAAAATTACGGGAAGACCTCTTCACCTGCCACTCCCAAAGGTCTGAACTCAAATTATTATCTGCATCTTTCCTATTATGACGCTGTGTAATCCCGACGCCACTTATATTCGCCTTTGATGATAAAAGGAGAGAAAACCCAACTAATATTCAGTTAGATTCGAGTTAAGATTTGAGAAAAACCAATTAAAATTGATTTGCATACACTGGCCTAATTGCTTCATTACCAATTTTTGTCAAACGCCGCGATTAATTTAGAAATTTAAACTTCAGAAAAATTTGTGGGTAGTCAGCCAAAACCAAGTTAAACAGTGGGGTATCCTCGATAATTATTCAAATTGCTCCCTTTATATTTTTACTCAGATGTTATAATAAAAATTTAATTTCGCGTAATTTAATTCTTATCTTCTCCGGCAAGACCATATCTCAGAAGAAATTTCGTAAATTATTCATGAGGAAAGTTTTAACGGGGACATGATTTTAAAACCGACATTTGTAAGCCCCGCAACGCAATAACTTCGTTGGATTTAGGGCGATTTCGGAAACTATCTAAAAGAAGTCTTTCGGCGGTTTTACTTTAACTTTAGAATTGTTGTTTTCTTCGTAGACCAAGTTTTAACTTGATTGACTTTCTATCGAAGCGATAAATATAATTATGTAATTATCAATACTTATCTACTTATGTACAGTCCCAAGTTCACCAATTGTTAAACAGCCGGCACATCTCAATTGACGGTATATTTGACACAACTCCTATATAAAATACAGGGTGTTAGTATAAGCAGTCTTATCCTGTAAGGGGCTGAATATGACCATCAGTACCCACAACTTTTACAATGGGACTATGGTCGAAATCTTTAAAAGGAATACTGATGCTCCATACAAATAATTCTGCTACCTTGGTGACAAGCAATGTATGTTTTTTTTTTTCACGATTTCAGTGTTGACTTCATAGTAAAAGTTGTAGGTATTTATTCATTAAAACTCAATTTTACGGATTACTTCGCGATTTATTTATATTTTATTTAAAACCTGACGTTTCGAACACTTTACAGCGTTCGTGGTCACAGGGAGACTAAGGTATTATTTGTCAATTACAAAGTTTTGGAAAATTAAACTACCGTCACTCATTAATATTAATTTACGTTCCTATTTACGCAGAAATAGCTAACCGTGTCTTGAGATTTTGCACTGCGAGGTGTTGTTTTGGTTTTTGCTAGAATAGGATCCCATGCCGGTGGGACAAATCGTGATCATGTAAATAGTACCGTAAATTAATATTAAATGAGTGACGGTAGTTTAATTTTTCAAAACTTTGTAATTGACAAATAATACCTTAGTCTCCCTGTGACCACGAACGCTGTAAAGTGTTCGAAACGTCAGGTTTTAAATAAAATGTAAATTAATCGCGAAGTAATCCGTAAAAGTGTGTTTTAATGAGTTCAACAATTCGCGTAAACGTAAGAAACAAATATGTAGGTATTTATGTTCATATTCAGCCCCTAAAAGGATAAGACTGCTTTCATTAACATTCTGTATAATAGAAAACCGGCTGTTTAAAAATTATACATGTGTTGTTTGTATGTGTTTGGTGTTAATAATTTGTTAACTATTTTAATTAGTACTATAGAAGCCGGAATCAAAAGGGCTAATGCTCTCGCAGTCAGCGCACTGAAAACGTTTCAGCAAAACGCCATCCAATTAACAATGTTCAGTTATAAATACGGTAGCTGTTTCTTGAAACGTCAACTTGACTCGGAACTTCGTATGCTTTGTTAGTAACAAATTTACAAAGCGAAATAAGAAAGCAAACAAGTATAATGGAGAGTCGTAGTCATCGTTTATGTTAGCCGACTATACTGCAAACACTGTGTTCGGATCGCGTTTACAGTCAGCGCCGAGTTGGAAGTTAGTTCCACTAACATTGTGCAAATACGCATACAATCTTGTATTGCTGCTAACGTTCGGCTCTAATTCCGTGTAAAACTTTTGCACTCACGGAAATGTTTAGATTAATAAATATAATAATAAATAAAGTGTTTCAACAAACACACCAATTACCTAGCCCCAAACTAAGCGTGAGCTTGTGCTGTGGTGACTAGGATAACGGATAGAAATATTTAAATACATATAAACATCCATGACTTAGGTACAAATGCTCGTGCTCATCACACAAACATTTGCCCCTTGCGGGATTCGAACCAGCAACCGCCTGGTTTAGAAGTCCGGTGCGCGAACGACTACACCAAGACGGTCGTTTGATTGAGAGATTGTTTGTTAGTTACTAATAATAACTGTTGGTACTAAGAGTATGTCAAATATGTATTTGTGCTCTCAGCATGAATGATTAAATAGTTTCGTATACAAACACGCGTAATGAAATCAAGTCACAATTTAACAATAATCGTATACTTATTTTTCTATTTCCTAATTAATAATAGTTATTTTCGTAATTCAAATAGGTAACCTGGCGTGCTTCCGAATGTACATAATTATTAAATAATGCCGGAGCCTTAGTTTGACAAAAAAGTTTAAAACTAAAGTTCTGAATAAATGTAAGTGACTATAATGAATAAAAAAATTTTTTGACTTCACTTAAATACAAGTGCAAATAATATCTAATCGTCCTATTCTAAAATCAGACAGGTAGGTGTAATTTACAGGCCTCCTGATTTATATGCAAATGTGTTTACCTATGCGACAAGCGATGTCAATTGGAGTGGCTGGCAGCGTCAATAGAAGTGTAATATGCCTGCTGCAATCAAATTTCTGTTAATTACGATGCTATAATTATATGCACATTAATATTCCAGGCTCACTTAACGTTATCTACACGTAGGCTTGAAGCACCGATGATATCGAATCGAATACGATTGGGTCTATACAACGAATTAATTTGCTGTTAAATTCTACTAATATGTTTATATGCTAAAAGAACCATGGTGTTCTGTTCTCACACAATTTTGTATAAAAATGAACTAAATTGATTGCGCCATATTTTTAATAAGAAAGATCAATTTTATGGTAAGAAAATGTGTTCATATGAAAAAAAAAATAGTAAGATACACAAAAAGGTAACATCTTTATACTTATTGTATGATGTTTTATACTCACAATACAAGCGAAACCAGCCAACGATAAATTAAATAATTAAAATTAATAAATTGTTTTAACAAACACACCGATTCTAGCCCTAAACTAAGCTTGAGCTTGTGCTATGGTGACTAGGATAACAGATAGACATACTTATTTACATTTATGAACATCCATGACTTAGGTACAAATGCTCGTGCTCATCACACAAACATTTTCCCCTTGCGTGATCAGAACCCGCAACCGCATGGTTTAGTAGTCCGGGGCACAAACCACTACACCAAAACGGTCGTCGACAATACAATCAACAAAACGGTGACTTTATTTTCCCTAAACTGAATCGACCCATTTGTATTTAATAATATCAATTCTATTCGGCCAGTTGCACCTAATAACAATTAAATTACGGTTAACAAACAGCACGAAAGCAACCCAATCACGATAGAGCCGTGGGCCGATCGCTAAACTAGGCGATTGGATTCGAAACAAAGCTAACGAACCATCGGATCATGTAAACAGGGGCAAGACGATCGTCTTGTTTACCTTAAGAGCCTTTGCTTCATTAGGATCCAATTTACTGTCAACAAATTAATCTGTGTCCGCATTGTGCTTGCCATTTAACAGCCTTTAGTAATAAGTTTCATCAATTAGGTGTCGTCTAGTTAAGGTTTGTGTGTTTAAGATTTTACCGTTTGAGTTAGAAGTTTGTGTTCTGAAACTACACAACAAACTTTTTTGGTGTTATAGATTATTTGTCTTCCCAATTTAAACTTTGGTAATTGGTAGTAAATAAGTGTACCTACACTAAACATATTTTTTGAAAAAACAAAACACTGCAAAAATTTTATTTTTTGGAAATGGTATTTTTATTGGCTTTTATTTGATACACATATTGCTATGGTAAAAAAAACAATCCCCCTCTCTCCTTTATTTTCATTTGCGGGCGCCATTTTTAAAATGTATATAGCCTATGTCGCTATCACAATTTTGACAAATTCAACGACAACTCATATGTCAAAAACTGTCAGCCGTTTGGGCTGTAGGGCGCGCCAAACAATTATACATACATACATACTCTCGAAAAACATAACTCTCCTTTCGCAGTCGGGTAAAAACAAGCAAAATGATCACTGTAAATATTTGAGTGAACAAAAATTTTCAATAAAACTCTTAAAAATATGGAAACAACATCTAGTTATTAAACACATTAGTTTTCCAGGATAAACAAGTTAATTATAATTTTAATGCTTAAGACAAATGAAAGATGCCAAGAGATACGAGCAAACTTCGACTGCTGTTTGAAATAAACTTCAGTACGGTTTCGCGAACAAAATCTGCCAAACAGGAATACTTCGAAACAGCTAATAAAGGAAATCATTGAATAAGCCAGTTCAAGAAAGTAAACGGCTAAGCGGAACACAATGCTTCAGAAAGGGGAGCTTTTCTATTGTGAAATTTAAATTAATTGCTTTATCGCAATATAAATAAGGGTTTGAATATTCGCCGCACGGAAAAGATTCAACTGGCTGTTCATCTGATATACGAATAAAAATTTTGAATGTATAGAATAGAATGGGAGACTCTGACACTGGGTATTGATTCTGTACAGAATTAGGAGGAGGCCTTTGCCTTGCATACTGGTGCAGGGTAATACAATAGATAATTTTTTTTTGTCGACCGTCTTGGTGTGGTCGTTCGCGCACCGGACTTATAAACCAGGGGTTTTTGCTGCCGCACTCAGAGACGTCAATTGAATTTTATTAATCTTTAATTAAGTCTCGTAATGTCACTTCCTATGTCAATAAAATAGAAAATGATGGCATAAGACTTATAAAGAACTAACTTTAATTGACATCTCTATGTACAGCAGTTATTGCCCAAAAGGTATAAAATCGTTAATTGGTTGTTCCATTACATAAAAAATATTGCACCAGTTTGTACGCAACCCTCGGTGCGTAAGTATGCCTCGCACTTGTTCGGTTTTTAAACATGTACTATCGTATTAATTCAGAATTTATTTTCAATGATTTTTGATTCGATGGATTTTTTTCTAGCCACTATTAGGTATAATGCTAATAATAAAATTAAATTCTCGCCATGAATTCGGCAACAAATGAATGCAGTTTCGCTAGAAATAATTAGAATTCTTAATTCTAACGAAACGTTCTATCAGCGGGAGTTTGCTGAAGGCACTCGCTGTGCAAGATCTAATTGCTTGTCGAAATTCGCAAATTAATTTAAAATACGTGCGCGTTGAGTGAAACAGTCTTGTTTGTAGTACCTGCAATAAATTGCAATTAGGAAAGCTGTTGTGTCTTGTTATCGAGTTAGCAGCCTTCAAGCCTCTCACTGCAGGAGCTCTCCAGCGCGCCGCTGCAACGAATTAATAGCAGGAAATCACTTAATAAGTACGTTTAGATTGTTTAAATTGGCGACGCTATTTTGGGGTTACGAAGCAAGTATTTTTAATAGTCAGTTATTCTTTTTATTAAACTTGTAATTAAGCTTGATTAATAGTCGATTATTCACCAAGGAGGAAAAGTGATGTCTTAAGTCGTGGGCGTCGTGTTGAATCTCGAGCGTAGCGATAAGGATTCGAGAGCCTCGATGCGTCGTAGGAAGTGTGAAAAGCAGAGTATTCTCCTCGGGGATAAAGAGGTCTTCGTTTTGGGCGAGCTTAAATCCCCCGCTACACTCTTTTTTTAACCCTCGAATCCTTCGTTACGCTCGAGATTCAATATGACGCCCGTGACGTAAGACAACACTTTAACCCTTGGTGAATAATCTACTATTGTTGAACAGTAAGTACGTCAACATATCAATATAGAAATCCACATTTCCTATATTGTCTTGGGTCTGGGTATTGTAATACAACCGTTGTTTCTGATTTCCATAACACAAGTGCTTTAGCTACTCACTTTAGTATGAGCAATGAAAGTGTGTAGTCCAATATTTATTTATTTTCATGTACCTACAAAGTGGACTCGAAACGTAGTTTGCAAAAGCTTGTAAAAAATAAAAAAAAGTTTTATTCCAGTGTGGTGCTCTACAAAGCAGCTTAAAAAATAAAATCCAAATCCAAAGTTGCCTTTCTTAAACTCAAAAGAAACAGTCACAGATAAAATAAACGCCGAATCTTTCCTCGTAAATCTGTCAGCAAAACAATTCGTACCCTTTCACGAGCAATAAAATGCTACCAAGAACAGAGGCTACGAAAAAGTATCATAAATATAACATTCATTTATATTCGTTCAGCCGACCCCTAGAGGGAACAACTGAAGCCGCCTTGAAAAAACAATATGAAATCCCTTTCATTGTTTATATTTAAAAAGTCAAATATGTTTCTAAATAAATGATGATTATATTGATTCAACGCTGAAAGGCTCGGGCGCAAAGCGGAGCAAGTTTAAATTAAAATCCAACAAAAACCCCAATCCCTTTTTGCAAGCGATCAATTGAATGTTTCCGGCTCTTTACGTTATTGATTTTTCGAGTGCTTTGATCTATTCTAATTTCTCAGAGAGCAAGGGTGCTCACACACCACGCTGTACTTATTTATTATCAAAGCATTAATTCCATCACAGTCACGTGACTTCACAATCTGGAGTTTCATTCCCTGATTTCTTGGTAACGTTTTGATGTCTCCAATACAAAAAGATAGCATTGTGATTGAGTGTGCCTTCCTAGGGTAGCTTGTTTACTTGCGAAAAAAAATCAATCTTAAGGAATTTTCCTTCAGTATTTAGTATGCTGTCTGGGGGTATCTAACACATTGATTTTAATGTAGTTTAGTTAAAGAAAAATAACCATACCATATTATTTAGGCCCACTTGCGCACGTCCATCTAATCTGGATTTGTACAGTAAAGGCCTTAGTATATGAGTTGAAAGCCCAATGCGCCAGTCCGGAATATCTAATCCAGACTGGCGAAAACAGACCTTCCGAATTAGCTAATCCAGACTTGTGCAAGTGGGCTTTTAACTTAATTATTAGGGCTTGAAAAAGCCCGGAATAGCTAATCCGGACGTAAGCAAGCGTAGTAAATGCTAATACGAATGAAATAGATTAACGCAAGCTGAAAAGTGAACAAGTCTATCCGTAAACACGGATTAACTTAACATGTGGAAGGCGCCTATGCACGCACACGTAAATAGCTTTCGCTAGAGCTTTCCGATGAGACAGCGTAACAGATGAGGGAAATCCGTTGTTAATTACGCATTCGTGTGTAATCTTTTAATTAACTAAGTGTAAACTTATTTGCGCCAATGATACTCGTATGCTGCGTCTGTGTACATAACGTATCATCCTATAGAATCAGAAGGCCTATTCTAGTAACTAAAAACAAATAGTCTCAATCTAAGGGCCGATTTTTCAAGTGTTGAATGAAAAGTTACGAATTGAAGGTAGGTAGAATAACTAAACATCGACCTATTCAAAATGTCATTCTATTTTAAATGCCACTGATGAGGCGATGACTAAATCAGTCGTACAGTATTTTATTTTAAGAATATTTCGTTGCTGTCTATACAAAAATTAATTAACCATGACGTGTTAAAAATTATCGATACCCTAAAGAGCATCAAGAGAAAAGAAATACAATGACTGTCATTATGTTTAACAAATTTGTAATTTATATCTAAACCTTATTTTTTAAGGGTTCGTAAAACTGTTTTCGGCTTTTTTAATAATATGACTCATACCATAAAGAATGTGATACCATGATTTTTTGAAAAAAAAAATGCATTTTGATTCAAATTTTGACGTCTAATATTAAACATCGGAATAAGCCCCCAAGGTTTACTTAGATTAATTTGTTTACAATTGGTTTACCATCCGTGATATTAGGAGGCTTTGTGGTGTGTGCGTACCAAGAATCGGAGCTGGCATAGATTGGCTGTCTACAATAATGGTCTGTCTGTGGGCCGGAGTGCACAAAGAGACGGCATGTCGTGACAAGTGCACACAGGGCACGATAGGCTCGGCTCATTGTGCGCTTGTAAGTGCACATAATTGATGTCGGATTACCACAGACGCGGTATAGCGAGACATTGAATTTTGGATGATAAATTATTCAGTTGTTAGTTAAGCTTTGCTTCCTATTAATGGTATGACAATTTTGGTAAGAAACCAACAGGTAACTACTTTGGTAGATTCTTGGCAGGTCTACCAAGAATAAGCTTTGTAGTATAATTTGTTCATCGTAGGCATTTATAAATCCATGATCGTCGGTTTCATATTTATGTATATAAAGACTTTGTTCCACAAATTTACTTAAACACAGGTATACAAAAGTAAGACATGTCTAAAACTGCATATAAATAACCACCTTTTGAAGTCTGGTTATGATAAGAGTTAGGTAGCGTAAAAGACACATGTAGTCTTTTTTTAAGATAGGCAATAACCTACATTCTCCCGATTTCATGGTTATAAAAGCTAGAAAGGTAATAAAACTTTAAAGAACATCCGATTTCCTCCGCCGGCCAATCGAGTTCGAACACGTTTATGCATTTTACGAAGTTTTTTATTGAACACCAAGAAAACGGAGACTTTAGTTTTTTCAATAACCAAAAATTTCAATAACCCTTTTTCGCATTACTTACCTTGAGGTACAAAGTTGACAATAAAAGAGTGCTTTGCGTAACTTTTGCCTTTGTATTTTTTTCTATTGGTAACCCTTTAAGCTTACTAAGACCTGTGTTCACCAATTTTTGTTATTAAGGGCTCAAAAATATATCAAGCAAAACTTTTGAAATGTTTTAGCGTAGTAAAGTATCACAAGATCATCTACATAATTTTATGTTTGATACTTCAACACATTAGGTATATTGAGATCAGTGGATATAACTTTACTATAATGTTACAAATCACTTGTTCAGCACGAATAATATGAGTTGTACGCTGACTATTAAGCTACTCATACGTGGATAGAATTCATTATACACGTTATGATATTTAGCAATTAATTACTTCAATACCTAGGTACTCAATTGAATTATCGTCTAGACAGTCACGTGATCCCTGATAACCTCCAGGTATAATAGGGCAAATTGTAAAAGCCATAATTAGGTACGTTATAACAGTAATAATTATTGTCATTATAAAATATTGACATTAGATTTCTAGAGAAAAGCTATATTGCAGGATACCTATTACAATCCATTTAAAAAAGTGTTGATAAACTTTACACCAGTAAGTACTAGTGTAAAGTTTTATCGATAATTTAATTGTTTGCGTTTCATTTCAGTTATTTATACTCGTATTCAACAATGTTTGATGTAACCAAACTGAAGTCAGTTAGAAAAAACAAGGGCATGTTACTCGTCGTAATCATGATATTTTTTCTTATTGAAATTATAGTCAAACTACATTTTGATTATAATTTAATGAATCATACATTACTCGTAGCTGAGAAGCCTTTGCATCATACACTGACCATAAATGCAATGCTCGGTAATAAATTATCTTCTAGCCAGTGTCGCAGAGAAACGTTCGTCAGCCAGCCTAACGGGCGGTGAACTGCGAACCCACACGCAGCTTAACAGGAGATTATCATAATTATTATCGCTGCCAAGGGACCAGTAATAAACCTAAATAACCATTAAAACCGCATTAACAAACGATGTAAATCTCCACTGTGAAAAAGTTTAAAGATCACTACTTTACGAACTTTACTCGTATGTACGAGAAGCTACCTATAGCTATCTATATTAATTTATTGTAAAGTGACTAATGCAAATGTCCATGTAAAATAGGAGTCTTTGTAACTTGAAATAAAAATGATTAGATTTGATACAGCAAGTTATTATTGAAGCTGTAATTTAATATGAAAAGTAACATTTATCACAACAGAAGATGCATCTGTAAACTACTTACGCGCGAAGAATGCACGAACTTTGTGCTGGACGCTAGAGCGTTAAAAGCTGTTTTGAACTTACAATCCTAAGCGCCTTCTTTCGCGCGAGCAAAAAAGCAGTTTTAAAAACAGGAAGCCAACACTTCAGAGAAGTTAAGTGGAAAGTTAGCAGTCTCAGTTTTACTCTATTTATGAACAGTTTAGTGGTATAAATAATGTTCACTTTAACACTTTCAGCTACAAATTGTGGTCGACATGCCGCAATTTTTCCGGCGGGAAAAATTGAATATAATAGATTTTATAGGCTCTTTAAAGTTGGTGAAAGTGGCCGTTAAAAGTGGGGAGAACACGTTTTATCGGGAAACGCAAAAGCGATGATAATGGGGGCTCATAAAGATGTGGTGCGGTCGTCGATAGATTCCACAAGTTGGTAACTTTGGGGCAGCACCGTCATTAGAGGGCAGTAATGCGGTGCCCTCGCGATTGCTAAGGACATTATCGACGGGCCACGCGCTCGGGGCTGACTGGAATCTAATGTATAGTTTGGTCTTTAATGGGAAAATATACTTGCAAAAAAAAAAGAATTAACATAAAGTACCAATAAATAGAGTATCTTCGCATCATTATAGCCTTCTCGCTTAAGGATTCGGTTATAACATATAAATTCAAAGTTAAGTGATATACGTGTAAAAACGACGCGACGAGTCGGTTCGTTTAAATTGTGGCAGTATAGCATCCAGTGTAAATTGAAGTCAACATAGACATTTGTGTTCATCTCAGATCAAAATAACAAAATCACCTTTGCTGCGATATACGACGTTATACATTTACCAAACCATGATACACAATTCGATTCAATTCGAATTTCCGTATTCTACGAGGCAAAGAAGAACATCCGTTCGCTTTGATTCCACCAACGTATTAGCATTGGATTTGAATAGAACAAACAAAGGGATTGCTCAAGACAGTGTGCTTTCGTAGGCGATTGTAAATTCACAGTATCGTAAAAATCCCAGCTGGAGTCACTATACTACTTTTTCGGATTTTATTTAAGACCTTATCCGATGATTTACTTTGTGCGAACTTTTATGTCAACTATGTTTCAATAAGTAGGATTGAAGAACATTACGCCTTCAATAAACATTTAACTATTGCTCTTACTACACGTCTAAATGTGTGGTGTGTCTAAAGCCTTACAAATTGCTTTTTATTATGAACATAAAGAGTGCAGAATGACTTAGGATCGAGTTCACCAACACATGTTTAATATTCAAAAATACGATTTTTTTATTTCACATATTTTGTTTGGGAAGACAAATTTTTTGTCGATTTAGACATAGGTTTACCAGTTGTTTAAAAAATGGTAAACTTGGGTTTTACCCGTCTGCGTAAGGAGGGTTATGTTTTTCGAGAGTATGTATGTATGTATGTATAATTGTTTGGTACGCCCTACAGCCCAAACGGCTCGACAGTTTTTGATATATGAGGTGTCGTTGAATTCGTCAAAATTGTGAGAATGACATAGGCTATATAAATTTTAAAAATGGCGCCCACAAATGGAAATAAAGAGAGGGGGGGGGAATTGATTTTTTCCTCAGCATAGCAATATGGGTATCAAATGAAAGCTAGTAAAGAGACCAATTCAAAAATATAATATTTTTTGCAGTCTGGTGTTTTGTTTTGAATAATAAAACTAAAAATAATGGAATAAAAAACGGTAATTTAAAAAACTAAAAAATCCGACTGCGTTTCTGTGTAATTGGAAATTAAAAAACCCTAAAACAAGGAAGAGGTCATACCCGGGTTAAATTGGTACCCGTATTAAAAATTGTAGCAGTCGGGACCCATGTTAGAAAGTTAGCCGTCTCGTCAGTAGATCGGAGTAATTTGCAATGTAATATAGAGGCAGGTATATGCTCTAAATTCACTAAGCCTCCATTTTTAGAATGGGTCCCGACTGCTATAGAATGTTTAATATGGGTACCAATTTAGGGTTTTTAATTTCCAACTAAACACAAACACAGTCGGGTTTTTTAGTTTTTTAAATTACCGTTTTTATCTTTTAATAATCTTAATAATCTTTGCAATAAATAAATTTAATTAATAATCTTTAATTTATATATTAGTTTAATCTTTGCAATTAAATTACTCTGCAATGATGCCTCACGGTCGTTTTCTTAACCCAAAATTTTCTGATTAAATAAATACAGTATTTAAACGCTTATTCCTCCAACTTTAAATAGGTTATCCCTTAGCATTATTGCTGTTTTCCAAAGAGATAAAACCCGCAAACGGCCGGTCGCGGCCGTGGCCGGCTCCGTGCGAGGCGAATTTCCCTACGTATTGATAAATCCCCACAATCGTTCCGGCTTTGCGAATTGCACTTTGCAGATGCAACGTGCACCGTGTAATAAATTCCCTTTTATGGAATTATCGAACCGGATCGTTACATTTGTTGGGATATTAGATCTACAATTTGTTTTTCAGGGTTTGAGAGCAGACTGTAATATATATTTATTTTATTTTATGTTGATTTAAATTTCATCCTCACATAATTTTAGTTATTTATGTAAGAAATTATTTGCCATTATTATACGTAAAAATAAATTATTATTATACTAAAATACTATATACACATCAATTTAAGAAGTAAAAACCTAAAACAGAACTATTTGCATGCGAGTATGTCAGATATTTTAATAACAGGAAAAAACATACAAATAAAATACGAGTACCTGACTTAGGTCGATGTCCCGCGGGAAGGTGCCCATAAGGCAGGCCACATTACCCCGTTGGATGGTCAGACTGATCCGCTGGCCGAGGTATAGGCCAGCCCTCGAATCGTGAGATGCCTAAACTAAAAGTTTCGAAATCTCACGATTAACTTTATGGGCGCTTGGTCCCCACTGCTCCAAAGTACGTAAAAATTAAAAAGACATTTTACCTATTATGCTCCTTATGAAAATATTACTAAATATCAATCTCACAGAATTCAGGAATTCGGGAATATTCCAGAGGAAAATCAAACTTGAATGTTTGCAAACTCATTAACAGATTTGCGTAGGTAGTTAACTATGAAATGCGTAGGAGTCAATGTTGTAGCTTGTAGCGTTTGATAATATAAAATATTTCGTAGTAGATACTACGAAGAATATAATTAACCATTTTACAATCTACATCATCTCAAGAATTTTTATTAGACTTCTAGGGACTAATTCTGATGTAAAAATATAGTAGCTAATCTTTGTGTCGGAGCGATGTCGATATCCCAAAAAAGTGCTTCCGTATAAGTACGAAATCGGTTATGAAGTAACATGCAAGCATGCATGCAGAAGCGAATCTCTAACAGGCTGTTATGATTGTACGCTCTTGAACCAAAATGTATTCGTGTTGTACAATAAGCTGTGAATCGTAATAGCACTAAATATACAGCGTTTTGTCGAAAACCAGAGCTTTAGAACGAAGAAACTTAATTATAGCACTAGAACGACAATGTGGTGTAACTCTCTGAGGTATCAGGTGAGGCGAGTCAACGCGGCGTTGGCAAGCGCGTCACGTGCCACAGAAACGGGCTTGGTCGCGGATCCTCGCCTCGCCGGGACGGTCGGACGCATCCCAGCACTAGTGTTTGCCGATGTTGAACTGACTTCGCAAAAACACTAAAGGTTAAATGCACTTAGGGGTTGATCAAAAGAGGCAATGAGTTTTGGTAAAAAAATGGAGCGGTGTTTTTTTTTTGAAATACGTCTTGGTATAGAAAAACCGGTCAAGTCGGTCTCGCGCAGCACATGAAGGGCTCCGTACCACTATCTATATACAACAGTACATACTATATTATGACCATAACAAGCAACTACTTTATCTTAGTCACTTTAGTCTAAGGTGTTAAGTACAAAATGATCTAATACCCAAGTTCTACAACTATTACTGTTAAATAAATAAAGTTTTCTTTACGGCGAAAATTTCCCTTTAAAGGTAATGAAATGCACAATCATCGTGATTTTTTTCAGATTTTTCAAGCCAGCAGTTTAGCTTTTAGAGGGAGGGGCGTAATATTTGTGTGCAAACATGTTTTTTTGAGATGACAAAATAGTTCCCATAGAGAAAATTGTTGTGTTTGAGCACCAGAACCGGAGGTTAGAGGTTATTAACGTTTTTCAAATAACCCTTATTAATAATAAGATTAAGTAAACTAGAATCCTTTTTTTTTAATGTTGGTAATACTTCTAGAAGTAACTTTTCCAGTTTTTATGAATAAGTCTACTGCTTAAAGTTTTAGGTATAAATAAACGTCTAAGATAAATTATTGTTTTAAGTGATAAGCATTCACTTTGCAATCTAAATATATTATTGCACTTGAAAAAATGACCGCCAGAGGCGGGAATCGAACACGCGTTCCTCGCATGCCGGGCGATTGCCTAACCTCTCGGCCACCCTGGCGTTGGCAGAGCCTGTCGAAATTTTCAAGTGCTTCTTAACGCTGTATGCCGCGTTGCTTTCATCAATGTTATTGGGATTACACCCTCAACACTCGAAAGAAATACTATTGCAAGTATTTAACAATCGAAATCAAATCGCGCGGCACCCCCTTAACACATCGGTGTTAAGGGGGTGCCGCGCGAACGAAGAACTTAGAGTTGAACAGAATGATGATTTAATTAGAGCAATAGTTTTATTCTGCGCAATGCGCAAAACCATCAGTCATTTGTGTTAAAAACTGAAAAGTAATCATATTTTCTTATTTATATTTTATTCGTGTAAAAGGACCTGCAAAATATCAAGTATCATTTTAACGTTTAAATTATTGTTTCATGCGTAAAAAGTCACCAAATTTTCGAAAAAAAAATGCTCTTAGATATAATTACCTACAAGTCATGTTTATTATATCATAAAAAACTGTTTCAAATTTCAAGACCTTGTGCAAGATTAGGCTAACGTAAATAAGTTGTTTTAATGTATTTAACTAATTCAGCTCATCGTACAAGTGACTGAGAAATAGGTTAATTTTCTCAATTTCGTGCAGGACCCCCTTAATATTATGAGGCCCACTTCGGATGAGGTAATCTGGACTTGCGCAAATGGTATTTCAACTTAGATCATAGGCCTTGCGCATGTGGGCTTTTAGCTCAAATAATAGACCCTGAACAAGTTTGGTTTAGCTAATCCGGACATGCGCAAATAGGCCTTAGGGCATGATTTCTTTTTTTCTAATATTGTTTTGAAATACTCAAACAATTATCACTTTCCGTTGACTTTGTGTTTAAACGCAGGGGTCGTTAAATGTTTGACCAACGAGGTGTTTGACCAACTTAAACGTTGGTTCCCCATTGCACACTTGGCCCATTATGGCACACGATGAAATAATCAACTCACGCACATGGGCTTACCTATTTTGTCATATTTATGGTTGTCGTAATAAGATAAGGTATGTAAGATAACTTTTTTTTAAACATACAAACATACTGCATGCTTTTATTTGTATCGATAATAGAAATTCGATACCGTTATCATGTAGCCATCAGATAATCTGCTAACCAACAAATCACGAGCTAGACGTGTACGCAAGTGAGCCATAGAAGTCACGTACCCCATTTTCCGAGGACATAAAGCTTCCTAATGCGAGGGAAACTGTCCAACTCTGGCCATTCCCACACAAACTGGGTGAATATACCTATTTCTAAACTGGTTCAATTAAAATGAATTGCTCGTACAAAGACAGTAAATTCATTAAGAGTGAAAGAGTTTTCTTTTAGCAACCGTTATTTGTGGTGCTTATGCCCGGCTCGCTGGTCACCGATTTCTGCGTGAAAGTAGTCGGTTACACCTTTGCGGTAAATAAGAGAGTCCAACTATCTTAGTTCGATATAAAATCTCTTGAAAAAGTAGTTGATTTACGGAGAGTATGTATTATTTCAGCAACGTTCTAGAGTCTATTATATGTTTGTTAGGTTATACCTACAGCTTTCTTATTTAAGAATCTAAATGTTCTTTTTCTAAATAAAAAAAATGGTTTTAATTTCGTCACCGTAGTTTCATCAGGATGATCTCAAAATAAGTGATAGTGTGGTGTGTTTAATATTTGGTTATAATATTATTGACAGTCTATAGGTATTCTATTCACCAAATTAGCAGATGTGCCACCCTAATATGTTATAGTTTATTAGGCAGTTTTTCATACCTGTACCTAATTACCCTTAATTTTAACTTCTTGAAGATCATAAGTCAGCCCGCGGTCTCGTAACAGTTGATTATCTATGTATTGTGTCTGACAACATGACTACCTTCATCATTATCACAATAATACTCCACATTTCCCAGCAACGATGACGATGCCCTCAAGCCGCATAGCTGAGATGGCTTACAGCGTCAGCGCTGCATACCTGCGGCCGCCTCTGCTGACCACTCCACGGAAGATATGCAGACATCTTGCTCCAGGGATTCTATTACCTACTGTGTTATCACAAGAGGTGTGAAGATATATACACGACGGATACTATTATAACAGAAGTGCTAACATACTTCTAATTCCTATAATTGGGTTATTCGTTGTGCATTAATTTTAAGACTTACATATACGTAATGCAGACATCAAACATCACAGACACACAAACAAAGGCACCGTGTGGCTAGCATTGTTACGTAAATGTTTTATTTTTGTTGGTTATTTGTTTGTTGTGTAAAGTGTACCTTTTGTCTATTGTTTATGTTGCTATAATATATCCTATAATAAAATTCGTAAATTTAGGTGAACTTAGATCAATCATACCGCCCAAAAGGGGCAATTATAAGATTTTGGTAGCGCCTGTTAACAGTTTAGGTGTATTTATATGATGTCGCATGGTGGATACACGTAGAACCTTTGTGAATTCAGAAGACGCTTCAAACCAATGCAAGCTTCACTTATTGCGAACAACCAGCCAAATGCTCGACAGTCACTCGAGTCATAAACATCATGATATATTTACACGAACGTGCAAACACGCTCGAATCGCAGCGAAACGCGATGTTAATGGAGATGATAATTACATAAACACATTTGCTTAGATTTTGACACCCCATCTACACTTGACATCTGAAATGTCTGACGTGGATGTAACGCGAAAGGGAATTACCATCTCATCTGATACGTAACGACTGGTTTGTTCTCAAGCTAAAAGATTAACGTAGTGAAGTCGCTTCGCATATCTCAAAGTCGGGATAGTGAGACAGGTCAAGTTTAGATTTTAGTACATCGTCGGGTCTGGTTATTGCAGACAATGTTCCGTCTGTCTTATCTACTCCACAAGAAAAATCAAAATTAAGGTTTAAGATTGATAATGGTGATAAATTCTATGTGTCTCCAGCAGTATTAAGTAATAAATATACAAATAGTCTCACTCCACTTTAAAATCCACCCTTTCCCTTTTTTTTCTATACCTACTACCTACATAACAATTGATATTAATTTGACGTGAAACAGAGTAAATTAGGTAATTACACGTAAACATTGCACCAAAATAACGTGAACTTTTAATTCCTTTGCAAAATAAACAAATTAAAAGTACACCATAGTTATTCCGCGGGGCGACTTCATTAGAAAAGTTTGTTACTCTCAAAGCTTAAGCCCCACTGGTATTAATAAAGTTTTGTTAGGGAGCCGCGTCCGAGAAAAGAAACGTGTTAATTATCTGCGGGTCCGCCGCGGCCATCTGTCACGTGGCCGCCGCGGGCGCTGCGGAATAACCGTTTCTTGTAATGCCTTTTTGTACCTGCTTCTAAATGTCCATTTGGCTGCTGCAAGCCTAGTTCACAATCTCCTAAATAAATAAAGAAACTCGTGAAAACATTTAAGTTATCCAGCTCCACTCTATAAGTCAAATTTGTTAACCTCTGCGCTGTAGATAAATGAATGCATACATTTTTACATACATGTGTGATGTTCGTGCATAAAAATACTCGTATTTAAAGTAGTCAGTAATAGCGTGATTTGTCCGCCCTCAAAACCTGAAAATACCTTCTTTCTAAAAATAACAGTTCCTTTGCAGCCATAAATGTTTTATGATAGATCAAGATTATTGTGTTTTACTTAAATTTAAAGCACAATAATATACTATTGCGCTTGAAATGGTGACTTCACGAGAAGAAAAACGGACTGTAATTATCTGCAGGAGCTCTATTTTTAAATCACTCGCGTGCAGATTTCTACTCATTTTCGTTCGTGATGTAAAACTCCGCATCTTTGAATCAATCGATCAACTACACTCGACCGCTCGAAACCGCAACGAATGTCCCTATCTACTCGTCACAGAAAGCAATAAATATAATAATCGTTGAAATTAATGTTTATTAGTGAAAATTATGTCGCAATCGCCAACAGAATATCACACAAAAATAGAGCCTCAGGTCCGTCAGTTCACAGCAATCTGTCACGGGCTGGGCCGCAGGCGCTACGTATACGTTTCTTGCTATGCTCTTTTTGCCCCCTCAAAGTGCCCATTGGACTTTGATTAATCAAAAATCCGGTGCAGCAATTGTAAAACACATTTTGTTTAAATATGGAGAACCTATTTCTTGTCGATTTCCTTGACAAAGCGGATTTCGTTGATGGTTCGAAAAGTTTTAGGTTGTATTTTAAAATAGATGATAATGATGTCTTTGAGTTTTTTTTTCATATTTTATTCTTTTTGTAACTTTTACGTATAATAATATTTTTCCTACTTCCATTTTTATTGTATCAATAGTTCAATTATGTATCTTTTAAATTTAATACAACTGTATTACTGGTGCATCTTATATTTTTTTAAAAACACCTTTTAAATGTGTCGTCAGTTTAAGTTCTATATCTATAGCTCCTTTTCCATCTAATTTTGGATTGTATTGCATTAAAATCTGACATTAAAAAAAATATTTTGTATGGAAATTTATTTTTTCTTAATTTTATTCATACTGTCTACAATTTCATAAGTAATCAACCTTTAATTATACAACATCGTTCAAAAATGTGCGAATTAGATAATGTAATTTACTCATGACAGAATGTTTTATTACGCAAGTAAAAGGTAGTAATCTAAACAACAGGCACCCCATACACAGGTGATAAATTCCAGTGTTAATGCTCCCGAGCCAAAAATGAAGCAATTTGTTCCGTCGACAAGAGGAGATGAAAACCATTATTTAACAGAAAGTTTATTAACTTAATAAGGGGCGACAAAATACACAATGTAAGACAACTTCACATTTAGTTTGGCCTTTGTTTGTGAGCTACCACAATCGTGTATTCTGATTGAGGTAGTTTTCATTACGAAACAGTAAGCTTGATTTAATTGACTAGTATTCTAGTTAAGTCTGGCTAGTGAAATCTGGACCCAGCCAAACTATCAATGTAAGCTATGCATGTATGACTGTAATCTGTAAGTGTACCAAAAATTAATATTTTTTTGAAGTACGAGCACTAGGTGTCAAACTATGTATTTTTAAGGTTATATCAGTTATGCACATCATGTTTCAAGATAATTTTAACCGAACATGGGTTTAACCGAACATGGGTAAAACGTTTCAAAGTAGATTTACGTTAGTTATTTATTGTTACTTTCCAAGATGTGCAAATGATTTAAACAAAAACAGGTATTAAAATAATTAACACCTAGTTTAGTTGGTGTATTTTACTTTAAAAACCGAATTCATGGAAGGGAATTTTAAATTATTTATCCGAAATTAAAATAACAACCTTTCCCTTAAATCTCCCGGTAGCTAGCGTTGCAATCGCTTCGCTCTACAATATGAAACAAGGACGAGAGACAGGTGGAAATTAGATAATCGTTGATTTTATTACATCACCCGTCAAACGAATTACGGCAATTGATTTAGCTTGCCGACATCGCGGCCCATTTGGCAAATCCATGGAGAATTCTTAAAAGCCACAATAATCTATTTTGTTCACAAAATCAATTCAAAACTTTTGCTCAAAGTACTTTAAACATATCTAAAGGATTGAACGTAATACATGGGAATTCGTTTTGGTAAGTGAAAACAAAACAGTCGATATTCTTAAGCGTTAAGTTGCAATAAAGAAATATTCACATTAACCTCATTTTCAGCTAAAGGTACCTACTTAGTATTGTACATAACATATTCTTCAGTAAAGAAAATACGCCACAATTTTTGCTTAAAATAATCGTAAAAGCTCGGTATTTTGAACAAACGCCAGGCACAGATCCTCAAATGTTCATTGCGCGATTTACGTGCATGACTAAGTAGCCGTATTACTTTTATTACGCTTACGCCGGGCAAGAACGGGGCAATTTAGCCGCGGCCTGAGTCACCTGAGCAGCCATACTTCTGAACACCCGGTGCACTGATGGCGGTAATCAAAGAAAACACGCTAATTAAGTTTGTGCCTTCGAAATATTTCTTGCGACGTCCCGGGACTTAGACGGGCGACCGGTTTTTGGGACTGAAAATCTGGTGTAAGAGACGATGACGTTTAACTGGCTTCATTTTGTTATTACAAGCTTTTGTTTAACTTATACAGTTTGTGTCTCAAGTAGTTTTGTTAAGGTTAATCTTGTAATTTTGGACCAGTTCAGCCAAATTTCGAGAGTAAGAAATTTGCCTTACTTAGGTACCTATTTTATTTTATTCAAGATGCATTAACAGATTAAATGTAAGCCAATGTGGCTTAAGGGCTAAATTGTTACCTTACATCCTAGAAGTTACAAGTAATTGTAGTTTTAAATATAACAAAAAAAATTACCTTACAAATATGAGATACCAGCGGTTGCCCGCGACTTCGTACGCGTGGAATCGACGATACATAATATTTTATACTCCCGTCGTCATCCAGTTATCATGATCTCTTAGTTTGCCATGTCGTAAGAAGAAGGATGAAAAACCAAGGCCAATAGGCACTCTTTTTTAGATGTGTTACTATCACCTCGCCATCCTCCTCTGGTAACAAAATTTCGCATGGCAGTGACACCGACTCAAAAACTAAATTTTGTCGTACATCTTTGTTAGTAAAAGTGTAAAGGTATTTTTTTTACTTTTTAGTTTACTTTATTGGCAGGCAGTTTTATTTATTTAAAGAAAAATAGGTAACTTTAGGTTTGAGTATTCAGAAAAAAGTCAGACTCGAACCCCCTACCGCAATGGATGAATGTGGTTTAGCATCTATTTATTGTTTCCCTAGCCTACTCACGGGTTTGTTTGTATGTTACTACAATCGTAAAGTAAGTAAGACTTCTTATCTTTCAATTTCCGTTAGTAAGTGATAAGTAGTATAAAAATATTATGCCAAATAACTTTGATCTTTCATTAATAATACAGTAATTCAACAAAATTTCGACAAACTCTCTGTGGCGAAAGTATCCAGGAACTACTTAACGTTAAGGTCAGGACCATAAAAATTAGGACTCCTAAATGTAAAAGCTTAAATATCTAAATTAGTCCTGTAGCATATATGGTATACATACCTATCAAATCTGAGGGACAATCTCGATTTCTCAGATCGTAACTTAGAGACAGTAGGATTACCTTGGGAGTTTGAAAATCAGTCGAAAGTAATTTAGCATATCAGTTGCTCCAGACCTTTAATTTGTATACGTTAATAGAAAATGCTCATCACGCTGAACAATGTTCCCTAAGGCGCTCTATTCATATCCCTTATAATTGAGTTGAGCTGTTAGGGTTCCATATCAGTTGCTCCAGACCTTCAATTTGTGTACCACAATAGAAAATGCTCATCACGCTAAATAAATTTTCTAAAGGCGCTGCTTTCATATCTCTCTTAGTTTAAGTGCACTGCTAAGGTTCTACATCAGGTACTCCGATCTTTAAAATAAGTTATAGCCTAGTATTTGCCCAGACTCAATAGCTACATTATAAAAAAGTTTCATTTAAATCCGTTCAGTAGTTCCGGAGATTAGCGTGTACAAACAGACAAAAAAATTAAAAGTTGTAGATTTCTATTCTGTTACTATTTTAACATCACCCTCAATCGTGTTTTGGCAAACATACATCAATGAACAGACGCATTGGTTTTACTGTTTTATTATATGTATAGATGTATGGTATGTGTGAAGGCAATGTAGGCAAAGGTGCAAGAATAAAATTCGTATCACTAAGGCTGCGATATTTCTTCACTTAAAACCCTATGATTTGAAGTTCGTCGATCGTTGTAAACTTATGTTAAGTTGGTGATACTAAAAAATTGTGGCACCATCATGTAGATCTGATGATAGAGACCGAAGTAAACATATAAACTCCTAAAAATGAGGTATATCTGCCTGTGGAGTTTGGGTTCGGTGGATTTGTGTTCTCTGATCCAAGATGATCACAGGGTCCTGATTAAACTACGTAACCTTATTTAGTTTGGGCTCGGTTGGCTTGGTTGTCTTAAACACTTTCTTTTGTTAGATTTGTCAATGACTAAAAAAAATATTTTTAAAACGAGCTATAAACTCATTTGTTTTAAAGAATGTATTGTATTACATAACCAAAAGGTTGATTAAATATTTTTTGGGTACCTTACCGTACCTTCCGTACTAAGCTGAACACTCATACAAACATGATTTTTTTCCGTTATAAAACTAAAAAAGGTCATAATAATAATATAATGTAATAATAATAATATAATATAATAATATAATGTAGCTGTGCGCGCTCGCTCATTAACAATCATGCTTATTGTAGTTGTATAAAGTGAACTAGTAGTGTCTAGATAAACCTAACATAGGCTTTAAGACACTATTTACTAACAAAAATGTATTATTTGTATAAATAAATAAATAAATAAATAATAGTGTAAAATGTTGTATAAATAATAGTTCCCTTCGTGTCCGAGTCTGAATTGCACTTGGCTGGTTTTTTTTTTCAATTTAAAATAAGGTTCAATATCTAAGCGCTTTGTTAAACCAAAGTATTTCCAACTGCATCGAAAGAAATTCCCCATGTATTGAGATGCGGGACGCCTCCCCGCTCCGGTAGGTGTTTGCTCTCAAATCAGTCGTTTAAATAAAAGTGTTTCGTTTTTTTCCGTTCTGTCTCTGAAAATTCAATTCTCGCCGCTCCTCGAAATACGTTTAGTGACGTTTGCTTTACTCATTGTACGGGTTTTTCCAGCAGGTAATGGTTTCTAAGCGTGGAAAAACACTGATTTTATTCAATCCCGATTTTATTTGTCCGTTTGGTTTGATTTAAAACACTGAGAGGTGACAGTTTCTCTGTTTTTAATTATTTCCTACTGATAGAAAAAATACAAAATGGGTATCTATAATTATGTAGGCTTAATTCAAAAACATTAGGATGACTAAAAGACGATTAAAATGCGTTCCCTTAGAAATACGCGAAAATAAATGTGTTTATCCCTTGTAATCCAAGAAGAATGGTGTGAGATTATTATGCTTCATTTGCAAACTCTCGGATACAGGATTAACTTGTATCTCGGCGCATAATGCCTGCTGATCATTACGATGTCGCCAAGTATTTTTTATTTGTTTTATCTTACAAAATATCTCATTTTTCTAAAGTTATTTTAGCAAAAAAAGGATTACTTACTTAGGCTTGTTACAAGACATATTTTTTTAATGATTTAATTATGTATGACAACAGATTAAACAATTGCCGCTACAACATCAAATACTATAAATAGAATATAATAAATATTTAATTTATTGCCATGTTTCACCATTTCCATTGGTCGACGCATGAAATGCTTACAGAATACTAAAATGTATATTCGCATTAAAAATAAATAATTAAATTAAATTAAAATAAACTATTTAAAGGGGGCTCCCTTTAAAAAATGTTTTCTTTCGTATTTAAAACCTAATAGAGATCGTATTATAGATAATGGTACGGAATCCTACGTGCGCGAGTCCAACTCGCACTCGTTAGAGATAATAACGAAAAAGGTAAGGTACTCATAAACAGCCTCGTTTAGCTAGCCATCAAAATCATTCGTCGTTCGGCGCTCCAAAAAATTAACACGCTCAAAGGTGTTTCCCCGCGTGCATCTGATTGTGCGCTGACGCCGAAACAGCTTGATATTTGTATCAAAGCGTTGCAAACAATTTTAAAACTCCAACAGTGTACCCCTTTTACATGTCCACGAGAAAGGCAGCCGTTCTGAAGCTAAATTTAAGCCTGTACGTTTCTTTGTATTCAACATTTTGTGACATGACAGATAAAAGATGAAATGCTTACGGTATTTCGTGTAACCGGTTTGAAATAATTTCAAAATATAATTTATTTTACAGTAAGCATCAGAGTGAAGTTTAAATTAAGCAGTTAAACATTTTGTTTGATGTCTTCTTAGTTTGTTTTACTAAAAACAGTGCCTAATAATTTAATATTTACTTTCTTCGTATTTTGAACGGTCGGCTTGAAAACTGATGAGCATTTGCAATTAAGTTTAATATGGTGTAATGTAACATAGAAAATATAATTTTCATAAAGCAACCTTTCAATGCTGAGCTTTTAAATTACCGATAAAACGTCGTATCAATCACGAAACTAATTTCGTCTTGATAATCGTGATAGAGCAACAAAATAGCAATTTGCCCGACCATAAAAATAATTGAGTTCAAACTGCGTTGGAGCAATAAAAAGCGTGAAAGCAGGCCCAATAACCTTTAGGGGTTGAAACGTGGGAAAACAGCCACCTGTGAATGGTGAGGAATAGTGGAATAGTGGAGCGATTAGGTGCCGCCACGTGAGTTGTAACGACCCATACCGTTCGGATGCTCCATTAGCAACATTTTTTAAAGAGCAACCATTGCCAGGCTCTCGTTTCCCGGTGAAAAGGATCCGTTTAATACCGTTGTTATGCTGCATTTGCAAAGTGAGTGAAAAATGCAATACCGGCTGACAACATTCAAAGCGGGATGTCAGCTAATACATAAATGACTGGGACCTTATTAATACTTTCCAAAACATTTTTTTCAAAATAAGCAATTTAAAAATTCCTTTTAAAAACAAGCACAACGTTTAAATCTCTAAACTAGTGGTACACTCATCACATTAAAAGAAAGTATGAATAAAATTAACAACGATATCAAAACAGTCTTAAGATCTTAGTTAAAAATTCCCTGATTACACCAAGTACTCTCGCGCTTATTTCTATTGTAAAAATCTAAGCTTTCACTACAAAATGAAGACTAGTGTTAAGGGCATCTCTACAGTACGCCCGGGAGCAGCTAACCGTGAGTTATGAAGGCATTTTCTCCTCCCTTATGAGGAAATACAACAGTTTCAGTGCAGAGGGTCGACACTATGATTGCCCAAAGTTAAGCCTGCAACCATGACCTGTAAAACTTTCATTACAGCAAATGTTATGCCCACTAGGGGATTTGTGGTAATGGGGTAAAAAGAGATTAGTTACCTAAATATGTAGATGGCGAATCATATTCATAATTCTGTATTTAGCATGCACCGTAATCTAGTTATGAGTTAGTTAATCCGACTCTGAGTTATTGTTGTGGTTAGTTGGCTAGAATCAATTAAAATTTATTATAAGTAAAGAGCAATAGGTAATAACTAAATGGAGTTTTTTTTTAAAATGGATTACAGTAATCAGGGTACGGTAATCAAAAAACATAGTGAAAGCAGCTCTTACATAAAGATAGTCAGTTCTATACAATTTTGAAAAGTAAATCGAAGCACCAGTGTGTTTGCACAAGGAACAAGAGACAAATAAAATAGCTGTTAATTTTACCTTGCTGTCGCAGCGAGCTCGATGCTGCCGGCTCAGCATTTCTGCACCGGCGCTAATTTAATTTTGTTTGGTTGACAAAGATAGAAAACAATTGGTGACTCGTAATTAGCAGCAGCCTTCAGAAAATGTTTGAAATTTTTGTATTAATACAGCTTTTCCAATCAAATTTCACTCGTTTACCAAGGTGGTTTGTTTACCGAGTTTTTTATTTTTGCTATTTTGATGTTAGATTTTTTAAGGGGGTGCAGCGCGGAGCAATGAAATAATCGAACTTATTAATATTAGAAATTAGATCCATTCATTCCATTAAAGTTTTAGACTTGATGATTAGAACAATAGTTTTATTCTGCGCAATGCGCAAAACCATCAGACATTTGTTGTTCATATTTTCTTATTTATATTTTATTCGTGTATATTAAAAAGATGGGGACCTGCGGAATATCAATACAACCATTTTCTTGTACAAATTATTGTTTCATGCGTAAAAATCACCAAATTTTCGAAAAAAAAAACTCTTAGATGTCATTCGCTACAAGACATATTTATTATATCATAAAGAATTTGTTTTAAATTTTAACAAGACTACGACTTTGTGCAATGATCAGGCTAACGTAAATAAGTTGTTTTAAGATATTTAACAAATTCAGCTCATCGTACAAGTGATTTAGAAATACGTTAATTTTCTAAATTTCGTGCAGGACCGCCTTAAGTTTTTCAGTGATAAAATTAATTAGAGCAAGATGCTATAAAGGGATGAATATGAGTATTTGTACCTTATCTAGAAAATATTAGGGATATTTGACGGGCGTGTGAGGAGAACCTAACCTGCTCATTATGCGTGGTGCGTCGCCTCTGCTTAACAACACTACAGGAGATACTTTTAGCGTATGAAATTAAAACGCGGGGAAAATAAAGATTCCCACAAGTTTTGTGCGCGTTATATCTCAACTTTGTGGTTCATGTTTTGGAACAAACATGACTGGACTTATGAGCAATGTTGTTGTTGTGGTAAAAAATATGAGTGGAGAATTTTGATGAATCTTTTAATAAGATTGTTACTGATGTAAATATTTTGTCATTAATAGGGTTTAAGGAACTTTCTCACAAAGAATTACAATAATAATTCACTTCTTGAGAAAACAAAAAAAAAACGATATTAATAAGTGCTGCTATTATGCTGTTATATTGTCAAGTAGGTATATATCTACATTAATATTAAAAAGAGGAAAGATTTGATTGTTTGTTTGTGTTGAATAAGGTCCGAAAATACTGAACCAATTCAAATGAAATTTGGTACTGAGATAGTTTGAGGCCCTAGGATATTACAAATATTTAAGAGAGGCTCCCATACAACAAACGTAATTTTTTCGCTGTTTTTAGCTTGATATTTATAATGGCAATAAGCAGACGCTTGAAATATTCACAGAATATTAACTTGTAATTTACTTCAAAAATAAATAATTAAATTAAAATAAAAAAAGGGGGGCTTCCATACATTTTTTTAAAAGTAATATAGTATTAGTGTCTAATGTTGTGATAATGATACGGAACTCTTCGTGTATGCGGCCGACTCGCACTTAGCCAGCATTGTTAGACACGCGTGTAGTTTTTGTGTATCCGGGAAAGGTTAATTTTTGTGTAACTAATTTTACTATTGAATTCGCGTCTGACCCCGACCTTCTTTTTGCCTACATACAATCGCCAATAACAACAAAACACTAACGATCCTGAGGCGATGTCCGATAGAAGCAATTAGGGAACGCATCGGTTGCAATATCGGCGCCGTGTAGGCTGGACCGTGATCTAATATGCATCGGCAGACGCGCGTCTGCAGCGGGCGTAATACGTAATTAGATGCGAATGCTCGGAGGGCGCTCGCCCCATGCATTATGTACGACTCTAAATTGAATGTGTTCTTAGTTTCGAGCGATTTCATAACGATAGTAGTCATGGTAGCAAAGATCGAGCTAAGTAGGATACGGTCCATGACCTCTTATCAACACCTCCCTCAATATTCTATCGAATAACATTTTTGTAAGAACGTACTATTCTCACAGCAAACATTGGTGGTGATGTCTGTATTACAACCTTACTACCAAACGTTATTAATAAGCACACACAACGCCAAAGTACCAAATGCCACTAAAGCATATTTTCCGAAAATTTATTCAGCTTTTTTACTTACCAAATTACAACACCAGCAACTTTTCGTGTCGCATGATTTTCAGTAATGCTCTTCTCGTAAAAAGTCTATCTAAGTTTTTAAAAATATTTGAGCGCAATGATTCGTAGGTCGATGTTTCATTACCTTAATTCTTCATAAACAACACGATGTTATCCATGCACGCTTGACCTTCTTCTTACCTACTAATAGTAAATGAATGGCACTACCTATTGGTGTCCAAATGATACCCGATCAGCCCAATCAGGCAATGGGTGCAATATCAGTTTGCCAGCCCGGACCCGATCTAATATTCATCAGACGCGTCTACAGCAATCCTAAATCCATGATTAGATGCAGATTGTAAACTATACCTCATTCATGTTGAGGCTATGGTTAGGCGTATGTTATTGGCGCTTAATCAGTTTAGCTATTTAGAGTTAGAATTAAAAGTCTTTTGAAAAAACTTGATGAACAGAGTCTGTCCTGCTACTATTACACTTGTATGAAACACATATTGCAATGGCAGGCTTCACGACAAGTGGAAAATAAAACTGTAGGATTCCGTAGTTACCCATCTCTATATCCAATACCCTATTGAAAAATTACAAAGCTATTGATGTAGTTCAAATAGAAAAACGGAGTTTAACGCATAAACTAACTTACTTTAACCATCTTTTGGAGACACTGTCTACTTTATTGCCTCATCCCGCTTCGACACTACTTAAACATAAGGCGGCCTATATTAAGAACGTTTTAACAAGGGTATAAAAATTCAATAAAATGTAAATTTCCTTTCCCTGTGTCTGAACGGAAACTTTTTTAAAGGAAGAACGAGCAATTGATGGAGCTGATACTATACAAAGCCGGCCGTATTACGAAATTATTCGGTAACTTGGATTGGTCGCTTTTATTTCTACACAGACAAATATTTTTTGAGAGCAACCACATCCAATGTAGCGACGGCACTTGCTGAAAAAAAAACTTCTTTGACTGAAAACAGAGGCCCTACTCCTGTTGACGATGTCCGTATTTTTGAGTCTGGCCATCACGATTTTATAGGCATGTATACCATATATATGCTACAGCATTAATTTAGGTATTTAAGCGTTTACATTTAGAAGTCATAATTTTATGGTGCTGACCTTAACGCTAAGTAGTTCGTGGATACTTCACCACAGACAGTTTGGCTAAATTTTGTTGTCAAAAGTCAATTGGCAATTTTTTTTTATACTGCTTATCACTAACTTACGATATAGGAGAAAGGGTAGGGAGGCCTTTGCCCTGCAGTGGAACATAATAATAATAACTTTACAAAAGTAGTAACTTACAGTTTTTTCACAAAAGAATAAAACTGCCTTCAACAATGTTAACTTAAAAGTAAAAAAAAAACCTTTACACTTAAGTTACAAAATTTCGTTTTGAAGTCGGTGTCACTGCCATGCGAAATTTTCTTACCAGAGGAGAATGGCGAGGTGATAGTAACCTATCTAAAAAGGGTGCCTATTGACCTTGATTTTTCATTCCTCTCTTCTCCTTACAATGGTAGACTAAGAGATCATGATAGCTGGATGACGGCGGGAGTCTAAAATATTTTGTATCATCGAGTCCACGCGTACGAAGTCGCGGGCAACAGCTAGTGATATAGTAAACATGACTTGTAGATAATGATATCTAAGAGCATTTTTTTTTGAAAACTTGGTGATTTTTACGCATGAAACAATAATTTGTACATGAAAATGATTGTATTGATATTTCGCAGGTCCCCTCCATTTTAATTTTCACGAATAAAATATAAATAAGAATATATGAACACTTTTCAGTTTTTAACACAAATGTCTGATGGTTTTGCGCATCGCGCAGAATGAAACTATTGTTCTAATTAAATCATCAATACTAATACTAAATACTAATAAGTTTGATTCTGTTTGAAGATAGTTTAGACTTACTCGGCTTATTTCGCGCTTTACCCCCTTAAGGGGTGATTGTGCTGCTATAATAGATCAACTTTTACTACGGGGCCAACATCGAAATCACTGAAAAAATTGATTAGTTTTGTAGGTAAATAAGTATTCGATGTTGAGCGCATACTAAAAGTGGTTGCATTCAATAAGTTCAAGCACCTTCAAACACAAAATCAGCGAAAAATACAACTTTTTATTTTCGACCACTAATCAGTTGTTACTACAGTCTTTATATGAAAGTCGTATTTCTTTTTAGATTTTGATGTTGGTCCCAAAGTAAAAGTTGTTGTATTAGAGCAGCAGAAAATACAGTTGATAAAGTAAGACCTTATATGATTGAGGCCAAGCATCTCAAAATACGAGCTAATTTAGAATACAATCCAGCACACCAGGCACCTGATGATTACAAAACAAGTTTTGCTCAACTGTTGAAACTTTGCCTCTCGTCACTAAAGGGCGGTTCGTAGTAGAGACGCCTCGTCTTTCTAACTTGATAACTAGGAGACTGAATACTGTTACTGCGATTGATAGATTAACGCCGACTTCTTAATGAATGTAAGTGAATAAGTATTTTGACTTAAATATTTAACTTATTTTAACAAGACTTTTAAAAACTGTGGTATTTGAAAAGGTATGCTTTAGATAGATACATTTTATTCAGTTGTCTTTCAAACCTTTTTATTTCAAAAAGCAACTGGAGATCACGATTTCTGATAAGTCTTATCGAGCAAGACATGAAATATTTCCTAACTTTTTATACTGAGTACTTTTAGGAATAAAAATAATAAAGAACAAAAGGCCTTTTACTTACATTTAAAACAATAAATGAATCGGATTATTCAGATTTTCCTTGATGTCCGTATTTCCCTTAGCTTTTTAATATCGGCACCAAGAAGTAAACTGATTCATGTTTATTTACATTTTATAATTTATTTTTTATTACTTTAATACTGAAATCTTTACTAAGGCCATTTTTTTTTTATTCTAAGTGAACTTGCAATTTAGGCGTTAGGTTTTGTTTGATAAATAAATAAGAAAAAGCTTTGTCGTTCCACACACTGGGAAACGCAGACAAGAATAATATTTACAACTCGAGTTCTTTTTCATGATACGTAGACAAGGTTCCTCCGAACAAAGAAAATGTACTTCAGAGGCGAGTAGGGACTAATTATGGTCACCACGACGCCCCTCTAATTTTGATGCATAATATCTCCCTTCATAGTCTACGCATTGTAGGTACGCATCGTGTACCTAATAAAAAAATATATTAAAAAAATATATTTTGGTTTAATCACGTTCATATTAGTAACAATTTGCTTAAAAACTATGTTAGTTTAGTCGGACACATTATTACTATTAATCAAGCATTACTATAACAAAATATTTTGTGAAAATTATTACAAAGGGTTTTTACAGTTATACTAAAAATCAGGAGGTGCTTGTGGCGCAGTGGCGGCGGCGCTTTGGTAGTGATACCAATAAAGTTAAGCAACCCACGGCGCGGTCGTGATTAGATGGGTGACCATTCCGACCATTTAAGTGACGTCAATGACAAGCATCTCCGTACTTCGGAAGGCACGTTAAGCAGTTGGTCCCGTCTTATATCTGTTGGTATTAGTCGTTAAGCCTAGTCAGAGGCCCTAGGGCGGCTTGATAACACCTGACAGTAAGGTTTGTCACTTGCCTTACATACACTCCTCCACCAATCCGCACTGAGCCCGCGTGGTGGAGTAGGGTAGAGTGGGTCTAGTTGAGCAATTTTTGACTAAATGTGTTACAGTTAGAAAAGTATCTGATGTAGAGATATAATGTTTGCACCGTTTTACTAGACATTTATTCTAGTTATAAAGAAACCTTCTATTGTCTACCAGGTATTTTTAAATTTAAAGATATTTCAAATTTTGTGACAAATGTCAACGTTGCTCAACATGCCCCTATGGTGGGGTAAGTTGAGCATCGATATGGGGTACGTTGAGCAATGATTACTTTAAGTGACTTTATGATATGAATAAGTTTAAATAAAACAGTATTAGTGTTACATATTTATTTATTTGAATATTTCACACATTAATAATCAGACTTTGGTAAACATTAAACTTAAATACAGTAGAAATTAGTTTAAAATCTTATATATCTTTCTTAATTAAAATCGCATTAGAATCAACAACAAACAAAACGAAAACCATATTTGTACTTATGCGAAATAATTTAACAACATAATATAATCATTCAAATCAGTCAAAGTATGGCAAATAGTATAATAAGAACACAAAACAAGGAACTTAAAGAATTAATCATCATCATCACTATTGTAATTAAGACAAACATAAGTCAGACCAACGTTTTTTGCTAAGCTAACTTGTGCCCAATTCTTGCAAGATTGATGCCGACCCCCTAGTAGTCTTTCTCTTATAAGTTCGCATCCTAAAAAAATAAAATAATCAAATGTATTATACTTTCAATCAGTTATTATGACGGGGTAAGTTAGGCAATTGTTGCCCAACTAGCCCCATACCTACTTTTTGAAATAAATTTTAGGTTATAAGAAAAACAGTACAAACTGCAAACAAAGTGTTGTTAGTTATTGAAACTAGAATAATTAGAAAACCTATTTGTTCTTACTTGATATTCGTACATCCAAATTATTGTTGCGTAGAAAAAAAGCAACGAAGCGAGAAATTTTAACTTTTTCGCCGCAAAAACAATAAAGCGTCCGTGTGGCGCACTCGTGCGCCGGCCGGCAACTGGTCACTACTTGTTGATTCCCTCCCCGCACCCGCACCCTACCGCTCATACAGCTGAGAACTGTGCGTTGCTTAGTTTCCGAGATATTGCGATTGCTCAACTTGCCTCGTTGCTCAACTAGACCCACCCTACCCTATGGCTCGTACCTCCTCATAGTTGAGGTGAGGCCTTTTCCCAGCAGTTGGATCTATATAGCCTGAATTTACTAAAAATCAATAACAAAAACATGGAATACCTTAGGCAAAAGCGAGTTGTACTCGCGCACTGAGGCTTCCGTAAAAACAAAGTTTTTTTTCCTACGATGTGACCATAATTTGCGGTTTTCGGACTTTTTCAATTACTACTTGTGCTGTAAGAATTTCCTTCAGGCCTCTAATTCTAGGCCTTTGGAAAGTACCCTATAGGTTTTGATTTCCATGTGAAATGTTAGGAAATACGGCTAAAATGGAATCTTCGGTTAGCGTTAGCTACGAAGTTTGATTTATCCACAGCTTCAAGGGATCGTAGCGCGATCCATGCGTTCCTGAAAAAGGGTGTCGACAGACAGACGGATACACGGACAGTAAAGTGATCCCAAGGATCCTTTATTCCTTCTTAGGTACAAAACCCTGAAAACTAGAACGTTTAAGCGTATTTACATAAATTACATCGTGGTACAGCGGATCCTAAAACATGTTTACCACTACACTTATAAACATCGAGTATTGTGTTTATCACAGAACAGAAAAAACGAGTAGAAATAGCATCCTCGCCTATTAGTATGAAAACCAGTGTAACCAAACTAACACATTTGTAAGAATATCACATTATGATCCACACAAAAAATATTGAGTTGTAATTAGTAATTTTGAGCGACGACGAAAGAGCTTAAAACACAAATTCGATTAAATGAGTCCCATCTTTATTACTAAGCTTATAAGTTGTGCTTTCCTGATTCGTATGTGCTTTTATATTTTGTTATTCTACTCCCTACTAGATGTCACTTTTTTGACATGCTTTTCCCTATTACGATGCATTAAGGTCCATAATTGTGGCTGCCGCTCCTATTCCTTGCTTTAAAGTATCAAATAGTTTTGCCACCCAACGCCAGATGGAGACACAAACTAGAGAAGTTTCCTGTCAAAATTAAGGATGGGGCATACATACACGATAAACTGAACAAAAAGTATCGATCTAGCTAGATATCAAATTTTGTCTCGAAAATAAAATTTATGCCCACATAGGCATACTTATATATTTATGCTCACCCTATACTCGTATCATATTTATGTTTATAAAACGAAGTAATGTTCGTTATACGAGTTATTACGAGTTAAAACTAGGATTATAAGGTGTAAATAGAAACTATAAGGTGTAAAAAAAAACTAGGATTATAAGGTGTAAATGGAAAGTGAAAATAAGAATGAGAATCCGAAATTTGCACGGACGAAGAAAATGCTGGTGTGAGTGTTAATAAGTATTGTTAACCCCCGACGTAAAACGAGAGCGTGGTGTGTTATAAGTTTGACTTGTCTGTCTGTTTGTAGCATCGTAGTTCACGAACGGATGAACCGATTTCAATTTTGTTTTTTTGTTTATTTGAAAGATCATTATTCGGGAGTGTTTTTTACAACTCCCTCAATATGGGTATCAAATGAAAAGGCACGTCAAGTAAAATACTATACGATATTATTAATTTCAAAGAAGCCGCAATGGCCGCCACCTCAATGCATTTTTTTCACAACTCCTTCAGTAGTTGTTTCATTATGAAAGGCTTGATAAGTAAGGTGCAATATAAAAAAGTCGGTTCAGGCGATTAAAAAATATATATTATATTTTTTTTTAAACCGCCAACGCAACAAAGAACCCTCGACGCGACATTATAACGCTCAACCTTATCGTGTCGTATTATTTTTGACTTTTTAAATGTTCGCTTTTTATGTCAGACATATGGACATGACAAAACTATAAGATTATAGTTTTGTCATTTCCGTTCTGTCTGTCTGTCTGTCCGAGGTTTTCATTAAAACACAATTTTACGGATTACTTCGCGATTTATTTACATTTTATTTTAAACCTGACGTGACCACGACACTTTACAGCGATCGTGGTCACAGGAGTCTCCCTGGAACCACGATCGCTGTAAAGTGTTCGAAACGTCAGGTTTAAAATAAAATGTAAATAAATCGCGAAGTAATCCGTAAAATTGTGTTTTAATGAGTTCAACAATTCGCGTAAACGTAAGAAACAAATATGTCCGAGGTTTTGCTAAGAGACCGTTAGTACTAGAAAGCTGGTATTTTGTATGTAAACCAATTACGACGACAAAGTAATGAAGTAATTTTTTTAGGGTGAGAAGTGTGGGGTATCTTTGAGTAGGTATTTGATAATGATTTCGGGGTTTCTAACACAATCTTTCGATTTATTGCTACATTTACGAAATATTAAACTTTGAAGTGCAACTTTTTGGTCCAGTAGGGCGTCCTAAAAAGTTTTAAAAAATCATGATGATACTGCATTTAATAACCTTTAAAGGAAAACTATAGCGATTAAGATAATTTTATTAATTTAGCAGTAATATTCGTAGAACTTGTGTGTTGGATAATTTTGTACTAAATTCAAAATCCTTAAATTCTCTAAAGTGACTAAGACGAAGTAGATAACGACGATAGGAAACTCTTAATACGTGAGTCCGATTCGCACTTGGCCGGTTTTTTCTTATTACGGATTTACGGATTAATGTCACAATTTATAATTAAAAAAATAACCTAATGACATGTAGCGAATCCTTTGATAATTAATTAGTTACCTAGCAGTAAAGTAATCCGTGAATTGTGTTGAAAGTAGTGAGTAGTATGAAAATAGTTCCAATTTCATTAAAAATAAACTTATCGATATTTTAACGTTAAAATATCGGATCCCTAAATGAGTAGCGTGTGTGGAATTAATACGGAATTAGATAACGGTACAAAATGTAGTTTAGACCTTATCACCATTGTTGTGGATTGGTTTTAGATTGTAATTTTAGCCGATTGCTATTAAGTGCACATTTTCCAATTTCTATTCAAATAACGTGATAAATTACTTAATTATGGTATGTTACTCCTCTTTTTGATAAATTTGTTGTTTTACTGTTGTTATTCCGCACAAAAATTGTACAATTCAGCGTTTTTTAAGATTTTCGTCAATGTTTGAAGGCGTCAGCATTCTGTCGCAACTGTCGCCGACTAAAGCGCGTGAATGGGGGCGGGGACATCACATGCGCTAAGCTCATCGCATTTGAGATACGCGTATCACGCCCACTTACGATTTCTACTCGTTTTTTCTGTTCTGTGGTGTTTATTAAGACTGCTTGCCACATTCACATACCTTACCGTTAACCATTCATGGCCTAAGCAAAACATAAAGCTGGTTGTTAGCTTAGCACCCTCGCGGCGTCGCTGCAGCAGTATTTTCTCATCGCACCAACAAGATTGAGCTGGAGTAAGGCGGCGATAACTCACGGTTACGCCGCCCCAGTAATCTCGCCTGGACGCCGTAATCCGCAGTCCGTTGTCTGCACGCCTTGTAATGTTTATCACGTTTACTTTACCTGTATCATAATGTAGCTAGTAATAAAAACTCACGGGCAACGTTAGGTAAAATTTTAAGTACGACTATTTAGCCTGGAGTTGACCGGCACATGTTTAATTTTTAATCAACCGGTTTAGCATCATTTGACATATTTTGCATGGGAATTCTGTCAAATTAGCCGTCAAACGATGTTTACCGCCCGTTTAATAGTTGGTGAACGCGGTTCTAAGTGAGTTTGTGCTCGTTTAGTTTAATTCCATTTGCAGCTTTGTTGTTTGGTCGTTTCAACTAACTTATATATTTCTTAACGATAAAACTAAAAGCTGTCAATTGTGGTGCGATGGCTATTACTCTTCAACAAGGTATTTTGTACCTAAATTGAATTTAAAAAAATGTTCTAATACGTTCTTCTATAATTAATATGTCTAGTAAGATATAGTCTACCTTCAATCTCCTAAAAGTATAGTCAATTTGTCATATTTATTCAGATAACGAAATCACAATAATGTTAATATTTGGCAACGTATCATCTTTAGTTAAAATAGTTCGCGCAAGGGATGAGATGTGTAGTCTCAACACAACGGTACTCGTAAGTATGTATGTTGATGAGTTTCGTGTTGTGTTTGTTATTAAAACTCCCAAACATATTTTTCAATTAAACATTTTAAAAATACGGAGGGCAAAACGGCGCATCAATACATTCAGGGCGCCGGCTGCAATAATAATGAAAGTAAAGCAACATGCACTGAATTTATTTTCCAATTCAAAGTTCATTCAGAATTAAGTTCGCTGCAAGAGGGAGCCGCCCTGCAGCCAAATGGAATTGCCTTAACTCTGCACCTTGCAGACTGAGGAAGTTCATCTTGCGAATATCCGATTGCCTACTTGCCTAAGATCCTTTTTAGTTTATTAGTTAGGTAGAGACTTGCACACAATAATTACAAGTAGTAACTTTTAGAGGCTATATCAAAATGTTGTCTGTCTACAATGCGATTTAATTACAGATGTTCCTTGTTCCTTTTTGCATTCTGGTCGATTCAATTCACGCAGACTTGAAATAATATAAGTTATTTATGCCTGTATTCTAGGATCTTTGACAGTGCGGTTTATCAATCTCATAGCCATACAAAATGCATAGACTTATTGGAATAAATGAATTTTGACTTTGAGATTGGTAAACATTGTAACCGCTGCTTAGTTATTATATGCGTTCACTGGTTGCCGCAGAATAAGTAGGGGATAATATTGTAAATACAGTTTTATTCAAAACTTTACAGTGTGCCTCATTCATAATCATTTTTTGAAGTAGCTTATACTACATGTCACTCATTCTGTTTTACACTCCACCATTTTGTGTTTACATTCATTTAATTAAGCTTTAAAACATGCAAAAGCAATATTTAGCAGTGTCTCGCGTCGCCGCCCCAGTACGGACTAGAAAACAAATAATGAGAATGACATTTGATTTCCCAGCACACCTCGTTAGTGCAGTTTAATGCGGCGCCTGCAGCGATGCTCGTTTTATTATGCCAACGGGCGGGCGTTGTAATATTTTGACTACGTCACCGGTGGTGACACGATGCATATTTAAACAAAGGCGTTGCGAGATTCCAGCGAAATTGTTGCGCCATTAAGGATGGAGTGCTACGACACGCACCCGGCAAGACGGTCACACTTCTCTTTCGTTTTTAATTTGTGACGTAAGAGCCGGGGCGGACGAAATTTTGGCGCTATAAAATTAATTATGTAGTAACATATAAATAAAACAGCGTTAGTTAAATGACATGGATTTTACTATTGCTTGTCTCGAACTGGATGACGTAAATCGGGTTATCCCGGTTAAGACTAAGATACCTAATGATTATTTTCGTAATCAATGGTTAAAATTTATGCTTTACCATTTTTACTTCATGGCGTATGCACGTTCTTATTTATTTCTAAATTCATAATTCAATATTTTCGCTATCGTATTCGATAATCCGTGCGCAAAATTAATCATTAGTAGATAAGTATTAGTATTAGATAGGTATAGTTAGTAAGAGGTTTTGTAACACTAACCCTATTTGGATCTTTGTTGTCTGATTGAATACATAAATATTTATTACTATTTATTTCATTCATTATAATCCCACAACGGAAACGATACTAAAAAAACAAATGTTCTAAATATTTGTCAAAGTTACGGACAAAAGTCAGTAAGAATCTGTTTGCAAGTAAACTTTCACCCCTCATTTCTCCGAAAGTGAAGTCATCATTGGGAAAAAATCGCAAGATCTTTTCAATGCCGGGTGCCTTTGACAGTCGGGACACATCGCGACCTGAACGATTTACATATTACGTGACAGTTTTGCGAAGCTCACCATTGACTCCGAACTGATAAACTGAAGACGATATTGTTTTTCGAATGTAACGCACCATTTCGTGAGCCCTCCAATGTGAACTGAGTTTTTATTTCGCCCTCTGAAAATTCTATGAGCGAGCGAATTCCGTGCCCCGTTCACGAATAACATTTCCATCTATGGATACGCGTATGTTACGGTAAAAAACACATATTCAGCACAATATGGATTTACCGAACTTTTCTTCGGTTTTTATAAGAGTAACTTTCTTTTGTTTATTATTTTGCTAATTCAACTAAAATCCATACGTATGGAGGTTATTTTAAGTTAAAACAGCTAATCTCATAATACACATCCAGAAATCAATAAATTGTTGCAATAAAAGTAAGTAACATTTTGGGCAGGAATAAATAGTAGATTGTTATACAAGGAACGAAAGTGACCATTCCACTCGAGAAGTTTCTGGCCAATATTAGCTCGAGAGTGGAATGGGTGCTTTTACCCGAGTTAAACATACTATTTTTCATTTCGACTGTGAGGAAATCGAGGGTATCGATAGACTATCGATAGTTGAGGCAAAAGCAATAGTATCGATAAAATATCGATAGACTGTCGATAGTTTAGACAAAAGCAATAGTATCGATAAAATATCGATAGACTGTCGAAAGTTAAGACAAAAGCAATAGTATCGATAAAATATCGATAGTGTCGGTAGACTATCTAGTTAAAGCAAAGGCAACAGTATCGATTAAATATCGATAGTATCGATAGACTATCGATAGTTGAGGCAAAGGCAATAGTATCGATAGTGTCGATAGTTGAGGCAAAGGGAATAGTATCGATAGTATCGATAGTTGAGACAAAAGCAATAGTATCGATAAAATATCGATAGTATCGATAGACTATCGATAGTTGAGGAAAAAGCTACAGTATCGATAAAATATCGATAGACTATCGATAGTTAAGGCAAAGGCAATAGTACCGATAAAATATCGATAATATCGATAGACTATCGATAGTTTAGGCAAAAGCAATAGTATCGATAGACTATCGATAGTTGAGGCAAAGGCCATAGTATCGATAAAATATCGATAGTATCGATACACTATCGATAGTTTGGGCAAAAGCAATAGTGTCGATAAAATATCGACAGTATCGATAGACTATCGATAGTCTAGGCAAAAGCAATAGTGTCAATAGAATATCGATAGTATCGATAGTCTACCGATAGTAATAATAGTATCGATAGTAATGATAGTATCGCTCCGTTAATATAAATACTATCGACACATAGCAATACTATCGATAGTATCAAAATTCAATACTTAAATCACTATCGATAGCTGATACAGCTCTGACTATTGCAATAACTATCGATACTCTCGATAGTGGCCTTTTATTCAAAAGTAGGAGTGGAGTATAAAGTAGGAGGGAAAAGCTATTTCCCACCCGGCTATCTACACATGAAAGGTTAACTTTCCAAACAGGTGAGATGAAAATATACTTAAACAATACTTTTGTGGTTCGTACCTCAAAAGAAAAAATTGGTCAAGTGTGAGGTGGACTCGCACACAAAAGTTTCGTACCATTATATACTTCATATAATACCCACTTTAAAAAAAATATTCTTAGGATTTTGAATTTGGTATAAAATTATCCAACACCTAACTTCAATGAATATTACTGGTAAATTAATGAATCCTAACCGTGTTTTGCTTTAAAGTTTGTGATATGCACTATCATCATAAATTTTCAGATTTTTCAGGCCAGCAATTAAGATTTTAGAGGAGGGGGATGCCCTGGACCTAAAACTTGCATTTTAAAGTGAAATATTTCTTAAATGTAGCAATAAATCGAAAAATAGTTTAAAATACCTACTCAACAATACCCTACACTACAGGGTACACGACGCAAATAAAAACAACCCCTCTTCACATACAGGTGACCTACCCTACCCTACAAAAATATTTTCTAAAATTTTATACATTTTTACACCTACAAAAATACAGCTTTCTGGTACTAACGTTTTCTTAGCAAAACCTTGGATAAACAGACAGACAGACGGGCATGAGGAAACTATTAGGGTTCCGTAGTCCTGACAAGAAACAATTATATATTATATTTGACGACCGTCTTAGTGTAGTCGTTCGCGCACCGGACTTCTAAACCAGGCGGTTGCGGGTTCGAATCCCGCAAGGGGCAAATGTTTTTGTGATGAGTACGAGCATTTGTACCTAGTCATGGATGTTTATATATTTAAGTATTTCTATCCGTTATCCTAGTCACTATATCACAAGCTCACGCTTAGTTTGGGGCTAGGTAATTGGTGTGTTTGTTGAAACAATTTATTTTATTATTTATAATTTAATGCCTACCATATGAATTAGTGGTGGTTAGGAATATTCGCGATATAATTTAAATCGGGTTTATGCTTTGTGTTCATACGCTGATGCTAGAAATAATTATTCACTTCAAGAGATGTTGCGTGAGTCAAAATCATGACTTATTTCGTTAATCATATTCAAACATGCCGAGCCACCAGGACACAGAGCGTGGCATGATTAAATTACTTAACGTAAAACGCTGACAACATTCCTACGCTTTATAACCGAAAATTCAAGTACAATCAGTATCGATAATTCATATTAATTTAATTTCTAACGCATCACAGGTAATTGAATAGCTCTCATTCTCTCTATGCAGTATGGTATCGAAATATGTTACCATACGGTGGACGGTGGTTTTGACGACCGTCTTGGTGTAGTCGTTCGCGCACCGGACTTCTAAACCAGGCGGTTGCGGGTTCGAATCCCGCAAGGGGTTAATGTTTGTGTGATGGGCACGAGCATTTGTACCTAAGTCATGGATGGTTTATATGTATTTAAGTATTTCTATCCGTTATCCTAGTCACCATAGCACAAGCTCACGCTTAGTTTGGGTGTAGTTAGTAATTCGTGTGTTTGTTGAAACAATTTATTTATTTATTAATAAACACATTGTGTTACCCACAGTAATCTTGCAGGTGGATAAACTGCTTTACGATGAAACATGTATGGTTCTCAAATCTTGCGAGAATCATCGACGGCTTTTCTGCGCTACTGACGTTTACTGGTAGCCACATAATATTGCTTACTATACTTATACGCTAACCTACGCACCTGACAGGCCTATAATTACAAATGTTATTCTGATACGGTTATTCTCTATGGCTTTGATGTCGAAGACGCATTTCTCACGAAATGGATAAAATAGCTACCAACATTATCAAGTAATTTTGAAATTACTAGCTACTAATTTAGTTAAATATGCCAAAGTTAGGCGTATACAAAAAAAAGTTTTCTTTCAGACGTATTTTATATTATTATAGCTTGCTGTAAATAAATAGTAAAAAATAATTCCATAGAATCTTTTATATTCGACATACTCATATATTTTTTTAGCATATTATGCGTATTTATATATTTATATTAGATTAAGTTAGTATTCACATATTTTAATTATATTTTTTATAGTCTAATAAAATTATAAATAATTTTACTGTAGCACTGTCAATCACATTTCTTTCTTTCGTAATTTCCTACTAAACCCATTGAATTCTTTCTTCATAATCTAAAAGTTTGACTAGCAGACAATGCTTTTAGCAGTAAGACTACTTTTTGTTAAGTTTATTTTTGTGCGATAAAGTTTTTAAATAAATAAATCTTGACCTGGAGGTTACTGGTTTTGTAAATTAAACTTTACACGCAGATTCATGTGAACATGTAATTTCTCTGATCAAAATGATATTGTACGAAACTGTTTAACTTTTAAAGTTGAAAATTCCATCGAGACAGAGCCAGGTTCGGAGCAGCGAAGAAATCTAAACTCTATGCATTACGAATGCATTCCAAAGGCATTTGCTTAAACTAGTAAATATTAAGCGAAAACTCTAGGCAATTAGGCTGGCGTAGTATTGCGAGGAAAAGTTTTCCAGCTTTCCTGTGCCACGAATAGCATTGAGAGCTTATTGGCTTTTTGATTTATAAAAGCAAAGCTTCCGTTGCACAAACAACTAAACGATACTACCATTTCGAAAACACAATGGCCTTACTTATTAGTAATTGAGAGCATGGAAAACTATTATATAAAGTTATTGGAAAAACGTTACTGCCAACAAAAGACGTAAGCATTGAAAAATAAAACAATGTGAGGTATAATTAGTCGAAAGCACTACTAGTACCAGTAGTGCTAATATTTGTAGAGCTTTTGATAATCTTTTTATTTTAGACCTTTTATCGTTCGGGTAAAATTCCTCAAAGTATGAATTTCGCTCGCGACATTCCCTTATTTTCAAAAATAATATTTGTTTTGAAGATAGTAATGTTACTACTATCAATAGGTAATGTAACCTAACCTATCTTATTATTCTTTTTAAAACTATTCGACTGTAGTTTATAGAACACATAAGAAAGGCATAATCCTTGGAAAACAATAATTTAGAGTGGTCCAGCAAAACACCGGTGCGACGAAAACAATGAAAACCGCCTTCATGCACAACGGCGCGGAATTACTATGATCGTTTTGGGGATTTTTGGTGTGCGATTCAAAAAGGATTGCAAGGTACGCAGCAAATTTAGAACGTGACGTTGTCGCACGGCCATTTGTCGCGCGATGTTCCGGACAAAGGTGGACGCAAACCGGAGCCGAGCCGAGGCAGACGAATCGAAATTATTTGACTTTGTATGAAATGGACCAACGCCTACCGAGCCACGACTTCTGGGTCCTATTTCATCAAACCGACGTATGTCAGTAACATATACCGGCTAAAAATTGTCAACCGACAATTCTGAAAATTATTTTCTATATAAATTGTAAACATTCCTAGCATTTAGTTGACAATTGTCAGTATCATTAATATTAATGATTGTGTTGTAAAACAGGAATATTTTTTATAACTCGTAGAATTTTCGGGAATTCTTGACATGAGGTCGGAGCTGAGTCTGTTTTGCGTGACAATTGTAGTGATTTCGCCGTGCAAACAAAAGGTACGACTGTGATAGCGATTTAGTCGTGTTCTCATACAGAAGAAATAATAGAGAATGGATAAATATTTTAATTGAAATCAGTAGCTTTGTATTTAAAGAAAAACATAGAATAAGTAAAACCATTGTAAAATATATAACAAATAACTTAAAATATAATATATTTGATAACTTTTGTGACAATTGTCGCGCCTGTCACGTTTGGTGAAATAGAGCCCTGGTGTCGAATTTAAGTAGAAGCTTCCGATTCATCAGACTAGGGTAGACTCCGGTGAGCGTCCACCTTACATTGCCCGTTTAATTGAGCTATTTGTGTCGGTCGCTGTGACGCCGCAGCGTAACTTTATATCACGCTGTTTGTTTGATAAACGCGGCGCCCGTGGACACCAAAAGAACGATAGGTGTAGCTCACGATACGATAGGAGATGTATGAGCGTCAAACCTATTAGTTTTGAGGGTTCTGAGGAAGGTACACACTACTATAATATCATGGGACTGCACAAATACTGTATCTGTAACAAGCAAACGTTTGAGATTTACAAACAAAAAATAAAATATTTAAATCAAAATTTTTCAAGGGTTCCGTAAGCAACAGGTCAACTTTACATTGAATTCATACCATAAGTAATTGTAGAAATTTGCGTACGACCCAAATCTTATTCCTTGCATGATACAGTACAATTCAAAAACATTCCTTCTGTAGTAAGACAGTGGCAACTAGTGATGGGATTCTACCGGGTATTTTCCCGCGTTTTTACCCATTTTGGGTAAATACCGGGAAAATACCCGGTAAATACCAAAATGAAGGGTAAATATAAATTTTGACATTAATTCAATATTTCCCAGTCTACAACCAAGTCAATAACTATTATGCAATTGTATTAGGGCCGAACTTACAGCAAAAATGAATTACATACATTATATACAGTTTTTAACACGATAAATTTTAAATTAACATTTACGTTAACAAACAAAAGGTTGTTGTAAACAACGACATCAAGGTTAATAGATACCCGTTTTGATAATTTATAGGCCTCTTGCACTCCATGTACTTGCGCGCGCTATTCACCTACACGCCGCGGTACCGTCCACGGTAGAAATTCAGTTAGGTTGCCGGCAAAGACGCGCGCACGTGTGAACCTGGTTTAGAGTTAAGAAAGATGTACCTAGTAATTTATGTGCAGTTAATAGTTATAAATCATAAAAAAATAAAAAGTCGGTACGCCACAAGACATCTTTTTTTTTTCTACTACCTAGCTGTCAATGAAGAAAGTTGAGTAGGATTTTTTATTACCTTTCAACAAAATAGTTTAATGAAATGGGTATGTAAATATTACATTTTTTATGTTGTATTTCACTTTCTTAGTGTTTAATTGTCATATCGCGGCATTCGGTTAAATCGAATGTAATAGTTATGTAAAACAAATAAGGCTAAAAAACGGTTTTTAGTTTCTTTACAGTCGGCAGCACGTTAAGTTATCCTTATAAACTAAGACAAAAGCTTTTATTACGTAGAAATAGAGAGAGGCGGTCTCAAAATCAAAGTGAGGTAGTCTGACGTGCGGCTTTATGTACTTACACACCGCAAGCTGGACTACACGTGTTGACCTTGAGACCGCTTCTATTTCCTTCGAAATTAAAGGTGTTTTGTAGTTCATATGTAGATATACCTTGACATACTTCCGACTGTACATAACTAGGTTACCTGATTAACCTACTAGATATTTTCGCAATAAAATGAAGTATTTTTAAATCATTACACTACCTCTATGAAAATAACTGTAGCTAAAATAAAGACTAAGAAAGTGTTTAATAACTACTAATTTCGGCTGGAATTCTTGTCTTTCAATCTGAGGGCTACCAATAAAAACCTTGTATTTAAGAAGGCAACCCTAACTTTATTAGTTTTACTCCAAGATCACGTGGCCGCAGAGGAATAATAACGTAATGTTCGAAATTTAAGGTACATTTTCGTGTGTAGCGGTCTGCGACAGAAAACTGCAGACTATTATAAAAGTTTGGTATGTACTTTTTTGTATGAGTGATTTTTCTGTTACGTAGTAACTATTATATGATCTGTGGTATTTGTTTTGAATCGACCATTACGCGATTATTATCTGTCATTCGAAGTTTTGTCTCCGTACTTTGCGCACGTGCTAATTCTGCCAACCAGTTTTGACAACCTGGACATTTATCTTATGGACTTCGAGTGCTTTGTGATTTGATCGTGATACCCTTTTGACTGCCGACTATTACTGCTGCTACGCCCACGGACTTTGATGATATTTTACATACTTTACTTATTGTATTCATGATCAACATAATACATGAATTTGAAAAACTATTATGAATTGTACCATTAAAACCATACCTTTTCTATTAGATATGTTTAATAAGACCTTTGTTTTTTCATATTACAAAGTTATTTTCTGGGTAAGAGATTGTTTACGCGCCCCTTCAATCTTTTTTATTTGTTTTCCAAGAAATCCGCAAACTGAGACTGTCTTATCTATCTCTTTTGTTAGTGCGCTTAAACAATAGCAAGCGGCAGCTTTTGATGATATTGTTACATGTCACTTATTAATATCTACTTTAACTAGTTGGTAACTCAAACATTGTATTTTCCAAGTGCGGTTTATGTTACATGATTTAAGGCATTACGTAAACTTAAATTTTATGTCATCATCACAATCTAACCTTTTGATTCTATCTAAACTAACTAGAAATACCAAACCCCGGTCTGTCATCATCTCATATAAACAAATAATCGTTTTACCCATGCTTTGGGTATGTACCCGGTATTTTCCCAAAGGGTATTTTCCCGCCGCCCATCTCTAGTGGCAACGTTTTTTGTAGTAGGAATGTAGAACGCATATACAAAACAAACACTAAGTAGGTGTGTTACGACGATACTCATGTAGGTACACTCGATTTATGTCAGTAAGATATGGTCAGCCTTAAATTACGATTCGAAAAAATGACTTAGTACAACGTTTAACGTTGTTTCATTACTACCTGGATACTTTAAGTTTCATATTGATCTCAGTTTAATAAAAACATAATTTTTGAAAAAACAAAACACCCGACTGCAAAAATTACTATATGTATATTTGAAATAGTATTTTTACTGGCTTTCATTTGATACCGTAAAGAAAAAATCAATCCCCCCCCTTTATTTCCATTTGCGGGCGCCATTTTTAAAATGTATATATAGCCTATGTCACTCTCATAACTTTTACGAATTCAACGACACCTCATTATGTCAAAAACTGTCCAGCCGTTTGGGCTGTAGGGCATGCCAGATAATTATACATACATACATACATACTCTCGATAAACGTAACCCTCCTTTCGCAGTCTGGTAAAAAAAATATACTATCATACATTTGTAAATACTACGGTATCTTTCTGCGGTAAGTAAGTTAAGTAAGTTAAAAGTTATGAGTAAACAAACCAGACTATTCACTAGGTACCACTTTCGTAAAGATAATGGTTGGTTCTTTTTAAGAGCGCCCCGCTAGTAGATTCCATCAGGCTTCAGGTACACAAAACTACGTTTTGAGAAGAAAAAAAGTGAAACTTGTTTTGTGTTTCCCGCCGTAGAGCTCCCAGGGGCGCCACATAATTCGAGAGCTTAACAAACGACCGGGATAACACATGGGCTCCCGGAGAATATCTTCACCTTTACATGCTAACAACAAAACAGCTACCACCACAAGAGATTGCTGAATGGAAATGAGTTTAGTAAGCACGGAGCAACGACTCAACCCTTTTTTTATCGCTAAAATAACAAGTGCTTTCTCTTTTGTTATTTTTACACATAGATTTGTAGAGCTAAAGTGAACGATGTACTTACGATTTCAATCTTTTGTAGTAACTTTTTTCTATCAACATTATGTTTTGTAAGATTAGAATAATCTGTTCCATTTTAGTTAGAGCTCTCAGAATGGCTTCGAATTAATTAAATCTTCTTTTTTAGTTACCTACCTAAGTGCTGCTTACTAAAAATGGTAGGTAGTTTTTGCAATCTATCTTATCATTACTTACTTTCAACAGCCTCCCAGCTTTTTCAGAGTCTATCAGCAATAGAATCCCGATCAAGAACAGATGAACTAGTTGAACTGCGCAGCGAAGGAAGTCGTCTTCAGCCGATTTTCGGAGTCACTGTCAAAACTTGCAGTTCTAACTCTCTGTTGTTTTCCGCCTGATTTCGTATTGTAGCGAGTTTAGCGCGCAGTCAAAGCTTGCCGTTCAGATGGCGAAGGCACTAAATTAGACGCAACTTTAGAAATGTCCGTTTGGTGAGGATTTATTTATGTCATATATCTTGGTAATTTATTGACTTCCCATCTTGCAATTGTTGGTTAGCATTGTACAGTACGCGTCTGTGTAATGGCGCGTGAGTTTGACGTAACATCGAGATAAAATCTCTGCGCTATCTTAACAAGAAAGTTTAAAGACGTCTTATACCACTCGTATTCAATTAGATTCAAAAGGATCTTGTTAAAACCCGTACCATATTGCGCCATAAGTACTTTAACACTAAAAATAATGTTTAATTTTTGTGAATCATTTGCTAATTTATAACCGTCTCTTTTAACAACATAAAAAATAATAAAAAAAGGTGGTATATAGTGGCATATATTCATAAACAAAAGTTAGTTCGTTTCCTAAAACCGAATCTACTTTAAAATATCCCAAAAATAATTTAAATAGATAAAAAACATAACTTTCCCACATCAAAATGAATTAATGTATTGCAGATATCATGCGTATGCGTATTTTTCTGTCAATGTAATGTATAAAAAGTTAATAAAATGTGCAAAAAAGTTTTTTTTTATGTCTGCGCATAGTTCTATTAAATTACGACCGTCCACTGCTAAACATAGGCCTTCCCTACGGTTTTCCATAACGACCGGTTGCAAGCGGTCTGCATCCAGTGTCAAGCGGTCTGCATCCGGTTGCATTTCAGTATCACTCTGTAAATACTTACGCCCAAAGTCTAAAGTCCATTCCCATTCTGTTGTCTCATTAACACAATAATAAAAAAAACAGGAAAACAGGTACCTAATAAGCTTCAATTGTAACTCTCTTTTCTCATCGCTAACGAAATTTTATATCAGCAAATTTAATGATAACCTGAGTAACTACTCGTTTATTTAGGCTTTGTAGTAGTTTATTTAGTTGTACCATACCACCATTTGTGTCATGTTATTCAGTATGAAATGCGAAGAGGCTATTACGGTGTCAAGGGTGGCCGACAGCGGGTTTAGAACGGGTTTCGGTCTGTAACATCCGGGGAGGTGTGGCAAAACTAGTAAATTTTAATAAATATTTATTCCTTAAACACGGCTGTCAAATTCCATAATTACTAGTAGTTGCATAATTGGTAAGTTTCGAAAGGAGAAAATAGCCTATTTGCTATATGATGAGAACAATACAAAAGATTACTGATTTTATTATAGAAAGTTAATACATATATCTCAATAGTTTATGACAGACCCGTATGTGATACAAATATTGTAGCATAGTTTATGCTACCTATTATAATTTTACACTGCAGTTTTCTCATTTGGGTTTAGTTTCCCCCTATTTTCTTCACCAAAAACTCTGTCAAACTACAATATCATTTGTCGTCGATGTCAAAAATGGTATTACCCTCTCATTCTCGCGTTGTTAACGTTTCAGAGATAGAATATCAACGATCTACATTGATGTCGAAAAATTAAATGTTTGAAATAAAATAAGAAAATAGAATCCTAAATTGCAACACGTTACAAATATTACACAGCTTTTTTCAAATATTTTTATTTTATTTACGTCGCCTATTTTCCTGTTCAGTGGTCCTACTAAGCCTAGTGTCCCCTATGCTGTGACAGGTGTCCCGCTGCTGCCACAATTAATAGCTACACAATATTTACACAGATTTTTTCAATTAATTTACTTATTTACGTCGTCTATTTTCCTGTACAGTTGTCCTACTACGCCTACTGCCTCCCATGCAGAGACAGATGTTCCGCCGCTGCCACAATAAAAAGCTATTATTATAACAAAATAAATTAAATATTTCAACAAACACACCAATTACCTAACCCCATGCTTTGGCGACTAGGACAACGGAATATACAAAACTACACAGACTTTTCCAATTATTTTCCTAAAGATATACTTATTTACCTTTCCAGTGGTCTCACTAGGCCGAGTGTCCCCTACGCAGGGACAGGTGTCCCGGTGCCGCCACAATAAATAGCTATTTGCCAGTGCGGCCGCGCGGTGTCGCCCGCCGGAAGGTGTTCTCAATTTGTCGCCGAATGAGATTGTCGCCGGTTTCTGTATTAGATAAGTGGCTATACGCTTCTGTTTACTAGAATGTGCTTGGTTAAATTAATTTAGGCAGTTTCGTGGATTGATGCGAGGCATTGTTTGCACAGGGTACCTACCATTAGACTATCAGCACATCTCGTACTGTACGTACTTTACATTTGCAATTAACCTTAAGTTTTGGGTATTGAATTCAACAGCTTGGAATTTATCCCTGTAGGCGAGGAAAGTTATAGGATATTTCTAATAAAAGTTATGAAACTATAAAAGTGTTTCTTTTTTTGGTGGGTGGGTAGAAAAGCTTTTTAAGATACTATATCCAAAAGTTTGGAAAAATTCATTAAAGGCAATAGGTATGGGATAGGTATTTGTAATAAATGTGTGTAACTCTCTTATTACAAAATTAAAGTGAAAAAAAGTTGATTGATTCGACACAAGGGCTATCTAAATATTATATTCACCAAAGTTTGGAAACATAGGTATTGGGGAAGTATGGAAAACTAAAAAAGCTAAATATCTTCACCAATAAAATGTTAAAGTGATTGAAAGTTATTTTAGGAAGTACTTTTAAGTTAGGCCAATCTAGTGGAAAAAGTTTGGAAGTCTATGTTTTCTGCTAAATAAAATTTTTGGTTTTTCTTGCGCTACATGTTCTACAAAAAGTTAAAATGTGTAAAGTTTGGATTTATATGATCATAATAATGTAATGTATCAACATACAAAAAACTAGAAATGTGGAGTTTGTGCCTTCGAAGTTATTAAGAATCAACGAAATGAACTAATTATAACACCGTGCGCGGCGAGGGGCGGGGGTGGCGTGCCACGAGTCGAGCGCCCGGCCGCACGCGCTAGCAGCATGTTCTGCGGTTCCGCGCGAGTCAGGAAGACTTTTCTGATTTCTGACAATTTGTTTTATAGCAAGTACATTATGCAAGTACCCCTAATATTGGGTGTTGCGTGGCGTGGTGTTCATGGTTCGATTAGATTCATCCGTACCTACCTACTAAATGATTAATTAAGTAAAGGTATTCAAAAGTGGTTTTATCTGATCATTAAATATTATAGGTACCTACATAATAAGAACCTATTTTCTACATAATTTATAACTTGCCACATGTAAAAGTTTACCTTGAAAGTATTTTTAAAGGCATACCAACCCCTCTAATATTCGCAAATAATAACTATAAATAAAAACCGGCCAAGTGCGTGTCGGGTCACGCGTTATTTGGTATACATACACCTAAAATATTACAGCTTTCTACTAGTACTAACGGTTTCTAAGCAAAATCTCGGACATACAGACAGACGGACATGACATGACGAAACTATAAAGGTTCCTTGTCAGAACCACGGAACCCTAAAAACCATGCCTCAATATAACAAAGCATGAGAATAATAAGCGGAGCGAGTGACGCGGCCGCGGTGTGGCAACGGCGCGCGCGTTGGTGTGTGGCAGGCACCCGACTCCATTCACTTAAGACTAGGCTTCCTTTTTAGGGTAGGGTTTCCGTATCTAAAGGGTAAAAACGGGACTCTATTACTTAGACTCCGCTGTCCATAATACGTATTCGAAGGCGATGAAGACGAAGAATTTGAATCAGTCAAAGAACTTTAACCCATTAACTGCCAAAGTTGTATAAATCCGTCCATTATTTTGAGAAATATACAATTTATGATTATTTTTAATAATAGTCTAAGGATATGTCCGTCCATATTATGTTTTTTTTCTATATGTCAGAGCACATTTTTAGCTAATGCAACTAAAATATTTTAACAAAACAAACAACATAGTAAGTCGCAAAATTAATGCAAATTCTAAGGTACCTATGTTACGCCGCAGTCGTAAAAATCCGACCCTAGTGTAGTAGCACAGTACTATAATCTACCAAACACTATAGTGGTTCTAAAGAATAAAAAGTATGGTCCAATTTAAACTAACAAGTAAATAAGATATTAATATGTGTGTATACGCCAAGTGCCAACATGATTTTATGTTGTAATATCATCTACATCATCATTTGCAACAAGAAGTGGGATGCTAAATATTGGTAGGATAATTAGGTACTTACATTATTATAAAAAAAAGTATGGAAATTAGGAAAAGCTCGGGCATCAAAAGCAAAAAATAAAATGAAATTAAAGATTCTGCTCGCCCTATATCTTATATCTTTTCCTATCGCCGATTTTGTGTTTTAAATGTGTTTTAATGGGTTTGTACCACAAAAAGCTAAAACGAAACCCTTATACGATTAATTTGTTGTCCGTTTGTCCGTCTCAGTCTGTGAACGTATCGTTAAAATAAGCATTAAAGAAAGAAAGAAAATACATTTATTAATAAACTAGCTGTTGCCGGCGACTTCGTCCGCGTGGACTGGATGATAACCACGTCGTAAGAAGAAGAGAGCAATGAAAATTAAAATTCAATAGGCACTTTTTTTAGGTTAATATCACCTCGCTATCCTCCTCTGGTAAGAAAATTTTGCATGGCAGTGACACCGACTCCAAAACCTAATTTTGTCGTGTATGTTTCTTAGTAAAACTATAACTTATGACGACCGTCTTGGTGTAGTGGTTGGCGCCACGGACTTCTAAACCAGGCGGTTGCGGGTTCGAATCCCGCAAGGGGCAAATGTTTGTGTGATGAGCACGAGCATTTGTACCTAAGTCATGGATGTTTATAAAAGTATTTAAGTATGTCTATCCGTTATCCTAGTCACCATAGCACAAGCTCACGCTTAGTATGATGCTAGGTAATTGGTGTGTTTGTTGGAACAATTTATTATTATAAAGGTAACTTTAGTTTTAAGTGTTCAGAAAAAAGTCAGACTCAAAGCTCCCTACCGCAATAGATGGATGTGGTTTAGTATCTATTTATTGTGTCCTTAGTCTACTCAGGGCCTTACCTTTGTTAGTTACTACTATCGTAAAGTAATCTTAGAGTTCAATTTTCGTTATTAAAAGTGATAAGTAGCATAAAAAAAAGTGCCAATTGACTTTGATCTTTCATAACTTAGTAATATGGTAACTCAACAAAATTTTGACAAACTGTCTGTGGTGAAAGTATCCACGAACTACTTAGCGTTAAGGATTATCATCATTAGGTCAGCACCTTAAAATTATGACTCCTGTTTGTAAACGCTTAAATACCTTCATTAATGCTGTAGCATAATATGGTATACATGCCTTTATTATTTGAAGGATCGATTTCTCCAGGTTTCTGTCACCAGATCGTAACTTGGAGACAGTAGGTAATTCTACTGGAGTTTTGAAAATTAGTCTAAAGTAATTTAGCATATCAGTTGCTCCACACCTTCAATTTGTGTAAGTCAATAAAAAATGCTCATTTCGCTGAACAATGTTCCCTAAGGCGCTCTATTCATATTTCTTATAGTTGAGCTGAGCTGCTAGGGTTCCACATTGGTTGCTCCAGCACCTTCAATTTGTGTACGCCAATAGAAAATGCTCATCACACTGATTAACTTTTTTAAGGCGCTGCTTTCATATCTCTCTTAGTTTAAGTGTACTGCTAAAGTTCCACGTCTGGTACTCCGATCTTCATAATATGTTATAGCCTATTATTTGACCAGACTCAATAGCTACACAATAAAAATAAAAACATTAAAATCCGTTCAGTAGTTCCGGAGATTAGCGTGTACAAACAGACAAAAAAATTAAAAGTTGTAGATTCCTATTCTGCTACTATTTTAACATTACCCTCAATTAGTTTTTGGTAAAAAATAATAGATGCACATAAAAACCCTAAAACAAGGTTTTATAACTATGGAATTTCAGCTACGAGATACAGTTGGTTTAAATGGAAATGGAAACTCTATAAAAATCAAAAAATAAAACTGAAATTTTACCCTACGTAAGTACGTAGGTGTACAATTTTTAGTACTAACGTGGTCGCGTCGGGGGACCGCACTAATATACATAATTAATGTAAAGTAGTTGAGGTAAAGTAAGTAGGTAAACTTTAAAATAAAATGCAATACGCAATTTTAAAGATTTGAAATTTAGCATAGTGTATTATAGTATTCTACTAGTCAGCCCTTTCATTGGATACCCATATTGAGGGAGTTTAAAAAAAAATTTGTTACGGCAGCCATCTTGGATTTGAAATTTGTCATAGTGTAAAGAATTTGACTAGTCAAGACCTTTCATTTGATACCCACATTGAAGGAGTTTAAAAAATATATATGTTCCGCCATTTTGTTACGGCGGCCATTTACCGATTTTCATTAAACATAGCTAAGAACACTCCCGACTAATTAATCATTTAAACAACAACAAACTAAATCAAAATTGGTTCATCCGTTCGGGAGCTACGATGCCACAGACAGACACACACACACACAGACACGTCAAACTTATAACACCCCGTCGTTTTTGCGTCGGGGGTTAAAAATACTTAATATAAGCGCATTGGTTTAAGTATGCAGCAAATTTTAAATAAAAAAACGTACCTACTTATCTATAACTCACTATCAGCAAAAGAACAATAATCGGAGCGGTTTGGCAACGCCGTGCGCGGCAGCGCCCGAGCGTCACTGGCCTCAGTAGCGATAGCTAGTAAGAATGTTAGCAAATACTTACACAGGTATTAATCTGCGATAAACAACTACCTTTAAAAACGCACTAAAAGGTTTGAAGAACTATTTTTTTAACAGAAACATTTTTTAGGCTTTACTTTATTGTGTGTGTTTGTGTTTTAAGGCGGTGTTTTTTTTTGCTAAATGTAGATGTATTTCGTTTATCTAGGACTGTGGTAGTGCCCTCGCCAAGTCAAGCAAAAAGCGGTGCGGCCGGCTACGACACCATCCTTTTATCGAAACAGTTCAAGCCATTTTCGACCACCTATAACTTCGTTGTGGAAAAACTAGAATTTTAAATTTTAAGTTACCAAGCAAGCATTGTATACCTAAACACGTTATGTTTCACATTTAATTGAATTTGAACGAGTAGTTTAAGAATAAACTAGTTAAAGTTTCTTTTTCATCATCAAAACTCTAAGGCACTCCTAGCAGATATAGAAGCCATCACAAACAATCTAGAACAAAATGTAAAACTGACTGGCATTATCAATGCACAGCTCAAATTAAGTATTTGCACCATCTTTTATGGTGTAGATGAACACTAAGAAAGAATTTTTAGTTCATAATCTTAGGTTAAAAGAGCCCCCCTCTTTTGGGGGGAGGGCAAATTTGTATGAAATTCTGTCAGATTTGAAGCTAAATCAATAAAAAATTGTTAGCTATTTAGTTAGAAATAAAGAATGACGTATTTCAGGATTATTCAAAATTCAACATTTTAAGAGGGTAAATAGGGATTTGAAGTTTGTATGGTAAATTTGACATTTACGCGAAGTCGCGTGCAATAGCTAGTTTTTATAAGAAACTCATATAAATGAGCGAAGTGACAGCCTGGCACGGTGCGAGTGCGACTCCAGCAGTTGAATGAAATATATACTGATACTGAATTTACAAACATACCTGCAAATAGAATAATATACCGCATATTATTATTTTTTATATGGTAAATCTTATTATTATTATTTAGTTTTAAAAAATCGTAGTAGGTGGGTGTTCCTGTTCACTGGCAAGTAAAAATAAAAAAATATAGCATAGATTTATAAAACACAATGTAATAATAAAAAAAACAATTTTTATAAACCAATAATATTTATAGTAATCGACATTTATAAACAACATTATTCTTAATAAAACTAAATACATAAAGTTTTTTAAAGATGTGTTTTTTTTAATTATTACATACCATGCATGTAGGTTACGATTTACTAAAGTTGTTTGTTTTTTAAAGATATGTTTTTTTTAAAATTATTACATACCATGCATGTAGGTAGGTAACGATTAAATATATCTTTAAATACGCTAAATCATTGATGATTTTTATTTCTGGCATACTTAATCACATGACGTTCATCTTATATAATTTTTACCATTTAATCAAAAATATGCAATTAATATTTTTGCTTGGACTTTGTAATGGTAGACGAAACTGAACGACTGAACCGCACCGCGCAAAGCGACGCGCGCGGCATTGTGGAACGCGACGTTGCCACTCCGTGCATTTCATGCACTAGACCTGTGCCGATCGTGAACGATCCACGATCGGATCATTTTGATTTTGGCTCTCGGTTTCGCGCGCGACAATGATCGATATCACTATGATGGCGAAAGGACGAAATCATTAATCGCTTTTATCTCGACCCCGTTGCGTGCTAGCGCAAAAATAATATCATTGTATTGTACGAGGGTCAAACTGAAAGTTCTTAGAAAATCAAAAACTGATAACATTAGCCAGTTATTAGTTTTATTATATCTTTTCAAAATATTGTCCATTGACGTCAATACACCGCTGCATGCGATGGAACCTAACACTGGGAAAAGCACTTTGCCCACTCGTCCTTAGGGGTCTCTTCAATGGCATCGCGATACGCAGCCACCGCTTCTTCAGCATTCATAAACCGCTTTCCTTTAAGTTTTTCTTTAATTTTTGGAAATAAATAAAAATCACAAGGCGCGAGGTCGGGGCTATACGGCGGGTGACCCAGTAATTCAACGTTTGATGTCGCCAAATAGTCGATCGTTCGCTTGGCGGTGTGCGACGAGGCGTTGTCGTGGTGAAGGAGGATCCTACTGCGAGGTCGTTTCTCTCGAACTTTTTCCAAGACAAGTGGCAAACAATTGGTAGTGTACCATTCTGCAGAAACTGTTTTTTGATCCTCTAACACAATTGTTGCGAAATGACCTATCCTTCCAAAGAACGAGGCCACCATTTTTTTTCCCGCACTTCGATCTCTCTTCACTTTAGTTGGCAACTCCTCGAAAGGAAACACCCACTGAGCAGATTGTCTTTTGGTTTCAGGATCATAACAGTAAATCCAGCTTTCGTCACCTGTTAGTATGTCGAACACAGCATTTGAGTCACCTCCGTTAAATCTTTCAATCATTTTACGGCACCAATCCACACGATGGAGTTTTTGAGCCTTAGTCAAATTATGAGGTATCCACCGGGCGCAAAGCTTCCTGACCGCTAAATGTTCGTGGAGGATTTTGTGCACTTGACTCATACCGATGCCTAAGCTTGTCCGAATCTGCTGATAGGTCACTCTTTTGTCAGTCTCTATCATACGCCGCACAACACAGATGTTATTTTCAGTCGTCGCCGTAGAAGGCCGTCCCTCACGTACATCATCAGTGAGATTAGTGCGACCACGTTTAAACTCATTAAACCAGTTGTAAACAGTCGCACGAGATGGGGCTTCATCGTGAAAGGCCAATCGTAGTCTATCATAACTTTCTTGTTGACTTAAATGACATCGAAAGTCATAAAAAATCATTGCACGAAAATTTTCTCGTGTTAAATTCATTTTGACGTGACACAGACAATTTTCAATTTGCCGCCAAGTCGTAAAACAAATGACAAATGAATGAAATATATACTCAGTAATATTGGCAAAGAGTTCTATTTTCAAATTTTAGAATATTTTTTTTATTATATTGTTTATAAGTGGCCAGTTCTAAGAACTTTCAGTTTGACCCTCGTAGGTATTGTACATGACAAAAAATGTTTTTTTTTTTACATTTCTCATACCAGTGTTTTTTTTTTTTATTAAATTGCTGCCAAAAATTCCTGAACGCCCTTGGCGACACCGAATGAACGAAATGATCGAATAATTATAACGCAATCACCACACGAATGGGTCATCATGATCGAATCGGTTGACGATAATAGATCGATGGACACAGGTCTATCATGCACAGCTACTACCAACGTACGGTAAATACTGTTAGGATAAGTATCTACGATACATATTTAAAATGCTAAATAAATTCAAATATTTCCTAGGTCCTACTTTACATCAGTTAGGCAACTCCTTGTGAGTTCGCAATCTCAGCAAACAAAGATGAATTGTCGCATTAGTATTTCAGTTTCCTTTTTTAGACAGTACAGTGAATACCTGGTATGTTACTGAATCAAATCATGAATATCACTCCTCGCAGTAACATCACACGTGACAGAATAGTCTTTTATCGCCTGCTGCTGGCCGCGCGACAACTCGCCTGCCCCGCCCCACCCACCGCCCGCGCCCGTTGTTTCATACCTATACTTTTGTTCATTCGTTTCATTACATTTAATTCTATAACTTCGACCGCAAGCAGTCAATATTTATAATTTTTTGTAAGTTGATACATTACATTATTATGATCATATAGATGCAAACTTTACACATTTTAACTTTTTGTAGAACATGTAGCGCAAGAAAAACCAAAAATTGTATTCAGCAGAAAACATAGACTTCCAAACTTTTTCCACTAGATTTGCCTTACTTAAAAGTACTTCCTAAAATAATTTTCAATAACTTTAACATTTTATTGTTGAAGATATTTAGTTTTTTTAGTTTTCCATACTTCCCAAATACCTATGTTTCCAAACTTTGGTAAATATCATATTTAGATAGCCCTTGTCGAATCAATCAACTTTTTTCACTTTAATTTTGTAATCAGAGACTTACACACATTTATTACAAATACCTATCCCATACCTATTGCCTTCGATGAATTTTTCCAAACTTTTGGATATAGCATCACATAAAGCTTCTGCATAAACTCACCAAAAACCAGGCACTTTAAAATTATCAAAGGGCAAAACCGTTTCCTTATCGGACTACTGCTATAAGAGCACGCCAAGTAAATGAAGCAGATTTTAAACAAAACCACTTTCAAATCGCAGTAACAGTGACAGTGAGAATTTCCTTACGTTGTCATGATTCCGATTTCGTGTACTTACCTAAATATTAGACTCAATCTAGCCCATTAGCACAGTAGCCAATTACAGAGTTATGTTTGATTGTCACCCTAAACTCTCAGTAGTTAAGATTGATAATCAAACATAAAATTGCACAAGTGAACTCTATTAGTGAACTAAAGTGAACTCTCGATTTAGTAGGATGATTCCATTTACGTCATACTAGTAGGTACCTATCTTACTGACACGGAATCATTTATGAGTAGGTAGTTGTCAGACAGTAAAAAACTAAATCATCTAGAACAAATTCTGGTAATAACAATAACATCCATTAAGGATTAGTTTCAATGACGTCCTAATGACCTGAATACCTGTTATTCTATTGCTCACAGTTGAACATCTTTTCGTGGTTGTGGATACCGTTTACCGGCATAGTGCGCTAAAAAGATTATGTTTAAAAAGTGTTAATGAACTCAAACTGGTTGTTGCGCTTGCGAACGAAATCCTTTCCGATGACCAGTTGCGTGAGGACTGCAAGTAAAGTCGGTTGATTCAGCATGGACCTTAAAGTTGTTTTGTTACAATGTTTTTTTGCTTTTTGTATAATGTGTTCGGTAGACAGTAAACAGGCGAAACCGGATATAAGAGGTATTATAATTATTTTATAACTAAAGCTATTATTTTGCAAGTTTTTACGAAATGAAATTGAATTTCGCTAACAAAAATTAATCGACTGTGTCATCCGGTGGGACTCGAACCCACGCCCCCTCGCTATCCGGGCGAGTACTCTTACCAACTGAGCTATGGAGGACGTTAGTCAGCCGACGAACTTTTGTAAGTGCTTGCTACGCCAGTGAGCCGGCGTTTGATTTCATCAATACTTGGGGAGTCCCACCGGATGACACAGTCGATAATTTTTTTTATTTATAAAAAAATAATCGACTGTGTCATCCGGTGATAAAGTTGAAAACGTTAACAATGGACAGACTCTAGGTTAAAAATGTATATTTGATCTTACAAAACTACCAATAACTTATTCTAAACAAATGTGTTACACAGCTTTATTTTTATTTAAATAAAACATAATTCATTTAAATATCTATTTTCAGTGAAACGGTACGCACAAAATTATCACTCAATGAAAAAACATGGATTTGATGAAGTAGGTCAGGAACGATTTGGTGGACCACCAGGACAATTGAAGAAAGCCTCATCAAATCAAAGGGGCCCACCAGACCACAGAGGACCAGACGGCAAAGGACCCCCAGGGCATAGAGGTCCTCCGGCTAACAGAGGACCCCCTGCTAATAGAGGACCTCCCGACAATCGAGGGCCTCCCAATAAAGGACCTCCTAACGACCAACAAACCAGAGAACCCTCCAGGGAACCTTCTCCAAACCATCAATTTTCACAGGGTTCCACCAGCGTTCAGTTCGTAGAAGGACAAAATGTAACTCCACCTCCACCTAATAATGTTAATACGGTTAAGCCTCAACCTGACAAAAATGTTTATTATCAAGGCTATAATGGACATATACCCATCTACGAGTATGAGGGAAAGCCAATTTTTCAAGTGATTCCGGTTACTCCAGAAAGCTAAAAGTATTACATAAATCACGGCTGATTAATTGATTGCACTAGTCTATAGTCTAGTGAAACTTAATAAAATCTATACTAGCATAAATAACTTAAACAAGGTAAAGTAGTAGGTAAGGTATCTAAATAAAGGAGAGCAAATTTTAGAATGAATGACTCATTGTTGATTGCTCAAATCTTGTTTAATTTATTGTTTATGTTTTTATTTCTTAAAACCTAAACTAAGGTTCATATGTATCAACCTAGCTACCTAATATGATTTTACTACCTACATGTTATTTTCATTTTTTTTTTGTTATTTTCTTACTGAATTAATTAAATTATTCAGTCACGTGTTGATTCCCCCAACCTTCTTTCTAATTTTAGCTTCAACATAAGGCCCAGGACTCGCGAGCCTTTATAAAAATCTTTACACTGCAGCCTTATTAAAATAACACGTCCTACTTTAAGCCCATAATTAGAACGTTCGCTTAGACAATGAACTATTAATACACAATAGCATGACAGTGAATATATTAGTTGTTAACTTACCAAAGTTCCCGCTTGGGATCTCTACTTCGGGAGTAAATCGGGAGAAGAATTCTTAGTATGTAATTTAAGTTAAGATTTGAGCTCTGAGTTAATTTACTATGTACTTTAAGTTGTTGTCTTAAATGTTTTATTCAAGAAGTTACAACTTTTTAGTTAAAATTATTTAATTTTTTATATCATAATGTGTCATAACAAAATAGGCATCATGGAATAACAAACTCGTGATAATCTTGTTGTAAAACTCATTACAATTTTAACACTATTATTAATTTATAGTGGTTAAATAATAATCAATCAAGTCAAAATGTTTTTTTTTTAATCTAAAGGGTAACGATTGATTTATTATATTATGTTACTTTACTAGATAAATTTTGATTGGTAGTGTTGTTTTCAAAATGTAGGCATACATCTCCCGTCAGAAGTACGCTGGTACCCAGTTAGACAGCCTCCACTAAAATTTTCTTTGCCATCTTTGTCAGTCCCATTACTGCTTTTTGTGGCAGTAGAGACAACTGGTGCCTCAGTTGGGAATAAGATTTTACTTTCAGTTGGTGTCGGCGGGTTTGTACTTGTATCAGTTTTGCTCTCAGTTGTTGTAGGTGGTTTCAAACTTGTAACTCCCGCTATATTTCTATCCTCTTCAATATGTATGTCATCCGGAAACACCACTTTGCTTGTATCGTCATTATTACCATTTTTGCGGTCTTTTAACGGTTGAAATAGCTTATGGACATCTTCTCTAACCTTTTCCGCGGTGTTGTGTATTTTATCAAGTAAATCTTTTACAATTTTACCATCGGCTGACTTGAACCCACTTATCAGAAATATACAAAACAATATTATGGCAAGAAACTTCATCCTTGTTACGGTTTAATAACTTACTAAACACTTTCGAATCTTCTTCAAAACTGAATGTGTGCGTCTGTGTTTTCTTGAAATATCGAGCACACTGATAACTCCTAGCCTTTTGAACTCAGACTGTCATTGGAATCATCAGTCGACCAGATAAGGGGATTTTCTATTTCTTTATTTAACTATATTTTAAGCCAAAATATAAGGCGTTGACATATTCAGTGAAATCCTGTAGATACATCTTTATATCTGTAAACCTACATTTGACACCATCTGAAAATATAAAAGATTTAAAAAAACACTAGATCGATAAATATTTACTACCGAACTGACAAAAAAACCAGACAAGGTGTTTTACCAGGAGCCCAAACAGTAAAATGGAAATAAGACGTATTGTTTGATTTATATTTATTATAGTCCGGGAGTCCACAAGGATCTCTTATATTTTCACCATATCTCTCTGTCCGTCCACGGCCTAGCGCTGGGACCCTAAGTACTAGAAAGCAGTAATTTGGCATATTACGAGTATATCAACCACACAAAGAAAACTGAATAAAATCTTGAAAAAACTTTTTCAGTATGATGTAATTACATATTTTATTCAGTAATATAAAATGTGTTTTTAACTAAACTTCCTGAAAAAAGAAAGATCGATACATTGTATATTTTTTGTGTAATATTATTTTTGTGTGTTTGAGCTTTTCGCTATTTACCATTACTATTTTTATCGCGGAAAATTAAGTCAACAAAGTTTATCTTTTCTATTCTAATAAAAAATCTAGATGATACAAAGGAGAATGTTAAAAAAACATCTGGTTTTAATTTGCAATTTGATTCCATATCGAAATTTGTACCATATTAACAGTTTATAACCAATAGTGATCGGATACTCGGGCGCTTATTGGTATGCAAATCAAGGAAGTTTCTACTGACATAGAATTGATACTACCACTGCATGATATAAATCGAATTCAAACTCGGCTACAGAAGACGTTATCAGCGCTAATCTATGCCTGAAATGTATAAAGACGCGCAAAGCATGACCAAAAAAAAATGCCTGAATTAATTCATATATCAAAGCATCGACACAGGCAACACTTTAAAAATTAAGTGTCCATTTTCAAAAATTGTCTTTGTCTTGTACTTTATGTTAGTACCTTGAAGTTTAGTTAAATAAGCGCCTGAGTACCCGATCAATGCTTATAACGTACTAGTCAATCTTTCACACGATATTCCACTTGTTTTGGTATGAATCGTAATATACGTTTTATTTGATAAAAATTTTTCCGTGTAAAAAACATTCGCCAAATGCGTGTCGACTGCTAAGTATAAGGTTCCGTAGTAGTAAGTGGGTTGACTGTTGCACTTATTTACCACTTAAGCCAACTTAACAGTGTTTTTTTAAATTATGCATTCGTAAATATCATCCCGCACCCAAAAGAAGCCATTTATTGGGAGAGTTAGTTACGAAATTTATCATATAAACCATTTTTATACCCTAATATATACACATGGATGGTATGCACATTTTAAGCGTAACGCTTTAAAACGGAACCCTAAGTAATTTGCGCGTGCCCTGACACGCACTTGGCCAGTTTTTATTACATAAACGATCGCCAATGACTACTATATATAGCCCAATAAGGTTAACTAACTATTTATAAAAGTATGAAAAAACAAATGGATTTTTCCTTGATGTGCGTAGGAATATGCTGTCACCAATATATGTAAACACTTACACATTAAAGATTAAAGAATCTGTACCTAAAGTTTTTTTTGCGTGTTGTTCGTAATGTACAATGTTATGTTCAGGGACTTTAAAACGGTCAACGTAAAGACCTACACATTATGAGTACTTTACCTCTAAAATCGTATTCGGCAGTAACCTGACCAATCTCGCCTTTGGCCTGTGGGACAGTCAAGATCGGGCACTTGGATCATTCGACCACCAAGTGTTACTTCCTCAGGTGGAGGAGTTGTTGTTCTCGCTAACCGCAGCTTATCGTGGAAATTGAATATCGTCATTTCGCCTCTTACCAGCGCACACGCACACAAAGTTAAAACTGTTAAAAAAATCACAGATTTCGCGTCCATTTTAGTGCAATACACAGAGCAGACTACGCCGCAGTCTCACTAAATAATATTTCAAATGGCTAATCTAATGCCATACTTGTCTGCACATGCCGCTTATGTCCATCACCGTTCCATTCCTTTTGCAAATTGCTTCGCCTTCTATATTTAAAGGCACACTGATCATAGTTCTTTCTGTGTTTACCACGCTATTGATTTTTGTGCTGGTTTCCGTTCTTTTAGTGGTAATTGATAGCGAGTCGAGAAAATCATTAACTGGATTATTAAATATATCGAAAGTACTTCGGTCACCAAAAGGCGCGGAATTGGCGTAAAGCAACAAATAACTCACAATGCTGAACACAACTATTCGTATGGACAGATGCGTCATTTTCCAAGTGGTGCTACATAGCGATAACATTATTTTGTTAGCTTATCAATGAACCAATGACATCCAATAGGAAGACAATTTAATTATGTTATCATTAAAGACCCGAGTGAGACGGAAATATATCTTGTATTGTGAGTGAGTGATGCTTACTCTTATGGCCCAACTGTACCATTGCATTGTCGCTGCGCAGATTTCGCACACGAATAATTCGTGTGTACGAGATACAGAAAGAGAAGGTTTCGAAATTGTATAACTAGCAAACTTAATAAACAATATAACTAAACATGCTAAGAGTTAAAGTTTCGGCTAAGTTAGACCAAATTTCAGAAGGATTTTTATCGAACCACACTCTTCTTATCGTGTTTCGATATCCATAATTATCTCTACGATGTCTAGACGTTTCTGGTAATATAGGTTTTAAAACTCACAATTAAATTTATAAAAAAAAATATCATAAAAATCAACTTTTTCTATGCGCTTCTTGACTGACTTTTCTGAATTTGCATTTGCAAGGCATTGAGCATGTCTTCCAGAAGGGAATACAGAATCAAATAAGAGGCTACGTATTTAAAATAAAGTACAGGTATTTGCGTTAGATTGTCTATTGACATGCGATATTTTTTACGTTAAATTAGCAAATCGAGATTTATAAAAAAAGATAGGATTTAGGAAAAACAAGATTCTTACAAAGCAAAAATATGAGAAATTAATTGTAACTTACCTTCCGTAGTTCTTCATTTAGTTTTATTTTGTCACAATCTGGATGCATTCCACAGTATAAATTCAACCATAAAACCATATATTTCATTTCATCGAGGCGTTGAATTAGGGCGTATGGTCCAATATCAATGGTTTTGGGTTTCGGTTTCATGATTATGTTGTCATTGTCAGCTGTATTTAACACGGACGCTTTATTTTTATTTTCCGGCAACGACACTTCGTACACATATGCTGACATGCCATTAATTTCACTGATATCGAAATAATGAACTGCTGGTTTCAAAATCAATTTGTTCAAGTGTGTCGTAACTGTGTTAAAATCGTTGGTATCATATAATCTCTCTCTCTCGGTTGTACGTGTCCTTGAATTTCATGGAATAGTATGAAAATTATAATCGTATTCGTAAACCTCAACATATTTTATACTGCGAGTGCGAAAAGTTGTTTCAACAATAGTAGTTCTAAGAATAAGAGTACACGGTGCGGTAGTCAACATAAATGCTGCTCGTCAAATTGACAATAGTTGAACTTATTGTGTCAATTGACTTCTATTATCATTGTTAGACTCGTTAAAATTGATCCTTTGTTGTAGTGTACTATGAAGAATTATCATAAGTAGGAATACCAGCATTAAGCAATGCAATCACTATAGTTATAAAATCAAGGTTAAGTATTGCTGAGAGCCAGAAATAAAAGTATAAGTTGGTAGGATAACATTCCCGTTGTTATTAAATGATAAAGAGCCCTTGAAGTTCATCGTTGTGAATTTCTCGTTAGTTGGCTTCGCAATACACCACCGCTTCAGTGATTTCATTCGGTTTGGAAAAGGATACCTAATTTTCACAAAATAACTTTACTGATTGACTGAAAAGAAAAACTATGTGCCACAAAATAATAAATAAATGCTTACGAATATGCATTGTAAAAGTAATAAGTGGTTTAGTACAGTCCATATTAATATATCGTGGCCGGGTTTTCCATTAATATAATATGCTATAATTATTTTTATTTTAAATAATGTTTCGTAGATAGTTACTTCTGAATTGTATCCCAAAACAAAATGCGATAAACGTACTAAAATTGTGGACGCAAACTGTGATAATTAAAATATGGTTTTGGCTGAGGTATTTCAATTACAAAATACCTGGCTGGCGCACTCGCTGCTACGGACATTTTTCGTTACCGACATACTGCCATCAAAGAGATCGTCACTAGAACCGACAGCTTAGTAGTATGTACTATGTATGTACAGTTGGCCCCATATCAACCTGATCTGTCAAATTTCCGCAACCTTATATTGATCACATGGAGTTCAAAATCATTTGAGATATTTTGGCAGATTTAAGAAGGTTGATGCGAGGCCCACTGTACGTACAACATTTTCCTAGTGATATTAAATGTTATTTTAAACAGAAATAATGTAAAAAGTTCAAGACTGACATATTTCGATACAAAGATAACAGCTATCTAAAATTGTAAAAACAAAACTCACTTGTCAGAGAAGGGCAATATTATTGCTCAGTTTATTCTAAAGCTCTATTGTAGAAAATTACAATAGTGTTTTGTTAAATTATTTTAATTACAATGTTTGATCTTTCTAAAACTTCTTCTTCCTAAACTTTCGCGTTGCATTACTAGAACACATTAAAACGGGGATTACCGCGACAGATAATATAGTAGGTAAAACATCATTCAGGTCAATTTTTTATAGTCTGCCAGTGACCACGATCGGTGCAACCCGGTCAAAACGTCAGGAAAATTAAAGGTAAATTATGTTTTACCTACTATCCGCCGCGGTTATCCCCGTTTTAATGCTTTGCCAAAATCTTTTTAAGGGTAAGTAAAACAACGAACTAACATGAGCAGTTTTACGCAGTCAATTCACACATGCTTGAATTATCTACTGAGTCTTTACATACTTACAATTAACATATTTACCCTTATCACGTAGGAAGGTAGGTAATATTTATAGAATGGGTAGATAACATTAAAAAACCAGCATTATGAAAAGGTGTAATCCAGATTTTTCAAAATTCACCAAGCGCTGTAATATTCATATATCACTAATTGCATCGTCTGTTGTGCCGTGATTTCTTGTACTGAAATAAAAGAGAACCAAATGATATTTTTATAAACCTTGTCATAGATTGCTCTCCATAGTCATTTAATCGAGTCATATATTCGGACTTTACCGCAGTTAGGACCTTCCTTTATCGATCCCCAGGTGGGTAATAGTATGTAAGAAGTGCGGTGGTACCTAATACTCACGTTACAGCCATTATCGTTATCATTTTCTTCTGACGAGGAGGACGATGACGACGACGACGAAGAAGATGACGATGACGAAGAAGATGACGACGAATCATTACCTTTGCCCTGAAACAAGTAATGCCTAATTATTAAATGCCTAACTGAATAATATTTTGAAAAGGTCTTTTCACTAGCTTTAATATGATACCCATATTGTTATTCTTACCCTCCCCCCCATTCTTTCATCTGCGGACGCCATTTTCAAATAGCCTTTGTTATTACCACAACTCTGACAAATTTAACGACACCTCACATCTCAAAATCCGTTCAGCCTTTGGGGCTGACCCTCTTTCTGCCGCAGTCGGGTAAAATGTAGGCTTTAATTTGAAGTCATCATAGAATTTTTCATCATAAGTCATCCTAATTAACCTGTCTTTAATAAGTTTGTGACTAAAGCAGATCGTGCGCATTATTGTTTACAAACAAATCCAATATTTCTCATTAATCGGTTTTTATTTATGTGGTTAATGACTTTTTGACTCAACTCGAATAAATTAAAGCGAAAATATCGCGGGGCGGCAAAGTTAAGAGAACAGTTTCATCATTATTGCTCATTAGAGCCGCAATCGAGGCTCGCTCGAAGGAGCCCGGATTCCGAACGAGGTAGAGTGTTTCGCTGCGTTCAACGTTCTGTGCTTTGGCCAAGATATTTCGCTTCAATCTAAATATTACTTATATTTTTCATCGTAGATCAAAGGCTTTTTTTCAAAATCTATGTAGCTACTTGTATTTTACTAATTTAGGTAAATACTTACGAGTATCTAAGTATATTTTATGTCATTATTAGTGTCTATTAATAACTTAGGAAAGCTTAACTTACGTTTGGACATTTGCCACAATCATCTTCCTCTGATGATGAGGACGATGATGATGATGATGATGACGACGAGGATGACGAAGACGAAGAGTCACACTGCAAAAAATATTCGGTGGCACTATTTTACCGTTCAAATAACTTATTATCACCTAATATTCATAACAAAATTCTAGATTGCTTACTTATGTCTATTTGTTTAATCATCTTTTAACGATAAACTTGAGGATATACTATACTTCTTCTGAATTGAACTAATGTCAATAACTTAAATTGCAGTCATAGACAAATATTGCATGTGTATTAAAAGATGAAAGACTCGTAAAACTTTTGAATCTACATACCTCGCCACTACCGCTGATATTGTTTCCATTGCAACAATTGGTTTTCCTGTAAAGAAATTAAATTGTGAGTGGTTTAACAGGACCACTTTATGTTCCCAATCGGACTATTAATGACTATAAAGACGCGATGAATATAAAAACATAAACTGCAAGGATTGTAGTGACCATGACGAACGCTGTTAGTTTCATAGATTGTGTAATATATTATAATATATGTTGAGAAGGTTGAATAATCTTACCTAATAGAATGAAGAAAACGAAAGAAAAGAGGAAGACCAAGAAGAACATACACAGCAGTTGAAGGAAAAACTCATTTCATGTCAGTCAGAGTTGAAGGTGCTAGCAGAGTCCAGAGAGGTGTAGAAATAGCTCTACGTACAAGAGGCAGCTCATAGGTGAATGAATTAATCTTACCTTGGTGTACATGGCCCCGCATCAGCCATAGCAAACAAGACTGTAGCTATTAAAAATGTAATGATAAACTTATTCATTTTTCCCAAGTCTGTCTGTAAAAAGAAAAAAAGTTCACATGAAATTTTTAAACACAGCATTATCAATTCTTTTATACGGATGATAGCACATTTAAACACTGCAACATCTGATACTGATACGGTTGTGAAAAGGGGCGATTTTACAACAAAATTGTACATGCTAGCAACCATTTCTACTTCAGTAAAACTTACGAATGTGCTTGCGAATTAAGTGCATTTTAGCACTTCGACTTTTAGATTGTACGAGTATTTAGATTGTATAATGTATGTATTTATTACAATAGAAGCAAAATTTTCAAATTTTGTACCAGCATTAAAATGTGTGTTTTTTCTTTATGTAGCTCTTTTACCATGTAAACAACGATAGCGCGGTATTTAAATTAGTTAATCAAACCACAAAGTTTTAATAAGAAAACAGTTTACGTACCAACAACAAAATATCCCGCAAACAATAAACTAATATCCTGCAGCGATTGAACTGGGTCGAATATTTGTACAGACTGAGAAATATTAACCGCTCGATGATAACAAAATTAGGGTAATTTACTTAACTTACGATCCTTGCCCTTAGATCAAGGTTGTTCTAGTCAATTCGCTAATAAAACCTAGTTTATACTATTTACTGTTCGCAAATTAATGCGTTTTAAGCGAGCAATATTTGATCTTGCAAACAAAATACGAGTATTTCATCAGAATTAGGTGCTAAGGAACAAAGTCGAGCGCTTTGACGGAGATAAAGTTGAAAGACTGGCTTACAAAATAGAATAAACAAAACACGTTTTTAATAAAAGTAAGTTTTTATCGAAAAAATTACAACGTGATACACAACATCACAAGAAATCTCCACAAGAGAAACAAACAACCGCACTGAAAATGATATAGTGACAAAAACATGTAAATGTTCCTCCCGCATCAAATATATTTTAGTAATTCTTAGAAGTTAGTTATTTGAAAAAAATTTGAACCGCCACTTTCTTAAAGCCTGTGGGATGAACGCCTCTACAAGCTCAGTTCACTCTGCTTTATCTAGATTATTCGATAAACACCGTCAGCGAGAAAACAAGCTTCTTTCACAAATAGAAGGGATTTTAATATCCCTAAGTAGTGATGATACTGGCCTCCTCGTTCGTATAAAAGACTCGCAAAGTAATCCACAGAAGGCGTACAGATATCTTCAGCAAATCTGCTTGAGTCATCGCATCCTTTTTAAATAAATAGGGTCCGAAAAGAGATCGTTTATTTTTTCATAATACGATTCGTGAGGAATTCAAATAGCAAGTTAAGATAGTCACGATATTTATCTCTATTTAGCTGCCAACGCAGAAAAAATCATCAAATAATCTGATTATTTATAATTTTATTTTGCTTATTTTTTGGGACGGATTAAAAGATTTTCAGAATGATCCGAAAATTTGTCAAAAGAGAAAACTTTTTATTGAATTTTCGTACAATGAATACTGGGTAGGTACTCCTTCAGTTAAATTACGAACCGGTCTAAAACTTCTCGATGAAGTGGAGTTCGAAAATGGCATTATAAATTCAGCAGTTTACAATCACAGCGCTACTTGGCGACGGAAAAAAACCTCCGAGGGAAACTCGTTCTAACTTTTCCTATTTTTCTGCGTTAATTTCACCTGAACCCATTACACTTTGCAACAATTCTTAGTGAGAACGTTTCTATTAGGGTGTTCAAATTGCATTTTAGATGTTATGCTGTTACTTTGGAAGAGTTTTATATTTTCAGTTTTACGCAATTGCTGGGTTTTGATAAAGTAATTGTTTTTTTAGGATTATCAATCTTTTGGAACCGGTGTACTAACGCTAAAATACTTTTAAATACAGAGTTCTCACATTGAAATAAGTCTCTGGAACTTCATAATCAGCTGCTATTCATATCAATACGATTATTATCATAATAAGTACGATTTGTTTGTTGCAGTTTTAGCATTAATCCTATAAAAACGGTTCCAGGCAGATTTTACTCTTTTGATGTGAGCGTCGGTGGCGTAGTGGAAGGTTGCAGCCTCTCATTCAGGCGGTACCGGGTTCGATCCTACGTGCCACCAATAACTTTTTCTGAGTTATGTACATTATTTGTTTCACTAACTAATGCTCTTACAGTGAGGGAAAATATCGTAAGGAAACATGCACGTTCAGGTGGCTGAATGTAATATATTGCATTAGACAGACATAATTTGTTTAAATTATTTAACTGAATTGTTATATTTAAGTTTTACAGTAGCAGGTTCTTGTTTATCTTTGTTACACAAAGTATCTTGTATACAGAGAAAAGGTTTAAAAATCTAAACGTAGGTAGGCACTGAAAGTGCGCAAGTGGTAACCAAGTTGAGCAATGAAACGTTGAGGATGAATAAGTTAATTGGCCCCTAGCGTATCGGCGGCCCTCCTGCGGCACAGAGGAATGCATTTAAATTGGATTTTAAGAGTAGAAATCACCGGCGCTCTCCTCTCGGCCTTGTTAGAGCCAATCTCGAAGTTTACGTAAACGAATAAACCTTCCCCGAACCGATTTATCGGTATCAATTCAAACTATACATCAGGTTGCAAGCCGGACTGAATTTCTGCCTGTTATAAGTTAGTGAATAAGTTTTGAATGTCCTTTAAGTTACGCACCTAACCGACTGCTTATGTAAAATAATTTTAAGAAGAATGTCAAAACACTTATCAAGGGTGGTAAAAAAAGGTTACGATGTAAGTTCTTGAAGACTGTGCCTATTTGATTTTTACTCTTTGTAGGCTTATGAAAAAGAACCAAAAAATATATATTTGTAGAAGTTTTAATCCATTTTACAATAAAAACTTAGAACGAGCCCCTGTTTACTTATATAATACTAGTGATTCCCCGCGACTTCGCCCGCAAGAGTTGGACTTTTCATATAAACTTTCATCCCCCATTTCACCCCCTTAATGTTTTTATATCGCGACAAAATGTAGCCTATGTCCTTTCCAGGATCTCAAACTGTCTCCATACCAAATTTCAACTCAATCGATTCAGTGGTTTAAGCGTCAAGAGGTAACAGACAGACAGACAGACACACTTTGGCATTTATAATATTAGTATGGATACTTACTAACTTATTGAATATTTATATCTAACAAACATTGCTTATAATAGTTTGATAACGAAAACCTGCGATTAAAATTAAATTAAAAATTGAATTTGTATGTTTATTCCTGTATACTACCTGCAGTTCTACAATCGTAAGCCGACATTTATGAGTGCACTTAGAGTTCATATTCTCCACTTTTACTAACCTAATTTAGCATTCAGTGCAGCTAAGTAGGTACTGGAATATATTAACTGAAACATACGTTTGACTCGTATTAATGAGGTTGAAAAACAAATTGCATTTCATGTAAAGTAGTGATTTTCACTCCGCCTTCGTAAAGGTTCTATACTACAATGTTTTACAATGTTATCTGCGACAGTGGAAGTTTTTTACCCCTTTTAAAATTATAAAAACAAGTCAAATAAGGCGTTGTGATGTTATCTATTACGCTTTACAATCAAATGGATTCTGTGAAGGCAAAAATTGTTAGGATTATGTTTTAGCATAAAGTTCAGAGCACTTAGAAGTAATGTTCTTATTTGACCGTTTTGGTGTCGTGCTCCGCGCTTACAAAACCAGCGGTTGCGGGTTCGAATCCCGCAAAGAGCAAATGTTTGTGTGATTAGCACAAGCATTTGTTTGTACCTTAGTCACGGATGTTTATAAACGTGTTTATCTATTTCTATCTGATATCCTTGTCACCATAGCACAAGCTCACGGTTAGTTTGAGCTAGGTAATTGGTGTGTTTGTTAAAACTATTTATTATTATTATTTATTTTTCCCATATTTTTTGGTCATAACCTCTCATTAAAACATCTGTCTACTCTCTTATGTTCAATTAGAGTTTGGAATTAGGTATTACTCGTACCTATATGGTTAGAAAGTAAAAAAGAAAGGTAGGTGGAAGTTTATTGCGATGTATCAAATCTCCATGTCTAACTCGTTCCACTCCTAAAATAACGCTACGTTACATCGTTCTTTTTAAACATCATATTCCTCAATGTATTCCACGATAACAGAATGATACCAATGACGTCATTTAAAAGGTAACAGGTAATATCGCGGGTCATTTGCGAGCTCATTATATGGCTAATTGGGTGATCAGTTTAGTTCGCTCGCGGTCATCTTTCAGGCGCGCGCCAAACATTATAGTAATAGCTTACAGGTGGATCTTATTCTTCTTGGCCAACTACAGTTAGGTGAGTGTACAATACTAATAATGAAAGCTATTTACTAGATTTCCGTACGCTTTTATCAAGTAAAGGTAATGTTTATATTACAAAAACTATTTCTGTTGCTAATTCGCTCTTCCCTTTTAAAATGGTTCTCTATGGATGTGCAAAATATTCCGGTTATGACTATGACTCAACAGATTCTAGATAATTAGATAACCATCGATCAAACCGGTGCCAGAAAAAGTTTGCCATGTTTTACGTTTTTAGTTAATGGGATGAGAAAACGCTACAATTTTCCAAAAGTACTAAAATAGGTATGTTAGAGTGCAAGCATGGGTGCAAGTAAGTTCACCAAGATGTTGTGCACCAAAATCTATTTTGAAAAAAAATATATAAGAAATTGATAACAGGAACCATTGAAGGAGTTTCCATATTTACTATTTTCTTCTCGTGAAAAATAACTAGGTATCACTAATTGCTCTACCTACTTATAATCCATCCTACAAATCCGTTAACACATCAAAGATACATTAACATCTCCCGATCGACGAGACGTGACGGCCATTATCAATGATCCGGCTTTATCGTGATTCAATATCCCTTAGGTTAGCCCCTGAATTTTTGTTACTCATCCACTAACCTACCGGCTGTCCACTTAACTTGAATAATGATGTGCGAGGAAGAGATGTAGCGAACTTAGAAGAGACAGTCCGTTTATTTTGTTGCCTTTTGTTTGTATTTTTTTTTGCAGGTGATACTCGTCACCAGTATTCAAAATAGTAACGAATCAATAAGTAGTAGCGAACGAAAGAAAATTTATGTTTGCCTATCTATTCATTTGAACTTCAAAGCGTAGCTTAATTTTATTTTATCGTTGTTACACTTTTAACTTCGTAGGTACGAGTATGATGGTAGTGATGATTATATTCGCAATAGTGATTTGTATTTTATATCAATCAGAGTTTTAAGTTCTTGGTCAGGTATTGTGAAAACGTAAGGTTCAATATTTTTTTCTTGACAATTAGTACTGTAACTACTCTTATAACTGTATTTATTTAACCCAGTTTTTTTTGGTTTTGGACATGAATTGCCATAAAGTGTGTTGGCTGATCTCTTTGTGAGTATGTGCTATGGAGGGCAGCGGGTGAGCTTGGTGGACCGGCAAAATGCCAGCCTTCTTGGGCCCGTGGCCGAAAGGAAACAGCGCAATTGTATATGTTGCTACATCAAAGCAACGGATGGAAATAGAAATAGAAGTACGTCTGTCACTTTTCCATAAAAATATTATTTGCAACGTCAAAGTAGTCAGACTTTGCAAGTCATATTTTTACTGTAATAATTATGAATGTCGTAGAGACTATGTTAGGTTCTGAAAGTTTTTACTCCGATTACGCAGCTTATCTATAAAGATGAAATAAGCGCCTACCAAGGTTGTTTTTTTATATTTTTTTATATGAAATGAATTTGCTCTTGACTCTAGACTAAGCCAGACGTGGCGTTAGATAGAATCGTCGCTAAAGCTAGCTCGTCGCTAAACCTAGAAGGTTCTGGCACTGGAAAGTTTTTAGGAATAAAATGTATCCCATGGACTAACTAATGTTATTTATCAGCGCTGATTTAATGGTTAATTGGAAACTTTTTTGCATATTGTTTTTCAAACCAGCAACTCTGTAACAATCAGCAAACCGCACAGATAACTTATAAAAAATGAGGTGGCAAAACCCAGCCACAGCCAACCAACGGCCATAGCTACTGTCTGAATCCACCTCGGTCTAGACAAAATTAGATAAAATATCATCCATCATAAAACGCGAATGGGACTAATAATAAATGTAAGCACGCGGTGTACTCGTAGTTGCGGTGCGTAACCCGTGGTAAGGAAACGGCTTTCTTTACGAGCTATTCCGCTGAGCCAATATTTCCCCGCGACAGTGCGCGCCACCATAAAATAAAACGAAAAATTCCAACGTACTGCTTCCAGCCGCCATGAAATCATAAGAGGCGAGATTTTACGGCCATCCACCCATACTCCGCTTCGGATGATTAATAATGTCAACAATAAATAACTACAATAAAGTTGATAAACGCAATTAAATACATTGATAGCTGTTGGTTGTAAACAAACAGCTATTTGTAGAAGACGAATGATGTCAAGTATACAGGGTGGGACACCCTGTATACTTGTTAAGGAAGGATAATCCTTTAGGTACAGATTAGTTACATCATGCCCTATTATATGTGCCAAAATTTTTTTCAAGTAAAAATGTTTTTTTTTAGTAAGATAAAAATATTTAATAGTTGTATGGCTACTTCTACAATTAATGACTTATTAAAAAACTGTTTCTATTTTAATACTCTTGAATATTCTAAACACCTAAATCGATATTAACTTTTTACCTAAAATGTAAGGCTTCCAAAAAACCTCAAAACTCAAAACTAAAATCTTAAAAATGGCAACACTTTTGCTTAAAACATTTTCGGCATATGGTAGAGCATGATGTAACTAATCTGTACCTAAGTGATTACCCTTTACTATCGGGACACCCTGTAGACTGCATGGTTTTCATACTCAAACTTCATTGGCGATGCTCGTAATTTTTTCGTGTATAATCTAATGTAGATTAAGCTAATTCAGAGGCAAACAATGAGATTCAAACGGCAAAGCGAAGAGTCTCAAAGACGATCTCCCGACCTCATTCGACCGGGCCACAATAAAAAGATTCGGCAAAAACGTAAACGTTTGTTTATGTACACATGCAAAGAACACCCTCTTACCCGCTCGGCGTATGGAGTGCACTTATTATACGCTACGACCCATATAGGGATGCTACCACGATGTTACGTGGAGTTCCGATCACCCTGACTTGATCCGGTCAGATCTGATCTTGCTTGTAACAAACAACCAAGCGCTTCTTAGGTACGAGTAACAGTAATGTGTTTTTATAATCGTAATGTTAAAAGTCTAAAGATATAAATTAATTTTGAAGTAAAAGATTGAACCTATGTAATTGGTTTCTCTCGTGCCTTTGTGTATGTTGACATATTAAAACAGTAAGCAGTGTCTTGTTCATCTTCATAGTCGTATACTGAGGGTCGTGATCATTATGTGGAATGAAACACACAACGACTTTCTTGGCATTTTTAATGGAGGTTTGCCATTGCTTTATCCATTTCACACAATAGCCAAGTGTGGAGGTTTCCTCACGATGTTTTCCTTCACCGTTAGGCAGCGACGTCTTTGAAAAAGACTGTGATGTCCTCCTAGCCGATTTCGACTACGGCGGCCTATCTCAACAAAGATTAGCCAACTGCGCAGGACATATTATAGTGCACAAGTGTGTGCGCAATACACAGGTAGGTGCACTCTCTGTTCCTTAGCTCTATATAATTCGGTGAGACGGCAGTCCGACATGACCGGAGAGAGATCAGGCGCAAGACCAACGGCTTAACGTGCTTTCCGAGACACGGGAGTTAACACCACCAACTTCCTGACTACGGAGCTATGTCTAAGCAATTTCAAGACAGAAAAACCCAAACACTCTCGGCCCGACTTGGGATTCGAACCCGGGACCTCGTGGATAGTACCCAGCGTGCTAACCACTAGACCAACGAGGCGGTCAGGCAGGCAGCAGAAAAAGACTGTACTCAGTACTTAAAAGTTTTCATACAAACTCAGTGGTACATACAGGCAGGGATCGAACTTACGACGAATAAGAAGTGAAGTTTTCTTCTTTCGGCTATCGCATAAACAGTGTAGGTACATTAATATAAATTATATACATTTCAACGAATGAAAAATATATTTTAAATATAACGATATCACATACATTGCTCAGATCTCAAAGTAAGTAGCTTTAAGATATCATTATCATCATCCTAGCGTTATCCCGGTTGTGCACTCGCACGCGATGGTCCAAGCCCAGCCAGGGTATATAATTTTTTCTCGTTTTTTAAATCTTAATTTTTGTATCGTATAATAAGCAGAACATTTTAAAAAACACAAATAAAGGGCCTACCTTACTTACAGTAACAAATACGTAAGGATTGGGAATTCTCCAATCGATTGATTATTTATTGTTGATATCGAAACCGCATCGCCACATCCCTAGCCGCAGGCTGTACGACAAATGCTTGACAAAATACTCTGCCAATTGTGTCGGAGTACCGCCCTCAATTGTTCGAGATGAAAAATGGCCTATTCGGATTGTTCACGAACAAATGCGTGCCGTCCGGGTCATTACGCTTTGTTTTAGGAATAAGTACGACAAAAAAACCCCTGTGAAAAGCTGAAATTCTCTTTTCCGCCCTCTTGAGTCGTTATTAAGCAGTGTTTAAACTAAGGCCAATTGTTTTGCCATGGAAAATTATTTCCACACGCTTTGTTGCTTGCCCCATTCGCGTACTACTTGGGTGCGAGAGTGCTTGATTTACGAGTATAACCCAGAGATTTCGTTCTTTTATTTACATGCTTACGAAATGGAAAATTAGACCGAAAACACATCAATCAATAGTAATATTTTTTTATTTTGTCAATCTATTTAGTCTTATAGTGCCTAAGCCTGACACAAGAACACAATTGAAACATGTTTTGAAGGCCTGCCTTGTAACATAATTACAATAAAATTTAATAATGTCAGTTACCACTTTCCGACAATACAAGTGTAGGTGACAAAGTCTTAAAAAGTAACAAATAATATTACAAGGAAAGTCTATCAAAGCATTTTTGCATCCAATAAATTTTTCTTAGAGTAAAAATAAATCAAAGATGAAAATCGGTCGGAAATCATAACCGAGATTTTACTGGCCGGCATCCGATTGGAACGCGAATGCCAGAGATTGTTTCAACGCGCGGATTGGCCGATAATAACAATGTCGTCACTTCCTCAATCTAACTTCTTCAATATTCCCTCACGGACCGATACGCAATAATATTTTATTCGTTGAAGATTTTTTGCAAGACCATTTTTTTATTGAGGGGCGATGTCTCAACTATGCTTTCTAAACTTTTCAACTCGTCAGCCGTTTATTTAGATCGTAGCGTTAAGCGCCATTATTTGCTTTTGATTCTATGTAATATTTTGTTTTTATGATTCAAAGTGTAAGTACCTAATGCATTAACGTTAACAAAAACCGAATTATATTAGCTTACTGTAAGGGTGATGCCGAGCAAATAGTAGCACGCAGTGGAATTTATATCAGTAATAAACAATTAACTTTGGATGATACTTTACGAGTGTCCACAAACAAAAACAAAACAAACATTACATAAACAACTGCTAGGATTGCTGAAGTCAAGCATGAAGGTTGATTTCCAACACTTACGATATCAATTTGAAATGGGAACCTTATCTAAAATCTTACACTGACGATATTAAAGCATTCGTTGCAACATGCAAGATAATATGCAGACTACTAAGTAACTGGATTAATATCTCTGGAAAGTCACATTTAACTTTACTGGTGCTCTGTACCATAAGGTCGTAAAGTGTCTTTACTCCAGCGATCCTTGTAGAACACGGGTTTTGTCATTTGAAGGAAGAAAGGCGTCGTTGGATTAATTTCTTGAAATTCCGTCCCGTCACCGAGCAGACCGTGTTTACAAGTTACTTTACGAGCCGTATAATTACTCTCATCGTGACACAATCACCGCTTTGTTTCGTAACCAGGAGTACTGGGAATTAATTCATTACGTTACATTACAATTTTAATTTTGTTCCGTAAGGTAAAATAAATTGAGGACTTTGTGACTGCGTTTGAGTGAATGCCTATGGATATTTTAAATAAAGACGCGTTATGTTCACAATTATTATTCCTATTTGTAATCATTTTGTGCGATCGACGAGTAAAATTGTAGAAAAAATAACTTTTAAACAAGATCAGTCTATTTATGTTCTGTACCTAAATTGATTACTTACAGACATAAAATGCAACTAAGCACACAATACACCAAATACGTAGTATCTGATAATCGAGAAAGATACCACAAATGTACTTGGCAACTTAAAACTCCTTTGAAAGTTATCGCAAGGGATGAATGGTCATTAATTAATTAGCTGAACCCTTCGCGATATCCCGCGGGATCCATTACTTAATTACCTCCAGGTATGTTTCGTATTCCACCAAATCGCGATTGGAAGGTGCGACTACCTTTGGTCTCTAGAACTGTATTATGCTGAAGTGTATCGAAGATCGGGGTTCACTTTGTTAAGGCAGCAGGTATTAGACTCAACTCTGCAGGTATACAACCTAATATAAATAAAAAACAGAATAAAAACTTACTAAATTGATAGCGACTCGGCATTACAAATTATCTTGGTGTGATAGATAAATTATGAACCTCTAATTGCAGGCTTGGCGGGTTAAATTTCATAAAAATCAGAGTAATCCATACTAGTATTATAAATGCGAAAGTGTGTCTGTCTGTCTGTCTGTTACCTCTTGACGCTTAAACTGTAAATTTAGTATGGACACAGTTCGAGACCCTGGAAAGGACATAGGCTACATTTTGTCGCGATATAAAAATATTAAGGGGGTGAAATGGGGGATGAAAATTTATATGGAAAATCCAACTCTTGCGGGCGAAGTCGCGGGGAACCACTAGTTATTAAAATAATTCACAAAGGCTTCACTACACAGATTGTCTTACTATAAACGATAAATTGATATTATTATTACACGAACTTATAAATTAGTTATTAGGAGATATTTTTCTGTACCTACGATACCTACTATAATATGGGAAATCACCTAAGCCACTAAAAACATTAGATTAGGTACATTATTGATTGATATCCTAACTACAAGTCATATAAAATAGCAATTATAAAAGCATAAAATAGTATACTATTTTTTTGTTTGAAAATATTGTTCTTACATAACACGTATTTTTTGCCCATTCTATTTCTATTTACAGCGCTTTTCACCTCCGGAATGGTACATGGCGTAGCATTATTCAAAGGCAGAATTTACTAATGCATTTTATGGCTGCGGCAAATTTACGAGGCCCAGGTGAGCGGAAAAACAAAGGTTAGAACCTCATCAGGCTTGATTTTAATATTAGTTTATGAGTGGTAAAGTGAAAAAACCGCTTAACGACGAAAAACTGCCAAACATGAACCAATCAACAAAATTCTACGTCTAGTGGTTCGGGAAACACTCACTCAGCGGGCACTACACTTCACCCAAGTGTATCCAGTTTCGATTCCCAAATGCGAAATGCACGCACACAAGTCACATGCACATGTTCTGAAACCCAGATTCTGATAGGTTACATAATTTTATTCTTAATTTTAATAAATAATAATAATAATGTCCTCCTAGCCGAATTTCGGCTACAGCGGCTTATGTCAACAGAGATTAGTCAACTGCGCGGGAGATATTATAGTGCACAGTGTGTTCGAAATACACAGGTGCACTCTCTGTTCCTTCACTCATATAATTCGGTAAGACGGCAGTCCGACATAACCGTGGAAAGATCAGGCGCAGGAACAATGGGTTAACGTGTTTTCCGAGCCACAAGGGTGTTAACACCACCAACTTCCTGACTCCGGAGCTGTGTTTGAGTTATTTCAAGACACAAAAACCCAACACTCTCGGCCCGACCCGGAATTCAAACCCGGACCTCGTGGATAGTACCCAGCGTGCTGACCACTAAACCAACGTGGCAGTGAGTTCTTTTTTCATTTTGATTGATCCAAAGTGTTGGTTATAAGAATTTTGAATATCGCTAAATTAATTTATGAGCAAGTTATTGTGGAAACCATTTTTACGAGATTCTAAAACCTCTCAAAGCTTTTTACGGAAGCATGTTCAGGTTTTTATAGCAGTATCCTAATTGCTTGTTATCTTTCTTTCGGCACCCAAGACTTAAGAAGCCGTTCTATAATCCCTGTATTAAGAGTTATGCGTGGCGAGGGATTTGAGACGTGTTTTCCCCTATTCCAGAGGCCAGGCGTCTCGTCCCGCCATCTCGAGGGATTCCATTCCGAAAAACCTCCATAAATATTTCTTACAGTATTTGTATCTTCCTTGGAGTATCGTTAGCACAATGTTGCCCTTTTTTCTTTGGAAGCGGGTTAGCATCTGCTCCCGCGGACTGTACGCTCCAGCTGAATGTTTTATTTTATTTTAATGAATGCTGCAAATATTTAGACTTGAGGATGAATGCTGGTGGCTTTTAGAAGACGTGTTTGTTTTTGGTTGGTGTTTTGGTTTTGGTGCAAAAGGTTAATGTTTTTTTTATTTATCTACTAAGATCTGAGTTCACCTATTTTTAAATAGCCGGCCGGTAAACATAGATTGGCGATTTATCTGACATCATTCCCATACAAAATATGTCAAATAATGTAATAACCGCTGTTTAAAAATTAAACGAGTGTTGGTGAACTCTACCCTACGTGTCGCGTTAATTTCTGTTAAGTTAAAATTTTTTTTAATTGCTTGTCAAGTTGCATCAAGTTTTTTTTTAAAACTAACTTCACTTCATATAAACTGCTCTTAGGATGCAGTACCATAAACCAACCGAAGCATATACCTAACTTTTGCATGCTTCATGTAAGTAAGTATGTTTAGTTTATCTATTTGTTTAGAGCTGTTTAGTTTTAACAACTCAAATAATTAGGACACGATAATAATGTATGCTTGTGTTTACAAACATTTAGATCTAGTCACCTTCATTACGACGTCTAAAGTCCATTAGATAAGTAACTATTAGGTTACTCTTAAAAAAACTTTTACATTACAAAATAATCCGGCAAAATGCATTACAGTCATTCCCAGTTTTAAATTGTAAATGTTATGGACCAAGTGATAAATTAGGCATTGTGCATAATGCCCGGTCATTATGAAGAATGCCCAATATAAGATTGCAATTTGAAAATAATTATTCAAATAATCAAATGATCGGGCGTTATACATATTGTCTATCAGCTTTTGGGCAGAGTAATACAAACATATTTAGTCCTATAACATTGCTTTCATCAATCGATAATAGATAGTGGAAAAGTATGTTTGTTAGCCAATTCATGAATTCTTTAACACGCACAATGTGTCAATCAATTCGGGTTTCAAGTAGGGAAGGGGACAAAGATGCAGCAGATGGAGCAGGTATCAAGCAGGGAAGGGGACAAAGATGCAGCAGATGGAGCAGGTTTCAAGCAGGGAAGGGGATTAAGAGAACCGATGAAGTGATTGAGCATCTGAACAACCGAAAACATGTACTCGTCTTATTTATAGACTTTTCATCGGCATTTGATACTCTAGATCATAAGCTAATCATCAGTAAGCTGCATGATTGTGGAGTACATGGACTTCTTCTGGACTAGTGTGCGAATTATTTAAAAAATAGAAAATTTTGTGTAAGAATAAAGGACAACTATAGTGACTCAATGTCTGTAACTGAAGGACTTCTACATTAAGAATCCACTTGTTTTTGAAAATGTAGGTAACACAAAATATATAAAATTCCCCTCCCGCACCGCGTAAAATTTAGCTTTATCATCAAATTGCCCAATTGTAACGTAGCAATATAATAATGACCGTACAATAATATAATTATGTTTAGAAAGTTGTTAATCACTTAGCCCGATAGAGCTAGACATTATTCACAATGCCCGCACATTATTAATAATGCCCGCATTAATCACTTGGTCCATAACATAAATATATTTTACAGAATGCTTCTTAGCCCTAAATTCCAATTACAATATAATGGGTTAGGAAGGTGACAAACAAAAGCAGTTTTAATACATTTGCTCTGGTGTCATTACGGTTTATCGCCGTTCTGGCGCGGGGCCGAAATAAATAGCCGCTATCAAAGAGCGATTACACAAACTGTTCACAAGCTCATAAAAAGACAAACATTACGAAATCTCTGATGTCAAAGAAAAATAAATCGGCAATAAAGTTTAATGCCACGGCGACAATAACGTTACATTGGCTGTAACGATTCGATGTCCGTTACATAAACGCTGCTCATTGGATTGTGTTAGCATCAAACTGGACAGTACTACAGGATTTAAAAATGTATGCATTCTGCATTCTGCAAAACGCTCGGTACACTAACGGTTGAATACGTAAAACCAGTAGAATATGCAGCGTGAACTAGGGCATAATCCATTGAATATATTACTTAACAAAATAGAGCAAACTTTTGTTCACTACAACATTGAAAAATATATGACAGGTGTTTAAATCATTACTTAGAAAGAATACTTGCTTACTTATGTAGTTTTCATGAATACGTGTCCTTATATACCTTAAATTCGCCAATCCTTACTTAGAATTCATATAATACCCAATGTTATTGTAGGACTTATTTTTGAGTAAATTAATATGACTTTTGTTTACCATTATGGAACTCATAATAAAATTTTCATGAACTCCTGACATAAGACTTTACGCTATTTTTCAGGTGATTTGTTCATACTACCACACTGTTTATTTTTTTAAATATTCCAAGGACTCGCATAAAAAACATTGAGATTTAAGATACTATAGGCAGGTATGAAAATCTATATTGACAATTAAATCTTAATCTTCACCATTAATCGATGCATCTCTGGTAGCTGTTCTTTTGAAAAACGATGTCATGTCACAAAAGATCTGAGGAGGATAGGAGAGTTCAAATTGAAGGAATTAATAAGGGACATCTCAAAGAATAAGATAAGACATGATGTGTTAACAATCCATACGGGTCGAGGCTCAAAACTAAACAGAAACGAAACAGCAAAAGAGAACTTTACCTACTCTGTAGTAGGTAAATTTCTCAAAAATCGCTTATGCTGCAAACATAGCAGTCTCCTCCGATCTTATCGGTCATGAAATGTTTCCGATTCGCTTTATACACTTTCACGTTATTGTTTCGAACGCGCCGTATAAATTTTACTGCATATATTTTGAAGGTATCGAAAGTCGAGCTTAATTGTCAATTTACGCCGCGCGCTTTATGTGCTTGGCAAAACATCTGGCTCCTTGATTGCTTACGTTTTTATGCGCACTTAGGAACTTGACGCTGCTCCAGAGGAAAATATACCTGGCCACCTAAATAATGCAATCAGAAAGAGCCGCATTTATTGCTTTATCGTATTTTATATTCAAATCCCAAGCGCTTTGCTTGATCAAGCTCGGTTCAAGAGCAGTTTTTATTTTGACGCTCCTGGGTTTATAAGTAAGCGGGAGAGAAACTTCAATTTTTCAGACAATTTACCTAGTAGTACGTTTTTACAGGACCAGATTTTATAATTTTCTTTCAATTTGTATACCTTAAACTATGAAACTCCCATACACCCACAATTTTTTTAAAGAAGAAGCCATGAGAGCCTTCACTTTTGCTACATTTTAGTGCAGTCATATAAAGCCACTAACTATGTGACTCAATAAATATGGTAATAATGTTGTAGTCTGTTTAGAAGTGCGGTAAAAATCAATATAATCAGCCTAGGATAACAGATAAACACCTATGAATTACGAGCCTGGTGGGAGCGGTTGATTGTGATCGCATGAACTAACGGCTCCTGAGCCTTACCATTGGTCAACATCACTAGTCGATGTGGAAAGTCACAATGTTTTAAACATATAAATAATCATATTGTAAAATAATAGGATACGAAAGATTCTTATATATTTTTAAACGCAAGAAAACTTAAATAATGTTTCAGCGTAGTTAAGACGAATCAAGCTGTACAGTAGGTATATTTATAAAATGTACATTCACTAATTAAAACTATGCTAAAAAATATGTTTTGTTTGACGTGTCCCAATGGTCTATAAATTTTTGTGTGCAAAACAATTTTACTTACTTAAATTATAAAAATAACTTTTTTATTTTAACTTAACCAATACCGACTAGCACCATTGATTGACTGGATTAAAACATTATGTTGAAGTGCTCAGGCGAGAAGGATTAAGTCAACTGGCATTGAATAGAAGGGCCTGGAAGATATCGCAAAAATTTGCAAGAGTGGAAATCCTCCCGTATAGCTCTCCCATTGAGGGGCATAGGTTTTCGTCATCACACTTTGGGCAGAAGGGTGAATGATCTTAGCTGGTTAAATCCAAGAAACAACAAATGGTATCGAGAATATAGTAAAAACACGCTTTGTATTATTTATTCAATAAAATACATTATTAAAAACTTACAAATATATACTCAAATACCTACAAACTTAATTAAAACACATTAGGTCAGATATTCTATTCAACACTATAAGTTTAAATAGAATATCTGACTCAGATCACCCTCTTACGGAAAAGTAGCCAAAAGACTGGCCACATTGCCCCTTTGAATGGCAGGCTAATACCCTGGCCGATAAAGTCCAGCTTTTGGATCGTGATATGCCTCAACTAGACGTTTAGATATCTCACGAAACACTTTATGGGCACTCGGTCCCCACGGTCCCAGAGTTTCTACCCTAAACGGCTCAAATATGTAAGTTTCACCGAGACTTTCATATATGCGCCGCTCAAGGATCTCTGCAGAAGCAGCTGCTGAACCTGCCCTGTTGCCAGTCTGAGGAAGATGAGAGGGCGCAAGAGCATCGACGCATGTGGTGTCCCACACTTAAGGTCTACCCATCTTCCATGGAACGAGAGTCATTCCCGTCGGGGCGTTTGCCATCGCTACGTATGGGACCATTTGGTTCCAGAACAGCCGGTATGCGAGCGCTAACAACAAATAAGTTATGCAAGTTATAGGTCTTCTTTGCTATCGCAAACGATTGCCAGAAGGTAACAACAACTAGTAGTTTTACTAAAACTGACTGATGGTAGGGGCTACCAGATCCCATTAGCTGATTAGCTTCTTTCCGATCACATTAATGTTCCGATCGCCTCGCAAGCCATGCCATAAGCTAAATATTATTACGCCTACTGCCAAGTGTGAGACTGCAAATTGAAATAATCTTTCTATTGGCTCGTGAAGCTTCGTCTTTATGACATTATTTAACTATTAAAGCTCGAAAAATACTAAAACAATCGGCGTAACGTTTTCTTCGTACTACTTACATTATTGTAAGTATTTAAATAAAATGAATTAACAGTCTATAGATTTTTTTTTTCACTTAAAAAGGAGTACTTTAACAAATGGGACCCGTGGTCGTGTTTAGTCCAAAACTAAAATTTTCTAATAAACATTCTGTTGAAAGCAAACTCATGTAGCGAGATCCTTCGGGGATTTTCTGAAACCACATCCTAAGGGTCAAGTTAAAGGTTTGGCCATAGACAAGCTTTCCAAATTTAACATTGGTTACCAGTGTGACGTGAAATCAGGCTTATATTCATCTCGGGTAACACGATTAATAGTATTCAACCAAGCTATTTAATTCAATAAAAGAAAATAAACACAAAGACATGCATGAAATAAAAATAAATAATATAATAATAATTAATAATATTATTAATAGTATATTTTAATGTTAGATATTTTTGCCGTTAAATGATTTGTAGTAACGTCCGTAAGTATCATTTAAAATGGTAAACGTCAGAATGGCGGTTGATATGAGAGGAAGGATGAGTGACTATTATTAAAAGCTTATTTTTAAAGCAAAAATATCGTCATAAAGATAAATATAATATTTTTCTCATGAGCCGGCTTTATTTTATTTACATGCCAACGGCACTCGAACCATAAAAACTGCCGTTGGTTGTATTTGCAAAACTTTGACAAATCTGTGCCTAGGCAAAACAATCGACGATATTACACACACACGAGGACATTGCACACGAGGTCCGAACCGAAACCCTTCTTTGCATTCAAGTCGGTATGAGTCCGTAACGTCGTTTAGCCGAGTTCGGCGTGATACGCAGCAACACGGTTTGAATAGCCCTATGTTAGTTATTCAGCGCGTGACCAACCGGAGCCGCCGCTGCCTCGTAAATCAAACTCGCCATTCGCTTATGCATTATACAATTTTATTTGTGCCAGTACGCTGAATAGGTAATAAACTATGGCGGTGAAATTCGTTGTGCGTTTGCTTTGAGAATCAGACGCTTTAGAAAAGTGTGAAGACATTTCTGCTGTCTTCTTTATAACTTTACCTCATGATTTAGGATTGTAGTCATCACGTGCAATGAAGTACAGACAAAACAACAACTCTACTAGGAAAACCATAGGCTATATGTAGGTACTGTAAAATTTCATGTGAATATTTAATCTAGTTGTTTGAGTTTGACCCGAGTTCACCAATTTTAAACAGGCGGTAAACCTCGTTTGACGGTTAAATTTAACAGAATTCCCATACAAAATGTGTCAAATAATACTATATTCTTTCTGGTCTCTCCCTCAATGCTGAGGGTTGTGACTGTTTGTCAATCTTCTCCACTCGGTCCGGTTCTGCGCCATACGTACCGCTCCCTGTATCTGGCCTCCAGTCACCTCCTTGAGTTGGTCCACTCATCTAGCTGGAGCTCTTCTTCTAATATAATAATGCTATACCGCCTATTAAAAATTAAACATGTATTAGTGAACTCCAGGCCTAGACGCCTAACATATAACTAACTCTACAAAGTTTCGAATCAAATAAATGGTCAAAGTCTAAAAGCACGACACACTCGTAGCGCTGGCAAACACACATAGTTTAGTTCTCTGCCATATTTTCATATACCCACGAAATGGCAAAGCTTCTTACACGTACACAGCCATTTTACCGGACACGGCGAGAACCTTTTAGTGCGCGTTAGTTTTCCAGACTGTCTTCATCTCGCGGCGCGGCGGAGCGGAAAATTCACTGCTACCCTCGTTCCACACGTCGCTTGCTGGGCCGCCCTACGGCTAATCCTTTCAGTAATTTAATTAATACTCGCATGTTATATTTTGCTCGAATTTTTTAACAATTTAGAATTATCGCTAATCAAAAACGTTATTTTTGATGATGAAAAATGAAAGATGAAAGTGTTCGGAAAGTTGAACTTTCATGTGTAGATAGCCGGGTGGGAAATAGCTTTACCCTCCTACTTTATACTCCACTCCTACTATTGAATAAAAGGCCACTATCGAGAGTATCGATAGTTATTGCAATAGTCAGAGCTGTATCTGCTATCGATAGGTATTGAACTTTGATACTATCGGTAGTATTGCTATGTGGTCGATAGTATTTATATTAACGGAGCTATCGATACTATCATTACTACCGGTATTGATACTTTTGCTTTTGCCTAGACTATCGATAGTCTATCGATGTTTTATCGATACTATTGCATTTGCCTCAACTATCGATACTCTATCAATACTATCGATACTTTATCGATTCTATTGACTTTGCCTCAACTATCGATAGTCTATCGATACTATCGATATTTTATCGATACTATCGATATTTTATCGATACTATAGTTTTTGCCTCAACTATCGATAGTCTATCGATACTATCGATATTTAATCGATACTGTTGCCTTAGCCTCAACTAGATAGCCTATCGACACTATCGATATTTTATCGATAATATTGCTTTTGTCTCAACTATCGATAGTCTATAGATATTTTATCGATACTATTACTTTTGCCTCAACTATCGATAGTCTATCGATACCCTCGATTTCCTCATAGTCGAAATGAAAAATAGTATGTTTAACTCTCACTTCGTTCGAGCGCCAGAAACTTCTCGAGTGGAATGGTCACTTTCGTCCTTTGTATAACAATCTACTATTTCTAGAAAGTTTATTCAAAGCCTCGAGTATTAAAAGGACTCTTGAGGAGTTAGCCGGGGTGTCCCGATAACAATTAATTGAATATATTTGTGCTTAGAAACATGATACTTAAAAGATTAGCTTATTACAATCTTTTGTTATATAACCTTATTCGTTTAAATTAAGCGTTACATTAGTTACGCGTAATTTAGTAACTGTAACGAATATGTTACCTTAAGCTCCATCGTCAATCAATCAAATTGCATACAATTTATTACGAAGTCTCAAAAAAAATTATTATCACTTTTCGATAACAAATTATATCACAAAATAAAGTCGAACTTTACGCTTACTACTTTACTACTAAAATATTCCGACCATCGAAATCAAATAGCTGATATTGTAGCTCACAAAGAACTTGATGCAATGAGCAAAGCAAATAGCGACCTCTTAAATAAGACATTACTGAAATGTAAACCTAACATGCAATAAAGGGCAAATTTTATCGTGAGGCATTACAAAGCGGATTGCCGATCAGCATCCATGTTAATGAAATGATAGTAATTATGGGGGGGCGTTTTTACTGCATTGTCGGCGGGGCCGGGGAAATCACCTGGCATTACACGCGGAAAATATTTCCACCGAATGGGCCCATTTGTACTGCCACCAGACATAATAACTTGTGCAATTACGATTGTCAGAACGCCCGTAATGTCACCCCCTAGTAACGTGGGTACTGCCGGTAATTGATCAACGAGTTGAATTAAAATCAATGGTAATGAAAATGCAGCGCTTGTCAGTTTCTTGGTAAATTATTTGGGTTGAAAGTGGTAGTATATTAAAATTTGTTTTCAGTAAAGCTCAATTATGAGCTTACATAATCTGTACATTCAATGGCAATGAGCTGACCGACCATGTCTGCGGGAGTTAGAATGAGTTTAGTTTTGCGGAGTAGATCGGCCGATGAGATTTAATCAAAATTAGACAATGTTCATTAACTTTGTCCATCAGCTAAGCTAAAAATTTAATTACCAGTTCACAAAAAATATACGAGAGAACTTTGAAAAGCAATTCACTGAAAACATCGTATGTTTTTCAATTCAGATTGCCTAGCTTTGCGGTTGCGCCGTGTTGCCCAAAAACAAAACAAAGTCCGTCCTATATTGAGTGGGTTTTATATTGAAAGTTTCGCGCACCGACGCCCCTTGCACAGCCCTAAGGACACACATACCACTTTGTTCTTTCTCAGAAGTTAAGAAGTTGGTTAACAGATGTTCGGCGTGACTTTTGTCCCTGGGCAAGTCATGTATCCTTGTTACATTCGTATGTTCATGCCAAGTCAGAATATGTAGGTACTTTTCTGAATATGTGTAACGTACTAAGTCACCTACATGTCGAATAAACAGAAAATAATATTAGGGTTCATAGGTGTCTTACTTATCTACAATGCTAAATGTTACAGAAATCACAGGAGTCATATTAAAATTAAAAAACAAAGCTAGTTAAGTAAGTAGGCAGGGTAGGTATGTAGGTGGGATGGGAATCTCTAGCCACATATTTTATAATAGTTATGCTCTAGCTGTCTACTATTTGCACTATGTCAAAAAAAAAACTATATCTAATCTATATCTTTAAATAGTATGACGGTGTCCTAACAACTTAAAAACACTTTTAATTTTGACTAAAATTTCGTTAGAGCAAAACTTTCAAATGCAAGTCTCATCGCAGTCAAGAGCTACGCTTCGAATTCGCGCTGACATACTGGTTAGACGTGCCTCACCGATATTGCATCATATGAACTGCATCTTGCACAAACTTAAGTCAAAATATAGTTTTGTAAACTAAAAAATATACGCACGAACATCTGTAATTGGACTTTTTCAAGTTTTAAACGTTAATGTGGTACGTTAGTCGTATTTTTTTCTTAGGGTTTAGGGTACCAAAATCTACTTAGTCTCATATTACGGTGGTGGTAAGAAACCGTTCAGACTGACAAAATCTACTTAGTCTCGTATTATGGTGGTGGTAAGAAACCGATTAGATTGATTGAATTATATCACAACTTAAACACGATATGTAACATGCATTACTAAAGTAGTAGCGTAAAGCTAACAATCTCCAGTTTCATTGATCATTACTTCACGCCAAGGAAACAGTCGATTAAGATTCTGTTAAAACCTAATTGAATGTTTTGTAAAATTTTTGAAAAGAGAAAGTCTACTCGAAAAACTCTCTCGTGTAATGGAAATCGTGCCCGACGACCCCGGGGGCATCGCGGATTCTCCGCACAAAAGGCCCAACAAAAAGGTCCTGCCGTCACATGAACATTGTAAAACTCGCCTCGCACTCACGTCTACACCAGCAAACAAATCCCAACTTAGCGGCTTCGTACTTAAGTTTCATTTTGTGTGTCGCATAATTGTTCAGTAACAGTTTTTTCCAATCCGATAATGCGACCTTAGCGTCGGGATCATGGTTTACTACAAATTGTATTAGAGTAGTAGATTTAACTATTTATGCGGTCCACGGGCGCCCGCTAGGGATGCGCTTACGTCTCAGTGGTCACACTGTTTTGAACAACAAAACTCCTGCCTTCTTTGGAATTTTATGACCAACAAAACTCGTTTTCAAAATATTACTGCCTTTGAATCATCTTGATTAAACACTGGGCCACAAAAATAACGCGTCTCACAGTATTTTTCAAACATTCGGAGGTATTTCGGATTCCTGGCTCTACGCTGGGGGATTTTATGGGAGAGATCTGGTGTCAGATATGTATTTGGAGTAAGGTATAGGTTAGGAGTAAGTATGACATGTTATACATTAACAAAAACATTTAAAAATGTAAATAAAATGTATGAACATCCAAATATCGGCACAAACTCTCTCGTTGTGGTGTAAACAGTAATTTTCGATTACTTGGGTATCCTAGGGACTATACACCTCCTCTATCCATGCTCCAGATAACTGACACCAGATCTCTACCAAAACATCCCCTGAAGGAGAGCTAGGGCTCCCAAATAGCCCCAAACGTATGAAAAGTACTGTATTTCCCGTTATTTTTAGGGCCAAGTGTATTTTTGTGAATCGAACGCTCATAAACGCTAGTTTTTCAATAACATGCTAACCAATCTAATCGTTATTTTTATTAAGTATCTGATGCATTTCAAAGATATAAACTATTAACGCGATCATCAAATTGATATAATTCAATTTTTACTTAAGTATTAAATAGCTCAATGGAGTCAACTAGAGTGAAACTTACCTAGTATTATGCATGATATTAATGTTATGTCAGGAAAATTAAGCTAAGTATGTAACGTCTAGTATACCTCACTTGTTCCGTGAGAAACATTAAAACAATTTAAAATACAGCTAACAATAGAAATGAAGCCAAATCCAGCTGCGTGCGATACCCCCAGCAATATTTTATAAAATCTTAGTTGGTAAACTCGGGAATGAGATGAGCACGCCTCTTTTATCCGGCTGATTATACGAAGGCACGTAGATCGGATTTCACACTGATAATATGAAACTCAGTATTGAATTTTCTTTTTTGAACAGAAATACCGTCTAAACTTGCCATGAAATGCTTTATTAAATAAATTACTGACGAAGAAAAATTAATAAAAGAAGCAAAAAGCAAAACTGTAAAAACACTTGCATTTTCAAGGTTATCTATTAGGTATGACCTTTTTTTTAAGCTCTCCAAGGGATTTTATATTACCAATAAGTTTATACAAAAAATACTAATAATAAAAAAGAACTATTAAAAAATCTTAAATAACAATAAGTAATGTAAGATCAATACAATAAAAATGTATTGATTTAAAATTGTAATCATCTAATACGAAAATTACGTTTTTTGAGCTTCTCTTGTTTTTATTTCATCGCTCCGTTTTTATTACATTAAAATTCAAAGCATTATACTTGTATGTAACTTGTACGTGCGGGGCTACGGATGCGTGCAATATAAAAATGTCGACGGAAAAAACATTTACGGCCGCTTATTTCTACTGGGAACTATAACCGAGCGTACAATGGTATCTACTCGTTATACAGTTTGGAATTAATGTTAACTTCTGAATAAAATTACTTGTTAGGTTTTGTTAGTACGTTCTAGTGTTTACTGTTTATATTTTACTGCCTTTTTGTTCTGAATCTATAGCCCGTAAGGGCTAAGTGGTTGAATACTCCTTCCTTAGACCAATCATAGCTGTAGATATTGCATCAAACAGACAGCCTGAGACACTTTCAAGTCCCCTTTTGACAATATTTGGCGTACTATAATAACAATTATGCAATTTGCAATATTCATATTTGGGGTACTTTAAATCCTATTATGCGTATAAAATACCAGTAAAGGTTGGTTACTTTAACTCTGAAATTTGGCAATTTATATTTTCTGGGTAAAAAAATCTGTCGTGGAAGATAAAATAGACATTGATTTTTTTCAGTGACATATGAATACACCCTACAACTTACAATAAAGAAACCGACGAAAAACTAACCACAAGTTTTTTTTTTTTTAAATTGGGTCAAGCTTGGTGTAAGAGAAAGATTTCTTTGTCCCAAAACATTTTTTTTTTTTATCTTCCATTTTAAAAGTACAGGACTAATATAAAGCATAAAGCAGTGAACCTATCGATTTAACAAACACATACGTGTGAAATAAAACAGTTGATAGCATTGAGTAGTAATAAAAAATAACTTACCAAATAACTTAAAAAAGTTTTACACAAAAGTCTGCAGCAGTAAATTCGCGCAACCAGCACTGCCACTACTGCAGTTGTCACTGACAAGTCAGAACGCGACTCCAAGTCGGCAAAAAAGCATTTAGATGAAGACTATGATACTAGGTATCTATGATTTGTTATTGAAACCTCTTGGAATAACCTACGCATAAAGGAGTAGCGGCAAATTCAATATTATTTTTCTTTAGGGCTAAAGTTTACCCCCAGGGCTAAAGTAACCCACCTTTACGGTATATTAATAGTGTTCACACACACACCCTGTGCATTGATTTTGTAAACGTTCTACTGTATAAATTGCTTTCTGGCCTACACTATTTAATTGACATGCTAGACTAAAATCTCGCTACACTATATCGAAAATCTGACACTAAAGAAAACCCCATAAAACTCAGCAGTGGTGCCGAACGGACTAGTGGATAACGTATCGTGGGGGATTCGCGAGATTCACGCGGGATTCCCGCTGTCAGACAACTTTGTGTAATTGGCGCGCGTCGCCACGCCGCGTAATCCCGCGCATTCATTAGCTTCGTAGTAACTGCAACTTGTAATCTCCTGTCTGCAGCTGAAACGGCGCTTGATCGCTGTTGTGAACTTTTTTAAGTTGCAATGATATTCCTATTATACCTATAATACTAATATTATTGCAAAAAGTTTACAACAAGGCTTCGAAGAAGTAGGCTTTGTAATTCCCAGAAATAGGTAAAAGTGTAGCCGTCTAGACTCTAGATTATAATAATCTATTTTTTTATTTATTAATCCGTAGTATAATAATTTTTATTTTTTACCAATCTGTACTAGTAAATTCATATTTCAACTGTGTATCGTTTGTACGAAATAAAGTTTAAAGCGTTTTAGGGTCAATCTTGAAATTGGGCGTATTCGGTTGATTCCCCTGGCACTTTTTAAAACTTAAGAGTTTAAATTATTACTAACAAAAGGCTAAATATCACATCATTGTAAACATATTTCACAAATAGGCATCACTGTCACATGTTTAGATATAAAGATATATGACTTTAAAATTTTGATGCCAGGGGAATCAATATAAGATGCCAGGGGAATCAAAATAAAACATGTTGTATAATAATCGTTTATTTTAATTCAATTTTAATCAAATATCTACATTATAAAACTCTTCCGATACTGAGTGACTGACTGACAGACAATGCACAGCCGAAACTACTGAACGCAAGAGGCTGAAATCTGGCATTCATGTTACTTTGAGAGTGTAAGGAAGAACTAAGTGAGGATTTTTTTAAATTCCACCCCGAGAGGCCACGCGGACGAATTCGCTGGCGGCCGCTAGGATAATATACATAGTCAGGTCATAAGTTCTCTCACACAATAAACACCTTTGAATTTAGAATGCTGGCCACAAAATAGTTTATTGAATTCGAATTTAGAATTTTTCATGAAAATAAAAATGTGTACTTTTTAGAATTTTCCTCATTTTTGAATATTGAGTAGGCACTTAAAGGAGACCGTGTTGCGGTTATTGCGTTGCATCGTTGCGGTTACGCGCCAATTCAGATTTTCGACTTACTGAAAATTTTTGGTTATAACCAAAAGATTCGTTTATCGTACCATAAAACGATACAATGAAGACTCTAGTGTAGATGACAGGTCAATGAGTGGCCCTCGCTCTGTTAGGACTCCAAAAGTGATAAAAGCTGCGAAGGCGCGCATTCAAAGAAATCCCATACGTAAGCAGAAACGGTTGGCCCTTCAAAGTAAGCATACGTAAGCAGAAACGGTTGGGTTAAGCAGGACCACGGTGAAAAGGGTATTAAATAAAGACTTAGGGCAGAAGAAGGGCTTAAGGCATATTGAAGAAAAACAAGACATCGTTTGGACGCTCGTTTAATGGACCTGAGACTGAAGAGATGCCGCGATTTGTTGAAGCGGTACGCGGGAAAACGCATCGGGAAATTCTTTTTTCGAATGAAAAAAAAATCACTGTGGAAGAGAGCTACAAAAAACAAAATGAGTAGGTGTACGCATACAGCAGTGAAGAAGCGAGCAACCGTATTCCGCGTGTCCAACGAGGTCATTTTCCATCCTCGCTCATGGTTTGGTTGGGAGTCTCTTATTGGGGCTTAACTGAGGTACATTTTTGTGTGAAAGGCGTAAAAACGAATGCAGTTGTGTATCAAAATACAGCCCTCAAGAACCTTGTGGAACCTGTTTCTCATACCATGTTTAATAACAGGCACTGGGTATTACAACAAGATTCTGCGCCAGCTCATAGAGCGAAAAGCACACAAGACTGGCTGGCGGCGCGTAAAATCGACTTCATCCGGCATGAAGACTGGCCCTCCTCCAGTCCAGATTTGAGTCCGTTAGATAACAAGATATGGCAACACTTGGAGTAAAAGGCCTGCTCAAAGCCTCACCCTGATTTAGAGTCACTCAAGGCAGCCGCCGATATTGACATGAACCTCGTTCGTGCTGCGATAGACGACTGGCCGCGCAGATTGAAGACCTGTATTTAAAATCGCGGGGGTCATTTTGAATAAACTTTATTACCATATGAATCTATGTTTTATTAAGTTCATTTATCTTTATTAATGGTTACAGGTTTTCGACCCATAATCATAATATGAAAGTATGATATTAAGGAAGCTTTGATTTCCCTGGCTTTTTGCCAGGGGAGTCAAGAAAAGTTAATCTTCTTTCGATTTTGTTTAAATGGATTGATTTTTGCCAGTGATTATTTTAAAAACAAATAATAGTCCTATATACCCTACTGTTAATCCTAGTAAGGAAATTCTTAATCATCAAAAATCATTTTAAAAGTGGCCAGGGTAATCAATGACCTAGTGAAACAAAGCCAGGGGAATCAAATTCTTACCTTCGTAAATCCGGCTTGGAAACGTCGAGACACGACCTCTCCTCGCGATGTTCAGAGCGCGACTAAAGCCACCTTGCCGATGTGCACGCCTTCGGCGTAGACATTTATAATAGCAAGGCAGGTAGCATTTAGTGACGCGCCAAGGGAATCAATTGTTGAGCTCGGACAAACACAAAGTTTTTTTTAAAAAAAACAGTGATTGGCACCGACCTTGTGTATTTAATAAATCATTAAACAACTCACCCTTTAACTCTCAAAAAATCCTAAATTTATGACTATACATAGGTAAATTTTTAATGGTTTGTTCAAAAAATGACTAAGGGACAGCCCAGGGGAATCAAATATCAAGGCTTCGAAGATTTTTTTCAGATGTTTTAAGCTAAAATAAACACCGTTTTTGTTGTGCCTCTTTTAATTTAAACATTAGAGTAACAGAAAAAAAATATCTTACATTAAATTTTAAACGTTATGGGTAGTTTTTGCCCCCGGACATTGCTTTTTTTGGCTTTCAAGATTGACCCTTTCAATTTGTTTTTTTAACAATTTAAGCAATTTCTTTGCTAGTTTTTACAAAAATGAATGTTTATTTTACATATTTATAATCGTCGAAATCCTGTGATAAAGTAATAGTCTGTACCTATATACAGTTTTCAAAAGAGTGAGGAACTAAAAAATGATGCTTAACCATTTCGTCAGTAAGCACACAATTTTTCTATACCTACTATTATAAAAAACCTGTCCTAACAAAATAGATTACCAATTCACCTTTCGCATAACCTCTTAAAATGGAGGAGCTCCTACAAAATTAATCCAGTCGCTACGAAGAAGGGTTTGTTTTCCTTAACGAACCTCCTTTCTCGTGATATAATGCATTTATGATTTATTGCATCTGATGCCTGCTGCAGCGATTTTTAACGCCTCTTACTTACCTGGCGACACAGCTTTATCTTTTGGACGTAAAGGGGCTACGGTGCCTTTTAATCGTCTTTGCTATAAATCTGAACAATATTTTAATAAAAATAGAATTAGGATAGATTTTTTATTCGCAGGCTCCTACAATTTTTAGAGACGTTAACCTTATTTGGGAGTTCTACGCATACGCAAGTTTTTTTAAGCAGTTATCAATAAATGGTAACAATAAAATGAGCAAGTTAAGTAAACAATTGTAAATGCTACGAGTATCCTACGAGGCGCGCTAACATTGCTACGAATGTTGCTTGTCGTAGCAGCCTACGGTATGTTGTTTCAGTATTGTTGATATGGGTGTATGATGGATATATTAGGTGTAGTATCATCTTCTTTTGTCGTGAAACATAAGTAACTAAATTGCAAGTTCAGACTTACCACCATTATCCTGCATACACAGCATTCATCTTTTACTTTGCAGTCAAAAAGCAGACACCAATTTTGATGTCTGCCGTTGTTCCTTGATTCGTTGCAATAAACATTTGCAACAAACAAGACGAGATATACTTAAGTAAGCTGAGCAAAGCGAATATCTCGCAGTGACGGTCCTTATGATTCTGACATACCAAATCCCAAGATTAAATTCATGCCCCGAGGTACGATTCGTTGAGAATAGCGTCGCATCGTCCACACTCCTCCGAAATGAAAAATGGTAGTATTATCTCGATTTCACTTGTCAAGTCGAACACAAAGAATTTTTACTGTATTTAAATTCAGTCGGAGAGTTTTTGTCGCTTGATTCAATTCCAGTAGCGGTTTCGTTTTTTGTATAACTTAAATAGGGCCCTTTACATTAGATATTATGTAGTATTTCATTTTGGTGATTGTAGTAACTGATTCATTATAAGTTGTGAATTTCGACACTAGAAGTTGTAGTTGGCATGGACTGGCAAACTATTAAAAAACAAAACAGTTTGACCTTTGATGAATCAAATGATTCATCTAAGAAGCGAACAAATAAAAGCGAGCAAATTTTTTACGAGGCGTAAACAGTTTGCAGGGAAGCCAATTCTTCGTAAAAACTTCTTCAGTGAGACCGTTACACAATGAAATTAACAATAAGCCTGGTGGAAACAAAGAAAGTACCTAAGTTGATAAATAAAAAATATGCCAAGGGACAAATGGAGGAGAAAACAGAAAACTCTGGCTTGAAAACTTTTGGTCATTTTAATGCGAAATGCTCCTTGCGGTCGAGCTTATTATACTCAATGGTGATTTTAGGGGCAGACGAATTACAAAGAGATCCTAATAGGGGACGAGGGGGGAATTTTCGTTAAATCATAAAGTTAAAATATTCATAAACAAGGATATCGCGATAGCCGTTCGCGTCAGCAATTACGCGGTGATATTAAAACTTAATTAAAATTTGTTTATCACGGCTCGAAAGCGATTAAAAGTTTAAACGAAGCTGCGCCGGCGTGCCGCCTTAACGAAACGAGTTTATTTACGTAAATAGTGTTTCAGCGCATGGGTGCCGACTCATTTTAAATGTCGAAACTTGCCTGTTTGATTTGTGCGAGTGTTTATCCAACTTGGATCTTGTTTCAAGCTCCATTTAAAAATAATAACATTTTAAACTTACTTTGAAAAGCCAACCGTTTGCGTATTTACGCGCAAACATAAAATCTGGTGCGGAAAGTTTATTTTCAAGAGGTATTTTAATATTGAGCTCCTTAGTGTCAGTTAATTAAAAGCTTTGCTCAGAATATCATAACAATAACTGAGCTGGGGTATTTTAACGATCACTTAATATTTTCCCCAATTTTCACCTTTAAGTAAGTCTATTAAAAGAATGGATTAGTAATTCTCATACTTGTAGAAAGTCTTCTACTAATAACTTTTGTTTATTACTTACCCGTATTTTTTTAAATATTTCCATGGACTACGAGGTGACTTGTTTTTGGATCGACCTTTTTCAAGGCAAATGCGTTAATCTTTCACAACACAAGTACCTAACACATAAAATACCTGATACAGTAGCACTCGTAGCCACGTAAAAGTAAGTTAATTATTTATAGCAGTTCACAAACGAGTCAGTCGCTTGGGGCACATTGTAAAGGGTGTACTTATTTGGAGTCTCTGTTTGTCCAAGTTATCTGGAATTTATGTTCGGGCCGCACGAAGGGTGCCACGGGACGAACTAGTGAGAATTAATGAGCGTCGCCCACCGCAAGTTGACATCGGGAACGGGCCTTGCAAGAATCCGAATGGCCTTAGTAATGTTTGGGTGCTATCTTTATATAGCAAAATTGGCTGTTCGAATCATCTTCGACGTCATCAAAAGAAATTTTAAAGTAAATTCAACTAATATTTGCCCGTCACGTAATGTCCTCCTAGCCGAATTGCGACTACAGTGACCAATCTCAACAGAGATCAGCCGACTGTGCGGGAGATATTATAGTGCATAAGTGTGTGCGCAATACATAGGTGCGCTCTCTGTTCCTTCACTCTCATAATTCGGTGAGACGGTCGGACAGCCGTCTCACCGAATTATGAGAGTGAAGTGAAAAAGTGAAAATCAAGAACGTAAAGAGATCAGGCGCAGGACCAACGGTTTAGCGTGCTTTCCGAGACACGGGGGTGTTAACACCACCAACTTCTTGACTCTGGAGCTGTGTCTGAGTTATTTCAAGACAGAAAAACCCAACACACTTTCGACCCGACCCGGGATTCGAACCCGCGACCTCGTGGATAGTACTCAGCGCGATGACCACTAGACCAACAAGGCAGAAACGTAACTTGAAATCATCTGAATTTTTTCACAGAATTTTATAGAAATTGTGACAGGTAAAACCCCATTTTTCAACGAAGTGAGGAATTGTTTGTACTAAAGTATAACAAGAACAACACAATTTGTTTGTTAGCATAATTAAACTATTACATAGGCACTTATTCATACGTAACAAACACGTGATAGTCCCAACTGTATCCTGATAGGATACAGTTCATCCAGCTTCTCTCCCACTCCCGTTACCCAACCCAACATTTAGCTTCAAACTTGTAGTTATTTCAAAACGCTCCGAGCAAAGGTTGTTGCTTACAACTTCGTTGTTTGCCTTCCATAAACATTGTGTAGGCTCCATTTTGTTAGCTTTGCTCTATCGATTTCAAACACACTAACAATACCGTTTGAATTTATTGTTTACGAATAATTAACTTAATTAGGACAGTCAGTGCCCGTAAAACTTAATGATTGTGGGATTGTGTCACGTAGATAATTTTAATTAGTACAAGAGTACATTTTGAGTGGACAACGCGTATGAATTTCATATTGGTTATTGTTGTATTTTTTCAATTGGAAAATTGATGTTTGACTTGCCGCGGAATACTAAAATGTTGTTCATTGCGGTAATATAAATTGTGACATTCGTCATTTAAAGATACCTAATAAATTGTAAAATTAATGATTTTAATATGTTAGTAATTTTGTATGTTTTTTAAAACGCATGTAATTATGTCGGAAGTCTTATTACTCTCAGCTCAAAAATAAGTTCATATATAAAAGTAATCCTTGATTTTATACATGGTTAAAATCGATTTTAAAATAACATCTAGGAAACAATATAAAGTAAAAAAAAATATTATATTTTCCTATTTTTAGAATAACATTAACTTCAAAATATCTGAAAATAAAGTACCTAAATAAAGAGACAACGCAAACTTTGCGCGCCATAATAACTTACCTATTAATAATGCAGGTATTGCACTTTTAGGTTGATCGTTACGCAGAGATATCTGCGTAACGATCAACCTAATCGTATCTATATACCCACTATCGTGGGTGCGCATTTTTCTATTGAATGAGTTCACATTTTTATTTGCATAGATCTCAGTTAAGTTACTGAATTTAAGCCTGGAATTCTGTCAAATTAACTGTCAATTGAGGTTTACCGGCTGTTTCAAAATTAGTGAACCGAAAAGTAACCCTGTATGTTTGAGTTAGTATAAACTATCGTTGTTTTATTCCGCCTCTTATAATTAACTTACAAATCATTCAGGTTTATTTTATTTTTCCGAAAAAAGTAAGGCTTCCACTAAGGTAGGTTCCACTAACCTTAAAACCTCAAATATTGAACTGTCAATTGTAATGATACAGTTATAAAATATTTTTTATTACCGAGGGCTAAAACAACCTAAAAGCGTGGACAGTGCGCCGGCCATTGGGTAATGTCGTAAAAACACTATGAAATGTTTACGACATTACCGGCATAGCCGAGTCAGGCTTCTAAAAAACTTTTGAATTTTTTATTTTAACAATGCTTTTATTGAATTAAAAATACAGAGAAAAAATAAAAAGATTTTTCTTACTAAAGTTGGTGTGGCTAGTTTGCTGTAATAACTAAATTTCATGAATCTAGTGTCAAACTCTCACTATGTAAACACACCTAATAATTCAAACCTCAATCTGCCTGAAAAACTCATCTACAGCAATCCAAGCCAGTCTAGGCCGAAAAACATTAGCGTTGTAATTCGACACTAATTAACCGTGGACGTTATGAAAGTGATACATCAACTGTAGCCGCGCCGCGCCTACCTATGCCGACCAGCCCGCCCAGACCCCCTTCCGCCCTCCGATTGATAAAACCGGCACTTGTTTTAGGGAACTCTCCTTCGTGGTCAGAGGTCTACGGAGACTGGTTATGTGTCGCAGCGCATTCATCAGAGCTGTTAATTTGCGAGCAGATGAGTCACGACACCATCGCTCATCTTGTAAGTAGGTGCCTAGGTGGATCCGTCGTCAACACTTGTGAAGGAAACAATATTTGCTAGAATATTGTACGTTGTTTAAATTTGTATCGTTTATGAAGTACTACGTGCTGTCATTTATCTGGCAGGTAATAGAGTCTGCTGCAGATATTTGTGTATTTTTAAGCTTAATGTAGGCGACGCCGGAACCGCACCGGCACCGGTCCGCATGTTTGTGTATACGAATGAAAACCGCGCCTGAGCCGCACCGGCGCCGCACCGACGCCGCGTGTTCTATTTTGATGCTGAGTAAAGCGGCGATTTCAGTTCAGTAAAGCATTGCCAACGAAACTGTAAAGACGTCTGCATTTCATTTAAAAATTATTATATTTTTATATTTTACCTTTGGCTAGTAAAAATAAAGTGTTACTTGTGTATTTAATATATAAATGGAGAAGGAAACAAATTCATAAACGTAAGAGACAATTTTAGGTACGCGGTGTGGGTGCGGCGCAGGCGAGGTTTTCATTCGTATACACAAACATGCGGTCCGGTGCCGGTGCGGTTCCGGCGTCGTCTACATTATGCCTTAAGAGTTTAATTGTCAAGAATTAAGGCATGTTCTTTTTACCACTCGACCAAGCCAACAAGACAAATGTCAAACGACTTATGACGACAAATACAACAAAATTACTGAAGGCAGTTAAAACGCAATATTATTGCAATTTAGATGAAATGCCTAACGTCCTCCGTAGCTCAGTTGGTAATAGCATTCGCCCGGATAGCGAAGGGACATGGGTTCGAGTCCCACCGGATGACACAGTCGATTAATTTTGTAAGCGAAATTTGATTTAATTTCGTAAGAACTTGCGAAATAAATTGCTTAAGTTATTAAAATAATTATAAGTTAAGCTGATTTCATCTTAACTGATGGTCAAATATTTGTAAAAATATTTCCATCGGATACATGGGAATACATTCCCCAAGTATTGATGAAATCGAACGCTGGCTCACTGGCGCAGCAACTAGCACTTACAAAAATTCGTCGACTGTCTAACGTCCTCCATAGCTCAGTTGGTAAGAGCATTCGCCCGGATAGCGAAGGGACGTGGGTTCGAGTCCTACTGGATGACACAGTCGATTAATTTTTGTGAGCGAAATTTGATTTAATTTCGTAAGAACTTGCAAAAAAATTGCTTAGTTATAAAAATAATTATGAAATGCCTAAGTTTATTTCAACGCCATTGCTTTTTGATTACCATCGGTATTTTTGTTGTATTCGTTATCGAAAGTCGTTTGACATTTGTCTAGTCGCTAGGTCAAATGTAGTATCCACGACGACCTCTTTGATAAAACTATTCTTCTTAACGTTCCTAAAAAGGTAAATTTTTATATTAAAGATAGAATAAAGTTCAGAAGATATTTCACTGTACGTAATGCAGTCCAGGCTCATTTAAACGGGAATTGAACGCGCTGCTGTTTTTTACTGTAGAAGTTAATTCCGAACTTAAGAACTAAAACTTTTTCAAGAGACAGCAAGCTTGCAAAAGCGTTTACCCAAAAACGGTTGAAACTTATTTGATTCAACCGTAATAGCGTCACGGTGGCCGAAGAGTTCTTTAAACTGCTCCGTCGTAATTCAAGTGGGGATTTAAACCTTGGAAGAAAGTAAGTTTGGGACAACAAAGAGAGGGCCGTTTCCCTCGGAGTAATTTATACGTGACCGCGAGTGCTGAGGTGTACCTCCCTAGGGAAGGACCTCGCGTGTCCAGTCCGGACCAGAACAGAACTCACTTGGACAGTTTTTTAAACTACCAACTTTTAATGTCTGCTTACTGCATAGGATCGTTTCGTGTCTAATACATCGTGCTAGCGACGCGTAAATAAGTTAAGTACTACAGAACAATCATGTAGGTACAATGATAACTACCTAATAGATCGAATTAAATGTTCAATGAATTTTAGGCTAATTATTTTATTATCTATGTATGAGAGTAATGGCATATGATCAATGTGTAATAAATTCAAAACAATCAAAACTTCTAAACCAGGCGGTTGCGGGTTCGAATCCTGCAAGGGGCAAATGTTTGTGTGATGAGCACGAGCATTTGTACCTAAGTCATGGATGTTTATATGTATTTAAGTATTTATATCCGTTATCCTAGTCACCATAGCACAAGCTCACGCTTAGTTTGGGGCTAGGTAATTGGTATATTTGTTGAAACAATTTATTTATTTATTTATTTAATCACATATAATTATTATCACTTACTAACAGCAATGTGAAGTGTGTAATAATATTACATTAGGTAAATTGATTTTGACAAAGAAAGCTTTCGGCGCCCATTTTTTTAATATGAATACATTTGACCGCAATCTCACCTGATGATAAGCGACGATGTAGCCGAGGATGAGTCATGTCTGACTAGAAACAGCCTAAAAATAAAATAAAGCCTTAGTAATAATATTATTGGCCCGCCAAGAAATGAGCAAATGAGGTTTTCTCGTATCTGACATCGTATTGCTTACTCATGGAAATCCGCTGGGGTAATAAAACCAATAACCAAAGCCAATTATTAGTAGGAGTAGCGGAACTACTTAATGGTTTACGGAAAAACATTTCTTCGTTACATAATCATTATAAGTAGGTGACTGAGTATATTGTGAAGAAATACTGCTGAATATTTACCTCACCTATTTGCTTGTAAGATTACTGTTCAATAGTTTTACAATTTGTAGGTAATACAATGTGTTAAGATAATTGAGTAGTTATGTTAATAATATTGTATACTATCGCTAATCCTGTAATAATAGTAATAAGTGTAGAACGGGGTAGTAAATAAATAACATAAACGTTAGCAATTTTTTGAAATATCGAAATATTACGCTTACGTAATTGCTTTAAAAAAATAATTAATGTCCAATTGATAACGCAATTAACGTGAACAGGGTTACAATAATTAGGCTTCAAGTCTAGGCTAGCCTTTTACTTCGTTCTCCGTTCTAAGCACCGTTTTAATCTAGCTGAACCTAGTGGGGAATGAACAAACGAGCCATGAAATTAAGAATCCGTTTACATGCCGCGGCAAGCCGTGACAGGCGACGGGAAGCAAATAGGAACTATTTGTTCGGAAGGCACCGTATAGTGCTCACGTAACAGATTGATCAAAACAACTCACTCGCGATCGTGATCAGTGTGATTAATGTACGTACTTTTCACAGCGTAGTTCTCTTTTAGTTACATCCCATGCTAACAATTAGTTTTCAGTAGACACTAGAAACAAAACGTTTTTGCTGTTACATAAATTGTTTAAACAAACGAGACATTGCTGGTTTTAAAAATCAAATCTATGACGCTACGAATGTACACGTAATTATATTTTGGTCGTCTGTTTACGAGCTCGAAACTCCCAATGGAAAGACAGACAGTGAAGTGACAACAACAGGGGTTCCGTTTTCCCTCTCCCCTGAGTTGGAATACCCAAAAAACATACAAAGTTAAAGCGCACCAAAATGGTAGCTAACATTTGACTGCCACAATAGCCCCTTCCGCAACTATGACAGGTTGACGAGTAAATAGTTGCTATTTGTCCGACAAACAAGGCATCGACTAGACGCGCGATTCGCGTTACTAGTTGACTAAAGCAACTCGTTCGGATCACCGTCACTCTGATTAATGTTGGGCAGGCAGGCTTCAATGTGAGCCCAAGAGATGCATTGGATTTTTTTCAACAAATGCTGTAGAAAAAATAAAATACGCCAGTAGTTTGCCAGTAGTATGGACAACAAGCAATTAACGTTTCCCTCTTAAATTTTACTTCGACAGGATGTTGAAAATCTCAAACTCAGGTCAATAATAATAGCTGTCTTTATGACAGTAAGTTTAATAAGTAAAAAAATAATCATTATCTAAATTTTAATGTTAGGTATTGTGTTTGTAAAATATACATACGCAACCTGTAGTTTATAAAATTATAACAAATTCTATACAAACAAATTTACACTTACAAAAAAAGCAACACCATAATTTAATAAATAAACATAAACTTATTCTAAATGAGGCTCGAACTATGGGAAAAAGACTTTATTGTTTGAAGGTGTTCAGATGTATAATTAATTACCCAACAAAATAAAAGGATTCACTTACTTAAACATATTTAAGAATAAAATGAAAAAATATACATACATTATTATAAACTCTTCCACTCTCAAGGTAGATTGCGAACTTTCCATCATAATTATCATATAAATTATAATAATTACAACTCTTACATACCCAATTGCTCAGCTCCAAGGGTATTTATTTACTAAGTTTTACTTTAAGTGATAAAATTCTCATCGTAAATGATCTGTATGTTTTTATGAGAATAAATATCTTTAAACCTAATAACCTTTGTATTTTCTATAAACAGGTCAGCTACCGAATCCACATTGTGGAGTGATGTGAGTAGACTAATGCATCGCAAACCAGAAGCAAAAAACTTATAGCTGTTTGATGTTTCACGTTACCTTATTTTTAATATACCTACTTATAAAAGCATATAACCCAGCGTATTGACCCAACTAGCCTAAATATCTCACTGTTCGTGAAGGGTAGTACATACCTACCACATGTATGTCACATTGACTAACTTAATTTCCATGTTTCTACACTCTACATGGCAATTCGATAGCGTGAGTAGCACTCGTTAATATTGACCTGATCCCCGCAGATTCCCACATCAACACCGACAGGTTGATGATACAAGAGCGAAGCCACTCGATACACTATTTTATATTGGCAACCGTATTTTATTTTTATGAAAACGAAGCCTAGTGGTAATATAATAGCTAATTAATTTGGGAACTATATTTTCTGTCACCAAAATTTATATCTGTCATCAAGTTGTATCCCTAAATAATTGATAATAAGTACATCTCTTAATAAACTTATTTGTTTTAAAGATTACACAGATCGCTTTTTAGATTGCTTCTATTCGGGGAGTAACAAATCTTGCATCAGTCTTCATACTGACAAATCGATAGGATAGCTGGTAGATTCTAATAAATATTGGCATTTGGCTAAAAGGATGAACTTACTGAAACCTGTTAAATTACATGCTACCTACCAGTGATATTCATTAGATAGTGTTTAAAATGAATTTGCTACATTACATTGCCTCGTAGCCTTAGGCCTCGTAGTAGCTGCTACGACTAAAAATAATAATTTGCCTATTTTGTACTATTATTTAGTTTGTGCTTTTACGTGACGAGACGGCCTCGGAGGTTTATTTTGTTACTATTCAACCGAACAGCTTATTCACATGCCAATAAATATTTCTACACCATTTATTCGCGTTATTGCATTTCCTCATTATACGCGTAGACGTAAGTTGGTAACTAAAACATACGGCATCAATAAATTTCCGCTCAATCGGTTTCAGTAAGAAGATTAGCAGTGATTACGTTGTAAGAACATTTCTTCTCATACCGGTTTCGGCCGGTACAAACTTGATTTTACCTCGTTCCCGGATCCGAGGGTAACTTCTCCCCGAAGCGTCATATAAATAAATTGTTGGCAGTCTTTATTGCCCCCGGTTTACGGTAGCGTTTTTCCCGCCATGTTATCGTCTTTGGGAATTCCCGTTCCTATACATCGTATTCTATTGTGATTTTATTCCTACCTGAGATTATCATAATGTGCGTATATTCTGCGAGGATCGTTTGATTGTATGATCGTCTTGATTACCAAAGGAAGACCTTTGGATGTAGTCAGTAATTGTAAGATATACCGAAGCTATGGGGGTTGTATAATAAACTGTTACATTTTGAGAAAAGGTTAGATAATTCCTGACTTTTTCGTCTTGGCAAAGGCTCTACCGTGCGCACAGATCAAAATTCTAATCTAGTTATAACCAGTAGCTAGTTTTTAGTCACTTTAAAAGTCGATTACCAAAGTCAGATAATGGATATTCGTCAAATACAAAACGCCTAATTTGAAAACGTCACCTATTTCTCAGCAATCATTTAAGTTAATGTCATTTTAAAATCGGTTGTTTTATACTTCTTCAGTCGGATAAGTCTTATCTGACGTTGGGTTAATCGACTCTTAGTTGGTTTTCGCTCTATGTTTTATTGCCAGAGCGGCTGTGCAGTTATGCACACGCACATGACACATGACTAAATGCCGATCGAATTATTAGTTAAGCCATTTTAAGCCGCATTCACGGATATCGACGCGCCGACATAGTGCGCCGATGTATGTCGATCCTGCCAATCACGTGTTTTAAATTGCTTTGTTTGGCCGCTATTAACGCAGTTTTTTTTTAAAAGTTGAGTTGTTTGGCTACATCTATTTACATAAAATAAAACTGTAAAACCGATGCGTCTGTACATTTAGTTTTTTTTACCAAAAACTAATTAAGGGTTTATTCAATCCATGAATAATTAATTGCTTGATTCCAATCATAACAAGGACTTAGAAATTCCAAAATTATTCGATATTTACAGCAGATACTCGACGGGAATTCACAAGATTCATTCCTCAAGATGTCCTCTAACAACTCTATTTAATTACGCTTCATTAGGAAAGGCAATTTTCCGATAAAATGTTCTTCCTGATACGGATTTAAGATATATTTATAGAGCTTGTGTGAACAGCATTTAGCAGCGCGGATATTTCAAAGTTGTGCTTTCAGTGGCACTGGCCAGCAGTTATTTATGATGCAATAGTTATTTATTTTCTTTTTAAGACTTCTCAGATCCCCTCTGCTCGTTTTTCTTCTAAACCGTGTACAGAAACATAATGTATTTAGAACAAACATTCAGTTATTTCTGAAATTGCTGGCTGTTCTAATTTTAAAGTGTACATTTCCAAGTTCGGGTGATTAAAAATTTACAGCGAAAATTTATGCAAACTTGTTAAGAGGGTTTCACATAGAAGAGGATGCAAATTAATTCTATTAAGATGAGCGTAGTATGCGCTCACGTAATTACATAGCGCCGAGCTCGTCGCGCGCCGCTGTCAAAGCTCCAGGCGGAGGCTTCGGAAAAAAGAATATCATAAATCTGGAAAAGAAAGCATTTCCATTAATTCTCGGCGTACCTTGACGAGGGTCGAAAGTTTAACGGATTATAACAAGTGGCGGCACTAACTGTCACGAGCAGACCTGGCCACGCCACGCCTCACGGCTTAATCGCCAAACTTTCCCCTACGATTGGAGTTTTTGCGGAAATTCTGCGGTGTGTGCCCACGCCGCTAATTTATGCGGCACCGAGTGAATTGAGAGAGCTCTCGACTCGTTCGCCGTTCCTATTAGGTATTCAAGACACCGTTTAATCGACCTGCACCACTAGATCCGAGATCAACGATTTAAACAGAATTTGAAAGCACTGGCAATCGTCCCGCAGAATCTGATTGGAAGCGACCCCGAGGGGTCGAGCGCAGTGAATTAGAATTGAAATAAAAGTCAGAATACTGGATCTACAGATACTTGACTAAATAAGTACATTATATACAGTTCAATTATACAGTAAACTACAACAATAATATACTGTGGTTGTATACTAATTACAAATCACCACATATACCTGGAGATACCATATACGTTGAGATTTGGACTGATTGTGTTGGACTGATTTTACCTAATCAGATTCTTTAATAAGGAAAACAACATCAACTGACCTCATAGGTATAAAGGGCTATCTTCAAAGTTTGAGAATCTCAAAATATAATTAAGTCATTAGTCGCTTTATCGAGGCAACGTTGGTAAAGAATTTGTCAATATCAATAGATATTTTGGAAAACCTACGACAGTAAATAACCTTGGAATTAAAAAGGCTATGCAACAATTTTGCGACTAACGAGGCTGAGACCCTGAAATTCAAACAAATAAGTACCTACCTATCAACAACTCACATCAAGTAAAGATAATAATGACAAGTTACTAAATCTTAAAGTTAAAGTTTTAAAGGTATGAGTATAATTTCTAACTACCTCATAGTTGAAACTGAATTTCGCCCAGTACAGGCCTAGCTTTACTTTTTAACAATATAATTATGTACTTAAGCCAGAAGTTATGACCATTTGGAAAGCCCGTCCAAAAAAATATGAATGCTCATAAATATAAATACTTTCATGAAATGATTTACCTACCTACTGGGACGCAAAGACCGTTATGGTGGTAGAGTTTTAAGCAAGCTCCCCTTTAGGGAAACCACTGCCACCACGTGACTCTCGTAGTGCTAATATGCATAACTTCAGCCTTTCCAAGTGCTAAATTCAAGCGGCAATAACAAATGAAACCGATTTGATCATTAAATTACATTACACTGGCCCGCAAAAAGAAGTATTACACTAATTCTAAAATTCAATTCAGCCTTAAACTACAGCGGTGTTATTACAAAAAAATAGACCAGGTTTAAAATAGGTCTTAATATTAGCCGACAACAGAGGAATGAATGACAGATTCGTGACATAACCTAATAGAGAAATGCTTTTCTAATTGGCTAGTTAATAGCTTAGTCTGGTTTAAACCCGGTAGGTACTAAGTTTTTGGAATAACAGGGCAGAAGTTCAACTTATAAAAAAAGTGTAAAAAACGCCATCTATGAAAGTATGGTTACACTATCTCATTTGAAACACAATCACGCACATAGATTTTTCTGGACACACTAGTTACGTACGTATGGTACAGATGACAGCACTCTGCTTTGTTAAAGAGCGCCATCTATGTTTTGTGTATTAAACTAAGTAGCTTAACTTTTTCTTGGCAAGATATGCCTGCTTTTTATAAGATTTTATCTGGCTTAAAAACACTAGATGTCAGCAGAATGTAATGTGTGATGGCTCTTCAGAACTAAATAGGATGTTGTCGTACTATCCGGGTGATCCGAAACAAATTCGTGTCCTCAAAATGCTGTCCAGCGTTGTCGTAGTACTATTTGTACGAGAGTTGACGCACTACGCGTCCACAAAATATACTTATTCTGTGATTCATCGTTCTTGGTCCAGCTTTCCATAAAAAATCTAATGTTTGACATGTTTTGACGGAGACGGATCGAATTCGGATCGGACGTAGTTCGAAACCGCTCTAATAGATTTCTTTTTTAGGATTCCGTACCAAAGGAGTATAAACGGGACCCTATTACTAGCTAAGACACCACTGTCCGACTGTCTGTCGGTCATCACTTCACCAGGCTGTAGGTATCTCATAAACCGTGTTAGACAGTTGAATTGTTTACAAATGATGTGTTTCTTTGCATGATGAGGCTTATTTGCTTGAAGTTAAGTAAGTTATGTAAATATTGTGGTAGTTCCCTACTCACTTTCCTATCTTGCTGAAACCGTTTATAAACATATAATATAAATAAGAAAGAACACTGTTAGTAACGTAACGTAAAAAATATTAAAAATGTTTGTATACTTATTAGGGTCCTATCTGCTTCGTACCACGAGTATACCTACTTGCTTTGCTTTACCAATTTTTCCAAGTCCCAATTTATTATTATCCTTCTGCAACTGACGTGGTAGTCCCACAGACACCACTAATTAAAAACTAGGTAATTGTGTCGGCATTGTTTACGTTTCGACTCTCGTGATTTGAGTACCTGCCGTCGATTGCCATGTGGACGATGCTCGTGCAGTGTGGACAGCTTAGGATAACTGGTCATGTGTGTATGTAAAAAAAGTGTCTACGAGACTACCACCTCAGCATTACAGTTTTGTTCTTGTAATTACTTACTAAGGAAAAAATGAATTTTATGAAAACTAAATTTTAATAAGATATGTTATTTATTAAGTGTTTATTTAGTAAAATGAATATGTTTACTATTACCTAAAGGTTGTCTGGAAGAGATCGCTTATAGCGATAAGACCGGCTACATTGTACATTTTTCTGTGTAAATCGCTGTACTTACTGTATTTTCTGTTATGGTGTGCAATTAAGAGTTATCTATCTATCTATCTATGTTTCAAAAAACCTACTAACAATATCTATGTATAATTCGGATCAAAAGAGACCGCGTAAAGTTTGATGTTCTTAGTGTGTTCTAAGAAATATATATATATATATATATTTATTTAATAGGCAGATTTTTGGCCGGAATCTCACCGATGATGCCGATGATCGGTCTGTCTAGAAGCAGCCTATTCACTCTTTTCTTAAAGGAATCCAAATCGTAGTGTTTAGGGAACACTTCAGCTGGCAACGAATTCCACTCTCTATATTTGTGTATTTTTGCTTATTTAACTGTTATTTCACCCATTCTCATGTAGGTCGTATCTAGGTACCTACAATAAATATTTAAGAACTAAAAATAGCGACATTTAAGTTAAAGTGTAATATCCACAACATTTCACAAGTAAACATAATTTTCGAAATAACAAAACACCCGACTGCAAAATTTATAACATTTTTGAAATGGTCTTTTTACTGGCTGTCATTTGAAACCCATATTGCTATGGTAAGAAAAAAATCAATCCCCCCTCCCCACTTTATTTCTATTTGCGGGCGCCATTTTTTAAATGTATATATTTGACGACCATCTTGGTGTAGTCGTTCACGCACCGGATTGCGGGTTCGAATCCCGCAAGGGGCAAATGTTTGTGTGATGAGCACGAGCATTTGTACCTAAGTCATGGATGTTTATAAATGTATATAAGTATGTCTATCCGTTATCCTAGTCACCATAGCACAAGCTCACGCTTAATTTGGGGCAAGTTGATTGGTGTGTTTGTTGAAACAATTTATTATTTATTTATTATTATTATTATTTTAGCTTATGTCACTCTCACAATTTTAACAAATTCAACGACACCTCATATGTCAAAAACTGTCGAGCCGTTTAGGCTGTAGGGCGTGCCAAACAATTATACATACATACATACTCTCGAAAAACATAACCCTCCTTCCGGTCCTCCTTCCAGTCGGGTAAAAAGGGTGTCAATCATTGCACGAAGTCATGGTTTTGTTGAAATTTTAAACAAATTCTTTATGATATAATAAATATGACTTGTAGCTAATGATATCTAAGAGCATTCTTTTTTTCGAAAACTTGGTGATATTTACGCATGAAATGATTGTATTGACATTCCGCAGGTACCCTTCTTTTTAATATACACGAATAATATATAAATAAGAAAATACGAACACTTTTCAGTTTTTAACACAAATTTCTGATGGTTTTGCGCATTGCGCAGAATGCAACCATTGTTCTAATTATATCATTAAGTATAAAACTTTAAAGCAAATGGATCTAATTACTAATATTAATAAGTTCGATTCTGTGTGAAGATCTTTTTTAGACTTACTCTAACTCGAAGTTCTTTGTTCGCGCGGCACCCTAAGAGGAATAAAAAAATGTGTTAAAATGTAAGTATACAGACGGGAAATTTTAGTTCATAATCCTTTATGCTAACATGGAATGTACGAGTTCGTCCATGATGCTAAAAAATAAAGTCTTATATCAAAAACGCCTGTATGCTCCTGCTCCTGACTGTTAATGCCTACAAAGGAGACTGACTGAACTTGATCATGTTTCCAATTCCATTTATTGACTTTGCGTCCTTGTTCGGAACTGATGAAGACAAAATGATTTTTAAACCAGAACATGTAAGTTATGAAACGCAAATCCAGCTCATATTATCTCAGCTCACGTGTCTCAGCGACATATCAGGGGAACGACGTGTTCTTAGTAGGCATCAATCGCCAAGGGACGCGATTTCACATGCAAAATGTACGATCTGACAAATTACCCCATTATTTCTGACTTGACGCGAATGATAGGGATTGGTAACGTTTTGTGAACTCAAGGCTTCAAGAACTTTATTGGCATCAGAGTTATTTTTAAATGTGGGTATCTGATGCATGACATATTTTGAGAACAACTTTTCACGACTGTTCAAAAAAAGTTAAGACTCCCAAGCAGATGCAATTTTAGTCCTTTTCGTTACAATGTCTGTTTTATTGTATTATTAATTGATTACGTAGGGCTACCGGCGGTCAATTCTCAGGAGCTAGTAATTTAGAAAGGTAAGGTATGGTCTCTTGCGGTCTGATCGGAAAAAAATTTACCAGCTTTTGAGCTACATTTAATTGGTTACCTATATATAAACCTTTGTTGTTAATTTATTCAGTTAGGTAAAGTAAAAATCATTCAGTTATCATTGCATGCAGTAAATGTCATCAATTCTATACGCAGGATACTATTTGCCCTTTTAAAATTATTTTTTGTAGTAAAACATTTCGATTCCTATAATTAATACTGAGGATAAAAATCTTTTTCTTACACATCCCTGAGCATTAATCCACCTTTCCACATCCACCTTAAAAATGGTCAACACGCTCTCTGCTAATGTTTGATACGGTCCAATTAAGGGTTAACACATCTGCCTTGAAAAAAGGCTTTCCTACGTCATACAGTATCTATCCGTAACATCGGCTCAAACCATGACGCTCCACTCAACCCTTGGGTGCTGGCGAACCGTTAAAATGAATAATGGGGGGGTTAAATCAGAGTTCGACAACCTTTTGACTCGTTTAACCTAATTTTAATAATTTATGGCCGCTCTAGATTTTATATGCGTAGTCAATATGTAAAACAGCGTTGGATCTTTATTTTTAAGTCAACGAACAAGGTTGATTATAGCGACCTCAAATTCTATCAGCGGGAGATAAGGCTCTAGATTTTTGATCAATGTTTTATCAGTATTCGCTGCAGAACCCAAAACAAAACTTGTACTATATTTTAGATTTTAAGATTAACTAATCAGGTTGTTTATGTTTAAAAAAAAAACGTTTATTTGCCCGACCAAAATAGTGTCGAACCCCTGACTCCTCAGTCGAAATGTACTTATTATAGTTCGTACATTATAAAAAGTTGTGATTATCATTTAATTTCATAGTTAGGCAACGCTTATTGATTGTGAGCGGGGCAGCGCGTGCGCACCGCACCTGCTTCCGTCGCTGATAGGGTTAAGTCAATATTTGGACTAACGTATTCAAATCTTTGTCTTTTTGCTCTTTGATTAGGGATCAGAGAGTGGCTACATTAATGTAAATCACTATTGAATTAGAATAATCGAGCGCACGTTGCTACTAATGTACATATTTGGCTTGCGTTAGGGATATAGACGTATCGTTTTCTTGTCTGTTTCATTGCAACAATGATCTAGGCTGAACTGAAACTTTTATATTTGAAATAAGTTGCGATATGCTGCAGACTTTGATAGTTTATTATCTTTTTCACATGCCACGCATACACACTTAATTATTATCTATTCTTATATATAAGCAATTTCTTTGCAAGTTTTGAAGAAAGTAAAAATCGTCGGCTGACTTCCTCCGTAGCTCAGTTGGAAGAGCATTCGCCCGGGTAGTGAAGGGTCGTGAGTTCAAGTCCCACCGGATGACCTAGACGATTTGTTTTTTAAGCAGTCTTGACGGTGTGACACTTGCCTCTTTAGTTTGCTAAAACTAAAGAGGCAAGTGTCACACCGTCAAGATAGCAGAACTGTAAAAAGGAAACATTTGTATTTGATCGAAAACTCCCACGGATAACCATCAAGTTCAAAGTTAAAAGCAGGGACAATTTAAAATGGGCGACAGCAAAAACTCAGTGAAAAAGTTGCCTTTATCTTAGATTGATTGGTTCAGTCTGACCCTTTACTGATGCGACCAAGTTTTTATGCACTATCCTAAAAAACTAAATGTATCAGTGTTTATTTGTGACAATTTGCTTTGTCGGTTTCTGCTGATTTACATTTGAAAAGGGTTTTTTTCTGGAGCGCAACCTGTAACGACACGGTGAATGACACAGGTAGAACTAAAATATAGGCATAGTATAAACTGATGGCAGTGATTTGATACTTTTGAACAACGTAAAAGTTATTACTATAATAAGGATGTTCGGAAGGGTAGTCTTACGATATTCAACTATTGCATTGCACCCACTTGTAAGTACCTACCTAGGTACAATGAAATTAAAAATTACATGCTGACAAAACAACGAAGGCTTGTTTAATATTATCGGAGAGATCCTTACCTAACATCCAAGAACATTTCAGAAGAGTACATATTTAGAAAACTACCTAGGACATGTAAGTAAAGTGCATTTGGAAGCTGTAAAATAATGGCTCAGCACCGTCAGTTTTGATGTGAGGATGATCTAGGGAAGGTTCAATTGGACATAAAACTTATTATCATTGACCAATTTTTAAGTAATTAATTCATCAATATTTAGCAGATATATCAAACCTGTATGTACATGTACTTATTTGCAATTAATTAAATGCATATTTGTTGTGGTTGCAGATTCATTAATTCTTATGTTTACTTACAAATCTTTTTACGTCAATCCTTTTTTTTTACACGTTACTTTTTACCTACATTTTTCTTACAGCTCAAGCATGAGAAGAAGGAAGCTAAGAAGACCTGGAATGAGCCTCAGAGTTCGACAGAAAGGCTTAAGAAATCTTTCATCAAGTATCAAACGCGGTTGATCCATCCACACGGGAGCGAGATCGGCCGCGTCCCGCGCATAGTTCCCGGCTCAGGATAAAGACATAATCATCGATCAATCGGTGCTCGTCATTCAGCCCGCGATCCGACCGCACACCGTACAAGAGGGCATGCAGAAAGGTTACTCGGAATCCTAAATAGTAGTGTAGGAACTGAGGAGTATTCCCATACTGTTAGAATGTTTTGCTGTGAAGTAACTTTAGCGAAGCAATTGTATGTAATACATGACTTTAAAAAAATATTAATGATGCATGTGGCAAAGAATATGAAGGTTTATTGTTATTATTTATAAGACGTCGTGATATTGAAGCGTACAAATAACGTTGATATTTTTCAGAAGTCAAAAGAGCGTGTCGGTAGCGTCGTGGCTAAGCGGGTTGCCTTTCATGCGGGAGTTAATTCGATCCCACGTGCCGCAATATACCAATGACTATTTCTAAGATATGTATATCTGTTGTTTCACTAACCGATGCTCTTACGGTGAGGGAAACGATCGTGAGGAAACCTGCACATTCGGGCGACGGTATGTGTAACCATGATCCAAACTGGTCAGGTTTCCCTGTTAACACGGTGACGGAGGTCAAATGGCAGTCACTCTACTGCAATTACCTGATCTGCCATATCCTAGATGATGGACGGACTGGAGGATGGCGGACCCTGGGCCCTCGCGTGCGAGTTCATAACCGGGACAACGCTCGAATAATGATGATTTTTCTGAAGTTGGTACAAAGATTGGTAAATAAAATAAATTAATTACGATTAGTACTTAAGTGCATACCTACGTTTCTTGTTGTTGCTGACAGAAATATTCAAACTTAGATCAACCTATTAAAGTCTAGGTAGGTACTTAAATATTGTTCTCGTACGTAACATTTCAACGATGTGGTACGAAAAGAATCTATACTAAGTAGATTCTTTTCGTACCACATCACTTCACACACATCACCTACATACACATTACATCACCTTCACTATATTTTATTGATGTTCTGAAAATACATTGTGCTATAACTCGGCCCGGCGAACCTTGATTCCTATGACATTGTCAGTTATTCTTACGACACAACATAGTAGTGGCGTAACCGTTACATTAGAATTGAATTGTAGGCTTCTAAAAATGTTATTTTTAAAAGCCTACAATTTATTAAGGTAAGGTAGATATATGCCATTACAATGATATTCCGTCGGAATTATAACAATTCTTAACATTTACAAGAAATTATCTCAATCAGACTTTACGTTTACGTCCTGCAAAAGTTACTTCGTTCGGAAGATATCGACTAGTGCGGAAAAATATCGATAAACAAATGTCGATAATGAAAACGAGTGTACATGATTTATAATCATTTAAGTTATAGTTGCTGAGCTGAATGCTAAAAAGTTGCATGAAATTGTTTTTATTTCACTCAAATTTATAAAATATTTCTGGGGACACCAGGTTTTGTTTTATTTATGATTAGATTTTATTAGTATAAGTTTTCATGTGTGGCATAATTAAGTGATAAATTATGAGTGTCATTGCTTTTTCATACTTAAGTATTAGTACATTCTCTATTGAATAGAACGGAGCGCGGCATACATGCACTCACGATTGTACACCCAAGAGAATTAAAAAATTAACTGTAGGACAAAACCAAATAAAACACAAACTGTTCAGCGATCATTTATTTATATATTTTAATCTGAATCTGATACTGACATTAGGGTTTGTGTCACGAACTCGGAATTCGAAGTTTATCAAAAACGGCTCATCTACAATGCTGTCGTATCGCACGTCTCGATCCCAATCATTAAAACAAAGTTTTAAAGCATTATATTGGCAGTGGTAGGGCGGTAGCCAAATCACTGCGTGACCTTTGGATTTTGCCATTTCATCCAAAAAATATGTCCGCTTTGTTTGCTGTTTCTGCAGGTTCAACAGTCTGACCAATTCTTTTTTGAACATTTGAATGTTAGCTGCCACACCATTGCGTTGCAACCACTCTAGGATTTACCCTTTATTATTGTTGCTGGTAGTGCTTTATTCACTTGGACGGAATGGTATGGGGCGTTGTCCATCAAAATATGGTGGGGCTCATTTAAATTATCCATCATCACTTCGTGATCATCGGTCGTTTTAACTGATTTGAAGGCCAACAAGCAATTAGGCGCAAAACCTTTGGCTGTACCAGCGTGGCAGATAATCAAACGCTGACCCTTGCCTTCTGGCGCTTTGGTACAGGATATGCTGTGTCGTCTGTCAATATTTTGGGGACCGTGTGATTGGCGTTGAGCCACGTTTCGTCCAGGTAAACCACATTGTCCCAGTTCTCAATAGTCTTTATTTTTCGTAGAAAATCACATCTCATCAGTGCTTTAACCTTCCGCTACATTAACACTTTCCTTTTGTCACACTTTCCATACCGAAATCCACATTTTTTTATGACGACTCTGAGAGAAGTAATACCGCCTTTAAATAAATCAGCTGATTTCAGCGAAGCCAATAACTTTTTCCTAATACTGTCCTTATGCAAAAAAATATTAGAATTAGAATTTCTGGCACCGACTCTAAAAAATAACATATAATAATATGGAAATAGGTTTCTTGTACAATTCCGTAGAACAGTTAGGTCATTGCAATATTATTTTGTACTTTATAGTTTAAATTTGTTTATAAAATTTTTAGTTTTAATTAGCACTGTAGTCGGTTAAAAAAGTTAGGTTTCATCGACACGCGACCCATCACTAACATGAACTGTCATAGGGATCAAGGTTCGCCGGGCCGAGTATAGGTAAGCATTCACTGAGACCAGCTCCATTTAACAGGTACACGGACCAATTCTATTACAATTATACATATTGAATAAGCTGTAACGATGGTCGTGCGAATAAATCATCGATCGCGCTGGGGAGTAAAATACGAGGGTCGTGTCGACTCCGGCGCACGGCCGGCTTATGAGCTTATAACAAGGAATCATGCAAGCCTACAACGGCTACTGTTCGTTAACTGATTAACTATGTGACCGACTTATACTGAAGAGAAATGCAAGAGGATTAATGTTCGATAAAACAGCAAACATACCAGATTTAATGTTACTTAAAAATAAATTTAAAATTTAAAAACCCCCGACACAAAATAATATATGCACATAAAAATCCTAAAACAAGGTTTAATAACTATGGAATTATAGCTAGATACAATACAGTTGGCCAGCGGCCTTACTTACCTACTTATTTCCTGAAGTTCAAACGTTATAAAAACGTAAATTACGCAAAACCAAACGAAAAGGCACTTTCGGTGGATCCTTTTTGTTATGATCGCGAAATAAACATTTTTTCTTTCTTTCTCTCAAATTAATGTTGCAATGTAACAAGTAGGTAAGTACATACCTATATGCATACATATGTAGGTACGTACTTCAAGTGTGTAATCTCTTAACTAGCTCAACATAGGTTACTATATAATTAGCATAATAATACCACAAAATAGTTCTATCAGCAACAAACTTTGTAGGATCCTAATCCAAATCCTATAGTAACATTTTATCACAGATAAACATATTATCTACCACCATAAATGAATGTAATGAAATGATCAAATAACGTCCATTATGTACCTACTTCTGCACCACAATATCTCTGTAATCTGGTGCACTGGTAGGAAGTTATACGGCAATAAAAGTGTAATAACGCATAACTTCTTTACAGGGGTTGACAACTTTTTACATTAAAAAATACAAACTTGCATTTCAAAGCGAAATACACGTGTCCATTACACCAACAGGAAAGGGTGATCTACAGCAAATTGAATTATGCAGAAAAATAGTGCGTAATCTGCTATTAATGTGCGTCAAATAAAAAAATAGGGGGGGTTTTCGTTTTCACATAAAAGCGAAAAAACGGATTCTGCTGGAGAAATGTCTCTCCAGCAGGAAGATTTTAAAATAGTGGTCTGACAGTAAAACAAAGTATATGGGCGTATAGATCTTGCTTTTCTACAAATATGGAACCTAAAATCAAAACTGTGGGCCATACGTCGATAGAGATATTCAATTTTCTGCTGGAGTGACGTTTTGCAAAATCTTCTATCTCGGATCCCATCGCATGTGCGGCCGTAGAGTAAACGGATATGGATAGGCTGTAACTAGTGACGATAAGCCCAATGATTGAATCTAAGGAAATATATACAATTAAAAAGCTATGAAGATTTCTTGAAAAACATAAAATACGAGATACCGCTTAAATTAGAGAACCAGTGAGTTCATTGATGACAGTATTTGAATGGTCTTGTTCTTCTTAACAACTGTGAACCGTTGAAAGACCATGTACACGTCTGTTGTTGCATTAAATAACTTTTGACTCCGAACTGATAATGCATAAATATGACGTGAAAATGCGAAAAACTGAATCAACTAAAGATATTCTAGTATAAACGAATAACTAGTGAGTAAATCAAAGCGTACATGCTGAAAATTTCAGCTTGAAATATGGCCAATTGAAGAAGATATCCACCAAAACCCAAAACAACAGCTAATGACTGGTTGTCCGACCAAATTGGAACGGTCACAAAAAAGCGGCCGTTTCATACATATGGGTGTCCTACTTAAGTATGCATTACAATTAGTTGTCAAATATTGGGCCAAGTACACTTATGTAGGAAAAAAATAATTAATAATAAAGAAATCTGTAACAACGGTGGTGGCATACGTCCAGATCCCAGGAAAAAAAAATGGATTTCTATATTAGACCCGACCGGGGATCAAATTCGGGACCTCAAAGACAGTGGCACTTGAAACCTATCTACGAGCCTTTCGAATGGAGATATCATACAAATCTATGCTTTAGGTATGTATACTTTGATTTAATAATTTAAGGAAGAGGCAATCAAATGTCTAAAATATTTTTATCTAAAATGCACCCAAGATGAGACCATATGACTCACACAATCAAAAAGTTATCAGATCTCATGTAGAGCTAAGCTTCTAACTCTACACGCCCTAACTGTACAAGCCCTTATACGTATTTAAAATATGTGGGTTTGCCGTTCGGCTACCGTGATATAAATTGAAGTCCCTAAATATAATATGCCGCATTTTTGCATAACATTTTTGCATTTTTATAACATACAGGTGAACGAACAAAATTTTTCAATATTAATGATTTAAAACTAAAATCTCCTAAAATTTAAGTTTCTAGTGGACTAAACATCGAAGCACGATGCAGACAACGTTATGCTTTAAATAACGGATACTATAATGCTAGATCAATTTTTTTTTCAAAATCGATAAACAAGAAAACAGAGAAAAAGGAGAGTGGGCAAATTAGTAAAGAGCTTGGACAAAGACATAAACAGGCGACCGCTTCTGAAATTAACCTCTATTTATGAGCAATGATATGTGCTTACATTTTTAAAAACATTACTTCGCTGTCAGGCTTCTGTGATTTTGTACTATGTCTCATTTTCCTGTTTTTAAGCGTTTGCGAACTTACTCCTATCATTAACAACAGCAACAAATATATTAAAAATATAAAATGAATATTATCTCCTAAACTATCCACATCTGAAAGTTGTGCTCTTAAGAAATAATTAAGCATATATTTATAGCTGTAATTTAAAATTAGATTCTGAAGTGGCCGCTCACTTTTATTTTTCAACCTTTGGTCCAGAAGTGCCCAGTCTTTTTTCGATTGAATTTTGTATGGAGATCGTACGTCGTGCTTTTACTTACTTAGTAATTATTATATTATCTGTGCTTTTACGTTTACGTCGTGTACGTAAAAAATAAAAATATTTTACTATTTAGAGTAGGTCTGTTACAAAAAATATGCACTGATAATTCGTTTCATTAACAAACTCATAAGGGTTCTGACATTGTTAAGCAAACACCAGTATTACTTGATAATAGATTACTAGACCATGATAGCTATTAAATTATATTAGCGCGACTGTACGAAAATCAGCTTCACTTAACATGATTGTATTAGGAAGGTCACCCATATGTATGAAACAGCCGCTTTTTTGTGACCATTCCAATTTGGTCGGACTACCAGTCATTAGCTGTTGTTTTGGGTTTTGGTGGATATCTTCTTCAGTTGGCCATATTTCAAACTGAAATTTACAGCATGCACGCTTTGATTTACTCACTAGTTATTCGTTTATACTAGAATATCTTTAGTTGATTCAGTTTTTTACATTTTCACGTCATATTTATGCATTATCAGTTCGGAGTCAAAAGTTATTTAATGCAACAACAGACGTGTACATGGTCTTTCAACGGTTCACAGTTGTTAAGAAGAACAAGACCATTGAAATACTGTCATCAATGAACTCACTGGTTCTCTAATTTAAGCGGTATCTCGTATTTTATGTTTTTCAAGAAATCTTCATAGCTTTTTAATTGTATATATTTCCTTAGATTAAATCATTGGGCTTATCGTCACTAGTTACAGCCTATCCATATCCGTTTACTCTACGGCCGCACATGCGATGGGATCCGAGATAGAAGATTTAGCAAAACGTCACTCCAGCAGAAAATGGAATATCTTTATCGACGTATGGCCCACAGTTTTGATTTTAGGTTCCACATTTGTAGAAAAGCAAGATCTATACGCCCATATACTTTGTTTTACTGTCAGACCACTATTTCAAAATCTTCCTGCTGGAGAGACATTTCTCCAGCAGAGTCCGTTTTTTCGCTTTTATTGGAAAACGAAAACCCCCACAAATTTTTTATTTGGCGCACATTAATAGCAGATTACGCACTATTTTTCTGCATAATTCAATTTGCTGTAGATCACGCTTTCCTGTTGGAGTAATGGACACGAAATACACTTTTCAAGAAACAATGGAAAATCTTTCTTACTTGACAAATAAAACTATTAATTTCACACATTACCTAGTACTTGCCCGCTTATAAATTAAGAACCTTAAAAAACCGGCCAAGTGCGTGTCGGACCACGCACAGTGTAGGGTTCCGTAGTAGCCCGATATTGTCACAATATGGAACGATTATGTTGTTATTTATTCTGAGAATAACTGATGGCAAAGATATTAAGAATTAATTTTAAGGATTTTGTATTTTGTAAATACAATTCCAAAACCCGATTTCAGCGACTATTACTTACCTATTGCTAAACTAATAAAGATGTCTTAATCGCTATATTTTACTATAAAGTTAATGAAATGCTCTATCATTGTGTTTTTTTGCAGATTTTACAAGCCAGTAGATAAGCTTTTAGAGGGAGGGAGAAGGCCTATGAAACTAAAAATTGCACTTTAAAGTTTAAAATTGCGTAAATGAAGTTTTAACAACGATGAGATAGACGACGAAAAAAACATACCCACTTCACATGTAGGGGAGCTAACCTAAAAAACGTTTGCCATTTAAATTCTACCATTTTGTCGGCGTAATTGGTATACAAAATCACAGCTTTCTAGCACTAACAGTCTCTTAGCAAAACCTCAGACATACAAACAGATGGACACGATGAAATAATAAGGGTTTCTTGTTAAGACTACGGAACCCTAAAAAAGGAGTGATATGTTTTTTTTTTCAATAAACTTCATCACATACTGGAAGTAAAAACCGAAATAAGTATATCGCAGACCAGTATTTTATTTAATTGAATTATAGTTTATAAGAAACAAGCTCTAAAATTGGACCACGATGATTGAATATCACCATTAACGTCAGATTTGACCCATCTCCGGCCGCATCTTCACTTGCCATCAGGTGAGGTTGCGGTCAAATATCTGCCTATTTAAAAAAACAACAGCATGGCAATGTTGCTAAGCCCTGTCGAACCAGGATGTATGTAGAGCGCAGGCGCGAAGTGGCGAGGAGGTCGTAAATATAGACGATAGCGCCTACGCCGCGCATTTCAGAAGCTACTGTGAGTCTGCGAGCTCAATAGATATTGCATTTCTTTATTATGAACGGTAAACCTCAATAACTCACCTGCGATACTCAGCACTGTTTGCGTGCAAATAAAACGATGTAATAACACCACTGGATGTAGCTTATTTAATTAGCCCATTGTGTTTCATTGTTGCTAAAGTTACAATTAGTTTTGTTTTAAGAAAATTAATTACCTAGGTCGTTTTGAGGGATTATTTTTTCTTTTTAGCGTGTTGGAATCCATAAGTAGTACAAAATTAATTTTATTATTTGCATCAAAACAGTAACGGAAGTGATATGATGATGTCATACATAACATTGAATGCAGCACGCTAACTCAGTTTTCAATAATTTAAATACAGAAATGTTTTTCAGATTTAAGAAAATAACAGATCTAGCAATCTTGTAATTGCCAAAGTCAGCACCCATTGCAAAATATTGACCAGCATTTTTTTGTTTGGAAAGAACGTTTGATTTCACATTAGTGGAAAAAAAGGAAGCTCTGTAAACTTGAGTGAAATACAAATATACCTACTTAAAAATAATGCATACAAAACAAAACGGACAATTGACTTATACATAAAACAAAACTCTTCTCTTTCTGCACAATAACAATCAATCATAGACCTAAACCTCAAAGAAGTTTGTGCTCCACACCTATTCTTTCTCCCGTACCATGTCTACTATTCTTGCCCACTGTACTTAGCAAGCGTACTCTACCTTTCACTTAACAGTTAAGAAGTATAGTCAAGCGCTTCCCCGGATGCTAACAAAAACAAAAACATTCAGAAAAAATGATTATTTATACGAATGGATGTTGTAACAGAGTCATCTGGCCTGCGGATGTGCGTGACAAACCGTCTCGAGTAATCATAGTGTCCTTTATATTGTCCGAAAATGAAAGTCTTCTGCTATATACAGACAGTAAAAGTTCTGTAAAAAGTAAATTTAATTCTCGATTCCACTCAATAATTACAATACGAATGCCACTATTAGAAATCAGGAACACACCTGTTACAACCTGAGCGTGGATTTTTTGTGGTCGGACCTTTCACGAATTTACATATCTCCCAACTCTTTGTTGAAGCTAACGAGGGTTATTATTTCAACCACAAAATGTGGATTTAACCGCTTTTGATTGACAAAGGCAGAACCGAATATAATAAAGGATTATGTAAAACGAGTTTCTCAAGACGTTCTCATAGTATTTTCACCTTGTTAGCGATTGTTAACATCTAATTTATTCGCAATTACCTAATATGCTCAAATTGACTTGAAAAGAATAATTTGAAAAATTAGCACCCGTCTTTTATTCCTGAACGGGTGTATTATGGCCCATTACTACTCCGACGCACTTACCAATACAAAAGCAACAAATTAGCTTATCAAGTTTCATAAATGAAGTATTATGGCTGTCGTTACGTTCCTCGCGAGTACCCAATTAACGACCACGACCTATGAAAGATGGGCGAGGAGAATGATGGCTCTTCTATCGAATTCCTTACTCTTCCTTTATTAAGGTAATGAAATGGATTTATAGCGTCCAAAGCGACTTTATGTCAAAGTGCAGTTCATTGCCACCCGACAATGTCTATGAGACAATGTAATTTTATGCTCAAATGAACCTCACCTGAAGTGGAACTCGCTCGGACAATTTTGAGTGGCAATTTTGGTGTTGCTTTGTCTCAAACCTTTGTCTTTGGCTCGAATTGCAGTTATGCTTTATATAACAACAGGAGCGTAACCACTTTCCACAGTAATCTGCTTATTTGAATGAAAAAAGACACCGTCTTGAACACGTTTTGTAATAACTTGCGAATCCTGAACTTTCAAAAGGCTTTACAAATCATCGGATTCTTTCTTTTGACATTCTCCGAGTCAAAGAATGTCACACGGCGCCTTCGTCTTTTTGAAAATAAATAATTATTCAAAAGATTTCATCTTCAACGCAACTATTATTTCTTATTACGAACAGTTCTCCGCGCTCAAAGGATTACTTACTTCAGTGTTTAAGAGTAAGGTATATGTGTTAGATCTACTACCTTTGCTTTAAAGTATTAAAAATCATAGTTTTACTGGTGAAAATCGGCAAGCATCAGCGGTTAAACATGATGCACCTAATTAAATTCCAGTTGCACATTATAACATACGCCTATAAAAACAGTGTATGAAACGGCTCGAGAAGAATACAATAAAGTGTTTATGTTATCTAAAAAACATCCAGGGCAAGAACTCATATTTTATGGCGATCCGCTGAACCCAATTTCATTTGAATGGTTCATCATGATCAAAAATTTTTGGAGCCAATAAAAAGTTCCACTTGATTTATGTCCACACTAGCCAACCGTTGATATACTAATAAGGCTTATTAGCGTTGCAACTTGTTAATAAATTACTAATTAAGTGACTAACACTTACCCAATAGATTGGGACTGGTGATAAAGATAATAATTACACTTCTCTTTTTTATCGTAGATAACATTGTGAATGATATAGGATGGCAAGTATAGAAGAGACTGCGAGTAGAATAAGTATCTGTCTAGCATGACATCCTGGCTCATAATGTAGATATAACCTAAATCTATAAAAATACAAACTGACTTAAGGAATGACTGACTGACAAGTTATTAAGATTAGAAACTTGAAATTTTGCACCATGCTTCCTTTTGTAAGCACTAATTAAGGATTTTTGAAAACTCACCCCCGGTTTAAAAAAAGGGGTGGACGAAGTCGCGGGTCTTACCGCTAGTCTTATAAATTAAAAATATCATTTTAATATAACTTTTATCTCATTAAATACCTAACTATATTAACTAAACAGATACGAGTATTTCTCTATCAGACAAGAATAATCGTTTACGACTCGAGCAACATTCAGACAAAGCTGTAGGCAGAAACTATACGCTAATAGCGTCATTAAGTGCAAATACAAAATTTATTTGCAACAATAATTAATTCGTCGAGTAAGAAATGCTATAAATGCAATTGGGAGTCCTTGATAAACTGTACCTGAGGATATAGCAGGCTATATAAAAACGGAGCCAGGGTATGGCACAAGCTCAAACTGACATTTGAAGGGTCAGTTTTTTAGGGTTCCGTACCCAAAGGGTAAAAACGGGACCCTAATACTAAGCCTCCGCTGTCTGTCTGTTTGTCTGTCTGTCACCAGGCTGTATCTCATAAACCACACACAGCTCCGGAGTCAGGAAGTTGGTGGTGTGAACACCCCCGTGCCTCGGAAAGCACGTTAAGCCGTTGGTCCTGCGCCTGATCTCTCTACGGTCATGTCGGACTGCCGTCTCACCGAATTATGAGAGTGAAGGAACAGAGAGTGCACCTGTGTATTGCGCACCCACTTGTGCACTATATTATGTCCTGCGCAGTTGGCTAATCTCTGTTGAGATAGGCCGCCGTAGTCGAAATTCAGCTAGGAGGACATTATTATTATCTCATAAACCGTAATAGCTAGACAGTAAAAATTTTCGCATTGATGTATTTATGTTGCTGCTATAACAACAAATATCTACTTAAAACAGAATAAAAATAATATCTCTAACTAAAACTTTAAAAACCCGGTTTTTTATTCATTACTAATAGTTGAAGTTTTAGATTGCCTTTAAACGCAAACATATGCATAATTAGATGCAAAATCCATTAAGACGTGTGTTTGGTATACTTGAAAGAAAATGTAGCGTGGTGGTCATATTCATGCAATATCTACAGATACAGTTTATCAAAGTTAGGAGTAGATAAGGTTTGGCCCGAGCTCGTGAATGCCCGCCACTCGAACACTCGCGAGAATTAAATCGAACTGTTCGCTTGTCAATCAATAAACTCGAACGAGTATGGGCGCTTTGTGCTCCGCGCTGGATTAGTGTGGATAAGATGTTTTGATAATTTAATTATGGGTCAGATATATAGTGAAATAAACAAGTGCATACAAAAATAGTGAAATTCGTCACAGTAATATTGAGGTATTTTACATAGGTGCAATAATAGTATTAATTTTATTCCAGAACAGTGTTTCTTTCCTTTTTAGGGTTCCGTCTCAAAAGAGTAAAAACGAGACCCTTTAACTAATCACTGTCCGTCAGTACGTCTGTGTGTCACCAGGCTGTATCATGAACCGTGATAGCTAGACAGTTGAAATTTTTACAGATGATTTATTTTTGTTGCTGCTATGACAACAAATACTAAGTAGAATATAATAAATAATTAAGTACCCCATACAAAAAAATGATTTTTGCCATTAAAAATATATATAATGTAGTGTCTAATGTTGTATAGTAGTAAGTAATCCTTCGTGTACAAATTATGCTGCCCACATAATATAAACGACATGATCTCTAATAACTCTCGATATAGCGTTACAAAATCTAACCCATGGATATTATTACATTACATGCCATTGCTTGTACCTAATATATTAAACAATAATGATTCATATCTGTTTTACTCTGAAACCTAAAGTAACTAATTGAAAATATGACATTTTTTACTGGAATATGGCACCGGATTAATGTCTGGCCAATAATTTTTTTCGTACTATTGTAAAACTTGCCAAGAAATTGCATAAATCATAAAAAATATAAATAAATAATATAAATTAAAATATGTATTCGTAAATAATATGTGCATACTCAAGCTCTGAAGCTTATCCATACTTAAACATCGTCCGATAAATGTTACCATGGGCCTGTGATAAAAGTGACCAAGTTAATAATTTATTGGGCATACCAAGCAGAAACTTCGTAAAAATAAACATGAATGGCTGCCTTATTGGGGCTTGATTTAATGCGGCCAATAAAACAGTAACTAACCTTATATAAATTACTAAACAAATAAATAACAACGTTGGCCATCAAACTTTATCTCGGAGCTCGACTCGCATCAAAATTTTAACAATACCTTTTAACGATTAAGTACTTGATTTTGATTATAGGTGGGTACTACCATGGGTACTATGCTTTAATTACGCCAAACATGGTAAAAAATATCATGTCTTCTTAAAGTGAGAAACTTTACTATTTTTATTCTGTGGTGAGAGATAATTAAATTATGTAACTTAAATACCTAATCGACCATAAAAAAGGTAAACACGTTTCAAAGCTGTACGTTGTGTGCCTAAGAAATACCTAGATTCTCCGAAGTTATTTACTTTTGCATCACCAAGACAAATATATAAGTTATCCATGTTAGGAAAAGAGACGAGAATTTGTTTGTGGATATAAATGATTATGGTTGTCTTATTATATTGTCGATGCAAAAGTTTTACTGAAGCGCCAATTATTCCAAAATGATTTTTATAATTCTTAAGATAATAATAATAATTACTACTTTCGCAAACGTGTAAAGTATTATTTAAAGGCTGCTATGTATTTAAAAATTGGAAACTTAATGTTTCCGATTATTTGTGCTTATACCCGGCCCGGCGAACCTTGATCCCTATGACAGTTCATGTTAGTGATGGGTCGTGTCGATGTAACTTAATGTGATTTGGCTACCGCCCTACCACTGCCAATATAATGCTTTAACACTTTGTTTTGATGATTGGGATCGAGACGTGCGATACGACAGCATTGTAGATGAGCCGTTTTTGATAAACTTAGGCGACAGCAGCTGCAGTTCAGATTCCGAGTTCGTGACACAAACCCTAATGTCATTATCAGATTCAGATTAAAATATATAAATAAATGATCGCTGAACAGCTTTTGTTTTTAAAAAGTTATTTTTTTAATTCTCTTGGGTATACAATCGTGAGTGCATGTATGCCGCGCTCCGTTCTATTCAATAGAGAATGTACTAATACTTAAGTATGAAAAAGTAATGACACTCATAATTTATCACTTAATTATGCCATACATGAAAACTGATACTAATAAAATCTAATCTTAAATAAAACAAAACCTGGTGTCCCCAGAAATATTTTATAAATTTGAGTGAAATAAAAACAATTTCATGCAACTTTTTAACATTCAGCTCAGCAACTATAACTTAAATGATTATAAATCATGTACACTCGTTTACACTATCGACATTTGTATATCGATATTTTTCCGCACTAGTCGATATCTTCCGAACGAAGTAACTTTTGCAGGACGTAAACGTATAGTCTGATTGAGATAATTTCTTGTAAATGTTAAGAATTGTTGTAATTTCGACGAAATATCATTGTAGTGGCATATATCTACCGAAATTTAATAAATGGCATTTATAGAAGCCTCCAATTCGATTTTAATGTAACGGTGACGCCACTACAATGTTGTGTCGTAGGAATAACTGTCAATGTTATAGGGATCAAGGTTCGCCGGGCTGAGTATACCTCTTTACCTACTTTAGCATAACTTAGACAAAGATATAATTAATACAATAAGAGTATTCTCATCAAATTCAATTCGACAACCGTCGTCAGTTAAAGTCGAGGTGGAATTATCGAAACACTATTAACAAGGGCCACCTAAGGCGCTCCGCCATCAATCTTCGAGCACCACAAAGTACTAACAAAGAATTACGGCTTTATGTGTGCTCGCTACTATGTAAGAGTTATTACTTCACTTTAATGACCAGCCCCGTGATTAGGCACTGCCTTTCCGTTGCGTACCTACTCTGCTAAAAGTTTAACATAAATCTTAGGCGCTTGGAAGCATTAAGGCTAGATACTTATTAATTAACAGCGTATGCTGTTTCAAATTACGCAAGTATTTTCGTATTTCTAACTACGCTACTGATCATGCTCGTTGGTCTAGTGGTCAGCACGCTGGGTACTATCCACGAGGTCCCAGGTTCAAATCCTGGGTCGGGCCGAGAGTGTTTGAGTTTTTCTGTCTTGAAATTACTCAGACACAGCTCCGGAATCAGGAAGTTGGTGGTGTTAACACCCCCGTTCCTCGAAAAGCACGTTAAGCCGTTGGTCCTGCGCCTGATCTTTCTACGGTCATGTCGGACTGCCGTCTCACCGAATTATGAGAGTGAAGTAACAGAGAGTGCACATGTGTATTGCGCACTATAATATGTCCCGCGCAGTTGGCTAATCTCTGTTGAGATAGGCCGCCGTGGTCAAAATTCGGCTAGGAGGACATTATCACTGATCATGCCCTGTACTAGCAGACTACTAGGTAAGCGACTACGCTAAATATAATATATAATCTGTGACTACGCTAAAATGGTTGTCATTAGTATAAAGCCAGAGTGAACCAAGACGAACGCAAGCAGTAGATATGAACATTGAACAACAGCAAACACAAACTTGTTTCATTTCATTAATTCATGAATTCAATTCAATAATTCCCAAATTTGCTAAGTAGATTATGTTTCTGACCTGATTGTGATCATGTAAGTATATCTAGCTAGTAAATCAATTGCGTCTATATATGTATTACTTCTCTTTAAACATTTCTTTAAGTAGCACCTTTGATTCCACTCTTTATGGTATCAAACTCCTTAATGGAGCTGGCAGATTCGACTGAGTCGTGATCCCAGCTCAATAAATAACTTGGTAACCTTTCGTGACGACGCTCGCCCTCACCACTTACGATTTATCTGCCTTTGTTTCACTGGCTTGTCTATAGCCTATTTCATTTTTTGCAGCTATCTAGAATACCTAATAACAGGTTGTTTTAAAAACTATTATGATCACGTAACCTGATTCCGTAGGTAGAAAACGGTAGCGATCGAAAAGTTGTTATCTTTCCGGATTTAACCTAAAAAATATTGGGTCTAATAAAAACATCTTTTCTTGTCAGTTATTTTTTTATTTCTTATAAAATATACAGTCTAAGTAAGGTTGATAAGCTTAAAATGCTTACAACTTTATAAACGCTTTGGTAAAAGTAAGAATATGTGTGTATGTATATGTAACCATATTGGCATATGTATTTATGTTTCGCGGTCTTTTTTGGGAACCTATTATAGATGAACAATCTGGCCATATACTGTTTTATTATACAGGGTGTCTTGTTAATGTAGGATGATCCTTTAGGTACAGATTACTTAGGTACATCATCATCATGCTCTATTATATGCCAAGAAACGTTTAAAGTTAAAGTGTTACCATTTTTGAGATTTTTAATAATAATAATAATATCTTTTATTTCAGGCAACTTCAACACAAAATTTTGGCCCATATAATAAATACCTTATAGACTAACATACATACAAAATATAAACACATTTTAAAATATAAACAAAAACACTAAACTACACGCGTCAGCGTCATTTAGCGATGCGCGCGGTGTCGGCTGGCAGCCGTCCTCGGAACCTCCGAAACACGACTCCCTGCGGCCTAAAGTCCTTCTTCATGATGGTCGCAAGATGGTGAGTCGGTACTCTCACCACAAACGAACTAAAATTTACTTTATGGCGAGATTCCAACCGTTCGACCCTCAGGGTAAAATTAGACTTCTTTCGGACATGGTCTATGACGTCCTCGACTTTCGTAGACCAGTGCAGGCGGGACACATACAACTGCGTCGTGCGTACTTCAGGACGTAGCGGATGTTCGGGTCCGGTCGGTGCGGTGCCACGGTGGTTACGGCTGGCGGGCTTCCTCCTTCTTCTTTCAACTTTTGTAAAAGCCTGCTCATCGCACCGTTTCTTCGGTTGACACGGTGTCGGTGACAACTTCTTTTGTTTAGGTTTCCCCGACGTGTTAGGCTGCCGAGGTGGCATGGCAGCGGCGGCGGCGTAGGCACGGTTCGGGGGGCTCGTGTCAGCGCTATTCACCGGCTCCGCGGGAGCGGGGTGGGCGGCGGGGGGCGGCGGCGCATCGCGGTCAGCAACAGTCGGCTGCGACTCAATATTGCTGACCGATGCGTTTTGCCCACCTTGACTACTCGCGTCGACATAAGAGGCCACGGATGACCCACTTACCGAAACACTACGTTTTAAAGATAATAATTCGGTACGTAGGTCGGAGATGGTAGATTCCGAGGCCTCTACCTTCAGCTTCATCTCGGCCAGGCTCGCTTTCAGGGTTGTAATATCCTTCAGAAGCCTGGTGACGTCGACGCGGTCGAAAGTGACAGGGGGCAGCTTGTGCAAGTCCCTCGCCACGAACGCAGGCACGTCGTCCGGGTCGGTCTCCTTCAGCAGTGAGATGACGTCTTGGAGACTCCTCTCGCCTTTTTCATCTCTCCTGCGGGTCGGCATGCGGTCGGCCTTGCCAAGCGACTGGTAGAGCAGCACCTTGCCACTGCGAATCTCTTCTTCATTGAAGTTAGACTTGCAGATCTGCATGATGCTGACCTCGTCCATGGTGTCGATGGCGTGTTGAATAAACGCCAAAAAACTCGTTGGCTATGAGTTGCTCGGAACCCATAGCAGCGGTAGCGGGCAGCGGCTGAGCCGCGCAAATCGCGAAATTAATAATTAATTCGTTTCAGGTGCTAAGTTGCGGACGCGACCATTTCTGAACGCGCATCGCATCGCACTGGTTTTAAGTTTTTATTTTTGGAAGCCTTACTAAAATTTAAATAAAAAGTTACTAATGATTTTAATGTTTGGAATATTCAAGAGTATTAAAATAGAAACCGACTTTTTAAAGTCCATTAATTAATAATAATGTCCTTCTAGCCGAATTTTGACTACAGTGGCCTGTCTCAACAGAGATTCGGGTTATTAAAAAAGTCATTAATTATAGAATTAGCCATACAACTAAAATTGTAACACTTTTACTTTAATTTTTTTGGCATATAATAGGGCATGATGTAACTAATCTGTACTTAAAGTATTATCCTTTATTACCGGAACACTATATATAATAGGATTATGCAACCTTTTCGAAGGAAGCTCCCATTTTTCAGATATTAAAGAATAAACGCCATATTTCAACCAATTTACACAAAACTTTAGCGATTTGAACACATTGTCTTCCTCAGGTAGTTAGAGTCACGAGCATTAATATGTGTTCGATTTAAGACCTTATTACGACGACATAAAAGCATGTCTGTATACATTTCATTGCACGTGACTGTACGAACCTGTTGACAAATGAAAACTACAACAAAATTCGTTCAATAGTTTTTGAGATCACCGCAAAAATCATAAATACATACGCCACGGGACTATCATAATTCTTCTTTCATACTTTTATAATTTAAAGTGATGATGGTCTAAGAAATAGAAGTATATTTGATGATCTAAGAGCTAAGAATTATAACTGGGGATCCAAAACCCAAAAGATGCAATCTATTTTAAAGCGATTGTTCGCCATCGCTAACAAAATTTCTGAAACTGACATAAACCATCGAAACATCACGTGACTTTTGCATACATATTTTGACATTGTTTGGTGTAGAAAGATTGCATCTTTTTTAAGGGCCCAGGACCTTGGGCTAGCGTTACTGATTAATACTAAACCAATCAAGCAATGTGGTAAAATCTTGGACGTTCGTAAAATGCATTTCCCAAATCAACCCTCAGGCGTGAAAAGCAAACTAGTTACACGACTAATACGTTGAAATACACAAACGAATTGCCACTCGAAAAGCCGCTTGGAGTGGTGATGAATACAAAGCGGCAATAGACATTGTTATGCAAGAGGCGATCCTTCGCGACACGAAACATTTAATTTAGGTACTGGCCGGTATTGTAGCGAGACACCTGCGAAAACAAGGTGGCCGCCATCATTGTACGGGAAAAATCGCTGCTATTTAGTATTTACATCTCACCTTGCTAATTGTTTCCGACCGACAGGCCGTTTAGCGAACGTTCGGGAATGAAATAATACTCACCCGCCTTTATTATTACTGGAGCACACACCAATAAATTGTTATCAAAACTTATGATATAAGTAGTCTTTTCCTAAAATGACTTCTTATAAGTGCCCCTCGAAATATCTGTAAGTATTATTTGGCAATATCGATATTCACAAAAAAAAATCCCAGTTAGTATTTAAATGCAAGTATTGTGCTTAATAATCACAGCCTTTATGCGAAATGTAAGATGATCTGCGTTACTTTTATTGTTTTTATCGTTACAACTTTCTAGTGATCAAGCACTTATTTTACCGTTCCTCTTTGTTATCAATTTAGCGCAACTGAAGGCTTATTTCGTACATTATAAAGAATAAAAGTACAATTGTTCAAATAAAATAAGACCAACTAAATATTTTTAGGCGTTTATTGGACGTGAGAAAGAAACGCCGGGTCGTTCATTACGGACGTTAATTTGACATGCTCCGACAGCTAATATTATATTGAAATTGATTTGTGTTCAAAGTTGAATTAATTTTGACAGAGTCAATAAGCCACCGCCCGTCTCGGAGGTGATAATAACAGCACATGAGCAATAATTATAAGTTTAATTGAAAAGAAAATGCTATCAATCTCGTGTTTGAGAGCTCAGCTTAGGATGACAAGAGAATCGTTTGAATAAGTCCAGTTTTAATTTTTTTAGAATCCTATTTATAGAAATAAACTTAAGTATAGACTTAAGTTGTCTTACAGGCCGAATGAGTGTTCCGCAAATCAGCTGGTTTAAAAAGTAAGAAAATACAATTATATATCTTATGCTTTCTAACTGCAAGCGGTTTAGACTATATTGTCGATCAGTCTGTATGATGACACTGTTTCACAAGTGTCTTATACATCTAAAGATCGGGTTACATTTCTATGTTTATCTTGTTAAATAACCAAGACAGTGCCACTACTTCATCACATTGCTTTTTCAAATTGTGCAATGAGCTATCATGAGAAACTGTCAGCAGTCCGTTACAATACATCAATGCGCTCAATTATACAGTCATTCGTTTCCATTTCATCAAGCGCAACACTGGGAACGAACAATAATAAGTTCATCAGTCAATACCGGCGAGCGAAGCAACAGCAATTATAAACTAGAGAACAAAAACTTAACCCACACCACCGATATGTAGTTAGTAGACGATCGACAATAGCCCCAAGATAACAAGACTGGAACCTATTTAAAATTCCTTTAATCGGATATGGCTTTTATGATTATGTTTAACACGATTATTATATTTTAAGAGGGGTCTTGTGACTTGCACTTTGGCGTCGGAATGATTTTGAGTAGTGATGTGCATTTTCGCTTTTGCCATTTGAGAATTGAGGCAAGTAAAATGCTGATACTGCTAATGTAGCAAAGACTCTTAACAGCAAAAACACATTCATAATTTTACTAGATTCACGTAAGAAAAGCTTCTATAAAACTGCGCTAGATTATGGGGTGTAATAATATGCCAAGATATTATTAACTATTTTGCACTTTAAAACATTGGCACGTTTGCAAAATAATTCTTATGGGAAGTTGAGATACAGGTACCTATAGAAGTTACGAGACTTGACTATTATACATTCTGTGCTTCGAGTACTTTGTACGAGCGAATTTTGTACGGACAAACTAAATGGATTTCAATACAACTTTCAATTTATGTAGATGATACTCTAAAAATCCTGGTGTCATATATTCTAGAAAAAGTATTTAAGTACGTAAAATTGAGATCAGTGTACCCGCCTGCACTACTTATATCAGGTGAAGCTCAGCATCTCGCTACCCTGGAGGTGTCGAGGTGTCGAATAATAGCTACGCGTCGGAGTGATTGATTAATGACAGGCCCGGCGAAAACAGACTGGCTATCTAATTAAATACTTACTCCCATCGGCTTGACGTGACAGCGCACTATGATGAACAGAGGAGGGTTTGACTTACTATGGCCTATGAGCTCCGCGTAGATGGGCCACCGACTACAGTCACCGTTGGCTGGAGACAAGCTGCTGTTTTATATACCTTTTGTATGGAGTCATCGCATACGTGAATCGAGTGGCAGCCACTCGCGACTCAGTGTTCGCGACACGTCATCAGTGGCGGCCACTCGCCAATTTTACACAACATCTATCAAATGATCTAGCAGGTAAGTGTCAAATTGTAGCGACCGCCATCCACCTTCGTTTGCGTGGGACCAAAGGGCGTGGCGCGCGACAGCCACCGGTGGTTGGGACTGTTTAACTGTCGCGCGCGCACTATACCATACTATAGAGATGACATCGATATTGTAATTTGTAGTTTCTTAAAAAAAGCGAAATAATTATTTGATGACACAGGATTAATAACAACAGTGGCATCTTGGACTACAGCTACACAAATTCCACAATACAAAAATAATATAAACGTAGGTACCTTGAAATTTCTTTGGTCACCCACACGGGATTTACCGGCCAAGTGTGTGTCAGTCTTATGTCAATATCATACCTGTCATCAAAATTGTCGCGTCCTTTTTGTGTCATGTTTTCATTTCGTTTCTGAATTTCATGAAAAAAGTAAACCATTTTAAAAAATGGTTTACTACCACACTTCAGGAAATGTTAAAATGTTGAGGAATATAATAATTGACTACGGTGCTACCAACGAAGTATCTCCATATGAGTACATGAAGACGTACATTGAAAAATGTCCTGATTCTACCGAAGATGCAAAACTTTCCTGGATTGCCGAGACGTTTTTAGGAATTCAGAAACATGGACAATTCTTCAAAGAAATTGCTGCACACATGTCTGACGAGCTTACAGAAGAGGATCAAGACTATTTTATGATCATTCTTTATGCTCTAACGTTTCAGATAACTCCAAAGGACATGCAATTTCTCTACAAATGCCTTTTCAATATAAGTAAGCCTTTATTGAATACATTGACGAAATTTTTGAGTAACAATGAAGTGCTTACGTTTATATCGCAAATAGCCCAAGCTTATTATGACACTAACTATACAACTGAAAAAATAATAAGTCCATTATTTACATGGCAGCCATATATCAGTGAAATGGCCCATAGCTACGCTGAATATGTGAAAAAGATAGAAAGCCGCAAATTGAAGCCTCCTACGGTGCCAGTGCAACTGAATGTGTTGAACAGAAAGCCTAAAGAGGCATCGGCATCTGCTGTGCTCCCAGCTTCGCTTCCACCAACCCCTCCAAACTCCCGTCACCAAAAAAAAATGCTTACAAAATCTATGATTGATCAAAGGTTAAAACACAGTCATGAGAAAAATAAACAAAAAGCAGCTCATTTACTAAATGACGTCAAAAGTAAAAACTTTCATTATGCTCAAGTTAAATCGGAAGGATATTTTAAACGCTTATCTAGTATTAAAGACGAAATTGAATCTGAATGTGCAAAACCAAACGTTGTAAGTAAGGCAAAGCCAACATTTTCTGTAAAAACGACTCTTCCGCCCGTGAAAGAAACAGTAGCAAATCTGAAAAGGACGAACAAAAGGGTTCAAATGGCTCAAGAAGAAGAGGTGCAGTGGCTACAAACTTTAATGATAACGTGTAGAAATACGGCCAAAATTGATGAAATAGAAGAATATGAACGTCAAGAAAGGGAAAGAGAAAGATTACTAGATATAGAGAAGAAACATTTAATGGGTCAAATTTCCTACGAGGAAGCTGTCCTTGCTAAAAGAAAATTACTTGATGAAAATAAAAAGAAGTATGAAGAATTCATGAAAGAAAAGGAAATTTGGAATCAAGAAATAGAAAAGTGGCGTAAATCGGAAATGGAAAAAAATCGCAAACAAGTTGAAAAATTATCTTTGATAGAACTTAACTTGCTGCAAGCTAGAAACGGTGTTACTGCTAAGAAAAAAGAAATTGCAGAAAAGTTTAAAAAAGAATCTGAAATGTTGTTGGCTAAGGCTATGAAAGAGAAACAAGAAGAATTAGATCGTAGAGTCAACATGATAAAGGAAATCAAAATATTAGCGCTAATAGCAAAGAAAGCTAGAATTCCCAAAATAATTGATTTGACTGAGACGTCTGGTATTGGGTCGTTATGTGAGATGTCTTTTGCTGAATTACAAGAAAGATTGTCCGGACTAAAAATTGGATTAAATGAAGAATTAGAAAGAAAGAGACAAATGATAAAAGAAGAGAATGTAGCCGCTAAACAAGAACTACAGCAAGCAAAGAATTCTATAAAAACGTATATGACCGAACGAGCTACGATGCGAAAACAAAACAAAAAGTCCAAAATGACCCTGGAGACGTCAACATCAAAAGAAATAAGCGATCTTAAAAAAATTCTAGAAGAAAAGAGAAAAATGAGGCTTCAATTGACTGGTTAAAACATATTTTATGATTATGTAGTGTTAAAATATTTTTTAATGTTGAGTTTTATGGTTGTTACCTGTATAAAAGATATGATGCAGAGGGTATACGTTTTCAACGTTATATTTAGTAAATACGTTATTTAGTTCGCAATATAAAACATTTTGAAGTACTTGTTTAATTTATTTCAATGTAGAAAAAAGGTCAAATTAGGTAATCGTAAATTTATCATGATTTCCAATTACAGATATGCACATAATAATACAAGTCTAGATAACAATTTACAAAAGTGCAGATGGAGATACCTGAAGCAATCGACTTAATAAAGTTGATTGCGGGGTGCATATTAGCATATAGGCTTTGAAATGGATATGTCTTGCAATAAATTTGCGTGACTCAACAGAACCATGTTTAGCTAGATATGACACTCAAATGAATCTTAATTTCGCACGGAAGTATTTTGCAAATGTATTTTAAAAATAAAATGTCGAATTCCCACTATTACGTTGATACGTAATAGAGAGACAGCAATGATTAGCTTAACAATGTATTTACTAAGAAACTAATGTATTCAATCATCAACAAGCTTAAGCAAAAATTAAGCAAGAAGAAGGCTTATCAATTCATTTTATCAAATTATAAATCATACCTACCTCCATTTTAAAAGATAAACAATTAGATTTTTTAAAATGTGATGGTGAAATCATCTATCAATAAATAAATAAATAATCCAACTTAAAATTTAGTTTTTTAAAACATACCTAGTTATAAATAGGGTAAATAAAAAGCGTACCTATTTGTTACATCCGCTTCAGGGACCATTACGTCACAACCGGGGAATATATTTTATTTATTAACAACGCTACCGGAAACTCCATTCGACACTAGCGCCACCTTGTTTAATTTATTTTAAATTGTAATGCTTAGAAGTAACTATTTTGACTGTCTTAGTTGTTCGTAGAATTTTATAAAAAAGCAAGATGTCCGTTGATTCCTTCTGGTATTTTCACGTTGAGAGTTGTGTATGGCAAAGCTCTGCCCGAATAAATACTTATCAAGTTCTACGTATTCTGACTTGGCCTCCCTGACTCACCTTCTGTTACATATTATATCAAATAATTACTTCACAGCTTGTTTCAGTAAAGAATATTGTTGCACTGCATGCCACTTCCAGGCGTGCGAAATTCTGTGTACCAAAGGAAAGGTATAGTAGCAAGACTAATGGTGTCTTCAGGCGAGCTTCGATCGATGCGCATGCGTGAATTGGTTGCTACACTTAATTAGTGGTAAGCGAGGAGAAATATTAGTAATTGGAATTTATAGGGCACAGTTGACAACTCACTTGATAAATGCGAGCAATGGCACTCAGCATTGCGAAGAACAACACCTCGCGCCAAACAGTGTTATATTAAAAATGATCATTCTGTTTAAAAGAGAACTTGTATCACTTTCTTTTATTATATTTGTTTGGACTTACTAACCCATCATCAAAATCTGTTTACAGTTATATTAAAACAGCAGTATCATCTACCTACCTGTTATTCTACCTAAATGTATGGATGTAGAACAACGTTTATTATCATAACAAAATATTTTAATATCCCCTTCATCTGTCGAAATATTTAATAAGATTTTAATCCCAATTTAAACTGCCGTCCATCCTATGATAACCATTGACCCAAGGAGATCATCACGAAAGGCAATATCGATATTATAACGACTATTTTTATTAGTGCATAAACTTTCATGTTGTTAAAACATCGTCAACCGATAATCCGGGCTTATAATAATCGAATAGAGCTCGTTTTAATGGTACAAATCACGTGACAATGTGTCTCGTATCGAGAAATGCTAGTCGATATAATTTGGATTAAGGCAATAAATAAGGCGAGGTCGCTCGTTCATTTGTAGCGGCGTATAATTTAAATTCTTTAACGCCAATGTTCAAGATTACGCGCGAGATAGAGGCGCGGGCGCCCGTGTGCCGTCTCCCCGACAACCACCAAATAAATTTTATATTTCCGAGTCGCCCGGACACCGAACCGACTCTTCTCTTTGTAGATAATTCGACCGGTAACGTTGAACGACTCTATTAACAGCTTCCCTTTTTTGGATAAATGTCGATTTTAGGCTCGTATCGGTAAGACGTATGTATAGTCCAGCCCTTACAATAGGTAAATCTTTAGGTACCTCAACACTTATCTTTTTAATATTTCGGCAAGTATTTTATTTGAAATATGCAATTAACTCATGTTTAAAATAATTTTATCAGTCTTTAACAAAACACTAAACAATTAGAACACTTCAAATAACTAATTATAACTGTCATCGTAACATTACATGAATAAATAAAAATTTAAAATAAACTGTAGAAAAATTTCCTGCATGCGCAAAGCATCCATTTAACTAATTTGGTAATTCATTACATCCAATTGCACCATAATGTCATTCCTTCTTTAAATCCAAAGCGTTACCTGAATGGTGACCGACTATAAATATGGGACACGGTTCCAAGATTAAGCCGATAACAGTAAAACGTCAATAACCACCTAATTGGGAGAGAACACTTCAGCCGCAATCGCCTAAGCCCCTCGAGAGTGAGAAACAAATAAATATTGTTGCCGAGGACGAGATAATTCGAGCGATAACTTAATGTGCTTACATTTCGAATCTGCTCATGATTTTATGGGAAACGACGATACTGTATCTCACTCCGCGCCTCGTATGACTTAATAACACGCATGTTTGGGCTTCGTTTCCCGTTTATTTTATCTTAATTGCTTTATCTATTGATTGGGTGTCTCTGCTTTTATAATTATCTTTGAGTTATTAAATTAGCGCCATATTTAATTTGCTAAAAATTTAAATGTCAATTAATTATACTTATCTACTTCGGATCGTAGTTTCACATTCCCACAACACAACGTTATTCAAATATAATAAAAATTTGGGATACCGTTTCAAATTGACCCGACTTTCGTTTAATAATTTAATGCAAAAGGTAATATTTGAGGAATAAGGTTGTAAATATAGTCGTAAAACGGTGCTATAAGAAACTTACCGACATGCTCCTGCAGTGAACTTGGAAGGCTAATTTTGAATGTCAACCGAGAAATTTCGATACAGTCGTTACGTGCGAGAACATTATTTTATTGGTCTCCGTTATAAGCTTGTTCGGAGTGGGCATATTAAAGAATTTATGTTATGATTGCTCAGTCAATTTGCATATGAATAATATGTGAATTTTATGTGCGAATGATGTCATATCCTTTAGTGTTTTGTTAAGAAAAGTGTGAAAAGTTATCGAGAGTAACAACGTTGTTGCTTAATTTTGTGTGAAAATGAAAACGGTTTGAGTGCATGCTCCGATAAAGAGGGAGTAATACGGCTTATTATTCTTGAACTTAATTTTTGATACAATATTTATGGAGCTAAAAGAGGCCACGATAACAAAATTATGTTACGTCATAATAATGTTAACATCAATTTTAAAAATTAAATTCGTTTCTTCAACTGTGTTGCAAAGTCTTTACAAATCTTCATTATTTTTTAAATATTAAGTTAAACTAACAGACGGCTATGTCTATCTGCTTTGTCGCACTGCTATCGCGCTCTACGTATAGCTACTATCACTTTTTCCGACTGCAGCGTAGCCTGGATAGTGCGCAGGCACATTGGTTCACACAGCACTTCTTATTTTGTATTGCCCCTCTGTGACAGGAGCAGAGCACCTGAGATGCATATTTACAAACTATACTTACGACCGGCGACCATTTTGAATAGATATTACTTGTACTTTTAAAATTTTATTGACGCTTTGACGAAAGGCCTTTGAGCTAATTAATCATACTTATATTTAACTTAGAATAAATCATTATTGAAAGTTGTCCAGCAGTTCTTTTATATATCTTATTTTAATAAAATAGAATATTTAGTACGTGACAAGTTTTTCACGATAAGTTGTCATTTTTAATTTATAATGCATTGTTTTATGTACTATACCTGATTATACTTACTTACTGTTATAAATTATGACCAACCTAATCGGTTTTTAAACGAATTGTAAGATGTCAATTCCATTTCACAATCGAGTTCAACATCGAAAATTGAAATCCTTGTCTGTTTCAGCGTAGAAGTTCGAAATGACGCTACAATGTCCGAACGGCGTTTCAAACGACGCACACAATTTATTGTTATTGGGGCGGCGCGCGTACACGCATCCTCACTCCGCGCCTATCACGACGCAACAACTTTATCGGCGCACTATTCTGATGAGCCATACTTTGCTTTACTTCTTTATTTAACCCGTGTTACCTGATTTTACTGTCAACCCGTAAATTATTGGGTGTGATTTGTATAAGTTAAAAGTATTTATGGTCACGGTTGTTATAGAGAGACAATCTTCACGTTTGAAATTTACCGATAGTACGGTCAGCGTAAAAATTAGCGGTCCATTTTAGTACTTTGCCACAGTTAATTTATATCTGAAAGACACAAACTAAAAGACAGTAAGTACTTAAACAGTTTAGCTTGCTATTAGGCATTTGGCTTATGCTGTGGAGGAGGAAGATTATTCTTTACTTCTGTTAATACTACAGTCTCACTTGATCTATATCTCGACAACAGACTTAATTTTTTTTTTGAAGATTGAGTTGAGATCGATAAACACTCCTCCTCATCCTCATCCTAGCCTTATCTTGGTTATGTACTCGCACGCGAGGGCCGAAGGTCCGCTTTAGACCATGATCCAAGATATGGCGGATATGAAGATCGAGAAACACTATCAAAAGAGAAAATAAGACAATCAAAGGTAAAACATTTGTTTTTCTCTTCCAACACTTTTTCGCTAGCAAATCTTATTTTATCCCAGAATAGCCCTCTTTCCTTCACACAAGAAGCAATAAACTCGGTTCACCATCGGCAATTTGTTAATGATAGGCCTGCATCTGCATAATATGAACATTTGCCAACACCAACCTGTGGTTATAAAATAACCATTCTTTGCCATAACCTCGTGATTTTATTTACTCTATTGGTTATTCAAAAATGTTCATAATCGTTATTACAAGTATTTATGAACATTCGTTTTAATGGCAAAGATATACAGTTTCTTGAAAGTGAGTAAGTAGATTCTAAATCTAAGTACCTACTCGCAAATACTTATACTATTCAGATTTCAGTTTCTCTTAGTATACAATAAAATAATACCAGAATACGTTTGCATGCATTTCCACTATGTTGGTAAACTTATTTTATCCCGTTCTAACGTTAAAAGAAAGTTCTAATAGTAATGAAAAATGCAGCAGAAGTTGGAAATCATTTTAGTTGTGTCGTTTAGCTTTAAATAGCAGGTTCAGTACACTTGTTTACCTATCTGTAAGCGGACTGTATCTCAAGAACCGTAATAGCTAGATAATTGAAATTTTACTTGGAAGTTTCTTCTTTATTTGGAAGTTAACTATTAAAAAATATTTTTGCATAAGATCTTGTACAATGGTACAGAACCCTTCATGTGCGAGTTCAACTCGTGTTTGCCTGGTCATTTTGTCTTTCTTAATGCTATTGAAATAATATACCGTTTTAAACTTTCATGATCATTATCATTAGAATAATTATTTACGGAATTGCTACCATGTAGGTATCTTTTTATTTTCGAGTTTCCAATATTTCGGAGCTGTTGCAAGCGCCATGATCACGGAATAACACCGTAAATAACAATTCCGTACGCAATACAACGGTAGCAATCGCGTAAATAACTATTCTATTGGAAAACTTAATATTGACCTGATCGTACCTTCTAAAAGACACAATACTTTACAGCAACGCATAATAATGACAAGGATCGTTTAAGGATCTGCTAATGAGACTTTATTGGGAACACAGAGTACGTTTTTGTGGCCGATCGACTTTCGCCGAAATGATTGCCGATATCCGGGAAGGACCGAATCGGGACTTTATTTAATAACAATGGGAAAAAAGTATAATTGTCTCGTATGATACGAGTTCAAAAGACTTAAAAATTGTGATTATCCATCGATTTAAGTATAGTTTACACAACAGCGTGAAAGGAAAGAGTTAATTGCAGGAATCACATCCGTCATTTTATAACGGTTACAATTTTCGATTTATTATCAGCGGAAATATGCTTCTTTTGCTTTAATTGGTTAGTTAGTGATTGTATATTACTTGGACCATTTTTGATCGGCGATTAGTGAAAATACGGTCCGCCGCACGCACAAAAAATTCACAATTGTGTTGTGGATCGGAGGTACCATGCAGTGGCTTGCGTAGTAGTGGCAGCGCTTTGTAGTGAAGCAAAGTTAAGCAACCAACGGCGTGGTCTTGATTGGATGGGTGACCATTCTGACCATTTATGTGACATCTGTCACAAGCATCTCCGTGCTTCAAAAAAGCACATTAAGCAGTTGGTCCCGGCTAATATCGGTTGATATTAGTCATTAAGCCTAGTCTGAGGACCTAGGCCGGTTTGATAACATCTGAGAGGTTGGCCACTTGCCTTACAGACACCGCTCCACCATTGCTTACTGTATCCGCGTGGAGTAGACGTCCTCATAGTTAGTTGAGGTGAGGCTTTTGCCCAGCAGTGGGAACTTTATTGACTTAAATTGAGTGGGTACTATATAATTTTTGTACGAAAAGTAATTAATTTAAGGCAGAGATTTTAGGATCATCATTCCTTTTTGAGGCGATGTGGATATTTTTCTCGTGCTAAAATAACCAGTTTATACACTACCTAGTACAGTCGGCAGCAGATTAGGTTACACATTTGATCGACGGAAACAAATTTTATTACGGAAGGGAATATAGGCGATCTCAAGGTCAAAGTGAAGTAGTCTGACATGCGGTCGTGTGTACACAATAGATTTTTGTATCTCTTCAATTAACCTCTAACGCCTTGAATTATGGATCATATTATAATATACTGTTCCTTTGACGTGCTTGTGGCGCAGTGGCGGGAGCGCTTTGGGGTAGTGATGCTTAAGTTAAGGAGGTCCTGCACGAAATTGAGAAAATTAACGTATTTCTAAGTCACATGTACGATGAGCTAAATTAGTTAAATACATTAAAACACCTTATTTACGTTAGCCTAATCATTGCAAAAGGTTATCGTCTTGTTGAAATTTGAAACAAATTCTTTATGATATAATAAACATGACTTGTAGCTAATGATATCTAAGAGCATTTTTTTCTATAACTTAGTGATTTTTACGCATGAAACAATAATTTGTACATGAAAATGATTGTATTGATATTCCGCAGGTCCCCCTCCTTTTTAATATACACGAATAAAATATAAATAAGAAAATATGAACACTTTTCAGTTTTTAACACAAATGTCTGATGGTTTTGCACATTGCGCAGAATAAAACGATTGTTCTAATTAAACCATTAAGTCAAAAATTTTGATGAAAATTTATCTAATTACTTAGTCGTTTAGACTTACTCGAACTCGAAGTTCTTCGTTCGCGCGGCACGCTGTCGTGATTGGAGTGACTATTCCGACGATTTAAATGACGTCCATCAAGCATCTCCGTGCTTCGGAACGCACGTTAAGCAGTTGGTCCCGGATAATATTTGTTGTATTAGTCGCTAAGCCCAGTCAGAGGCCCTAGAGCTGTTTGATAACATCTGGCAGTAAGGTCGGTCACCAAACGCACTGAGCCCGCGTGGTGGAGTATGGGTCGTACCTCCTCATAGTTGAGGTGAGGCCTTTGCCCAGCAGTGGGATCTAAATAGGCTAACTGTTCTTTACTTTTAATTATTTTGCACTACCATTTTGCACTACCCACATAGGCACCTACTTACCGCCTAATATACATAGTTAGAATTGTCTCGAAGTAATTTATCATTTTTTTTATAGATTTCCCAATACTAGATAGTTCACTAAAATAATCCTAACTGATTATACAAAATATAGACTTCTCTGTGAAAACTGTGAAACCTCATTTTAATTTTTTACAGTTTTGCATTGCATTGCATTAGATTATTCATTCTAGCTTTGTAATTAAGTTGCCCTACTATAATTTAATTGTTTTACAGAAAATTAGCTCTAATTTTAGTATTACCTATCTGCTATTTACAAAGTGGTTCTTAGTCATTGTGGAGTAGTAATTAGGTACTATTCTTGTTACCGTATCTAGGCACTACAACTTTACTTTGTTGTTGACAAGTATAAATATACTTTCAAACGGCTGTGTGGTCATTTTTTTTTATGTTTATGTCAATAACAGATGCACTCAGACGCATGACCAACGGATTGACCTGTCGTAACGTTAGATAGTCAAAGGTCGTAACATAGCTTTTTAGTTCAACCTGGGATTCGAACCAGGAACCTAAGGTAAAACGTTATTTATAAGTGCTTAGACCAAAAGGGTAAATAGCAAGTTGAGAGGCTTATATGTCGCATGTAATAAACAAGTTTTTTTCATGCAGTGTACCTACTCCTACCTACTACTATCCTACCTAATCCTATACTTGTTACTAATTGTGAAAAATATTGTGATCCTACTTAATCAATGTAATAAACCTGCTTCTTATTAGCAGGTCAAATGTAGCAATGCTAATTTTCTTTAGTATAAAATTTAAGGATCGAAGGACTCATTAAAATAAAACCAGAGCTCATTTTAAGTGTATTGTAATTTGACATTCTTATAATTGTTTATTTACATAAATTGTCTACAATATTTTACAATAATTATTATTTACCTAATAATAATTAAGCAATAAATAGTATACAGTGCCGGGTTCAACAAATATATACATAACACGCCTATAGACCTCTATTTAGATTCTCTAGTGCCCATCCTAATCAAACTTACTTAATGGTGCCAATTATCGTAAACATTACGGAGCGAACATTAAACTTAATTACCCATTCGACTATATCAACCTCAGACAGAATATTTCACTCACTTCGATTCTTCTTTTGCGTGAAATGGTACTAAGTGGATTAGGAACTTTTATTTTCCATAAACCGTGCTGTCCATCATTGAAAATAATACTTTGGTATTCTATTCTAAGATTCCTCAAATTGTACTAACAAAAATAGCTTTAAATGTACCTGTGTTACATTAATGCATTGTTGCCAACAATCAAAGTAATATTCGAAACAAAGTATGTATTTCTATTTTGTTCACAATTGTTTTATCAAAGCATTTGCATATTTTAAAGTACATTTTATCATGTTACCGTTAAAAGAAACACAAGATACTTTTCAACTCGACCGTACTCATCAGTTGTAACATTTAAAGAAATATTATCATGTATAATAAATAAAATAGAGTAGTTTGTGGATGAATTTTATTACTCATTCATCTTCCTTGCATTAATTAACAACTTAACAACCTACATATTTACATTAATTTACAAACAAACTGGAGTATTAGCACTCTAGGATTAAAATTTACATAATTATTCGGAACATCCAACATTCAATAGGAATGGTCGTAATACTTTATGTAAATATAAATAAATTCGATGACTATATCAACGGTCGTGTTTTGTGAGTTGTAAGGGCAAGTCATTGGCCGGCGCGCGCTGCCGGCCGGGGCTCGGCGACCGGGACCTGGTTTTGTTTTTCCGCTTCTCACCTTCGTCATCGCTCTCGTCGTGGACGTTTATCTCCTCGTCAGAGTCTGAGTGTGATTCATAGCCACGAGCCAGCTGTATCGACTGCGCAGCCAGCAGCGCCGCCGCCGCCGAGTGCGGAACCAATGCCTTGAACGCGCTATTCTCTAGAGCAGGGTGGTGCTTGAACGCGTCGCCTTCGAACGGCTTTTGCGAGAGTGCTTTCAGTGCGTTACTGTCAAACTGCGCCTGGTGCGACAGCGCTTTCAGTGCATTACTGTCTTGATGCGCGAGCGATTTAAAAGCGCTATTTTCGCCGCCCATTTGGGGAGTGTGATATGGGAAGCGAGAGGGGGACGAAGAACGAGAACGGGAGCGGGAGGGGGAGTGGGGCAGGCGGTGCGGGGGCGAGCCGCCACCTCTTTTCAGAAGGTTCATGCGCTGGTGGCGTCTCCACTTGGCTCGTCTGTTGGAAAACCAAACCTGTCAGTAACGGTAAATAAACGTGATTAGTATGCTGTTCTTACTGCGCTAACAAATATTCATAAAATGTAAATTGGTGTGAAAATTATAGCTCTGATTTGATTAAGTCGTCCCGAGCGACGTAATAATAAAATATTGTAATTGGCTGTGTGTTTTCGAATATCATATTTAAGATTTTATTGCGGTCGTTACCTGGACCCGCGCTTCCGACAGCGAGGTTTTCGATGCGAGCCTTTCTCTGGTAGAGACACACGGGTAATGAGACTTTTCGAATTCCTTTTCTAATTCCTCGAGCTGGTCGGGGCTAAAAGTGGTGCGGTTTCTTCGGAATTTGGGTTGTTCCCCGTCTAGAGATCCGGAATCATCGCCATCAACATCTGTAAAAAAAACTCTAATTTGTACTTCGAAACAAAAAGATAAAAAGTAACTGTTAAAAATTCCATACTTAAAGTGTTATAAAAACCTTGATGTCAATAACGAGTTTGCATAGGTATCGGAATTCAAAGATTTTACGACTGGTCATTAAAACTGTGGGTACCGCGAGTATTGAATTTCGCTTACCGATCAGGCCGCGTCCGGATGAAGAGAGGAATCCTTGTTGGACGGCATCTGGGTGAGGGACACCGGACGGAGGGACTGGCACTCCTGGAGGGAGAGGCAGGCCGCCCGGAGGCCACACTCCGCCACCGCCCGCCCAAGGAAAAGCTCCGTAGGGCGAAGGCGCGGCGTAAAGACCGTAACCAGCAGCTCTTGCGAATTCGGCTGCTGCTCTCTCTGCTGCCCTGTTCCTTAGTATCCGGTTGATTGACGAAACGCTCGGCGCTGTTGCATTCGTGCACACACCTGTGGAAAAAAAAAATTTTTTAGTAGGTCCTTAATCAAACTAATCACGCTTGAATAATGTGCGGTAGAATCGGACTTTGGTGGATCATATCTGTTTCATAAAAACCTATCAACCGTTACCTTAAAGAGACAGACCTAGATTACGCCCAAAAGAGAACCACAAAACACTAACGTATACGTGAGCCTCCTTACCAGTAAAATTCTCAAAGCGTAAACAAAACGTGCAGTCGTGCCTCAAGATTGTTGTACAAACGTGTTTTCGTTGGCATTTACGATAAACACTCATAAATGTGCAGTTTCATTCAGCAATATTCATATATCTGTCCGTCAGCTAATTACCAGCAAAGTGCATAATGCGAGCGAGTAGTGTCCGATGTGCACGTTAAAACCAATGCGTCATTGGTCGCGTTTCAAATCGGCCGCAATCATGAAGGTAATGCGTGCGGCGGATCGCGTGCCGAGGCAGCCTTGGAGAGCCATCCCATGTAATTTTCAGGAAATACTCCGAGTAAGTGCCATAATTTAATCATAGCCTGTCCAGCGGTAATTGTCGTAGGATTCGTTGTTGAGCTACCGAGCTGCTGGTGCTGTTATTATAACTCGCTTCTGAATTGCTCTGTCTAGTGCCGGAATTGGGTTAACTTTATTTATATTATTTGATTATAAAATAAGACAAAACTTAAGCACCGAAGTTAGTGTTTTATGAATCCTGCATAGTTAATGCTATTGCAAGCTCATTTATCAAATGTGTTATTATGACAAGTTTTTATGTAGTAGGTACTAAGTAAATAGTGTCTTAATCATAAACGCCCAATATGAATGCTATAGCGGATTTGACATTAAAGTGCACAATTATGTATTTGTTTGTCATATTTGAATTTTGTTTCGTCAGAATGGGACAACCAACCACATTTATAAGTCTGATAAGTTTTACGAATAAAGGAGTAAATTTATTTTCTGTACATCTCTTTGTTCTCCCAAAAGAATTTCATTGAAAATTGCATTCTAGCTTGTAATTTAGATATGTTGTTGTTGTAGTTCACGATATCGTTTTATTTATTGAGCCAATTAGCAAATACGATAATGATACATAAGTATCGCCCACATATCCAACAACATCGCAATTTTCAAATGCTGTTTAACCGCATTTGCATAAAATAGATCTATTTCCAGTGTTATTGAAACCTATCATTTGGATTACCTATACCGGACAATTATATCCAGGAACAATAATTCCACGTAATTGCTTAATGAACGCTTTTTGCCTAAGCTAGCAGAGAAGTTTTCCTGCCTCGTTACACGAAATTACGCCTACGAACACAAATAAACCGCCCTGTCAATGGTTTGTCATAGGAACAATTTGACTAGTCCTAGACACGAAGCATTATCATTATAATGACTAGTATTTAATACTATCGCGATTATTATGATGGTAGATTTAATGTGGTCACCGTTTGTAATGAAGCTCCATTGTCAGCGAGCTGCGCTGGGGCATCAAATAAAACGGACCTGTTATAATTTACTCAAAACACAAAGCCTTATACAGTATAATGGTAATGATCAGTTGCAGGGCTTCGCTCATTGTTAGCATGTCGAAAGCACAAAAAGGTGCCCTCCACACAATTTGTTTGCTTCGTAATCGGCGCTTTAAGACGAGGCGATAGCCTTCTGTACCAGCCGCGAGATCGAAACAGAATACGCCTAATGGTGACCAGTCATCACTTACCGACCGATCTTTAATTATACGACTATTGGGCGTTTCGTAAAAAGAAATAAACCCGTTGAAAATCTGTTAACATTTTGTGGGAGCTCAACGACGCGTCGCCGCTAGTTAATCTACTCCGTTCATAGTATTCTTTCGAAGAGCAAAAAACTCCTATGATCTTTAACAGAACAGTTAAATTGGTTTTTGTTTAGTAACAAGAAGTACCTATCAGCCGTTTGATCGACAATGAGGTGCTTTGATTCCCAGTTCAAAGTCGTGTTTTGATTCGCTTTAGTTGAATTGATACATAAGTTTGATTTAATTTAAAACTTTACAAGTCGTGAAATATCTTAGAGTAATTTAAGATGCTACAAATAGCAATGGCCATTTGGTTTTTCTTTAGATTTGTAGGTATTAATTACGTTTTAATTTGAATCGTCGATCAAGTAGTTGAGTGCGATCAATGGTTAGTCCGAATATTTGTTTAGAAAGAGATCATTATCCGTCAACAGGTTGCAGGTGGGAACGCGATATCTATAATTGTTCTTTAATGATTTGGGATCGAGTTCGGGTCCTTACGTGCTTAGTCACGGTCATGCAATTTGTCTAAACTCGTTTAATCATGATTAGTCACAATAGGCTCCGCTTCTATTAAAAGGTTAGATGTTTTCAATAGAATGAGCTTGTTATGTACAGCATCTATCTACTGTTATTGCAATCGCTTTGAGCTTTTAAGATTTTATTTTACAGCGCGAGAATTGAGATTCCAAATGAACATGTCTGCTCCACACTGGCTAACGACTAATAAAAAAATAGATTTTATTTTTAATTCAGTGTAGGTAGATATTAGAAGAGGCGATAACTTCCCATAGCTCCTAATACAAGGCAAATTGGTATAAAATGTTAATGTTTCTTCTCCGAGTGTTGTTACCTGCCTAAAAGCGTGGCATGTCCGCAGATAAGACGCTCCGGCGCCGTCTGCTATGGACTGCTTAATCTGGTTAATTTATCGATAATTGACGGAAAACCTTTTTGTTTGTATTGCCGGAAAGTAACAGTAATTGTCACGCCTTTGAAGATTTACGCTCGTTTCTAAATTGAGACATTAACAGTCGGATCTCGTGCCTAATGGTTCGGAATGAATTTGTTTGTTTATTTTATTCGTACCGGTTTCCCGATAGGTTTGGCTTGTCCCATCGACAAGTGTTGGATTAAGTCGGACCAATTAGCGCGTAAAAGCGCCCAGTGGAGCAATAAAACTAATTAGTTTGTCGCCTTACCACATTAAACGGTTTTAATTTTTCTGCAATAAATAATTAGTTAACAACATTTGCTAAAGATGTGTCTGCTTAGTTTGAATAGAAAAGGCATTTTGCGACTTCATACTAGTTTTAATTATTTTATTTTATTTGCAGTCGTTAACAGCACAATTAATCCTAAATTGACTTAATTATTTGCCATTGGTTTAAATAAAATACTGTTTAAATCATCAAAGGACTTATTAAAACTTTAAACATAAATGCAAATTGTAAATCTTTACAATTAGGTAAACATCAAATTTTTATTTGTGTACCTAACTGTGCTTTGTTCAAAGGCAGGTTAGGTGTTTTTTTTTTCAATTCTATGAAACATTAATTAATTAGTGCCCAAATTAAAATCATTTTCGTTTCCTTTCACATTACGAGTTTACTCGACACGTGCACCTATTCTCTTTTCAGTCTACCGGAACTGCATCGTCCAGAGATCACGTCCCCAACGATTGGAACCAGTTAACGAGTGAGTGGCGTCACGTCGTCTAAATGAATTATTGTTGGCTTTATGGGGAACATAAAACGATGAGATCGGAGGCAATCAGGCAGCACCCGCGGCGTGGGCTGAGTAAAAAGGTGGCCGGCCCGGCGGGGGAGCGAGGCACCCGACTAAACGCCTACTCCGCGCACCCGCTTTTCTACCTATTTCAATTAGGAATGAATAGGTGCACTAACAAAAGGACTGTTACAAATAACAGAGCAAAACAAGTTTCACTTGCAACGTAACTTTTCATTTTGCAACAATTCCGCGTCAATAGTATGTCTCATACCATCATCATCTCTCTGTTATTCACTTTCAAAGCAAAGGTTTGTTAAAACAAGTTATAATTTTTATAGAGGCAGAATGCATTCGTCGTATCAGAAGTATCCCTTTGGGCTTTGACAAAGAGACAATGGGAAAGCAAAAACCCATCAAAACACTTTTTTGTCGAAACATGTAGATCCCATCAAACTTAAATGGGACTGGGAATCATGACCATGAACCGCTGAGGAGCAACAGTGTAGGCCGATGCGCTGCTGGGAACCAATTTAATGCTGTAACAAATTAATAAATGTATCGGTTTATTGGGAGCTGTGTGGAGATCGATTTGATTTATTTCGACGATACAATGTCGGCAAACAAGGTCCCACCTTGTTAGTAAATGTCAAGAAACGTTAGAAAAAATACTTTATTGCCATAGAAATGTATAGTATTTGTACAGGTGGTTTTCATAGTTACTATTTTATTGTGATTTTAGAATCAACTATCGTTTTAGTTTTGTGTTTTAATGAAACACAGTTATGACAATTATAATTAACAAAATCGCAACGGTTTGTTACAACTTTTCGCTCGTCACTTAATGATAGCCCAAAAAATAATCACCTCTAAAGGTGTTTCTACACTATCTCAAAATATTTCACACCCCGTTTGTAAACTCACACGTCATCGGTTTCGCTAATTAATCGGCGCCAGTCAATATCCCAGGCCTTTACTATTTGAGGCCGAAAGAATGCAATTAATCAAAATGTGGTCAGTAGCTAGAGCCGCCCGTAACGCCTCGTAAACCGATATCGATTTAGTCGATAAGTTGCGCAAGGCATTGTCCGAAACTGCCACGTCATCGCTGACAAAGGCGGTAGTGGGCAACTTATTAAAATTTAGTATCTCCCGATGAGCCGCTCTGTTTTGATAACCGCGCCCCCGAGGGCCTATCGACTGACACTGAAGTGGATGCCGGATTTTTGACAGATTTTTATTGTATTCCGCGTTTGTAAATATTGGGTTGGGATCAATTGGATAGTCGGGACTTTTCAAAGTGATTCATTATATTTTATAAACAGTCGACAGATGATCTTTTTTTTTTGGGTTGCCACTTTCATAATTTCAGCCGCGGTATGCACGCCAATGGCAAGTTATTATCGACAATAGCATCCAATAAGATCTTGTCACGGTTGCCAACTTGCCAAGTATAAATAATAAAAAGCGAATATCGAAAGTGTGCCACTATTAAAGTTCTTTATGAAATTTAATCAATTTGATCAGTTTCAATAAGCACCGAGGTGGGCACGTGTTGTGTCAAAAGCTCGGTATTGTGCACGTGATCATTTCGTTATAAATTTGATTAAAATTCTATTACTTATGACTCTTGATAACACCAAAGAGATATAGAGCTACTGAATAGAGCAGACACAATAAATTTATTGCGTTATGGCTAACATGTGTACGATATAGATTGATTTTAAAATATTAAATAAGTGAATTGAATTTAATTAATAAAATAAACGCTAAAAGTTCGTAGTCTGAATCAATCATTCGAACAATTTGTTTTGCGGTATTGAAAATTCTACAAATAACAACATAATACAAATACAACATTTACTACTGACTAACAGGCAACGCACAGATTCATATTAATTTTAATTTAATTTAATTTGTTTCAACAAACACACTAATTACCTAGCCCCAAACTAAGCGTAAGCTTGTGCTATGGAGACTAGAATAACGGATAGACATACTTATATACATTTATAAACATCCATGACTTAGGTACAAATGCTCGTGCTCATCACACAAACATTTGCCCCTTGCGGGATTCGAACCCGCAACCGCCTGGTTTAAAAGTCCGTGTCGCGAACCACTACACCAAGACGGTCGTCATTAATGAGATAAATTAAACATTTGAATTATTTATTATAAAGTAATGGTGGGTATAATTTCGGATTGAGATTAAATGTAACTATTCATCCTGATTAAAGCGACTGTTTTTTACACAGCACATTTTATCTTTGTGACTGGCTTTCTAAGAGCGCAAAAGTTATTATTTCCTGTCGGATATTGCCAAATATCATTCGGAAGCTTTACTTTACAATAACTATACAGACTTAACACACCGTAAAGTACCTAACAGGTAACTCAATACAGGCAAATGTATTTTAATATTTTAAGATGTCGCCAGTTCCTGCACATTCAATAAACGTTATTAATAATTCAGTGGCGCATTTAGTAAGTGTAAGGTCTGTGACCACGAGTCCCTAAGCAGCAGGTGGTCCGGCCCGGTCAACACGCTTTGATTTACCGAAACCATCGTCCGATCTAATGGAATCAATCATAACTACATCCCAGTTACCCGCTGCCGCTGCCAGACATTTGAACGCCGAAAAGTGATGGGCGCAATACAAAGGTATTGTATTACGTGCTAATGGTAACTTTTGAACTTTAATTAGACAAGTATCAAAGTGAAGACCTTTGTAAAAGTACTTGATCATAAAATAAGAAGTCTTGCTTCCAGTGCCTTGGTTAAAAATTGTTTTCATGCTTATAGATTCCAATAAAACGCGAATCCTGTAGAGTATTTTTCAATGGTGCTACATGAAATGATAAAAATTACTATGCTATAATATTGCTATTATGTTTTTCAAGTAAAAAAGTTGTTATTATAGATTTTTATTTAACTTCTTATTCGCGTACTTCAGTTTGTTTATGAACACACACTGCTTCGTTTCAGCGTATCAGACAGACTCATTTTGAATTACAACAACACTACTTTCAAGCTTTGCCTTGAAAACCCGAAACCGCAGGTTTAACTGTACATTTTGAACGTCAGAAATACGCAGAATTTATTTTAATATTGCAGCATTTACGACAAATATGTGAGCATTTACGCAAAACAACTGGCATGGGATCGCGTGCAATTTTCGCATACAACGCAGGCATGGGCGAGCACTGCGCGCAAGCAATTATTTTAAACACATTTCAACAAATGACGATAATGTCAGTCGACTGCGCAGATAAGAACAAAAAACGTGAAAAAAATAAAGGCATTCACTGAGCAATTGTTCGACCTCCGCTCAAGAATGTATACCAACCACCTTAAAGGATCAATGCTATTATGTTTCAACCGGCATCATTGGACGAATCAAATCAAAATTGGAGACATATTTCAGACATATGCTCAAAAAAATAAAAGTAACTGCAATACTGTCTGACAACAACCAAAATAAATTTTGTTTAATGTTCCCACCTACATACAAGTTGGTTTTGTAATTTTTTGAATAGTCAAAAAGTTTTTAAGTATTTTGATAAAACTAGAGTTCTTTCATTATATATATTTATGAAGTACTAACATTTTAATTGCAATTTCAAACTTTTGAATTCCCAAACACTTGCATTAACAAACCAAATGTGGTATTCTTATTAATACTTAATTTTGTAACAAAATAATTTACCTAAATTAGACAAATACAGGCATTTTACCATTAAGTAGGATTGTTATTATCACAACTTGGAATTAAAAACATTACCATCCTTCAATCGCAGTCGGGTAAAAAGTCAACGTTCGTTTTAGCAGTTTTTAGTGTAAGTAGGTACCCTTTTCATATGTCCAATAAGAGGTTCACCTACTTCAATGAAATCCGTTTAATATAGTTGTTTCTCCGATCATGCGCTATGAAGTTACGACGCCCCCTGTGGATTTAATGACTGTGAACCAATTTAACAACTCAGTTTAGCACAGTGTTTCCCATCAAGAATGTTATCGACTCCTAATCCGGTCCCGAGTGATATCGTAAACCAGAAGTGGTCTTAAGCGAAACCAGTTTCACAGACGATCGCACGCACCCTACCGCTCTGCACTACTCACTAGAGAAAATAAGAAGTCGATTCGACTGTGCGGGCAGAACGGAATAACACGCATTGTCGCTACACGATTTTAATTCTTGAGATGTAAGTCCGAGGAACGCAAATCGAATGTATAATAAACGGAGTTATAAGACCTTTTAAGACTCATTAACTGCGTTTAACGTCACGCATGGGCACGAGAGGTGTCTTTGGTGCAATTATCGCAATTGGCTCGTTGGCCCCAGAACTACGACGCCCATCGAGCTCTCCAACTACGTCGTAGTAAATGACTGTAATACGACATTCAGCAAAAGGTCTAAAGTTTAAGCATTTCGTTAACGTATTATTAGACAAACTGCTTCTGCTTAACACGTTTCAACGGTTAAAGCTAGCAGTTCACCACACGACACTGTAATTAAACACTGTTTCACTGAATCTGAAGTTAACCCTTTGTAGTTTGTTGGACTTTTAATTATTATTATTCGATTTAGGCAGTATTTGTTAGATCGTACCTAATAAAGCCGTTTGTAAAGTACTTTTTGCTGTAGTTTTCCTGAGGTCATTATAGGTATCTTTAACTGTATCTCAGCCTAGTATTCCAAATAAGTACCTAATTCTTATAAAACACAAATTCAAGAAAATGCTTTTATTTTTTATCTTAAATGCAACAACATCTGGGATTAACTAGGCAGATATGAACCACCCTAGACCGTGTCCACACCTCGCACCAATCTTGTGTGATCAGTGTGATTACGGTCAAATACATGCTTATAATAGTAAAAATATCATCCATTGCTAACCGCTAACACAACGAAAATTAAAACAAAACGCACAGTATGTCCGCATAGAATCTCCCACGACCGCGGCATTGATTGGGTGTCTCTTGTAACATTATAAGCAATCATGTTCACTCAGTCCCAGCACTTTCTCTCTGTGGGATAGAGGCGTGATCATCAAGCCACCGTACTTACGTTTACATAAGGTAAAGGTTTTTTCCATGCTTCTAAATCCAATACATCTTCTCAGGTTACGGAGTATCCGCTGTCGGTAAGCCGACGGACATTTACGAAACTATTAGACCATATTCGGGGTTGCATTTCAATGGCTTTACCTATTGACCCCCCGAAATGTTTGACACGTAGGTACCTAAAGTTCATTACTCAATAAGTCAAATCCGTTAATTGGATATTTACCCTGCGAAGCCGGTGTTAGTTTTAGCTAGCGCGTCCTTGTTATGTACACGCTCATATTTTTAGTAACGGGTCGACATAATGAGATTTGAGCAATATTCAATAGCAAAGGTGAACTAGAAGAAAAGGTTATACTCTTGCAATGTCCTTATCGAAATATTCATTATCAAAATATTTAATTTTGAGTGAAATTACTTTAAATGAAAAAATAAATATTTGACAACATCACACACACTGCTCTGATCCCAAAATACTTTGGCCTACCTACCTACTTACTTTGAAATATCTTTTTTCTTAACGTTTCAATATAGTTTTCTGATTAAATATGTCTTTACACTTTAGTTTCGAATTTACCAACACAAGTTTAATTATTGAACAGCCGTTTTAAAACACTTTGACAAAATTTGTATGGGAATTGTGTCAAGTAAACCGTCAAATCCCGTTTACCGGCTGTTTAAAAATTGGTAAAATCGGGTCTTATTCTAGCAAGGAAAACTTTCATTCCTGACTAAAACAAACAGTGTTTACATGGAAATTGCAATCGTTGGTTCCAAAAGTTCTTGTCAAAATTTATACTGAATGGTGTCTAGAAAGTGACAAGATTGTTTGATAATTTCTTAGTTATCTAATTAGCAGCTCATATAATATTTCGAAACCAAAAACATTAAAGGGTGCAGCCATAATCGTGTGTGCTACTGCTGCAGGTGTTATAGAATCATATATTACTTACATTCAACAGCGCAAATCATTAGTGAGGTAAGTAATGACTGCAGTACGATTTACGTATTGATAGACAGACAGATTTATACAGAATGTGGTGACTGAGATTCGGTAAATCATTACCTTAAACACAATAATGTATACTTTTATTATTATGCAATGCTCGTATACCCCCAGTATTAGTTATGTATTCTTTTATCATTCGTGTTATAATAGTGTCAGCAATGTGATGTGAAGGCAAAGAACATACATAGTAAAGGCTCCAGCCTTTACTATGTATGTTTTTTTATAAATTTTAGCGACTCATCCCGGCTTGGCATGGATGCAATATGTAATTTATATTTAAAAAAAACTTTCTCTGAATTACTCTATGTATCTAAGCGTACAGACAGCGAAAACGATTTTGTTTGTGAAAAATATAGGTAACAATGCCATCTCTCTATGCCTTTATTAACCGATCTGTCAAACCCATAAAGTTCCGTCAAGACAGTGCTGCTGAAGATTTATGCTCATACTCGTTTAATAAATAGTTGTCATTTTTTCACCCTGTATATTTCCACATTTGTTTGACGAGCCCCGGCTGCTCCTCGCATGGAGTGGCGCTCGCTGCGCGCACGCAACGCTTCGTAACGCGAGTCGCGCACCGGTATTACGCGGCGCGCCCACCGACATTTTATAAGCCTTTCATATTATAAATAGGCTAGCAGATAATGTCGTTCTGTAATATTCATTCTGAATTATATTTATTGTTGTACACTAGTTTCAAGTTTGACGTAAAAATTAAAGTTTATTAATGTGCAGCAATTTTCAGCAATTTTACATAAAGATTTATTACCTTGGTCCCTTTTAGAACATATTCATGATAACGCAAATTATTCATCAAAGTAAATTACAAGCCATATCCCATCAGTTAAATATAGTGTACTAAATTGATATACAGCTTTAAAAATCCTGTCTAGTGCGTTGATGTCTTTTAAATAGACTTTAAAAAGAGGTCAACATTTTGGCAATATGGTCCACAGATAAGTGTATTTTAATTTTTGTACTAACTTCTTATCATAATAACACTTGCGCCATGTCGCTAACCCCAGCTTAACTCCTTAACCCTGTCATTTTTGTATGAACTATTCTCGGGTAAGGGATTCACCCGCGTTGATGCAAGTGGGCTTAATGTGACTAATCTATGAAATAATTTAAGTAACAGAACTCTTCATTGATGAACCGAATTAAATGAGCATTGAAAATTTATCCAAAGTTTTGTAAAAATCTCAAAGTTTGTTAAAAGCCGGTGTCCAGAGTTCTAATAGTATCCAGGTTTTTGTCTCCAAGTTGCAAAAAATACACGCACATCCATCGGCTCCGCATAAAAAGATATTAATTTGATGAAAAATCTTCTTACCTTCAGAAATCAGTCTTTCTCTAATCTCCCAGGCGAAGATGGTCGGGTTCTCCCGTTTGTACTGTTCTATCTTTGACACCACCGCAGGAGTGGCAACTTTTGGTTTGCTTCCACCGATGAGGCCTGGAGGCCGTAGAGTGCCTATAACAAAAGGCACTTTTGTCAGAAAATTTCAGCATAAATCAACACAATAATAAACAAGTGATAATGATAACTATTATTATTAAGACGCGCGAATTTATTTTTCAATCTATCGTTGTCGAAGCCCGTCGCTTTACTTTTCTTTTATTTTAAAGAAGGGTTATTTAAGCTAGTCTTTATTATGCAAGAAACATATTCATAAACATGCTTTACTTTTATCATTAAAGATTCAAAAACTTTTTCGACATTTTGTTATTATTTTTTTAGTTTAGTAGGTCTGCACTGGAATAATAGACATCAATGAGTTGCCAATCTAAAAAAAAAAATTAAAACAGCCACCTGCTGGATTTCGAACTTCTTAGAACTTAAAATCAAATTGGAAGCCTCAAATAAAAATGCCAACAATAGCGCCACGATACCGATTGATGCAATTTCATTGACTGCTAAACGTGAGTAAACGCGGCCACTTGTCGCAAATCGATTCCTTTCAACAATCACATGAGTGCTCATATATTTTATGACTCTTAACACAATGTTTTAAGGGCCAATATTTATTTTTACGATCGAATATATCCATTTGTACTTTCAGCCAGGCGCACGTTTGTACCCACAAAAACGATAATCGTGCACTACAATAAGAATAGCGATGAAAACTTCAAATTGGTATTAATTGCAGAATCACTCGCACGACCGAAATGAAAAACTCGCTGCGATGAGTGAATTTTTGATTAGTTAACTGTATGTACCCTACGATTAGTAACTGGTACGTATTGTAAAACACCAAACCAGAGATAGCAAGATATCATTATACATTTTAATTGTTTCATATTTTTTTTTTATCATGTCAAAGCACTTTTTATTTAGCCAGTTTTTCCTTCATGTTACTCACGAATCCATACTAATATTATAAATGCGAAAGTGTGTCTGTCTGTCTGTCTGTTACCCCTTGACGCTTAAACCACTAAATCGATTGAGATGAAATTTGGTGAGGAGACAGTCCGAGACCCTGGAAAGGACACGGGCTACATTTTGTCGCGATATAAAAATATTGAGGGGTTAAAATGGGGGATGAAAGTTTATATGGAAAATCCAACTCTTGCGGGCGAAGTCGCGGGGAACCACTAGTAAATAATAAATAAAAGATGTTTTTGTGATCAAAGTATTTCATAATTATAACGACCATAAATGCCTTTAAAATGAATTTGAAGCATTCAATTGTTACACTCACTCAAAATTCGAAGGACATCGATTGGTGTATGGACTCGAGAAATATTGGTAAAAAATAATGGATGCCACGATACCTAAATAAGTTAGATAAGTGATGAGTGCATGCCCCGGGACAATTACGTAAAAACGGTTCTGCTGACGCGGCATTCCGGCGAGGCACGCGGCGCTCGCGCACCGTTTTTGCCGCGCGCGGACAACCGGCCTCCATACCGATAACACGCTGAATAATTCATCACATTATATTCACATTTTTATCAACGCCATTCACGATAAATTCATACGGGTCTTTATGTCTTGATAAAACTAAAGCTCAACGCCTAAAATGGCGCAGACGCGCAAAAAGTAATGCTTCAAGTTTACACGTCGCCTGCTACTCGAAGCCATAATAGGTGAAGCTCATTATAATATTATTTCCACTTAAGTAGAATAAGAACTTTATTTTGCCCAGATATGATTTTATATGTTGTCTACCGAGCTCTTGGCAGTATCATTAGTGAGGTCGCGTGTTTCGAAACGGTAAGAAGCGAACACGTATTAGTATAATTATTTCAGCATAGATTTACAGTGTGATTATATTCATAAGTTTATTAGTATGTTAATGAGTGACGGCGTACAATTTTCCGAAATTACGAAATGAGCCTGCCACCGTCAAGGTGATTATGAAAATATAAATAATTGTTCGGCTGCTTTTATACATAGAGTTTATATAACACGATTAATCGAAACTTTAAAAAATACCTTTGCTGGAAAAAACATAATACATGGTGTAGCCATTTTGATGAAACGTGCAAGTAAGAATCTTAACGCCTTTCACTGTGCGCTGCGCTGTTTTTCTCAACGATTGAAATTCTGTAGAGGTGCGGTTGGCGAGCCCAAGCTAGCCGCGCTCGTCTTGATTGATAGGTAAATTGCGGGAGGCCAGCATACTGATCATTTTACGATAATTAAATCGGCAAGGAACGTAATCGCATGACCGCGGCCAATTACTCGCCGTTGCCTAGGCAGAGACGGATCGTGTGAGGTACCACTGAAATTGTTGTTAAATGTCTATTATTTGCGCGAAACGCACGCGCGCGCTCTCGGCGCGCTCTTGCTCCCTCAGAAAACGATTGCACTAATACCGCTGTTGTAATGCTAGTGTACAAAAAATCATGCGTTTCTACAACGTTTTTACAACACGCACACGAAAACGCGCATGGGTAACAGAGCTAAAGCAATGCAAAACCATTTTCTTAAAACTTATTTTTAATAGATTAAAATACATGTTCAAGAATGTTACCTGCATGTAGGTCATGATTATAAATATTTAGGTATTTATAATGAATTTAAATTTAGCATAAAAAAGCTACTGAAAGCTATTAATCATCACCAAAACGAGGAAGTAAGAGTTAATAAAGCGCACAATACGCACTCAGAGCGGCGGTTAATAAATTTTCACACAAGAGTCGTTTATGGACGTTTAAAGTCATTACACGGTGCTTCAAAGAAGGGCCAGATCTTTGTGAACGGCACAAAATGGTTCGGATTCAGTTAATTAAATTTGTATTAAAAGTTCTTTATATTAGCTGGCGCTAACCGCCGCGAGTACTGCCAGTCATGCACCTAATAGATCAAAATCTTCACCGAAGTGCCTTCGACTCTGATTTATTGGAGTTAATGCAATGCGTGTGCTAACGAGCGGTGATTCAGTGATTGATAGATTTTTATCGAAAAAATTAGTTCGCGCTCGCTCCTTCAGAAGCAATTTGTAAAGTTTATAGAGCCAACTATGCGAAAGTCATTTCCTTCTAAATCTCAAAGTCATTGAAATCGTGTCGTGGATGCCGAAAATATTAAATCGTTTAATCAAAAAATATTTAGGTACTAATCATAAAGGTGACTGCCTAGACATAAAATATGTGTCAGATATGTCTGTACATATCTGATCTCTGTATTTTTTAACTTTGGCACTATAAAAATCGGTCAATGAGAGAAAAAAACGATTAATTGCTAAAAATATGTATAGCTTTTTTAATTTGAGAGAGAGAACATGGTTTGGATTTCTGTAGCATCTGCATTATACTAAAAATTACTACTCGTAACAAACGATACTGTTTTGTGGGAGTTTTATTTGTACCTAAAAACCTATAAAAAATGTACCCAAATATTTTCTTTTAAATAATCTCATTATCAGCCGCAGATATCAGATTTCCTCTGCTGAACCTATGTTCAGCATGAGGTGAGGTCTATACCTCAACCATAGATTTTCAAAGCGATCTGTTACAAGCGGCGTGCGTGCGATCCTGCCTCTATAAATAATATATTTTTGCATAATTATAACTATAATGTACCCTTTTTACGCATCAAATTCAAAATAAGTTATTAATTAACTATTTCTCAGTTCATTGCTTTAGTTACATCTCATGTTCTTCCCCTGTGCCCTTCTATCAACCTAACTATGAACCAGTAGCATTGTCGAAAACAAATACAAAATGACAATTACTGTTGCTGTTGGTATCAAATTCTTAAGTAAACAAGTACAGCACCTGGTAAGAAATTCATTTGCACGTAAATCTACGAATCGGCCTAGTCTAACCATACTGTTCCAGTAAATTACTAGTTCCAACGGTGTATTAGGTGTAACAGCGAAATTATCGCGAAACAGGTATGTCACACCGACGTTAAAGGCTTAATTGTATCATCGGCCATATAATTTACTACTGCTATCAATTACGATCGAGCTATACGACGTTATAATCTAAAAATAACACGCCGGGCGCTACGCGGACACTAAAAAATTCAAATTGACCCACGAGAATTGGAGCACAAAAAGAAAAAGCACCGTTCAGAAGTAAGATTGTCAACCCGGGTAATTCAATTTTGATTATAGCTCCAAAGCTCAAATATGGGTTCATTACTGGCAGCGGCGATCCGCAGACAATCTTCCCGAGTAGGTATCATTAGCTACCGACCAAATTTTAAGTAATATCCAAATAAAATGAGTGGTTTAATGTGAAATTACTCGCTTGATGATTTCGGTCGCTTTGTAGACAAACATTGTCTGAACCTAGTATATTTTCATAACAAGCAAATTGAAATAATGATAGGTAATAAAAAATCAAAACTCCGTGAATCATTGCTATAGCTAATGCAACGGTGATGCGCATGTGAATATTTGTTGTATCAATTCACAATTAATTTTTAACAATAAAAATAACATGTTGCAGTCTTGTGCAACAATGTATGTGTGTAATGTAATACAAAGTTGTTGAGGCGGATAAAAGGCTCAAAATTGGAATCAGGTTCATGTATCGTCGAAGCTCGCTAAAGAGGATACACAATAAAGTTCACCAGGTTATTCTTACATGTAGTTGTAATTAGACTTCTACGGTGTTATTCCAAAAAAATTAGACCAGGTTTAAAATAGGTCCAAATATTAGCCGACAGCAGAGGGATGAATGACACATTCGTGACATAACCTAATAGAGAAGCGTTTTTTGTATTGGCTAGCTAATAGCTTAGTCCTGTCTTAAACGCGGTACTAAGTTTTTGGAATAACGGGGCTAAAGTTTTCTATTACAAAACAAACGTGATTTGTAATTTCTATATCCTCTATTTTACCACCTACTACTACATTTAATTATTTTCCTAACTTTGTTTGTACGTTCCCGCCCGGTATCGTTGCAGGGCTAAACTCGGAGAAGTCACAAAGTAATTTATCTATCACTACTTCGTATGCAACCGACAATTTAATACTCAAACTTGACCATGGAACGTTATTTATGCGTGCCCATTTCCATGCCGTCAGCTTGGAAATTGTTTAGGCTAGATAATAAGTTTTAAGCTAAGCTGTGTACCTATGTTAAATACGTAAGTGGTAGAACATGACGGCCCAGGGCGGGTCGTAGCGAGGCTTCCGTGGGAACGTTACCCGTGATGTTACGAAATCACCACAGGCGAAAATTGATTGACACCACTCTGCTGCGCCATATTAAATCCTTTGCTTTCCATAAAAGCTGAAATATTTTTGTCATAGCATACAATCAAAGGACATGGCACTGTTTTTGTCCTGTCTCTCCTTTTTTATTCGACATTATTTTGACAAAGTAATATAATGCCACTAAATTATTTGGTGTGTTATGAATCTTCCATATGGGACATCAAGCTAATCAGTGCAGCATCTTACGCATTTTTAATTAGACGAACTTGCAACAAAAATGTTCACTCTAATTTGTTGGCAACACTATTGTTTTGAAAATATTAACAAACTAGAATCAGTAAAAAATATTTTAAACAGTTCGGTTTAACCTTTATTACTAACGCAAATTGTTTTTGAACATACAGTTTCAATGCGGTTAATTACTCGAACCAAGTTTAAGATTGACGGCACCGAATATTAAAGACGCTCGCATTTCAATAAAAACTTATGTTCAAACGGCGTAAAATTATATAGGATACCGGGTGAACGGTTGAGTGCGTTCAAAATTGTCCGTTCACGAGTCCTGAGCAAACACAAAGTGAGCATGTGTGTCCTAATGATACTGAAGAGATCGAATGCCTCGAATTAGCCAAGTGTCTGCTTCGCTGTCGCAGTACCGCGACTCACGCCTCGTTTCAGACCAACCATGGAATTATAACGCACTAATTGACCAACTGCAATGCATTGCTACCTTTAATGAACGAACGTTTAAAATACCAGGAAATTGTACACCTAGATGGTTAAACACTTATTGCGGCAAGCCGATGTTACAATCACAGTATATGGCTGGAAAAAATTACACATTCTCAACATGGTTACTTCAATTTAATTGAATTGTAATTGCAGGATCTTTGAAATATTTCAATAAAGTTTTCAACTTCAATATACGTACCTAATGCGAAAAATACCTGAACAAATTATATTAAATCTGTATTGTGCAAACTGGGAATGTAAGTCGATATAATGCAATCTTGAAAGATTTTGACTGATGCCAAACTACACAAAAACCTTTGTAATTTGCTTGTATTTACGGCAGGTGTGCATTTATCAGTTTAATTTGTTTAAATTTTGTAACGGTTACGTAGGTTTGCCATATATCATATCGATTCAAATCTACTCGATTGTTTTTTTGCATTGAGACCCCAATTAATAATCGACCGCGTTAAAACGCTGTTGTGATAATTGTAAAGGAGCTGGTCAAATAAAGGGTTGCGGCCGTGAAGAATCACCGATGGCGTGATAGGCCGCGCATCAGCCGCGCGGGCGCTCGGGGCTGCGAAAACGCATACGGTGGCTTATAATTAACACGCTGCAAGTTTTATGAATCGATTAGGATCTAAGCTTTCGTCAATAGCAGCTTTCGTCGCAGCCTCCACAGATGCCTTATCATTGATTAATAGCAATTGAGATTTTTGCCCTAACCGTGTTATTAGAGCAGAGTTAAACACGGACCGCAGCCGCGTCGCTTTCGACAAATTGCCGAGTTGTCAATGTACGCTTCAACGTTATTTATACCCATGGTAATCAGATTTCTTACATATCACTATTCAAACGAGATAGAATATTCATGAATTTATCCCTACACATTCTTTGTACGATTCTCGTCAGGTTTTTTGATAATGTAGGCCATCTTTAATATGGCTTATCATTCATTAGATTGGATGGTCATCTGAGATATGTTGCTGTGTAAAAATAATGAGATAACTAATTAACTATGTGCTGCTTCTTGAAAAATCTACTGCGCTCAGATAACATCATTTTAGGTCAACTGCGCGCGTTACGTATATGACTGACATATTGATCATTCTAGACAGGCAGCAAAGTAATTATCGCAAATAACTTAGTTCCAGGCAATAACGGGCATTTCTCTAAAGAGCGGTTGTATAAATCAATACAACGCTGAAGAGTGCCCGACGAGCTAACTCTCTTTAAATGTTACATGCACTAATTACAGTGGTAGCGATACCTACTAGGTACACGTTCGCTATATCAATTATCTTCCCTTGAACGTCACCGTTCTTTCTAATTTGTCGTTTCCGTAAATTTTCAGTCGTAATACAAAAGGGTAGAGTGACATTTACGTGTTTCCTTTTGTGCTCTTGAGACGTTAAACAACAAAGTTTTATTTTAATAAGCCGAAACTAATCGTTTGACGTGATAAAGGTAATCGTGCTTTAGTTGAATGCAATATGGTTACTCGGTTTCTTTTTTTATTGGAATCGATAAACGTCAGTGGAGTTGTCAATATCCAGCAGCGCGAGTAAGTGGTTTTCGCGGGTCGGTTTTAAAAAGTTTGCGTCATCGTTTGAAGAGAGCTTGCTTACCAAGCAATTTGGTAACAGCACCTTGCTGGCTAAGTACGTGGTGCGCGATGTCGTAGTGCCGGAGCCCGAAGCGGGAGAGCTCCAGGAGTCGTTGCTGGGAGAGCAGGGATGAAAGGGGGTGCGAAGCGGCGCCGGGGTACAGCTGGGCACCGCTCCCGCCGGTGGCGCCGCCCCCAGACGACGACGGAGATACGGGCACTGAAAACAAAGATAATATGACCTGAATGAAAGGCTCGCGGACTACAGATTCAGCTGATAGTTAGGTCGGCTCACTAATCAGTATGAAGAAGTATGGAAGTGCGTACATTACAATTGGCTGATAAAAAGTTTCGTCAAACGTTTAAGATTATACATTAAGCCGTCCAATCTATCGGCCGATAGAAAAACTGTAGTCTGCGGGGTGTCTTAAATAGACAATATTCAAGTATTTTACTGATAATTCTCATATTATTTCAAACTGAAAATTTGGTCAAAAGAAATTGACTAAAATACAAAGATTTTTTTACTACTTGCTTCAAAGTAAGCATCAAAAGTCGATGACTACATTCAGATATTCAAAAACTGTTAAGTATGATGCAGATTGAGTATCATTGACTGGCTAGTTGATCGAAGGAACACTTTATGGAAAGATCAATCGATAGAATAGAAGCGTAGTGCAATTTCCTGTAAGTATCCACGGAACTCTAAAATCTGTTTTACGAAGTTCCGTCTTGATATTAACTAAATATTTATTTCTTCCTGACTCCTTACTGCAACTCACGAATACACACACGTTTTAGCCCAATTAATCCACAACCGTTAAATTTTAAATGGTTATTAGAATATGATTTTATGACGGAAGCGAGCCACGTAAATTATGCTTAATAAAATTTTGACACTGTGTTAATAAGCTTGTTGCTATTATGGACATCAAAAACGCCTACGTCAAACAGAACGAGGAAAGATTTGTTTATATATAATGCAAGTCGTAAAAAGTTTCGGTGATTTTATTCATCGAGGTCATGATCTCATAAAATCGGAGAGCTTAAATTAAGTCATCAATGAGTCGACGAATTACGGCCGTCGATTGTCGCGGCAGCCTCGTTGAAATAGCATTAAGTTTTTTACACGATTTTTGTAATGAGTGCGCCTCTGGCGAAATGTTCTGTGATTCCGTGTAACAGAGGGCTGCTCAATGGGTGCTCACTCATTATCCCCCCGTGTCATTATGCCACAACAAAGCAAGGAAAGGCTTTATTACAAACTAGTGGTTACGAGTATAGCTCGAGTAATCTGTTTCTTCAGTCAACACAAGGGCTTTCTAGATTTTACCTCCTCGTAACCTACAATCACTATGCATGATAACACGATTTGTATTAAACTTCAAATAAACAATCTAAAGTATAATTTACATTTTACATCAAATACTCTTTATAGGTCTAGTTGGAAAGGTGTTTTGCAAATAAAATTATAAGTCATAAAAACATGCCCGATTAATAGCTTAAATAAAAAAGTATTAAGTTTCGAAGCAGTTAAAACGTGTCTATGAAATTTGTTACTAACAAGCGCGAGTTATGCTAAAAACGGCTCATAACAATGCTTTCTTATGAACACATCGTAACCGATTCAATTATAAATTAAGCTATTAACTTAATATACCATAATTTGTTTATCAGGTTAAGCATCGAAATTAATGCAAGTGGCATAACTTGTCCATAACTTAACACTTTTTATTAGCGAGTCAATAAGGCGATTTCGTCAACGAAAGTATTATCGAGCTTAATTAAGACAGATCGAGTAGAATGAACTCAACACGTAGCCATTTAAGGTACACATTAGGATGTAGAGTTACATCCGATCGAGCGCTTAGGGACTGGACTTCGTCGTATAATTTCTCGTGTAATCGCTTTAATAATGGGAGAAAAAAAGTGATATTATCTGCCCACGGTCAATAAATTAACACCGTTTAGAGCAAAAATGTAGATTCTTAGTGTCGCTACTATTATAAATAAATTGGAGTCGAACGAATCGAGGTATAAAGGGATCGTTCATGTAGTGCGTGCGTGTGAGTGTTTTTATTTGGGTGCGTGAGCAGTGAGGCCTTATTAAAATATTTCGAGTGGAAACTGGAAGGACCACTTAGTGTTGCGCGGGAGTTTCACGCCTGAGCTGATACAACATTAAAACGACAAGATAGCTTATTTGTGCTGAGCTGAAGATTAGTGGCAATAAATCACTGATTAGAATGTATTGACTGGCGTTGACTTCGCCGCGCGCCCGTCGCTCTTATTTATTGACCGCTAGTTTTAAACCTTTTATGGTTTTATTTAGTTATTTGTTAACGTTTAATAACATGAACCGGATAGTTTGCTCATCTTATTAGGCTTCGTTTCTAAAATTAACAACTATACCACTTATCACCTCTCTTACAAGTTTGATGAGGTTACTTTACAACCGAAATGTAAAGAACCGTTGTCGCTTCTGACTATTAGAGCTAAATTACGTGTGAGTGCCTGTTTTTTGAGATAATAATCATCATCGGAATTGATTTCGTTAATTGGTATTATACATAATTAATTAATTGATGTTGAGCACAGTGATATAGTGAAATATATTCATTATAGTGCTATAGTACAAACAAACATAAGTGGTTTACGGATACACCTGCGCGGGCGCTTAAACATGCAAAGTGATGCGAAGGGAAGCGCAAGAACATCGAGATCGTCCGAATGTGAAACAGTTTTATGCAAAAAATATTGTTCTACCGGAGTCGCAGCGCCATTAATGTCATCACACGGCGGAAAATTACCGCCTTTCGTGTAAATTTCAATACGAAATCGAAAGTGCACTCTATACCCCTTTATGATTGCAAGGAATTATATTCAACAGCAGTTCTTTTGAAACCTTTTAAAATACTCGCGTATTATGGATATCAGTCGGGTTAAAGACCGTTCTTACTCGCTTCTGTATTAAAATTAAGACTTCGATGGTTGAAGTTAAATTGTGTATGAAATTATTTCAAGCTCTACTTCCGAAATGTAAAACACGTCAAACTTCTTTTCAACTTAAAGTGTTATTTTTTTTTTAAAGATTTATTTCGTATTCAAGTTGAGTAGGCGGCTCAATAATAAAAAAATAGTTCGGTACAAACAGGATTACATGTAACTTCTGTTGAAGTCATCTCAGTTATAGGTATGTGATATCAATAGATTCAGTGCATATGATAACCTATACCCAAAACCAATTTTTTATGGTAAAAAAAGTAAAGTCAGCCTATAGAGATCCCACTGCTGGGAAAAGGCCCCTACCTCAACTATGAGGAGGTACGAGCCATACTACCACTACGCGGGCTCAGTGCGGATTGGTGAAGGGGTGACTGTAAGGGAAGTGACAAACCTTACTGTCAGATGTTATCAAGCCGCCCTAGGGCCTCTGACTAGACTTTACGACTAATATCAACAGATATCAGCCGGGACCAACTGCTTAACGTGCCTTCCGAAGCACGGAGATGCTTGTCATGGAAGTCACTTAAATGGTCGGAATGGTCACCCATCCAATCACGACCGCGCCGTGGGTTGCTTAACTTTTGGTATCACTACCAAAGCGCTGCCGCCACTGCGCCACAAGCACCATTTTTTATGGGAGCAGGCGCAAAAATGGTGGGGTTAGAAACAGTGACTTCATTAAGGCGCGGTACAAAGAAAAATATTTTTTTTTCTTTTAAACATACTATGTGAGGTATGTGGTATCTAATTTAAGGGCTTTCTGAGTAAGTTTTAAGTAAATAGCTATAACATAAATATTACCATTTGTATTACTTACTGTTAGTCTAACAAAATATTAGAAAGCGTGAAAATACTTTCAAGATTTTTCCACGCACCCAAAAGTAGCCGTTTTTCTGGGTGGGGAGGGAAACAATTGACTAATATATTGATATTTTAACAAGTAAAAGCTTTGTTTTGTCAATTCATATCCTCAGAGAATTGGATATTCAATAATACCATATAAGACGGGGGGACCCATTTTATCTGTAGAAAAGGTAGCAAAACATATTTTTCAACATGATTGATTTTACATATTTATGACAACTGTATTAAAATTCTCTGCGCGTGGCTAGGTACATTGCAAGTGTCCGTATTGAATTTGTTGACTATGAAACCTTCAAAATAATAACACTGTTTTAATATATAATAATATTACAGCGTTAAGAAGCACTTGAAAATTTCGACAGGCTCTGCCAACGCCAGGGTGGCCGAGAGGTTAGGCAATCGCCCAGTATGCGAGGAACGCGGGTTCGATTCCCGCCTCTGGTAGTCATTTTTTCAAGTGCAAATATATATTTACTGTTTTATTAATTTAAATGCGTTTTGTTTACATATATTAGTGTACTAAATTATACTATTTCTATTAGTTATCAGGCAGGCAGCTGAGACAACTGATAGTTGCCGGTATACAGTTTTTCATATGAAGTTAAGCGTGTTTTATCTAAACACGCTCAACTTCATATGAAGTCAATACTTTTACTTTTTTACAATTTTCGAATTGATTGATATTTGGGGCGGAGACTAAGATCTTTCGGAGGCCCATTCCATATATGATGAGAAGACGAGATTATTACTAGAGACGAGCATTATCTATGCAATGTAATAGAGGACAAATTCATAGAGTTAACTTTTATCCAAGGCAATTTGTATGACTTCAATTAAATCACTTACATAGGCACACAACAAATAATAGTTTAATGAGATTACATGTCCAGAGATTACATTACTGACTAGCTAAGCAATGAGTACTTTTACCCACAATCGCTTGGGCCTATAATGTGCTTAAGGGTGGTTAGTTGAGACTACTACACAATTTTATTAATTGTGAAAAAATTGCATTATTCTATAGATTTAAAAAGGTCTATAAATTTTTGACGTTACTTCTTTGTAATCATGAACAGTTGTAAATCATAGTATAAAAAACAACAACCACTATTTTAAAATCTTGGCAAGATTGCATTACTTGGCAGTGCTTGTGCTGTACAATCATTTCATCTGGAATTTGGGCATCATATCATCATAAAACTGAAAGTCGAATCTGTAAAAGAATATAGAAACATCCAAAAATATTGTATAACAACACTGCGTCATACACTTGTACTATTACTGATTCTGTGGTCATACGTAACGATATAAACAAGATGTTATGGTAACTGGACTGTTCAGGGTTTGTGTCGGATCAAGCCCGAACCAAACCTAGAGTTCATCACTCATCTCCACTGCCACAATTCAACAGTTAAGGTAAAAGTATATATGTGTGTGTATATGTGGAGGTACGAGCCATACTCCACCACGCGGGTTCAGTGCGGATTGGTGGAGTGGTGTCTGTAAGGCAAGTGACAAACCTTACTGTCAGATGTTATCAAGCCGCCCTAGGGCCTCTGACTAGGGTTAACGACTAATACCAACAGATATTAGCCGGGACCAACTGCTTAACGTGCCTTCCGAAGCACAGAGATGCTTGTCATGGACGTCACTTGAATGGTCGGAATGGTCACCCATCCAATCACGACCGCGCCGCGGATTGCTTAACTTTGGTATCCCTACCAAAGCGCTGCCACCACTGCGCCACAAGCACCTCAACAGAAGGTACTTCCTACGATAATGCACAGATGCAATTTTTATTATGCGTAAGTACAGATGGTAAATCAAAACCTGTTTAATCAACATTAAGCTTTTGTGAAGTTCAGCCACTTTTAGGTCTAAGAAGAAGTTAAACATAATCGTACATTATTTATATTATTTTGTTATAGTTCAACTGACGTTAAACTACATTTTTCGTCGTAACTTCATACTTGCGCACGCTTGACTTTGGTAATTTTCAATCAAAATCATCCTTTAGAGCCCGTTCACACGAGGAAGATTCGTGATTTTTGACAATTCCTTTTTTTCGACGGCGGCAATGCTTTTTGAATGCCCACATGTTCACACGGATTACGAATCGTGAAAAATGACGATACGTCTTAAATCTAGTATCGTGTTTTTAAAAATCACAAATTTAATTAGGATATTTTGACGAATCGTGTAAACACACGATTCCGTATGCAATTTAAACGTCCATCCGTCATGACGTATCCTGTATTTTTAAGAATCGTCAATGACGGATCCCGTGTGAACGAGCCCTTAGGTATAAAGCATACGAATAACTAACCTATTATTTTAGTGAAATGAGTACTATTTTATTAGAACAACTAGAACTTCATGTCTAAGTCTCTAGAACTATATGAAATCAATTATTACAGTACCGGCGTATCTCGAAGGCGAGTGTGTCAACATTACCCTGCGCAAAAAGTAAGTTGCAAGCCTTCGGACGTCGCGACATCCTCGAGTGACGTCTCCGTGATTAAGCCGAAGAACATTGTGTCCTTTAACTTAAGCCGCATTGCATATTCAATGGGACGATTCGCGAAGATTTAATAGTCAGCCGGGCCCCACAACGGAAGTGAGCTTTTAATAAATAAATCAAATAAGCTTGCCTACCGCGCACCAACGTTTTTATCCACCCGGTATGGTAATGAACGTACCCACTGCATTACATCGATTGCTAATGTATTGCGCACTCTTGTTAAATCCCACATTCACAAAATGTCTGCTGGAGCAGAATTTACATTCATCAGCATGGAAGGAAACCAAGCGAGTCTACGGAAAAGAATGTATCCTACCTAAGGTAAATATTTGATGTCAAAAATTTTAAGTAGACTACTTAATAGAAATCATGGGTTATTTTCAGAAATACAAAGGGAAAATCCTTTGTATTTAAGACGAACTTTTTCACAAGTTCCTATTTCTACGTGCATGCATTTTAAGGTAAAACTACGACGGCAAAAAGAAACTTTACCGATTTTAACAATAACCCTTACAAAGTTCGTCAGATGATATGGTGGTATAAAAAGGTCTTAAGGTTGAGTTCACCAACAAACAATTTAAAAAAATAATAAGCACCTGTTTAAGTATTATTTATCATATTTTTATTGAAATTGTGTAATATGAACCGAAAACTGTTTTCCGAATGTTTAAAAATTGGTGAACTCTGGTCTAAAATCTGAAGCTTTACGAGCATGTCACCTATTTTGTTATTTTTGTTTCGACGTTAACTGTTTTGAACATTAGAGCTAGGTACCAGTATATTACATGGATTGTTATTGTGATGACTTGTATAACAATAAAACGAATGGTTACACATTCATTATAGTCGCTAGTAAAACATAAAACAAGTCATTGAGCATTCAGTCAATAAAGTAAGGCTTATTCAACAATGTAGTTACATGACACAGTAAACGCAATTTAATTTTATTTCAATACTCTTTTTGTCTTTTTCAATTTGAGCTTAACTGCACTATACCAATCCCAAAGTTCAAAGACACTAAATGTGCATTTGTACCGCTTCGATCATCAATTTCATTTTAATTTTGAGTAGAAAAAACTTTTTGTTCACATAAAGAGCTCTTTGACGCTTTTTTGTTTAATCTAAAAAGTGGTTACGCACGTAGTTTGCTTAATTCTCACGTACCTGCTTAAGTATTTATGGATTCTATCAAATAACGTAGTACTCTAAAAACGCTGCCAGTATTTTTGCCACTTTGCCACAAGGACCTCCTATTTTTTTATTATTTTTTTTGCATTTAAAACTGTTGTATCTGATTAATTCTGTGTCTTTATCAAATCAAATTTATTTATTTCTTCTCCACAATCAAAGCAAATTCAAAAGGTAGGCAAGGTTACAATTTTAAGATAGGTACAGAAATTTGATTGTGAGAGACTGGCGTCTGAGCTAGGCTTCATGCCTGTGTTACAGAGAACCAGTACTCCCTCTCTAGATGTGATCAGATATAAATATTAACACAAAATACAGTGAGTTAAAAAGCAAAGCACAATAATGGAGAATTAAGCAAAAATAATAATAGCACTAACTATAACTGTGTATGCGTGTGTGTAAGTGTGTGTGTGTGTGTGTGTGTGTGTGTGTGTGTAAGTGTGTGTTTGTGTGTGTGTGTGTGTGTGTGTGTGTGTGTGTGTGTTTATGTCAGTATTCTGTGGTAGAGTAGTCCAAATTATTTATGAAATGTTAATGAAATAACTTTCTTTATAAGGTCAGGTTCAAATTCCAAATTGAGTTGTTTTTCTTTTTACCACACTTACTATAAGTAGATAATCTTAAAGGTTTGTATGAAAGCGTGTTTTTTCTTTCTTTCTTAGTTCGTTGTTCATATTATAATAATAGATAACGATGTTGCATACAGGTGAACTCATCTATTACACTTAAAGGCCTCGATGCCAGAGACCAAACACTCTTCTTCTTGGTTCTTGTATACAGGTCACATCGAAGACAGTGCACAATTCTTGCCTTCTATTCTTACTCGCACTTGGCCGGTTTTTTTAATAATGCGTATTATTAAAAAACCCGGCCAAGTGCGAGTCGGACTCGCGCACGAAGGGTTCCGTACCATTACCGAAAATAGATCAATTTTGTATGGGAGGCCCTTAAATATTTATTATATTCTGTTTTTAGTATTTGTTATTACAGCGGCAAAAGAAATACATCATCTATTTTGACCCTCAAAAATGGTGTCGTTTCTTGTCTGTACTTACTAAGGTGATTATGATTACCGCTGAGCTGCGGACTTTTTTAAGTGAAGTTATTTATTTATGTTTTTTGGTAGCATTGTATAATAAAAATATATGTTTTTTTTTTTAATTTTTACTCATCTTTACATGCGTAAAATGCACTGTTTCCGAGGTAGCCCCGTATATTATTATATTTTCAAAATAGAACTTTAATAACAAAATACTTGCGTACATTTTTAAATAGTTTCCTCAAGCGTCCATTACCTTTGGGTTTGGCTATAATCTTACAAAGAAAATATAGAAATTAATGTAGTCCTTAAATTTAACATAAGGGGTTTGAAACTTTTTGTATGGAGCTGGCATATCGACGCCCACCGCCATCTTTATTATTTTTCGAAATCACGGTGCACGATGAAAGTGATATGTATGGATAGAGGACAAATGAGAAGCAAAAAATGTCAAGTAACATTGATACCCTAAAATGTCACTATACCGAGATATTTGAAGAAAAAGATCGACAAATGCAATCATCACTTCAAATACCTCTGTATAGGGTACCATGTTACGCGACATTTTTTGTTCCGCTAGGTGTTATCTCTGCAAATATATGACTTCGATTGTGCGCCGCGATTTAATAAAAATGATGGGGCGGCGGGGTCGATATGCCTGAAAGTTTCAATCCCCTTTAACTACACCAACGAACATTGTGAATGAGCACTGAACAGCAATACGCGCTTACAATTTATCATCACCTCATATCAAAAGCCCATGCATTCCTCATCTGTTTTTGCTCACTTATCAATAAGAACTCAATTTTACTATTAACACTATGTGTTCTATAACAAACCATTTAATTCAATAACAACAATTAACATTGAAAAAATGACGCGCACTTAACAGCATTATAATCTTAGGCGCTCCTTTCAATGTATTCATTACCGTAATTGTCCTATTAGAATTTTCTTGGCGAGACAAAAACTGTGAATAATGGCACAGAAGTATGCTCTGCTGATCTCCAGCTTGGCGCACCTGAGGTCCTACTGTCAACGCCGATGTCCGTATTCGGGCTTACGTCATTTCTGTAATTGCTAATAAGATTGTGCGAGCAGCAATAATGGCAATTTATGGTTCTCTAGAACTGAAAATACGGGCATGTCTACCAGAGTAGGCCTCTGTATTTCTGCGTTTGCGTCACACAAACGCCCGAGTGTGTACAAGTGCTACTCGCTAAACATAAATACCGCAAATGGATGTTTTACCCGACTTTATGGCTCATTAATACATTACCGCTGTTGTCTACTAATTAAGGGGCATCGTCTCAATATACAAAGCCACCTGATTATTATGCGTGATCACCATTTAAATGTTAATTAGATTTATTAACGCACCTGATCAAACTGATCGGCATACTAGTTGACGTGAAATAGCCTATTAATTTAATACTCAATGAGAATGAATAAAGGCTGACTCAATCTAAACACAGCGCCAATTTTACTCTGTACAAACAAAATTAAAGTATGACGAATTTATTTCAGATATCAAATCTAGGTATTGGAAATAGAGAAGAATCATCTTTCTTTTTCTATCAATTAAAATTATAAAATTATAATTAATTTAAATTATTATCAATATTCCATTTTTTTATAATTCTCAACAGAATACATTCATAAGGTTCCATTGTCAACAAGGCATCCATATTTTTGCCATGTCCAGCTGGCCGTGGTCAAACGCCTCTGCGTTAAACTAGAAAGCTGTCTCCACCTTTAAACTAGAAAGCTGTTAGAAGTTAGTAAAAATATTTATACAATGTGTCTGGGTTTTGACTTTTATTCATCATGACGGGCCTTTAATTCATCAAATGACAAAAACCCCTGTGTGTAGTGTTTAGACTCAAGAAGGTCTTTTTTTAAATACTATTTGTTGGAGGTCCTAAAAGTTATGACAACAGATTCATTTGGAAGGTAACAATATCACCTATCAAGTGAAACAGGGATCAATTCCAAATAATTTACTCTCATGGAGAAAAGAATTAAGTTATAAGAAATCTTGCTTAAAGTTTAAAAAAAGTTAAATAGTTTTTAAACTTATTACAAAACGAAACCCGAAAAATGACATATTTTATTTAAAAAAAAAAAATTTTAGTGTAACTTCAACATGGGGATTGTGTCGATATTTAATAAATTGAAGGCCTTAAGTTATCGCTGGTCGAAACCCGGACATACTGTTTAAATATTACCGTTTATAATTTTACCGTTTTCTAAGCGTTAATACGCTTAGAAAACGGTAAAATTATGCAATATTTTTTTAAGTTACCTGCATAGCTGCAGGAAAATGGAGGTGAAAAACTTTTTTCGTTCACCCGTTAGCCCTTACAATAACAGCTTTAGGGTAAGCAGAAAAGATTTGCATCACATATCAATGACAGTTCGAATTTGAAATGTAATTTTACATTCCAATTGGAAATATGTACCTTGAGTTTTATCAGATTTCATTTTAAACGTTAAAACCATAGTAGGCAATCGGTACCTACTTAATTGAAAATCTCACTGTGTGCTTTGCTTACTAGGTTACAAGAATTAAATTAATATCAGTTAATTTAAGCCTTCACGGCCACGTGTGTGTGTACGAGTAGGTAGACAATTATAACATCATTGCAAGCAATTAAAAAAATACTTAGATTATTTTATATACACGTTGTAGCTGGGCGGGCGTATGAACTGTCCATACATGAAGCAGTGGGTTCGGCTGCATATTTTTCCTAAATAGTTTATGTTTTTTGTTTTCCTGTTTTTTATGTTTTTTTGTTTTTAAACCCTATAAGACCGCGGGCGGGTTGATAAAAAATAATTTTCTATTGTCTCTGGAAACATGATACGTGAAGGTTTAACATTTAATAATCTTGCTGTATCTGGATTAAGCATATATGTTTGAAATAAGCATTTAAATTGAATACATTTTTTACTAGAAACAGTCAGTTTAAAATAAGAGCTAACAATCAACCTAAAAATAAGAACCTTATTATTTACCTACTTTTTATTTATCTATCTGTCTTTCTGAGAAATTATAGAACTTACTATGTAATAACCAGAGGTCGGAATTAGGTAGAGTTATTCATGTACTTACACTAATTTCATACAGCGAAAGAATAAAGTGAATATGCCTCAAATCCCGCGATTAATTTTAAAGAGCAATAAAAACCGTGATTTTATAAAATAAAAAGTTATTTACTTTTACACAATTTAAACTACTAGACGCGCGACGTTGCCTACTACTTACATTAATGACATCGGATGTCCGAAGAGAATCAATAATTTGTATTGTAAATTAAGGTAAACTAATAAAAATTGTATGTTAATTTATCTTTGTTTTATTAGTTGATCTGAGGTTTTTATTATTATTTATTGTAATATTTTTGCCCACACGGGATTGTCCATTAGAAATCCCGGGAAGGTCCACATTAATATAAACATTTTAATGGAAGTACATAAATAACTCTACCTAATTCCGACCTTTGGTAAGAACCTACGCAAGGAAATCGCCGCCAACATATTGATCAATTGTTTGGTATCGTTAATCATTACTTTCCGAATCGTGGCTGGCGATCGGCGAATATTAAGCAACCACCGGAAACGCTACCGGGCAATCTAGCGACCGATCTGTCGATTAATTAGTCCGATCGGTTGTACCATTCGGGGTATGTGCGCGGTGCATTTTTCGCTCACTCATCGCGAGACAGCTGGAGATGACAAATGACAGTTGCTTAATAGATGAACGGACGACAGCACATCAAGCCTAGCACTGCGGCATCTTATGCAGTTGTATTATGAGTGATTTTAGGTGTGTTTTTTAAATGAGTTAAATAGGTAGTATGATGTGCTGGCTACGGTACGTAGAACTAATAGCAGCCCGAATTAGAAGAATGACACTTTTGAATGCATCAAAAATCAGCCTTGTACTTTTAAACATATTTTCAGTTTGAATTAAACAAAAGTAAGTAAATGTGATATGGGACTCAAGTTGAACACGCAACCACAAATAATCAGCATCTTATTCTAGATAGGTTCATACGTTACGGCTAAATATAGGTGCCAACATAATCTTATGAAAGTTTTGGAAATGTCTACTGAGTGATATGCAATAAAGAGTATCTATCTATCTATCATGTTAATAGTATTATAAGAAGTAGCAAGATTCGTAACGATCATGAGCACGGTGTTGTAGGGTAATCTGATGTAAAAAATGTCGGTCTGCTTGCTCTCAGTGGTTGCAACTATGAGATATAGCGCTTAAAAGAGGCTCTATCGTTGCGATAAAAACAAACTCCAGAATAGTCAGTTTTTGTACCGACTCGTAAAGTGGCATTTCGTAACGTGAAGCGAGTCGTCCTAACCTTACCTACCCTAAGCGGTAACACATACAATATCATCATTCCATTATAGATACAAAAGAAAGGATAACCAAAATAAGGAAATAAATTACACCTTCCAGTTTGCTAAATGTGATTCATAAATCAACTAAAAGTAATTAAATATGAGGTAATAACAATGGTAAAACCATAGATGCTAAAAGGGTTTCATATTCACAAAACCTCTATGTAATATATACTAATCAACACTGTCTAGGGATATTTTGGATATAATAATACTATGTTTTGTATATCTCTAGACAGTGGTGATGTGTGTATTAGGTATTCAGAAAAATTTGCTACCATTTTGAACGCATGAATGTTGTGTATTAGATTTTTGGTGACACGGAACATAAACGGCGGGAAATTAATATATTTTTTGACATATCACTTTCTAGTAATAGCGGGAAAATTGAAAAAAATAATAATCTTCGTCTTACTTATTCTATTTTTAATAAATTTGTAATGAAAGTTATAAGGAAAAACCGGCCAAGTGCGCGCAGGACTCGCGCACGAAGGATACCATTATCTATGTACAACATTAGACACTATTATTATAACCTTTTTTCAGTTTTAACGAGCAACTACTTCATCTTAGTCACTTAAAATATGTTTTTCTATGGATTTTGTATTAAGTTCAAAATTATCCAATACCCAAGTTCAACGACTGTAAAATCAATCAAATTCTAAATCAATAAAGTTATCTTAACCGCTATAGTTTTGTTTTAAAGTTTATGAAATGCACTAATATTACGATTTTTTCAAATTTTTCAAGCAAGTTTTATATTTCGTAAATGGAGCATTGAATCGTAATATTGTATTAGGTATAAACAAAGTAATTTTAAAAGACCTACTCTACGATACTCCACACGATGGGGTAGACAACGAAAAAAACGGACGGACTAATGAAAAAAAATATTTTTTGTCGGCGTGATGTCCTCCTAGCCGATTTCGACTACGGCGGCCTATCTCAACAGAGATTAGCCAACTGCGCAGGACATATTATAGTGCACAAGTGTGTGCGCAATACACAGACAGGTGCACTGCACTCTCTGTTCCTTCACTCTCATAATTCGGTGAGACGGCAGTCCGGCATGACCGTAGAGAGATCAGGCGCAGGACCAACGGCTTAACGTGCTTTCCAAGGCACGGGGGTGTTAACACCACCAACTTCCTGACATTGGAGCTGTGTCTGAGTGATTTCAAGACAGAAAAACCCAAACACTCTCGGCCCGACCCGGGATTCGAGCCCGGGACCTCGTGGATAGTACCCAGCGTGCTGACCACTAGACCAACGAGGCAGTCAAGTTTGTCGGCGTAGTTGGTATACACTTACTGATTAATTACAGCTTTCTATTAACGATCTCTTTGCATAACCTCGGATAGACGGACAGATATGACGAAACTATATAAGGGTTTCTTGCCAGGACTTACGGAACCCTAAAAAATCTGATACGTTCGTTCGTCGTACTTTTTGCGTTTTTTTTTTTTAAATAGTCTAAATGCTGCTCGTGCTCAAGTATATTTATTAATAATTATAAATATTTGGAGATAAACATTACTTAACACACTTTCATACCTACTTAAGTAGTAATTTTATTTATTTATTTCAGGCTTATTACGGATGTAACACAGGCCTATAGAGTATAAGGAGTTATTGAAATAACGCAAAACCTCTTTGAGGCTGACTCTGCTGCTCAAATACAACAAGTATGGAACCAACATCAGATAAATTAAGTAAATAAAAAATAATAATATGAGTATTATTAAGTAATGCCCAGTAGGTACACAGGCTGTCGAACAGCACAAAACCAAAGAGAATCTTCATTCTCATACTAAACTTAATCAAGAAACCATACGAAATCTTAAAAAAGAATTTTACTCTTTCATACAACATGATTTTGATTAACCAAGTCATGTTGTTATGTATGTGTTAAAACCGGGTAAGTTCGATTCGCGCTATGAGGGTTTAGTAACTTGTGCAATTTGAACAAAAGTTATTTTCTATGATGTAACCAGCTTTCGGATTTATTCTTTTACTTGTCCTGTAAAAGTTTTCTTTAGATTCTAAGTCCAAATTCCATGATTCTAAGTCTATGGAAATGATCCTTAACGTTCAGATTCTTCTGCGAAATGTCAGAAAGTAAGGTTAAAATGGAATTGTTCCCCAAACGTCGCTTCCCGAAACATCGCGCGAGCTCGTTTCAAACACACAAGTGTTCCCATTTCATCGCTCCGTGATTTTTCTTGAGTTCCCACTACGTCGCTCCTATATAAAAAAAAATGCAAAAATGTGAATTAAGAATTATTGGTAACAATTTACCAGGCATCCATACATCCGAAGGAGGTTTGCCGCAGAAGATTATGAATAAAATATAATTTAACATTTACACATATTTCAAGCTTTTACGATTAGTAAATTATTGGGTTTTTACAGGGAGTTTAGTTCATCGTGTGCTAATTTTAACATGGTGACATTCCATTTATCAGAATTATCAATGGTTGGCTGGTAGAGAATGCCTTAAGGCATTTGTACTTCTTTGTTTGTGCAATAAAGAATAAATAAACATTCCGTACCCAAAGGGTAAAAACGGAACCCTATTACTAAGACTTCGCTGTCTGTCTGTCTGTCACCAGGCTATATCTCAAGAACCGTGGTAGCTAGACACTTAAAATTTTCACAGAATATGTATTTCTGTTGCTGCTATAACATCAAATACTAAAACCGGAATAAAATTAATATTAGAGGAGGGCTCCAATACAACAAAGTATTTTTTTCCGTTTTTTGCTGGACATTAAAAATGGCAACAGGTAGAACTTGAAACACTTACAGAATATTAAAATATATATTTACTTTAATTATTATGACTTAAATTAAAATAAATGAAAATGGTAGCGTGTTGTCGGGGTGCGGCAGGTCGGTTAGTCCGGTGCGGTCCCCGGTAGTGGACTGTAATTGGGTGTGTGGTGTGCTGGCCGGTCTGAAGCTGCCTAACTGGATGTACTGGGCACTAACTATAGGGTCCTGATTGAAACACTATTGCACTATGCACTTGCAGACTTTATTCACTCACTATTGCACTTACAAAGCTGTTATTTACTACTATGGCACTTATCGTCACTACTATTGCACTGGTATTCACTGTTCACTGTTCACTTTCTTCTCTTCAGAAGTATTCTGAGAGCTTTTCAGAACTAAAACTTCAGAACTAAAACTTCAGAATTAAAACTTGCCATCCGGAAAAACCTTTTCCATATTTATATGGTTCCGGGATTCTTTCTCCCTCCCTCGGATCATGCTATCTCCCTCTAATGCGTAGAAATCAGTTTTTCGTTAGTTTTCCTGGGTGGCAGTTAATATTCTTACAGAAACTTATTTTTCTAAGTTGAGTCATTATTTTAGCTATCTAATAGTTCTAAAATCATTACAATATTCTAATTAGTTTAGAAGTTATAGCTAAAAAACTGAAACGGCTTTCTTTACGGTATTGCCGCTTGCAAGGGACCTTTCGTGCGGGAAAGGGACAAAACATATCTGCCTTTCACGTTCTAGAATTTTCTTTCTGGGATTTCCAGCACTTTCATCCCCTCCCTATCCGTATCTCGAATTTTCCACCATTTTCAAGAAGATGTGTGAAGGAAATAGCTATATATGTGTAAATGGACTAGAAGATATGTTTTCTCCCGATATTTTCCTAACTTTCTGACTTGGAAAACTTGTTCTATTACAAAGCATTAAAAACATTTTAAACCTAAACATTTCACATTATTAAATACATGCCTTCCTAACTAAGTTAACAAAATCATAATTTTCTTTTTATAAAGCTACTTAAAACTAAGTTTTCTCGTCGCTAACAATAAAAAATATATATTGCCGGGTGGCTCCCATACAACAAACGTGATTTTTTAAAGAAAGGTTATAATATAGTATCTAATGTTATGGATAATGGTGGAAGGGTTCCCTTCGTGCGCGAGTTCGACTCGCACTTGGCCGGCTTTTGATGAAATGGTCACGTCCTTACTCTAAAACAACAAAACGGTTGCCTAACATGCAAAAGTTAGACTTAGTTTACATAGAAATTCCTTTTGGCCAATATAAAATGAAACAGTTGCATTTGCGCATGGCATGCCGCACTGGACCTAGTTTTTCGGGTTCCGTACCCAAAGGGTAAAAACGGGACCCTATTACTAAGACTCCACTGTGTGTCTATCTGTCTGTCACTAGGCTGTATCTAATGCACCGTGATGAGCTACACGGTTGGAATTTTCACAGATGATGTATTTCTGTTGCCTTTTACTAAAGAAAAATTAAAATAAATATTTAAGTGGGACAACAAACATGCAACAGGTAGACTCTTGAAATATTTACAAAATATTTAGTTGTACATTGACTTTTAAAATAAATGGCTCCCATAAAACTAACCTATTTTTAAGCCTACGGAACCACTCGTCCGCGAGTCCGACTCGTAGGTACTTGGCCGGCTTTTTAACTTTGTTACTTTCCTACTTCATCACTTTAGGAAAATACAAGGGAAGGAAGGTAGTTATAAAACTGTCGGGGTGATTAAAAATCGCTCATACAACATAAGAACAATATAATTTAAATAAAATAACTTTTGGATACATAATTATGGCGCCCACCGTGGGGCAAACAGCGCGTCGAGGTTTATTTAGAAGAAATATACCGCCACGGTGACAGATACACAATAAGGTTTTTAAGACACAAATTAAAGGACTACTATTTGTATAGAGGTTGTTTTTTATTCCAAGATGTAACTAACCACCATAAAACTTTATTTTTTTATTTATAAATTATAATTTTATATGCCTCCACTTTTAAGAAAAATATATGATTTGTAATTCGTGGGTCTAGAAGCATATTGCATAAATCCATATCCATACTAATATTATGAATGCGAAAGTGTGTCTGTCTGTCTGTTACCTCTTGACGCTTAAACCACTAAACGGATTGAGATGAAATTTGGTATAGAGACAGTTCGAGACCCTGGAAAGGACATAGGCTACATTTTGTCGCCATATAAAAAACATTAAGGGGGTGAAGTAAAGGATGAACATTTATATGGAAAATCCAATTCTTGCGGGCGAAGTCACGGGGAACCACTAGTTAAAAAATAAAATCTAAATTGACAAGCTAACCAAACGGAAAAAAGTTACCTATCACAATCTATGTGTTATATGTGTAAGATAACATACACGAAGTCGTGCAAGCCCAAGAAATAAACTTGCACGACCACTGTCAATGTCGATTTTGTTGACAAATAACGTTTTTTTTTTCATGTGTTTTTAAAGCCGAAGGTGCGGTTTATGTCAAGTTAAACAGTAAAATTAATTATAACTTTTCTCTAAATCGGAGGCCTTAAAAAATATTATGTTTACAGAAAGGCTAGTTTTTGGGGACAAATCCTTTGGGCAATATACGAGTATTATGAAATTAAATTAAATTTATTTGCATAAAACACGGTACATAATAGAATTATTAGGGAATCGACAATCAAAGCTCAGCGTGTTTCACCGATGCATCGGTAGGCAAATATTTGTCATTGTCGTCGTGTCTTTATTAATTACAATTGAGTACGAAAAAGTAATTGAAATTGCAATTTAAATAAAATACGTTAGATAAATGCAGTAAAATTGTTAATTAAAAAATATCAAAAGGTACAAAGTATAAAATATGTCACTATTTGAGGGTCAATTTCATCAATAAAATTACAAAATGTCAAAAGGTATGACACCAGTGCCCGAAGAAAAGCGATTATTGTTTCTCTTAAAAAAAGAAAAGTATATTTGTTTCTTCTGGAGTTGTTATGACTACTCGTATATCAACATTCTGTTTTTTACCGCTATTATTAAATTCTGGCAGAATTTCGGTTTTTCATACTCTATACTTAATAAATATTTACTATTCTTTATAAGCACGGAGAGGATGCACCAAATATGATAATTAATTAACTATGTTTCTGAATTTATGACTTAATTCGACGTTTAGAATTAATAACTTCCAACGACACAGCGGCCGGCGCGGCTGTGGAAATCTCTCTCTATCTATGTGAATAATATTTATAAACATAGATTTAACAAACTGGGCGTTTCAGTAAGGACTCTTCATTATATCATTTTATTGTGATGCAAAATATTTCATTAAATCATTAATCCTAGTTTTAGTTAGGTACTTAACTAAATCATAACATAAAATACATAGCATGTTTTAAAGAGAGACGGTCATTTACAATATTTTTTCTGAAATAATGTTGTTTTAGTTGAAAATTTATTTTAGACTTTTTATATTGTAGCCCCTTTAATTAGAAATTTTAGCCTCCACTAGGTATGTAACTTATCTGTTATTAATTGCACACTAGCCGTCTCCTATATACACAAGTGTTATGGCAGTGGCTAATTCATTATTAGTAAGGGGGTAAGTATTAGTTACATTGATAACTTTAAATATTATTTTATGTATATGTATAAATGTATTATAGTATGTATAAGATAATAGAATATTTAGTAACAACTGCGTTACAGCAGCTTTCAATGCTGACTCTAATTAATTTGTGTATGCTTTTTTCTATGAAACGAATTAAACAAGTACAACTTGTCTAAATATCAAAGAGTAATTTGTAATTTATGTATTCAATATTTTATATAAATATAAAACAATACCAATCTAATTATAAAGTATCTATGGCCGTGTGGTGGAAAATTTGGCTAAATGAATAATAACATAAAACAGCTTACTGTTTATATTAAGACAAAGCTAAAAACTTTTTTAAAGTAATATGAAACCTTATAATGTAAAGATTTCAAAGTCATATCAAAGCAGAAAGAAAATATTCAGTAATTGAAGCTCTCATTTATACGATCCTTTAATTTGTGTAGCTAAGTTTTATTATTTTTGAAGACAAACATAAATGATGAATCTAATTGGATAGCTTAAAAATCTTGTTGGTTAACAAAATTGTTAAATCATTAGTTAGAAAAAGTTTAAATTCTAAAATAAAATAATATCCAAAGGAAATAAATGGAAATGAGTATTCATTTCCACTCATTTTCCTTCATGAAAACTATGATCTTATAAAAAAGGTAGACTTACCATTGGGCGATATATTGAGAGGCTGTGTGATGGATGCTGGCGCAGGCGGCGCCGGCTCCATCTTCCAGGATGCGCAGCAGGACGCAGGGGAGAACTCGGGCGTGGGGCCGCTGCCCGCCGATATCAACATGGTCGCGCCACCGTCACACCACCACCTGCTTCCAACCAGAGCATGCGGCACCAAGTTCACAACAGTCCAAACTCCAACCCTACTATCGGGCTTATCAGCTATCAGTGAGCCTCCGACGGACGGCAGTCGATCGCACGCGCTCGCTCGAAGCTCAGCCAGAACACTGAAGAGCGCGCTTGGTGTGCCGGCGCGCCCACTCGCGCGCCTACTCCCATTCGCACGCCTCGGAAAAAATCTCCGCCACCAAACAATAACAAAAAACTACCTCCACCGAATAGAGCCACCGTTCACCTCTCTCTCTAACGTTCTTAATTCGATTTCTGAACGCGTCAAAATTACGGCATCGCTCGATTCGATTGAAGCCTTCCGTCCCATTCTTAGATTTTAAAACTCTACTGCGGATCGAATACCGTTTCAGTTCTCCGTGTCACAAAGGCTATATTGCGGCGGCGCGAGTGATGTAGTTACGACGTTTTCGCTGCAAGAGCGAATGAAGCTACTCCTACTCGCACTCGTTCGCTTCGGCCTAAGCTTGAACTGCACGAAAGGGACAGGTGCTCTACCGGTCGGTAGAATTACGGTAGTGAGCACAGGTGATCTTTTACCATTTCTTCACATTGGAGGTGTTAATGTATAGTTCTCTCTTTCTAACTTGCGCGAGTTTGTGTGTATGCTAGAGACGACGAAAAAATATAGACTGCCGTTCTAATTAAACATGGTTGTAGTTGCCCATGCTTAGCATCCGCTTTATTAGTTACTGGTATCGGACGCGTTCCATTCTAATTAACTCGAAGACTAGAATCATTACTACAAACTTTATTGCTCGCTCCGAAGAATTAATTTTCAGGGTTCTTCATTTCTTTTTAATAACTTACGTGGGAAATAGCCGATGGTCTTCGATGTATGTGACATTGAATATGATAAAAAGAGGTATTTTTATTACAATCGTCGTGTGAATAAGGTAACACTTTATGCCTTACACTGCTTATTGATTTTCTCATATTTAATTCCTGAAACCAAATAATGCATGTGAAACACAGTCATATGTTTGTAATTATAAAATTACAATCCAGTAAGTATAAGTATTATAACAGATCCTTTTCCAAAGAAATTAAATCTGAATTAGCATAAATTGCCATCGGGACTGAGGTCGGCAAATTGCAGCGCAGACAAACGAATCTTTTGATCAGGTCTAAATAGGTAGACTCAATATCACTGCAAGGTTTTGTAATTACAGGGAGGAGGGAATTGCTAGGAGGCCAGCCGGCACGCAACTGTCGCTAAACGACTTTGCTATCTTTTAACCCTTTTGATCGCAAACAGCTCTATTTACTCCTTCATTTTTTTCAATCTAGATTGACGTTGTGGTTTTTTGCCTTCACAATAGGAATATAATATTATGTATTGTACCTTATTTTCTGTGTCATTGTATTGCAACGTTAATAAAAGGATGTTTTCTTTTCTTTAACAGACTTTACTTCCGATGTAACTGCCGCTTTCCTGGTAATTCTTAAAAAAATATTCTTAAAAATATTGTAGGTAGTTATATATGTTTAACACTGGCACTTGATTCATGTTTTTTTTAATATTTTATAAGCAGATAATTCTATCAGATCTTTAAAAGTCTATTTTAAATTGTTGGGCCTAAAAAAATTTCACGTAAATTTATTTTATATTCCTTTTAGCACAAAAAATGCCACAATAACAAATATTGGCCCATCGTCATTGCCATAACATCCTTAAATGTGGTTAAGAAAATAAGTATTTAGTTAACTTATGGAAATAAACAATTTTTAAAAGTTTATACAGGTTGTCCAAGGAAACCTGTACCAGCGAAGGTTTATGGTCGGGGGACACTTGAACCTATCAATTGAACCCCAATGTTTAATCGCTGAACATATCAGCAAACAAAATTTCCTTACAAAATGTACAGAAAATGTTCCAAATTGTACATAATACACTAGATTTTACCTCAATATTAGATATGTACAGTCAAAATAAATCAACCGATTTTTATTAGCACTTTGATTATTTTTTTCATACATTTTTTTATTGCAAATATCTCGAACTATATAAAATCGCGGAACATACATGGGTGCCAATGGATAAGTTCAAGTGTCCCCCGACCACAGACATTCGCTGGTACAGGTTTCCTGGGACATCCTGTATACTTACGAGATATTAAGCTAAATAACATAATTATGTATTTATAAGTTCTTAATACACTATAAAAGGTAACTAGACAAGGAAGAAAAAGAATAATTGGAAACCCATCAAAGGCCAAACAAACAATCGATACATTTTAAATCGATACAGCTATCACAATCACACTTGGATATAAAACTGTGGGCTAATCTTTGTCGGCGTTACCTGCGGCGTTACCACTCTGTTGCTTTCTAGTGATCAATGCCACGATGAGAAAAACTACTGACGCTTATTTTTTTGTTGGTATACAGAATAATACGGGAAAATTATGCATTCTCTAGCACATCAACTCTCATGTTCTTAAAACAAAATGGTCGTTCGTGATAAAATTGTAATACATACAAAAGAAAACAATATTCAGTGGTGGACTGTGCCGCTATTCTACGAACATATCAATCCATTCCATTTTGACGGGATATAACTTTTTGTAAACGCATAGGTGTAGCTAAATCGCTAACATTATGATAATACGGGAATTCATGCATGCGTAGGATCACCTTAGTAAATTTTTTATCCCGACATTTCGACCGCATTATGAACCGTGTTAAAGGCCAGACCTAATAATGTTATTGATAAACAACGCAGCAAGAAAGTTTAAAAATACTTATTGCATTATTATTATTATGTATTTATGAAGTTTAAAATTTTATGGACGCTGGAATTTAAATATACTTAATAAGAAGACTCTATCTTCTTCATTTGAAGTTTTGAATCTCTTCACGCCAGCTAGGCTCGAGCTTGGCCAGTTTTTTATATTATTTTTATACGGCCAAGGCGTTGTGTCGTACAGCCTCCGAAGACAGGGGCTAAGACACGCAGGATTTAGTGTCGAGATACCGCGTGGGTGTCACCTAATGAATATATTTATTTATGTGCGGCGTCGACGCCCGCCGCTTTTATCTCGCGCCGACTGTACCATGTCCTATCGGTGCGCTATATACTCGCTGAATAAGAAATTAATTGGGTATAATGTTCGGCCTTGTTGGCATTAGATGACATGCTCAGTATTTTGACCCCTAAAATAAATATATGCGTATAAATGTACTTATATAGTGACAACACAGATTTACTACACAATTCATATGCCAACGGTTGAGCTCACTTGCAAGAAATGTTATTGATATTAATATATCGTTGTTTTTAGGGTTGCAGTTGTAAGGTTTTCCGACTCTATAATGCTAAAGGCATCTGATATACTTTGGTTGGTCTTACAGTGGGTCTTACTCATCGGGAGCACAGGGTTAAAGTTTTCTTCAAACAATCTATCGAACGAAAGTAAAACTTGGTAAAACTTTTACATAAATGAATTTATGGATTGGATACCCATTTGTCATGCTTGCACGCAACTATTTGTATTAGTTAGAGCAGGGACGCGTTTATTACAATAATTACAGGACGGTAATGCCAGCGAGCGAAATTATAGCTTATCTACGCGTCACACTCGTGAACGGTGCCCCGGGCACCGCTCCGTCGCCATGACAGGTTTGCAATACAAATAAATATTTAGTATTGCAATGGAATGATAATGCTTAAGTGCCCAACGTGGCCTACGATGGTTAAAAAAAGATTTAACTTTTTAAACGATATAATAGTTTTTTTACCTACTATGATGATGATGATGATGATGTCCTCCTAGCCGATTTCGACTACGGCGGCCTATCTCAACAGAGATTAGCCAACTGCGCAGGACATATTATAGTGCACAAGTGTGTGCGCAATACACAGGTGCACTCTCTGTTCCTTCACTCTCATAATTCGGTGAGACGGCAATCCGACATGACCGTAGAGAGATCAGGCGCAGGACCAACGGCTTAACGTGCTTTCCGAGGCACGGGGGTGTTAAAACCACCAACTTCCTGACTCCGGAGCTTTGTATGAGTAATTTCAAGGCAGAAAAACCCAAACACTCTCGGCCCGACCCGGGATTCGAACCCGGGACCTCGTGAATAGTACCCAGCGTGCTGACCACTATACTTAAATCTACGTCACACTTAAACACAAGCAATATAATATAAGACGACGATGAAGAAGAATTTAAATTAACGTCAATATTATATTTTTTGTCTCAGATGTAGGTATCATTAACATGGCATATTCAGCGATCATTAACACCCACTTCATAGGCCCCTTTCGCAGACAATACGACAAAAGAGTGAGGTGTCACCCATCATCACAATGGGCAAGACTCGCCCACTGATGGCTATGCAATCACCATGCGACACATCTCTTACCACCACCGGGCGACCGGCTTTACCTGAGCTTACCTCACAATGCTGATGCCCTGTAATAGGGTTCAGTTTCGAAAGTTTGCAGTGTTTTTTTCGGTGGACAACCAACAGCCACGCGTCATTCGTCGTGGTCACTGTGACAATGGCTGGCAGCTTCACAGCCAGCGCCCATTTCCATGATAATGTGCTCAAAATATTTGTGCTGAGACCACCCAAGCCGCGACACACGATCTGACAGCTACCTGATAAACAAAGACGCAATCTATTCAGATCGGCTCATTTCTACCCGATTGATTTACGGGACCTTATTTTGTTTAAAGTATTTTTTGTGACATACCTATTATTATAGAATATAAAATAATACTGTTTTGATTCAGTCTTATTAGTTAAAATTTAAATAGAAGACACCAAATATGTAAAAGCTAGTTTAAAATTAGCTTAACTGGTCCCATGCCCCAGCAGTTACAGCACGCACAGATTTTCAATTTATTACAGGAAACCCAAGTCGATAAATGCAGCAAACCTATTGTCTCAAGTTTGACAGCAAATGGGTTAAATGAAATAACTCCACTTTGAGTATTTTTTAATTTATCATAAATTCAAACACTAGCGACATCTGTTTTATGTTACTTGAGGTTTAAAGAGTTCCTTAAATATTTTTTTGGGTTTTTTCTACGCATGATAAAAACCGTTTTACTGAGCAGGAAACGAATAACGGATCAACATCAAAACACTCTACTTAACTTTGTTTACAACAAAAAAATACATGGATAAATAATCACAACACCTTCGATGTCTACATTTTTCCACATAAAAACTTTTATGGTGCCTATTTATTTAAAATTTAAATGCTACAAATTGGGTAGAAATAAAAATAACAATTCGACTAGACTTTTAAATGTCTCGTTTAAAAAAAGTTAGGGATTTCCTCTCTCTAATAATAACTCAACAACAAATAAAATATTTCATTTAATTATTTCCTTGTATCTCGACGAGAGTTTACAATTTTGTATTCAACTTCAACTTTTGACATTTTGCAGAGGTAAACTACCATATTATAATATAAAGTGGAATGGTTTAAATGCGGATTTATTTATTCGATTGGATTTTCCTTATGACTTTTTAGGTCAGCTTTGGGTTTTCCTTGCTATAAAACAACTTTTTGCCATTTAATTTTGTGGTAGTTTGACAACATTTAAATGTAGATTGAAATCTGATGCATACAGGAAAATCAACATTTTGATAGTAAATAATTATTTGTGTTTCCTATCAACAATTGTTTGTCCGGTTTAAATGCTGTCAATATCTTATTTCTTAAGGACACCACTACTTTTTAGCTCCATTTGGTATCGTAGAATTTTTATTTATTCTGTGATATTAGAAATAATTTTTTTAGTAGTACTTGTAGGTACTAATTTTTATTCTGTGGTAGTACCAACATATTGTATATGATAAACCCGCTTTCATAACTTTAACAATGCTAAGTCCCAAATGATAAATTATTTTTTTAAGGACTCTCTATCATTTTCGAAAGCCCATTAGCCCGATCATTAATGAGCGAGTCAACATAGTTTGATAATGCTATCACCGCTATCGCACGGTCGCCAATGGGCGCGCTTGCGCGGGGGGCGGCGCCCGGCAGGCCACTCCCCCGCGCCCGGCCGCCAAGCGTTTCAGCACTTGAAATGCAAAAAATACATCGCTATGTTGGTTAGAGATGGTCAACAGAGTTGAGATTTATAAAAGTTAATGAATTTTGGGAACACTATCATTTTCCAATTAAAATACCTATGTTTTTTTATATCTTCGTAGATGTAAGTTATTGTTGCAAAATTATTTGCAGCCGTGACACAATATTTAAATTGGATTCTGACATACCTACATATATGTACATGCATGTAAATTTATCACTCAATTTGGGAGTTGTAATATTAACCTGACGGTGATCTGGATATAGATAATTTTCTGGATATCTACTCATCCCAGCTGGAGCAGCGTAACCGAGCTATCGTCTTTGGAGACTTCAATATTGATCTGCTGAAGAAAGAGCCATATGTCATGAAATATATAACTGATACAACATTTTAAATAGAGTGTAACCCAATGTACTGCACGCGAGAAACAAGCACCACAAAAACTATAGTTGACCATATCAGTACAAACATAAGTAACCATTCCTTCAATCTGTCGATCATAGAATCTTCTCTATCAGACCATAAGCATCTATACTAAGACAAATTGCATAAACGTTTTGAAGCAGAGCGGGACAAAGTTAAAAATATTATTAAGACTCACAAAAAAAGTTATTATCATAGCTTATTTCAAGAAAAATATCACCATCCCAAGAAAATGTGGGAAGTCATTAATAGCCACGCAGTAAACAAAACCAAAAATATATATCACCCAAATATGATATCTGAGGGTAGACTAATAACTGATGGTACAGAGATTTGCACCTTGTTTAACTCTTTTTTCTCCTCGATCGGTGCAGACCTTGCGAGCGCAATACCTCCTGAATATCATACTGGTATCAAAAATATCACAACATATGGACACGATTACACACACGACATAACACTAAGCGAAATCAAACCTTGTAATATAGATGAAATAAGTAATATAATAGATGATCTAGATACCAACACAAGTACGGAATTAGATAGAATTTCCACCAAAGCTATTAAGTGTGTAAAAAACCTTATTGTCGAAAAGTTAGCTATTTTCATAAATACTCGTCTCAGGGTAAGTATTTTTCCGGACTCTCTCAAAACAGCCAAGGTCACTCCAATACATAAATCTGGCCCCAAAACAGACCCAAACAATTATAGGCCGATATCCATATTTCCCGTCATATCTAAAATCTTTGAAAAACTCTTATACAACCGCCTAAATGACTATTTCAAGGAAAAGGACTTTCTTCTTGACGAGCAATACGGATTTTACCCAAAATCTAGCACATTATCAGCTGCGATAGACTTAGTTACTAAAATAAAAACATACATTGATGAAAGGAACATTGCGCTGGGTATATTTATTGACCTGAAAAAGGCATTTAATACTGTTAGCCACCAAAAACTGCTTATAAAGCTAAGCGATGCTGGCATCAAAGGCAAAGCATGGAATATACTTGAATCATATCTTAAAAACCGACGCCAGGTTGTCAAAATCAATAGTTACGTGAGCAGTTCTCAAAGTACATCATTCGGAATACCACAAGGATCCATACTTCGGCCATTGTTGTTCTCAGTCTATGTAAATAACATCAATGCAATAGGACCAACCGGTTATCTCACACTTTACGCTGATGATACCTGCTTATTCTACTTCAGTCAGTCGATCCATGACATCGTTACTAAAGCTCAGAATGACTTAAATTTAGTAAGTGAATGGTTTTTACGAAATTTGTTAACAGTTAACACACAAAAACCGACTTACCTGATTTTAGCTCAGCTTTATAAACAACGAACCCATCAAATTATCCCATCAGAAAAAATATTTAGGACTAGTAATTGATGGCAAGCTTACGTGGAGACCACACATTGACCATATTAAATCAAAGATGACTCCTCTGCTAAGAACACTCCGGAAAATCACACACTGCATACCGAAACAGATTAAATATACAATCTATGATAGTCTGGTAAAATCACATTTGGACAATCTCATCGAAATTTGGAGATCTACAGCATCAACCAACCTGGACCCACTACAGCGAAATCAAAACAAAATTATCAAGGTATTATTTCATTATCCTTTCCGCACACCAATTAAAGAACTTTTTTTACAAACAGGATTTTTCAGATTATCACAGCAATACAAATATAACACATGCATCTTCATAAAAAAGGCATTAACAAACACTATTAAAACTAACATAGAACTAAATATCAAGAGTAGTATATATAACCTTAGAAATAGATATAAACTCCAGACAATAACGCCGAGTACTAACTATGGCAAAAATTCAATACTGTTTGAGGGAGCAAAGCTATTTAACGGTTTGCCAAATGACCTAAAAGAATGTGAAAGTTTAAATACTTTAAAAAATAAGCTACGGTTACATATAACAGCAAGTACCGATGCGTAAAATGTAGTACATAATATTTAATTTATATCTCATTTTTTCAAAATTTCTTATGGGAATAAATTTCTTTAAACCTAAATTACTTTTCATTAGGTAACGAGATTGTCGTTAATTTGTCTACATTTAAAACATAATTTAGACATGCAATCTCCGACTCGTTATTGCGATATATTTTTGTTTATTATGCTTTTTACTGTATAAGCAGGTCGCCTAGGAATAAAAATAATTTGTCACTAATGCAAATACCTATTTAATTTATGTCACAAGGCTGCAACTCTTTCGTGCATCATACAAAACTACATTTATTTAAATAAACATTTGTCGAGGTAAAGGCAAGTGGAAAAAACTGTACCTACTTTATTATAATTTTAAAGTTCCAAATGTTTCTAAAAAACTTTTTCCTAAAGAACGAAAACTGTGAGTCAGTCTGTTGTAGCATAGAGAGTGTAATAGATACAACATTTTGTATGCTTATGTTAACATTTTAAGTACTAAATGTTATAAAAACACAATACAATACTTACTTTTAGTGCAATTCAAATTATGATATAAGTTAAGCCTCACAAATAAAATTGGATATTCTACGAACAAAAGTACTCGACCAATTGAAATTGGATCAAGGTAACTAAAAAACATGTTATGAACGTACAAACACAAACATTGAAAAATGCATGTTAAATTTTAAATAATATTTTTGTACAAGACTGTACGGGTACCCTGAGAACTATAAGATTTTTTAGAATGTACTCTACACGAAGATAGTCCGAAGGAAATTGCTTTGAGTACGTCTCTCTCTGTTTTTTTTGTTAGTAAATATTATTTATGGTGTTCATTTGTTCAATAATGAGTATACATCTATCTATCTAAAAGAACTACTCCGCCCGCCTACGGCATATGTCACTCCTTGCTGCAACGGAAGCCACTCCTGCCTAGACCTGTCTTGGACCTCAGACAGGAGGTTAGAACCTTTTATCTACCCTAATATTATAAAGAGGAAAGATTTGATTGTTTGTTTGTAGTGAATGTACGTCCGAAACTACTAGACCGATTCAAATGAAATTTGGTACAGAGATAGTTTGAGACCCTAGAAAGGACATAGGTTTTTGTCGCGATATAACATCATCAGAGGGTGAAATGAGAGATGGAAGTTTGTATTGAAAATCCGACTTTTGGTGTGGGCGAAGTCGCGGGGAACTGCTAGTTTACTGACACATTTACAGAGAGTAAAAAATAATGAACAATTATTGGGTCAGGTATATCAAACGTAAAATATTATTGGTGGAACCCAAGGGCTGATCTCAAAAATAGGAGTTTTGCCAGGTGACCATATTGCTTTCCCCCCAAACCTCACTCAGAATCCGCCACAGGAATAACATTTCTTTGTAAAGACTATTGATTTTCCACAAAACAGCAATGTTTTCCCCCCAAAAAATTATACAATTATTTGTATTAAACCAAACTTTTTATTTCCCCAAAGTTTAAAAAAACTTAATTTCGGAAGTTTTTTTCCAATCTGGCATCACAGAAAGACATACGATTCAAAGTAAGTTTTGAAATCCACCACTGAATACCACTTAATAATCAAATAATTGAATGGAAGTGTCTATCCATAAGATCGATGAAATTATTTCAATGTACCGATTAAGGTTGAACAAAACAAGCATTGGGCTCTATTTATATTATTGTTTCATCATTTTTTTCAAAGCATCCTTCTTATTTTTTCTAAACCAATAATATTACCAAGCTAGGATACAGTAGGCAGGCAAAGTTTTCAAAATGAAATGATTCGTGACACGAAGTAAGTAAAGTGGTTTGCTCTCGTTCGAGAAAGTATAATATATAACTGAGACGACTCCTGAAGGGCTTTAGACTGACAAAAGAAAATTAGCTACTAGAAGAGACACTATTATTGTTTACTCTTTCACTTGTAAGTAGCAGTAATTAAGATGGTTTTTAGCGTTGCACAGCATGGTCTGTCTTCAACCAAATATAAATTCCATTAACTGTCTTAGACAACCCTTAACAATGTGACAACCCTTATTGTTATATTGTTACTGTTGTAACTGTAACAACACATAGTGGTGCAGAAGGTTTAGTGGGCGACGATGAGTTAAAGCTCATCAGTCTATACATTTTTGTTGCAAATTCAACTAGTACAACTGAGTAAGGGCTCATTCACACGGGATCCATCATTGTCGATTCGTATAGGATACGTATTCGTACATGACGGATGGATGTTCACATTGAATGCGGAATCGTATTTTTTTACGATTCGTCAAATCAAAATATCCTAATTGAATTTGATCAAAAATCCGTATATTTTGACGATTCGTGATTACCTATTAAAAACACGATACTAGATTTAAGACGTATCGTCATTTTTCACGATTCGTGATCCGTGTGAACATGGGCATTCAAAAAGCATTGCCGCCGTCAAAAAATAAAGAACGAATAGTGATAAAAGACGAATCGTCAAAAATCACGAATCGTCCTCGTGTGAACGAGCTCTAAGATGCCACAGTGTTTACTATGACATACTTACTGTAGCCCGTACATCTGTTCACTTGAACAATATCTCTAAAAGCTGACTGTTGGACGTAATTTAACCCCCACATAGGTACTTACTACCTAACCTCAAAGACTGTAAAAGAATGCAACTCAAAACCTGCAAAAACGAACCTAAAAACGTTCAAAATCGTGCCGCCCGCCCCTGACATATGGCGCGGCGTCCCGACGGAAGGGGCGCGAGGCGCTCCTGCCTAGACTGCCTGCCCCGTATATTAACTCGCCTAATTGTTTCCCATTTACATATATTAACGGAAAAAACGCCAACTGCCGCGCGGCCGCTATGTAAATACGAGTTTATGTAAACCGACCCTATTAGCGTGCTTTAGCGCCACCGCAAGAGAACATTTAGTTAAAACGGAATAAGTTTTGGGTCATTATAAGTATTTAGTTCCAAGCTCTTATCCTTCCCATTTAGGTTTGCATACAAAATGTTAAAAGAAAGATTTTTCAGAGACAAACCTTACACCTTGCTCGACGATGAGTAATTTTTATCGATTATTATATTTTACTCATACCTAAAGTGTCGTGTAAAACAATGGGTACGTATTATAAAACTGAAAGTTCATAATACTTACAAATGAAATACCTACGCTTGAATCGTCGAAAATCAAAATACCGAACGAATGAAATACCTATACCCGATATACCGAAGCTCAATATGCCGAATTTCAAGATCCCGAAAGTTCGAAATCCCGAAAGTTCGAAATCCCGAAAGTTTGAAATCCCGAAGGTTCAAATCCCGAAAGTTTGAAATCCCCAAGGTTCATATCCCGAAAGTTTGAAATACCGAAGGTTCATATCCCGAATGTTTAAAATCCCGAAGATTAATACACCTACAGTTAGTATACCGAAGTTCAAAATCCAAAAGCAAAAGTTCAAAAGGAAGCAGGCATGCAGCATGCAGCATGCAAGCAATTAAACAGGCATGCATGTAGCAGCATGCATAGGTTTTGCTCTTCTCCGGCTTTTGAATTACACTCTAGTATCGGGCAGACTAGTACCACGGCGAGTCGGGATCAATCAAAATTTGTTTTTCCTAATGAACCTCAATCTCAATATACAATTTGTTTGGCGTTTCGTTCATAGGTCTTGTAAAATTCGGTATTTTTAATCATCGGGTTTTCAATTTTTCGGTATATTAAACTTTCGGTCATATAAACAGTCGGTATATTGACTTTCGGTCATATAAACATTCGGTATATTGACTTTCGGTCATATAAACAGTCGGTATATTGACTTTCGGTCATATAAACATTCGGTATATTGACTTTCGGTCAAATGAACATTCGGTATATTGACTTTCGGTCATATAAACATTCGGTATTTTAAAATTCGGCATTTTAGTATTCGGCATTCCAATTATAGGTCTTATAAGATTCGGTATTTTGAATTTTCGGGATTTAAAACTTTCGGTATTTAGAACTTTTGATCATATAAACATTCGGCATTCTAAAATTCGGCCTTCCGTTCGTAGGGCTTATGAAATTCGGTATTTTAAAATTTGGTATTGTAATACGTACCCAAAACAATATAACTACTTACACAGCTAATTGTAGATTTCTTTTTGGAAACAGTAAAAGTAAAATTAGCCTATGAAGATCTCACTGCTGGGCAAAAGCATCACTATAAGGAGATACGAGGCATACTCCACCACGCAAGCTCAGTGCGGATTGGTGGAGGGGTGTCTGTTAGGGGTACGTATTACAATACCGAATTTTAAAATACCGAATTTCATAAGCCCTACGAACGGAAGGCCGAATTTTAGAATACCGAATGTTCATATGATCGAAAGTTCTAAATACCGAAAGTTTGAAATACCGAAAATTCAAAATACCGAATCTTATAAGACCTATAATTGGAATGCCGAATACTAAAATGCCGAATTTTAAAATACCGACTGTTTATATGACCGAAAGTCAATATACCGAATGTTTATATGACCGAAAGTCAATATACCGACTGTTTATATGACCGAAAGTCAATATATCGACTGTTTATATGACCGAAAGTTTAATATACCGAAAAATTGAAAACCCGATGATTAAAAATACCGAATTTTACAAGACCTATAAACGAAACGCAAAACAAATTGTATACCATTGAGATTGAGGTTCATTAAGAAAAACAAATTTTGATTGACCCCGACTCGCCGTGGTCCTGCGCCTAGGTACTAGTCTGCCCGATACTAGAGTGTAATTCAAAAGCCGGAGGCGTGGAGGGAGAGCAGCCCTCGCCCACTGTAGCGAATCTCAGGCTCATAGCGAATCCAAGGCTGGTCGCCGAAAGCGACCAGCAAGCCGAAGCTGCGGAGGCGAGCGTGGGTGCCTGAGATTCGCTACGCTAGGGCGAAAGGGCTGCACTTCCCGCAGCGCCGGAGAAGAGCAAAACCTATGCATGCTACTACATGCATGCCTGTTTGATTGCTTGCATGCTGCATGCCTGCTTGCTACATGCATGCATGCCTGCTTGCTTCATTGCTTGCATGCTGCATGCCTGCTTGCTACATGCATGCTTACAATTCAATAGGTACCACTACCTGACAAGTGACAATGTGGGTGACATTGTAAAAAAATAACAAAACGCCTACCGCAAAGTTAATCTTACTTTCGGGATTTTGAACTTCGGTATACTAACTGTAGGTATATTAATCTTCGGAATTTTAAACATTCGGGATATGAACCTTCGGTATTTCAAACATTCGGGATATGAACCTTCGGTATTTCAAACTTTCGGGATATGAACCTTCGGGATTTCAAACTTTCGGGATTTTGAACTTTCGGGTTTTTGAAATTCGGCATATTGAGCTTCGGTATATCGGGTATAGGTATTTGATTCGTTCGGTATTTTGATTTCAACGTTTCAAACGTAGGTATTTCATTTGTAGGTATTATGAACTTGGGTATTATAATACGTACCCGTCTGTTAGGCAAGTGACCAACCTTAATGTCCGATGTTATCAAGCCGCGCTATGGCATCTGACTAGCCATTTGGACCAGTTTGGAAACAAATGGTCATCATTCACAAAAATGGGTCATTTTAACCACCAAAAACTAACTAAAGCCATACATTGTAGGCATGTAATGCTTTTGACGACTGTCCTGGTGTAGGTAAGTAGTAGTTAGCGCTCCTTGCCTTTGAATTTGAACACTTGCGGGTTCAAATGCCGCAAGGAGAAAATGTTCGTGTAATGAGCACGAGCACTTGTATACCTAAATAATCAGTAATGTTTATAAACGTATATCCATACTAATATTATAAATGCGAAAGTGTGTCTGTCTGTCTGTCTGTTATCTCTTGACGCTTAAACCACTGAACCGATTGAGATGAAATTTGGTATGCAGACAGTTCGAGACCCTAAAAAGGACATAGGCTAAATTTTGTCGTGATATAAAAATATTAAGGGGGTGAAATAGGGGATGAAAGTTTATATGGAAAATCCAACTCTTGCGGTCGAAGTCGCGAGGAACCACTAGTAGTATATATATCCGTTATCCTAGCATAATAGACGATTATTGGTGTGATTGTAGAAACAATTTATTTATTATTTATACTTTTTTTCATTTAGGTATCGATTTGGTATTGGTGAAATCAAACGACCATTATTACTTTCACAGTTATTTATTGAAAATACCTTACGTATTCCAAAGTATCATAAGCCACCGTGTATTTCTCGTGTACTTGAAATCACCCCTCAGGCGGGCGTTCACTTCGCCGACCGCCGCAGTATCACAATTACAAAACGTTTATAATTAAGGAAATCAATTATTATTTTAACGTTTCAAATTATATGTTTCTTCTGCTGCCGATATAATAGACCATATGGGCTCCGTGAGAATGTAACTACATTCTGTTACTTTATCGTATTACAATAAGGTACTTATCGAGTGGAAATTGTAATACTTTACTTCATTAGGTAGCATCTATTATTCAGAAAGACAGCCAGTAGCCCCTTATTACTGTCTCAATTCGTTTATGAATACGCTAATTACAGAACGGTTAGGTAATTAAATGGCAGTGAGAACCGAAAACTAACAATAGCCAGCAGTAATAGGTTAAATTAAACCCAATATAATGAAACATTTGTGAAATCTTTCGGCGGATTTTTGTGGGGAAACGCATTGTTCTTTTGAGTCTCAATATTCAGTCGTACGTATATCAAGAGAATGGTGACCGCTCAGCTCTAATGATGAGAATGTCACAATGTTGTTTTTTAATCAACAAAATGAATCGAATAATATTGCTTTTACGTCTTTAAAGCATAACGCATACATTAGATGTCCAAAATCTGGAAGGCATAATCATAAAAAGGCATAATTTCGATAAGCATAATTAGGGTAAAATAAAAGGTATAATTTTTGGTGAAGCTAGCCTGTACAAGCAGTAGCATATAGTAAAAAACTTAAGAGATGTAATTCATATTGTAGTAATATTATGGTAATTAGATAGCCCTTAAAAGGTTAGAGATTCTGTAAATTATGCAAGTTAGGTGTGTGATTTTCGAATATTATGGCAAACAACAATTATGCCTACTGCAATTCATTGAATGCCTCCGTATTCAGACAATAGTATATACTTATTCAAGTGAAAATAAAGCAAGCAATAAATATGTATACAAGTCTTTAAATGTAATTAAATTAAATAAACGGAAAAAAAAAAAAATTACATACATCGATTACCCACTGCATTGATTGGTGGGACTAAGTGAGCTCTTTTTCACCTTTTCGTGATTTAACAGTTATCTTTTCATCAAGTACTTGTAAGTAGGTACTTGTTAGTCGTGTACGCTAGGCAAATAAGTGTACCTATAGTCTGAATGTACACTGCAGGCCGATACAATAGCTCTTGTTATCTGGCGATCAAACAAAGGCTACTTACAACTGTTCCTAATCGTCATTTCACATACGGTTTCCACTGATGCAGGTACGTTAGTCCCGACGTGTGTCTAACTTGAAAATAGATGCAGAGATACCGGCGAATCGCAAATGTGTACTGTCAGCAAAATTGTCACGGATAAAATTACTTTTATTATTGTCGTGTTAATCATTTAAATGTCAATATTGCCCTCACCTAATGAGTTTTGACGGCATTTGCTATAGATGTCATTTATTTTGTATTATTAGTACAAATCCCCAAAAAATTACAAAAATCAAATGAAACAAATTGACAAATAACATACTAAATAACAGCATCTCTGGTATTGTTTTGATTATTAGGGGAAGTTCTCCCAAAATTATTGCCTATCTTACCCATAAACCGTTGCAAAACTCAATCAGAATAAATAGTTTTAAGCCTTAAGTTTCCTGTTTAATTTAAAAGATTTTTTTTTTCCTAGCACAATTAGTATTTAATGTTAATAAACATATGAAAGAAGAGACATGAAGATGAGAGATGAGACGATTTCGCAACAGGGACCAGCGGTAAAGTAATGTCCTCCCAGCCGAATTCCGACTACAGTAGCCAATCTCAACAGAGATAAGCCCACTGCGCGGGAGATATTATAGTGCACAAGTGTGTGCGCAATACACAGGTGCACTCTCTGTTCCTTCACTCTTATAATACGGTGAGACGGCAGTCCGCCATAACCGTAGAGAGATCAGGCGCAGGACCACGGCTTAACCCCCGGGGCACGGGGGTGTTAACACCACCAACTTCCTGACTCCGGAGCTGTGTCTGAGTTATTCCAAGACAGAAAAACTCAACACTTTCGGTCCGACCCGGGATCTGAACCTGGGACTTCGTAAATAGTACCCAGCTGACCACTAGACCAACGAGGCAATCAGTAAAGTAGAAAGGGGATAATGATCTTTGCCCATGCAATGGCATCGTTATCCCAATTTGATTGCTGACGCTCCCGTTTCGCAACTAAAGGGGGCGATTTTGCTCGCTCCGCGGTGTGGCCGGCCACAATGGCGATGTGCATAGATACGCTGACTCTGCGCCGCTCGCCGATCTCGCACGCGCTCTCACGCCGCTTTCCACTCGCTAACAAATCTGTGCCTCGCGGTATCGCAATCATGGGAAAGATAACAGTCAATTGTTTAAGACGACTGTTAGCTAGGACAACACTGATGACAAGACATGAAGACTAAATGGTGTTGAAGCCTAATTTACATTTCTCCATAGTAATCAATAACATGAGATCGTTTAATTAGCCAATTTGTTCTCACTCATAGGCTCTATATTTTACTGACCTGATTGTCTGGTTGACGGAGCAGACGATCTAGGCAAATTCAAACCAACTTTTGAAAAAAAAGGGTAATTCTCAGGGTAAATCTGTCTTTAGGATTACTTTAAGCAGGTGAAACTCATATTCAATACGAGTATAGCTCTTTTGTGTAATTAAAGTACCGGTCAGCAAGAAAAGTTTAACGGTACTCATCTACACGTGTGCAAAATGCATGACATGACTTTTGAAAGATTTCCTTGAAGATACACGTAAATCTTTCATTAAACGATAATTACAGCCTGCCGTTTCGTAACTAGCGCATGTAGGCGTAGGCAAACCTCTTCCGGGCGCTTTCGTGAATATTCACGAACCATCATTCTCTGTGGTTTATTTTTTAATTAGTGGCCGCTTTTTCATAGGCCGGCTCAATCAAGATAGGGTTTGGTGTTCGTGTGAATGGCCTACGGTTGCTCGCCGTTGCCTCACGCATCGGGGACTGCCTTACCGATTATATGCTAATGAGATGTCATAACACGTGAATAATTACGGCCAGCCACGAGTCGCCCTTTCGGCCCACATAAATTGGATTTACGTGAAAAGCGAGTTTTACCGACGCGACACGAAGTTGACGTATGCTTTAGGGGGCAAAGACATGCAAGGGTTTATTTCTTACAGGTAGGCACTACATTTCGTAGAGTCACGATGTTCATAAAATACCTACTAAGTTATATATAAAATGTAACTTAGTAGGTATTTTATGCTCACTCTGTTCTCGATCCTTCAGGCAGTTACTTTTTCATGAATGCTGTACCCTTCTTATTATAACATCATCAATATTAAATGCACTAATGAGTACTTGATATTATTGGAATTTAACTGAAGACTTGACTTTGTTATTGTTTTGTATGTGGAAGTTGGTAGGTATGAAACTTCAAAATAAACGAAACTTTATCACAGAGACATGGCCATCACTACTGGTAGTAAGCTCAGTCAACACGTTTTCTTTGCTTCAGCATTGTGTGTGATATTTTTCATTGGACGCACCACTTTTCACGAAAAGCCCCGCTGTGGAAATTGCAACCAACGTCGGGGGGCAGCGTGACCAAGCATGCTGCGTTAAGGGGCGCGCGGGTCGTTATGCTAATAGACTCTTTACCATCTTAAGTAACCATAACCGAATCACGGCATTCACTAAATTTGAACTCTATTGATGCTGAGTTTGAGAAGGTTTTTGAATGATTTCTGGAGCATATGTGCCGTTTTCGTGTGAGATGTTTCTAGCGGTCTGCGTGTTCACCGCCTGTAGCCGCGATAGTGGGAAAATGGACGGTTGACTACGTTTATGGCTTACCCGCCAGGGCTCGGATTAAAGGCGAGCACTTGTTCTCATAAATACGGGAACACGTACGTGCGGCGAGATAGCGCGCCTTAATAAGGTTTATTTTCTAAACAATGGCTGTGTCGTTGCAGGCTGAATTTTATGATGGTACCGCTTTTGCAAGTTAGAATTAAATTCAGTAAAACAGAACTTTGAGACTTGATCAATTGCACATAAGTGTGCATCCTTTCCTCATTCGAATCTTTTAATTCCTCTTCAAATAATATGAATGAAACGTAACCTAAAATTTTAGGTTTTGGTCGAGTTCAATTAGCATAGAACTAGAATCCTTATAACGACCATAATCACAATCACACCAATTACTTAGTACCAAATTAACCGTTAGCTTGTGCTAACTACGATGACTAGGATAACGTAAACACTTTTATATTTTTTATAAACATCCATGACTTAAGTAAAAGGCTCGTGGTCATCACACAAATATTGCCACTACCGAGATTCAAACTTGAAACTGCTGGAATTGAAGGCAGGAGAATGAACAACTACTACACCAATACGATTGTCAACAACAAAGAAATAATCTAGATAATGCATAGGAAAGGAAGAATCTCAAGGAATCGCTCATTCCTTACGTAAGCACTTAACCAGTTTTTGAAGGAATCGCTTAGGCCTATATTTACGCACTCTACAAGTCTACAACTCCTTTATTGAATGAAGATGGAAGGATATCAAAGGATATTTTTTCAATAGGTTGGATGATACTTGTAGCTTATTTTTTACATCGAAAACCGAATTCTCACACTATAGAACGATATAATGAAAATCAGAACAAATATAAGGAAGTTCGTGTGGTTTGTGGTTTTACGCTCTTATGTGACCGTAAAGAACTTTAAACACAGAGGTATTGCATTGTTGGAAAACAACATCTTTTGTCGGAGGATCGACGATTATAATTCACTCCAGATATAGTTAATTTTTTAACATTTTACTTATGTCGGCAGTTCTGACTCTGTTTTGTATCAAGCGTGGGATCTGAGTTGACCATGAGGCTCAGTGAAAGTACCCATTGTCCTTCGATAAACCAAGGGCACTATTAAAACATGTGATTATTATGTCAATGAACTGAATTTCGACAACATAATGCAGAGTAGTTATGGAATCTCCTTACTTCACATTTATTTTATTAAGCCCGAGTCATTCCACTGCTCGGCCATTTTCGGTTATCTATTCAAAAATATTTTAGCTAAAGGTATTTTTAAGACCATTCTAGGTAAATTTTCCAAATAAACATCCAAATAATCTTACACGTAGAAAGATATGAACGAACACATACAAAATCAAACTGAAGCTATTTTTGCAGCTAAAAAAGTGAAAAACAAAATTACTTGCTTATTTGTGTGTATTTCGAATCTCATTTTTAAAAGAATGTAAATTTCTAAGAATAAAAAACTTTAAACTTTACCTTTTTACCTAACAAGTTTGACAATGCTAAAGTAGAAAATTTTTTCATCACGCCTAAGGCTTGGCTTATGATAGGAGAGGTCAGCTTAAAGCGGCCACCTTTACTTTGGGGTGTAAAAAACCTATTGAATAAAATGATTTTCGAAAAGATTTTTATAGGTAGAAAAATTATTTGTTCTTCGTTGTGCGCAATTCAAATTTACAAAAAAAAATGAAAATACAAATATGACACGTAAATTACGAAAAGGTGCAAAAAGCAGCTTTGCCAAAGATGCCGCCCAAAGCTGCCATGGGGGCAAGGGCAAAGCGGCCAGTCCAATAGTGTATGAGAAATGTACATTTTTTGACAAAAGATATAGGTAGTGTTCGAAAAAAGAAGATTGCCAATAATAGTTTAAAATTGACATGTATGTTTTATAAAACCTTTGGTGTCAATTACACATTTAAACTCTTGAAATTAGTGGCACTTTTAATCAACTGTATTATAAATAATTAAAATATGTTTTCAAACGTTATAAAAAAAATGCTAAAAATTTAATTTTTATAGATTTAATTAAGCCTGGTTTTTCCTTCACATCTTTGATTGCTTGCACCATTGTACTTTCGCCCCATGATCTTTGGGTAGTTTTTCCTTTATAACTGTTGACCATCTAAACAAAATAATCAAGTATTATAATTCGAAGTATTAAACATTTATTTAAACCCAAGCCGCTTTACCTTTTTGGTGCACTTTATTTGAAAAATTAACTGCTGTCATATTTTACATTAATTTTGTAAACAAATAATACACAAACATATTCTAATAAATGAGTGACAAGGCACATTAGATAAAAGTAATGAGTTATGCATTTTTTTAAGGAAACCACCAAATATTTAAAAATCGTCACTGCACGCACGCCCTTGCCGCGATCGCTGCCGAATGACTGATAGGGGCGGGACGGTAGGTTAGCTGTTAGACGAACCGGTAAAGTTCGTTATGACATTTAATAGAACCGTATTCGGAGCCATGGCCGCTTTGCCTTCTGTGGCCGCTTTCAGCTGACCTCCCCTACGTGTTCAAATTTCATGATTATAAATAAAGAATATACATTTTAAACAAAGAATCGTACAGATATAAATGAACCCTAAAAACATTTCACTCTTTTTATAGGGCAGTCGTGTAAAAATGAGCATAGTTTAGTCTTAAATGTTTTCAGCAGTTAGTAATAAAGCAAAATCCAGATAATTTTCCAAACATTCCAAAACACCATTTTCGAAACCGCGAATTTACGGCACAATAGTCAGAACTCAAAATGCGATTCGAGATGGAACCTGCGGTTTCGGCGGTTGATCCCGCTTAATTGGGGTGTTTATGACCATAATAGCTTAACGGTGCCAATCTAACAGTATTGTTCCGCAGCGCCCGTCAAAAGGCGTGGAGACTGGATATTTTTTTCACGGTGGTTTACTGTTAATGGACACAAATTATCATGTCCTCTTTAATTTCATTTAAACGCCTACGTATTTTTTTCGAGAGGAATGGTAGCTAAAATTAATAAATCGTAATATTTTAAAATTATATGTGCTGCTTTTAACCTTCTAAGCTTAAAAGTTTCAGTAGGCTACGAAGGCCAGCTTTAAAAAGTTTTTTTGGATTTTATTATAATTTAATATTTCAAAAATCAATTATTTGATATGCATTGGTAATATTATTAACATGACAACACCCAACAATGTTTAGTGTGGTTTAGTAAATCAACGGGTTTAGTATAATAAGCCATGATCATCCATTATAATACTCACTCTTGTTCCATTCTACGAATTACTGTGCTAGGAAGAAGACGTTATACCTTCCTTGCTGATAAATGTATATACGAAACCAACTGATTCTGATTGAAATCTGTCTTTTTTCTTTAACCCTATTTCCTATATCCAAAAAATATACGCAGAAATACAAAATATTTAATATTCACATGGTGACAATAAATCGTGATCAACTCGCTACTCATCATAGTCGTCAAACAGTCATTTCCTCTCAAAAAAGTGTTTTTGTTTTGACGCGTGTGACGATACATTAGTCGGCTCGATTCGCGGAAGTGTCCTCCTCGAATCGAGCCGACTAAGGCATCGTTCACACCAAACGTATGTCCGCCGCCGACTAGGAACATACTCACTGTCAGCCTATCTAATATACTATCAGCAGTAGGTATTATAGCGTATTATCGGTTCGGTGTGAACTAGTCGGCGGCGGACAATACGTTTGGTGTGAAAGATGCCTAAGCATCGCTTTTTGCGGAATGCCGGACACTGGGGCAGGTGTGGTCGCCCGCAGGCGCAGTCGCAGTCGCTAATGAACACAATGAAGACGTATTCCAACGAGTATATCCGGCGTTGATCGATTGATTTACTCGCTGCCACCGCACTCGAGCTTTTTGTATTCGAATGTCGCGCGACATTTGCATATCGGGCGAATTTAAACAAGACGAACGATGGGCCCCGTGATGCGCTAGATACGCGAGGGGATATGACATTTGCATATGACGGAGCATTCACTATTAATCTTGTTAACAAAGGAACCCTTGATGTTTCCGTTTTTACCGTATCACTACATAAAGTTATTTGTTGACCTAATTATGACATTAGCAGCCAAAATAGTAGTCAGGTCTGCCATAATAAGCTAAACCATTATACGTTCAAAAAAAATTCGTAGAAACAAAAAAATAATTAATTGAAAATGTTTATCTCAAAAATTTTATGCAGCATACAAAACAACAAGGGCACTTGCTTCGTAGTAAACTGCAACAGGCTTATAGAGACAGGAATCCTTTGTGTCCTGCGAAAAAAACTAGAAGCGAAACTCATGATAGTGTTAGTTTGAGCAAAAAGAAGCAAACACTGGAAACTAAAAAACAAATGAAAGTCATGTTATTACTTTCAACGAATCTTGACACGCACAAAAAGTTTGGATATGAACTGAAAAGCTGAAACAAATTCAGCACCGAAAAAGTATTGATTAAATTATTAGTTTAATCAACAACTTAGGGCTCATTCACACGGATGGTCCATGACGGATGGACGTTCACATTGCATACGGCATCGTGTTTTTTCACGATTCATCAAAATATCCGAATTGGTAGTATCAGCGTATAAATAAATTCACGATTCGTATATTTTGACGATTCGTGATTTTTAACCGACTTCAAAAAAGGAGGAGGTTATCAATTCGACTGTATGTTTTTTCTTTATTTTTTGTGGCTACGTTACCTCATATCTCAGTCATTTGGACCGATTTGAAAAAAAAATATTTACCTAGAGGTTATACCTTCTAGTTAGTCCCATTGTGGTCCAGTCGAGATCTGATGATGGGATTTTGGTGTAATCGAGGGAAACCCTCAATTTTTAAAGGCACGTATAGTGTTTTCGTACTTATATCTTAATGTTGACATGTTTTTACGTCTGATAGTCAACATTGTGAGGTGCTGAGCTGTTGGTGGAACTCCTTAAAAATTAGGAGTTTAGTAAATAAAACACCAGATCTTTGGTCAGGTACTGTATAGGATGCTAAAAAACAAAGGGAAAAGGCGCAGCTCCCTCCTCTCTTCCCCTCTCCTAACCAAAATTTATTTTCTGGTATTTTTTGGAGTCGGTGCCAGAAATACTAATTCTTATGTTTTTTTGCAAGTTAAGACAGGATCAAACCATCTCTTGGCTGGCACCGGCTCCAAAAACTAACAGAAAATAAATTGGAAATAGGTTTATTTTATAATTTCGTAGAATAGTTAGGTAATTTAAATATTATTTTATAATTTTTAGGTCAAATTTGTTTCTAATTTTTTGTTTTGATTAGCACTGGAGGCAGTTTTGAAGTCGGTTTTTGTCTTTTTTTTTAAATAAATTTATTTAAAACACGATACTAGATTTAAGACAAATCGTCATTTTTCACGATTCGTGATTTGTGTGGACATGGGACATTTAAAAAGCATTGCCGGCGTCAAAAAAAGAACGAATCGTAAAAAAAAGACGAAACGTCAATAATCACGAATCGTCCTCGTGTGAACGAGTTCTTAGACATACATAGAGGAGGCTCCAAAATAGCTATTAAGAGTGTTATGTAGTTATAATAATCCGGTCAATTTAGACCAAAAAATGAGAATGAAGTTACATAAAGTCCCAACGAGCTGAATTTCTGTAAAATTGTTCAAAACATAACCATAAACAATGTCTAGAATTCCCCATCATTCCCGTGTAAGGAAAAAAAAATATTTAAGGTCAAAGGTCAAAAAAATGAGTTTTTCGCGATTTTCAGCAAAACGGTAAGTTTTATCATAAAAGTACCTTAGACAAAACTGTAGATCATAAAATTATCTATAAAAAATGTATCAATACTTTTTTTCTTACGAGCCACCGTTTCTGAGATATAACGGTTCAAAAAGTTATAAAAGTCGTTGTCGTCATAATATGCATGAGTACGCCACGTATATACATGTAGAGTTGTTATATTTTATATATATATATATATATTATATATTAAATGTTTCAATATTTTTCTATTGGTCATTATAACTTATACTTACAATATAAAATATATATAAGTTTTAAGTATAAGAATATCAGGTAAAATGAAACCCAGTCCCTTAATCTTTAAGCCAGTGTAACATCTGTCTCTTGTTCTATTGTGTGCGTGGCTAGGGTCTTATACCTGCTATAATAAATGAAATACCGTTAGTCTTGAGCGTCACTCTGTAGTGAGAACACGCGTTTATCCTAACCTATATTGTGCTGTTTTGAGTTTTATATTAAAGATGTCTGAATATTGTTTTATTTGTGCTAAACTTTTAACTGAAAGTGAAATTGTTACTGTTGAACGTGAATATCTCAAAAATCTGAAATCTGTGACAATACATGAAAATTGCCGTAAAAATTATACTCGAAAGTCTTCTATTGCTGCAGCTAATAAAAGACAACGTAAAGAACAAGAAGCCAGTACATCCACAGCAAGTCCTCCTCGTACTAGATCACGTATCAGTGAATCAGCTTTTTGTTTCAAAGAACTATGCTTATTTTGTGGCGAGGAATTAAATGAAGAGAGCGAAAGAAGAAAATTCTCAGATTTTCGGCGTCGAATCAGCCAAGTAAGTACACTTCAATTTAAAGATTCAATTCTGGAAACAGCTCGATTGTAATTTAGATTTAAAAGACGTTGGTCGAACAGCAGTCATGATACAATGGCAAATATTTGTGCATATTAATTTTAAATGATCTAAATTTGATCGTTTATTTTTTTAAATCCCTCGTTCCACAAGATATGTCAATGGTTCTGGGATTTCATTATTTAAATCTTCAACTATGCGACTTGGTGGAGGGTAGTTAGAATTATCAAATACTGCGGTTTGAATATCTCCGCGATTATAGCTGCAGCTGCGCCTAGGACTGTCAATCGTTTTTCTGTTTTATTCTTTTTTTTTGTACCAGGCTTGATTCAAAATATCATGATGATTATCCACTAAGCATATGAATGTTGATGCTCCCGATTTCTCAGTGATAATAAGTTTATCACTATACTTTTCTTTTAGTCGTAGCTTAATCGTTCTGTTATCTAGAGTCGTAGTTTTGCAAACCTCTTGTAATTCGTTCAAAGTGAACTGACAGTCATCGCTATTTTCAATGTAAGTAAATATTTCCTCCATTGCCAAATTCGTAGCTTCGTCTTTAGGACGACCTATTTTAGCTCCAGTGGAAGGTTTTAAAAAATTAGCATAGCAATCTCGATGATACTTAGCTTCAGCAGCAACTAAATCATATTCAAATTCGACTCGAGCAAGAACAGCTTTTGCTAAAGCATCGTCACGAGCCCGAGCTGTTTCCAGAATTGAATCTTTAAATTGAAGTGTACTTACTTGGCTGATTCGACGCCGAAAATCTGAGAATTTCCTTCTTTCGCTCTCTTCATTTAATTTCTCGCCACAAAATAAGCATAGTTCTTTGACACAAAAAGCTGATTCATTGATACGTGATCTAGTACGAGGAGGACTTGCTGTGGATGTACTGGCTTCTTGTTCTTCACGTTGTCTTTTATTAGCTGCAGCAATAGAAGACTTTCGAGTATAATTTTTACGGCAATTTTCAGGTATTGTCACAGATTTCAAATTTTTGAGATATTCACGTTCAACAGTAACAACTTCACTTTCAGTTAAAAGTTTAGCACAAATAAAACAATATTCAGACATTTTTAATATAAAACTCAAAACAGCACAATATAGGTTAGGATAAACGCGTGTTCTCACTACAGAGTGACGCTCAAGACTAACGGTATTTTATTTATTATAGCAGGTATAAGACCCTAGCCACGCACACAATAGAACAAGAGACAGATGTTACACTGGCTTAAAGATTAAGGGACTGGGTTTCATTTTACCTGATATTCTTATACTTACGACTTATGTATATTTTATATTGTAAGTATAAGTTACAATGACCAATAGAAAAATATTTAAACATTTAATATTATATATATATATATATATATATATATATATATATATATATATATATATATATATATATATATGCACTCATCATTTCTTTTAGAAATGATGAGTGCATTGTTTGTCCATCCCGTTCCATATTCAAATAATCAGCACTCATAAGAAACTCATGAGTAATTTGGGTAGTACACACGGCCGCGCGTCAAATTACTCCACTTTGATCTTGACACCACCTCTATTCCCTGCATAGTAAAAGTAATTTTCGTAGTTCCAATGGGTAGACTGACGTGCTGCCGACTGTACGTTCGTGTCGTCTCATCGCGATAGAGCGTCAATTGCGGGAGTGCACTTCGTTGTCGCTAGCTATCAGTGTGCTCGTGCTCGTCATGTCATAGCTTTTGACCCGACATGAAAATGCATGTGACATGCTATGAGATAGTTGGTAGTGGGATCATGAACATGCAAGGCAAACTTTACATTCCATTTTAATCAAAGAACTGAGGTACCAACTGCAAAATGGGTTAAGCATGTTCCATGTTGATCCTTGAATTAATTTAGCACACCTATTTAGATAAATAAATAAATATTTGACTGATCCCAAAGTAAGTATAGCTAAAAGCACGTGTTATGTAAATCAGATGCAACGGTGGTATCACATCACCCAGACCCAGGACAACATAGAATATAATATATAGTTGGACCCGACCAGGGATCGAACCGGGGACCTCAGAGATGACGATACCTTTAAAACGGGTGTACGAGCCACTCGGCCACGGAGGTCGTCAAAGATGAAGTTGGGTAAGCCTGGAATTCACCATTTAAACAGCCGTTAAACATCGATTGCGGGATAATTTGTCAGAATTCTCATACAAAATAAATCAAATAATGCTAAACTGGGTGGAAAAAAAATTAACATTTGTTGGTGAACTTCAGGCTAAGAATTGAATCATTTAAAATCACAAAAGGTATTATAAGTGATTTTTCATCCATTCAAGAATATTTATATTTAAGCACTGTTACTTAAAGCCACATTACATCCCGATAAAACAAGTAATTATGCAAAACAAAACAGATATGTTAATACGTTGTCTCGTCGATTTAGCGCCCCCCTGTATCGGCATACATTTGTAGCTATTTAGCGGAGGGTCACTTATCCTATCTCGATCTACATCGATCGGTTCCTTTCATCGATTACAAACACTTAACGAATGTTTAGTTTCCGTGAAGTATTAATTACAAGCCTATTCTATCCATCCCTCACGATCATAGTACTTTATGTTAATAAAACATTAAGAAACACGAGTAGTAGGTCAAACTATCTTCATGAAAGGTTATGAATCTATAATTGGTATAGCCACTCCAATTAGCAGTTTACACGGACTGCATTTCGTAAAACAATGGAAGAATAATTATTTTAAAATTTATAGGTTTAACCCTTCCCTGATTATATTTGAATATATTAAACCCCTAAGTCATTTTTGACAAGCTGCTAATCATATTCAAACGTACACCTTGCGATGTTGATGCCGAATAGTTAGAATATCAAAACGTCGAGGCACCCAGTAATTTTGAGGGATTCGGTTCGACTAAAAATAATCTAAACTGTATCTACCACCTGTCTATACGCTCATTTTCATTGTAATCGTTATTACTCGTATCACAGTTTACAAAACTTTTGTAAGAAAGTGGGGCTTTCATCAAGAATTTCGATTTGTTTCTAAATTGGCTAAAACCTTACATCATAACTTTTTAGTGTAGAGTTGACTCAATATGCGATTGTCCAAATATATTACAGTTCTACAAAGTTTAATGGTGTGTAACCTAGGTATATATGTCAAAGTTTCATACAAAAGGATGAGATCAATATGTAACTTAAAATGAAAAAATACGAGTGACAAAGTAAGTACGGGTTCGTACTTTTTTTGAGGAACCCTTATAGTTTCGTCATGTCCGTCTGTCTGTCTGTCTGTCCGTCCGAGGTTTTGCTAAGAAACCGTTAGTAACTAGAAAGCTATAATTTTATAGGCGTATGTATCAATTACGCCGACAAAGTGGTAGAATAAAATTTTGGCAATTTTTTTTTTGCGTAGCTCCCCTACATATGAAATGGGGATGATTTTTTTCCTTGTCTACCCCATCGTATGGGGTATCGTTTAGTAGGTCTTTTAAAATTACTTAGGGGTTTCTTAATCTATAGCGGTTAAGATAAGTTTATTAGTTTAGCAGTAATATTCGTTAAACTTGGGTGTTGGATAATTTTGTACCAAATACAAAATCTCTAAAGTGACTATGATGAAGTAGATAGTGGTACGAAACCCTTCGTGCGTGAGTCTGAATCGCACTTGGCTGTTTTTTTTAATTCGTTGACGTTTCCGTTTTGACCAATTCTTTTGTAACCATGCGGTTATATAACTATGTTACATGGATATCACTCCCAAAAAGCCTAATCCAAAAAGCTGTAGGGGCGGTGTCCTTACACTGGTGTAATTAAAACTCCATTATACAGACCCGTCCTGGTGTGGCCACGCCGTGACAATCATCGCCCATATCTAATACCGCTTTACACATACATTCAGCATAAGTAATTTGGGGACTGCCTAACCACTCTACATTTGTCTAGCGAACACGTAAAATTGGGCAAGAAGGAGGTCAATTTATATTGGACGGACGTGAAAATTAAAATTGTATATAACTTCGACGTTCCAAAGAAAGGCATTTACCGATGTGCTTGATAAGCATAGCGCAACTGCCAGTAGCCATTGTTTTAATATACGATGAGAAAATACGTTTCATTCCGTCGGAGAAATTAAAATTTGACGGTTTGGGTAATTTATTTTTAATTAGTGTAAGTAAATACCGTTTGTGATGGGAGTACACGATAGGCTTTGTTAATGGCGGGCAATTATATTAACAACGTATGTCATCAAAAAGAAATAGGCAAGTGTAATCGTCGTCTAGACACAATCATATTAGTTACATTTCGAGAGTATTCGTGCATTAGTTACATTTACCTAAGTTCATTGCAAATGATATAAATGATCCAAGTAAGCCTGCCAATGATTTTGCTAGTTGGATCTAGTCAACAATGTTTATTGTCAATCACAATACGTTTCACAAGATCATTGGCATTTCCATCAAAGACCTGCGCACAACAATATCATTTTGCATGTAAATATACAAACCTATTTCACGGTCTGCCTTTCTAGTATAAAGAACAATGTCTATTTGCGCGTTTCTATAAATAATACCTGTCGTGCCATTTTGTGTTGCTTCCTACGTTCTAAATAAGGAATTGTGGAGCCAATGGGCTCCGCAATAATCGTTTAATTGCGCAGTGGCAGGGGCCGTTCGCTCAATGCTCGCCAATGGGTAAGCATTAAGCATTAGGGGAAGGGCACATAACGACGGCACATAGCACGCCTGGCGATACCACATAGCATTATCGTGATGAAGAGTAATTTATATGCGGAAGGCGACGCAAGCGCAAGCATGACTTTAATAATGCATTACCCTTAAATAGGTTGATACACATTACACAGGTAAATATAAAGTGTCTATATTTTTTTAGCGTGAGTACATAACTAATAAAGTTAAAAGTTTTCAGAAAATGTATAAATCCCATAACAAAATGGAGAAATAATGATGATGGGTATAAGTAAGAAAAATCTCTTATACTTTCATCTCACCTGTTCGGAAAGTTGAACTTTCATGTGTAGATAGCCAGGTGGGAAATAGCTTTTCCCTTCTACTTTATACTTCTACTATTACTATATACTATAGTCAGAGCTGTATCAGCTATCGATAGTGATTTTAATATTGAACTTTGATACTATCGATAGTATTGTTATGTGTCGATAGTATTTATATTAACAGAGCTATCGATACTGTCGATATTTTGTCGACACTATTGCTTTTACCTCAACTATCGATATTCTATCGATACTCTCGACACTATTGCTTTTGCCTCAACTATCGAATGTCCATCGATATTTTATCGATACTATTGCTTTTGTCTCAACTATCGATAGAGAATCGATATTTTATCGATACTATTGCTTTTGCCTCAACTATCGATACTATTGATAGTTTATCGATAATATAGCTTTTGCCTCAACTATCGATAGTCTATCGACACCATCGATAAGTTTTCGATACTATTGCTTTTGTCTTAACTATCGATAGTCTATCGATACTATCAATACTATTGCTTTTGCCTCAACTATCGAGTCTATCGATACACTATTTCTTTCCTCACTGTCGAAATGAAAAATAGTATGTTGGTTGAAAGCACCCATTCCACTCTAGAGCTATTGGCGCTCTCACGATTTACTTAGAACTTAAAGAAATACTAGTTAACTATACTAGATTAGATTGCCACTTTTCCATTTGATATGCAGAATTTACAGTATTTTTTGTTTTAAATAAAAAAAAGGTCTAAAATCGAGCACAGATTGAAAAAGTTTGTTGCTAATATATGATAATAATACCACGAAAACTACTTTTAACGCTACAATAACCTAGTTGTTGTAACCAGCACGAAGCGGCAAGTAGGAGCATCAAAGGAAAATTGAGTTTTAAAATTATGGTAATTGTTTACCGTGGCTTATGTGCACCTCGCCACAACTTATTATGGCTAAATAACAATAACAGACCATAGAGCTAGTTTTTTCTGACATATTATTTATTTAAAAATGTAGGTATGTATTTGAGTTCATAATAACTACTTACTTAAATAAATATTATGTTTAATAATAATTAATATTTTACAGGAAAACTATTTTTTGTCAGTGCTTAAGTACGCTAATTTTTGTATACTAATATTTTTGGTAGATGGTAAATATATTTTTATTTAAAGTCAAACAATAAGTTTTCCTTTACGATGGTCACTGTATATACTTTCAAGAAAATCCTTGTTTTTTTTCTATTCTATGTTGCATGTGTAATTACATTGATTTTTAATTAGAAGTTAACCTTTCTTTTCTTTTACGTAACTAGTCAGGCCATGTGTACCTACCTAACTTCATGATATCAGACAATAATTTGTTTTTTTCTACATAATCCTGCTGCATACTGGATACCTACTCTTAACAAATTAAGTTCATTTACTTCATGTTCCACTCTATAACGCGCTTAGGTCTCTCTGCTCGGCGACACGGAAGCCCGCTACTGTGTGACTCCATTGTAAGTGGTACCGGCACTTTCAATCGGTTATCACACTAGTTAGTCTCACTCCACGCGCAAAGGCCCGCCGCGTCTTTGTCACCTGCCCATACATTGTGCTAGTCTCGCGCGAGTCACTGCATTCTAATAAGCCTCCAAAGGACAGATTCATTGTTCGATAAACGCGATCCGTCTGTCACAATGCGCGATATGACCTACAAGTTTTGTTCTAGTTTTCGGAAGAACAATGGTTTAGGTTATGGTATGTAAGTGGATGACAGCACGATGCTGTGGCTGGTGTTATTCCAAATCATATGAAATTCCGAATATTTTTACCCGACTACGGCAAAGCAAAAGGAGGGTTAAGATTTTGATAGGCTATGTATGTATGTATGTATGTGCATCTATTCCCTCGTAACTTCTAAACTACTTATCAGAATTCGACAAATGACATATCATTAGAAGCGTCTTAATTGCCCGCTGGTTATAGGCTAAAAAAAGGTTTCACAAAATCTAATGTGGCGCACTCTAGCGGACAAAACATACAGAGTAAAAAAAATAAAGTTAAGATAAATATGCCGTGTTTGGTATCATTTAAAAGCGCTTTACTTGTACATTTTGAATATATATATATATATATATATATATATATTACTAGCATTTGCTTGTGACTTTACCTGTATTCATGGGCTGATTGCATATAATTCACATCTTTTCGTTCATAGCTTCTTTACTACTTATCAGAATAAGACCACTGCAGTACCATTAGAAGGGCCTTGATATTCTGTTGGTTATGAGCTTTAAAGCTTGTCACCAAATTTAGTATTGCGCCCTCTAGCGGACAATATATTAATATAAAATTAAAATAAATATATCGTGTTTGGTATCACTTGAAAGAGCTTCACGAGTACTTTATGCTTGTACATAATTACAAGAATGCTTTAATGATGTTAAATATGAGCGATAAGAGTAAAGCGCGGATCACGGAAACTGCGCTACGATCCACGCGCTACGAAATAGTTAAATAGGATATCTCTACATATTACTATACGCCGACACATAAGTCAAAAGAGATGTCGTATGTCAACTATCTAGTTTTTAGATCATCAATTTAACTTTTGTTAATAAGATGCGCCACAAATACACTTTAACACCAAAATATTACAAATAATAAAAAGTAAAAAAACTAAAACCCAACTACGACAAAAAAAGACGCTGAAAAAGTATAAAACAAGATTTTCAGAATACTGAACTGAACAAAGTTGCTAATGTAGTTGCAAGTAAATGGACACAGTAGACTCTACCAAGATGCCTTTGTTGTAAATTGACAATAATGTCATACAATACTATTCTGAAGTATGCAATATTCACTATGTAGAGATAAATTTTCATTTTTGGAAAGGCGTAGTCACACGTTACATATACCTACCTACCGTAGCACTTTGACAACGTGTGACTGCGGTTTTCCAAACATGAAAATTTATCTTTACGTAGTGAATATTGCATACTTACGAATAGAACTGTATGACATTATTGTCAATTTACAACAAAGACATCTTGGTAGAGTCTACTGTGTCCATTTACTTGCAACTACATTAGCAACTTTTTTCAGTTCAGTATTCTGAAAATCTTGTTTTACACTTTTTCAGCGTCTTTTTTGTCGTAGTTGGGTTTTAGTTTCTTTACTTTTTATTACCTCGTAATGTAATCGTAATAAACACCCTTTCAAAATTCCCACAAAAGAAGTCATTATAAATCATAGCTTCAAATTAATCTTAATCACACAATTGAATCCTCGTCAAGCACGCATGCTTCTGATGTAATTTACGACCATAACAGCGTAAACAATATGGGGCAATATGTCAAAATACTCTCGCATAATACGATCAACGCCTAAAAAAACGGTCGAGGAGTTCATAATAACCCACAAGGACCTAACAGCGCAACAAAAGATGTCACCGACGACGAAAAAAATGCTATGAACTTCTGTAGGAGTTAATAGAAACTGTACACAAAAGAACACAGCGGTGGTTCCGTCCCTGAATGGTCGCGACCCACTAATTCATATTTATGACGTGCCCGCTCAAAGGGGTCGCTCTATCAAAATTCTTGCGTTTTGTAATCTTGTCATCGTTGATTGCCGTATGGTTATGGATATGAGAATGATTTAAAAGGAGATATTTAGTAATTTGTTTTTTATTTCACTATCTCTTGATAAATCTGTGATTAGAGTGCCATTCTTATTTGTTTTTTTACTACCATAATGCAATAAGCAGCATATACCAACTACGTTGCTACTTGTTCTAATCGAACTGTCTCATGCTTAACGTGCTCTTCGGATCGAGTCTTCAGTGTTTACTCTGAGACCTCTATTACAGCCAACCCCTAAAACACCAGACTATAGACAGAGGCGTTAGGATCAACTACATATACGATATAATCTCCCAATGCGATTATTTCATGCGTTCCACCCAATCAAGGTTTCATAGCTATGAGCGATTCAACTCATCAATATGATCTTTCTTTAGCTTGTCAAATACTCTTACGAATATCGTGTGAATGATAGCGTTAAGATATTTTATTCTTACAAAGAGAATCATGCGCAGCGCTCGGCGTGCGAGGTGCTTCAACAAAAGCTCAATCGTATTTACATTTAGTCATCGGCTATTCATCAACACAGCCTATATGTTATACCTCAATAGGACCTCAAGACAATCAGTGATAAACTGATAAAGAAATGGTGCTAATGTAAATAAATGATCAGCGATATGTTAATGTCTGCTTTATGCATAGAATACTACGGAACCGGCTTTTAGAATATAAATCAAGTAGAAAATGTGTAGGAATTGTCCTTCGCTGTTCTGATTTAGGTAAGTACAATTTTATAATAATAAAAACAATCGGAATTACATTAATTTCAATACATTATGACGAATAAAACAAAGAATGAGGTACACCAGTGACAATCCCACTGATGATTTATTTATGAAACTAGCGCCTCCCTCTTCGCCAGTTCGTCCGCGCAAATGTCTTTTAAATTAAGTTTTCCGGACACGAACTTTCACCCCCTTTTCTCTATGACATTCCCAAATCCAAATCAGTCCACAGCCTAAAATTCACCGTAAAAACTTATTAGACTAAAGACATTGGATAGTTTTCACAGAGGCGGGGGGTAACCTCTGCGAAAACTATCCAATGTCTTTTTCAAGGAATCAAACCAAATCGTTCAACTACCTTTACACCCCCTTAAAGGGATGGGGTCCGGGATTCTACGGCGTTCTGATTCTACAAAAAGACGGAAAGACGGTTACTTTCGCATATTCATAATATTATTATGAATAGAAGTAATAATGTAACATACCAAGATCAAGATCAAGATTCGTCTCGTGTTCTTGATCATTCCAAGATCAAGATCACGAGACGTCAACACTCTTTTGCTATAACGTTTGCAACAACTCAAATCCAATACATTTTATTAAACCTTCACGTATCATGTTTCCAGACACAATATAAAATTAATTGTTATCAACCCGCCCGCGGGTATTATGGGGTTTGACAGGTTAAGTTGTTCCAAGACCCAGGTACTCCAAGCTAAATCTACTTCATCTTCCTGAACTCACTCAGCTGAGTGTGTTACTACCAAAACGAGTAAATTTAGTCACAAAAATCTCTGTCTGACCTCTTTAGTGTAAGCATGATCCAATAACAATATTTGTAAGCCTCTAACAAAGCTCCTTCCATACTTCGTAGCCGATAATCTGTTCGGGATTGCGCGCGCGCACAACAAGTGGGCCTAACAAGCCGGTTCGACACTAAGCCTAAATTATATCGGCCAGTGACTAATCGCTCGTCAGACCGCGCATTTTACACACGGACAAACACGTCATATTTTAGCCACGTACGAGTACTAAGTGGCCCGTCATAATAATGAAGATTGTCTGTATGCAAAAAGAACTAAAATCCAAAAATTGATTGATACACTCTATATTAATCTTTGTTAAGATAATTATACAATTCTTGCTCGCAGATCTGCACAAGACTGATTGTCTCAGGTGTTGTAAATATGACAGATACACCTACATAGTTATTATTAATTGGTAACATAAGTTAAAGTCTGGGATATTCCACAACCCCAAACAGTCAGCTTGAAGGTGTAATAATATCGGAAACATTTGATAATTTGCTAGATGCAACTTACAATGACATTTGGATTTTAGCAATACAATATGTAGAAATTTTAGTTAATTGTATCAACAGGTTATCGATTTTCAAGCTTTCGTTTTTTTATCAACTGGTTTTTTTATCAACATAGGGACATTACAAAGCGCCGTCATACCGAGTGGCGACTTAGCGGGAATGAACTTTTGAACGACACGAATAAGGAATTAAGTTTGACAGTAAATAGAGGTGTAATTCAGCGATGTTCGTGCGCACGAGTCGGCGTATCGACAACATAATGACCAGCGATCCCCGCGCTCGATTTATACACCCCTCACCATCTATCGCGGTTTGCTTTGGAACGTTATTAATCGTATCATTATCGATAAGGCACCTCTCAGATAGGGATGTGGTGTGCGCTGCCTCTATCGTTAGAAGAAGTATAAATGCTTTCTGCATAAAATTTCCTTTATACTGATCATATGAAAGTTTTCATAGCCTCTTATTGGAATTGTATTCCTAAATTTCAAAAGGCTAATTAAATTAAATTAAATTAAATTCTGTTTTGGCAAATAGTAAAGCTGGCTCGTTCCTCGCTCAAAGAATAAGTATAGCCATCCAACGCGGTAACGCAGCCAGCATCCTCGCCTCCTTGCCTAAAGGACACGGGTTTAATTTTGATTAAGTAGGTTTTAAGTTGATTTATTTTTATTTCATGCATGTCTTTGTTTTTCTTTTCTTTTATTAAATCAAATCATTAAATCTGATATTGTAACAAAAAAAAAAGGCTAAATAAAAACTCGAGTCAATAGGTTTGACTTCCGGGTACGTTAATTTTCTCATACTAGATCACGTCACTGCGCTACTTGTAATTGTAATATGAAGTAAAGTTTTACCACCAAGACACCATAAAAAAACGCTTTTATGAAGACCAGCCCCTAAAGCCTCTTCAATTCATCGCAAACTTAAGAACTTTGCTCTTGTAAAATTAACGTCATGTCGTACCAGGAGTCCAAAATACGAGCGAACAAATGAGAGGAATGGCTTAAGCTGGCTAAGCCTATCCAGAATTCAAAAGAGCCAATATTTTGCCAACAAAACTTGAAGCTGATAAAATAGTCTAACTGAACAACATTATCTGAAAGTCAAGTTAGAATTACGGCGATTCGATGAAGGCTCACTCATCGGGTTCAAGAGTCAACCGCCGCCATCATTTACGACTATAATTCAGGGTTGGCCAACCGAATGCTACAATTGCTCCTACCTTTTCCATGACTTTATCATCGTTCTTTGCTTGCGCCGTTCCTTCGTACATAGCTTATTTTATTCGCTCTTATATATATATATATATATTTTTTTTTTTTATACATAGTTAGAACCTAGTTCTGGTGGTGTAATATCATAATTTACTACGTATTTAATACGTATTAAGCTGCAGAATTAGCATTATCTTGAGCATATTACTTATTCATTATTAGCAACCTCAAAATTAGCTTATTAACTGACGCTTCATTGGTCATAAAGATCAGTAACTGGCCTAAGATTAAGACCAATAAACCTGTGTTCAAATTTTTTTGAGCTAAAATTGTGTGTCAATTTTTTATCAGCCATCGTTATCTTTCCCTGTTCCTAATTCATTTGGGGTCGCGCAGTATGTTTTTCTTTTCCATACCCACCTATCACACCTATCACTCGTCACTAAATCATTGATGCTAATATTTATTTGATTTTTCTCTACGTTTTTTAAAAGGTTTTGTATTTTTAAGTAAAGGTCTATTACGCGGTTTCCTAAAATTAATTTCTAACCTTAAACACGGTCATCAGGGGGGCTATTGAACAATTTGCAATGATAAACAACTACGCAGCGAACGTTAAGGGCGCGCCTGAGGATGCCGCCAAAGAGGCTAATAGGCGCCTGTGGACACAATAACAAACACGTTTAGTGCCATAAGGTAACTCTTCCCAGAGGATCTGGGTAATAAGAAGACAGATAAACGAATAGATATGTCGGCAAGAAAAAAAGTATTTTCCTAAACTGAAACTAATAAAGCGTGCTGAATATTCTATTATTTCTTATTAACAATAACCTCTGATGCTATAAAACCAATATGAGCACAATTATCTTACAAGGCCTTTATCAGGTAGATTTTAAATTAAATTAAAAGTTGGTCATCTTATTAATTCTAAATCAACACAAATTAAATAAGAGACAATTACGTACAGGACGGTAATTAATCATTAAATTAAAATTTTAGTATAAAACTACATAATTTGGGTAGCTTTACCTATACATTTTTAGAATATGTTTGTCTGTTTTAAGTGGTCTACTCTAAGCACTTTCATATCTATGTACGCAAAGGCATAGCTTCTACACCCTAATCACCACCTTCAGGCTAGCATTTCAGCCCCGCTGATCTCACACTCGCCTGACATATATAATTTTTCCTATCAACCAATTTCAACCTTTTACCCCCACACATAAGACCGATATTCCTCCGCAAATCTGCGTAATTAATTAGGCGATCACAATGTTATATAAATGAAAGCTTATGCAAGTGGCATAGAGTTGAAAATAGCGGATTTAAAGAATGAGTCCTGTGGGTACGTATTATCCAGAGATCAATCAAAAGCACACGCCAAAATGCGGCATTTTGCTGGGCAAGCTTACAAATAGCACTCTTTAGAACCGTTCCCTTGGCCGTAATGACTTTTGCATTACCTTTTGTTCCTTTATCTAACTGCAGTTTTAAACAGAGATATATTGCTCGTGTCTACAATATATTTTTCGGTCCATTACATCGTTAAGACATTTGTAACTATTGTTGATGATGAATATGATATTTGCTTAATCCACGAATAATTTACTTGAGGGAATTATTTTGGTCCTCTCGCATAGGTATCAGAATGAATGCTTATTGGAATAAATAAACACTGTATCAGTTTGTTTTACACTATAGGACATTGTAATAATTTTGAACTGTAACTTATCATTTCGCAATCTTCACGACGAGGCATTGAGAGCAGACACCTAAAAGCAAGGCCGTGTGAACTCTTCATAATTGAAATCATAAAGTAAAGCGAATAAATAAATCGGACTCTTTTGTACCGGTTTCCCATACATCCATTTATCATTCAAGCAACAGCGAGAATTGAATAATGTTTATAAACCCTAATGGATCGGTATTACGCCAATTTCGCGGACTAAGTAAGTGAAATTAAGTGAATTGCGGATCGAGTGCAAGCAACAATTTAATGTGACTTTGCCTCTAGTTATCATGTATCAAAGACCGTGTCTGACATCCTCTGCAGCGTTTTAGCTTTTAATAGGAAGTCGTTAAAATATTGCGTAGAGCAGTGCATGGTACAGAGACAGTATTTGGCGCATACATACAAATCAATTTGAATAGGTATAATATAATACATACATAGGTATCTTATTTCCAAAACCGTCGAGAGGTTCATTTATCAAATATTTATTCGATTAGAAAGTCTGCACCGGCAGAATACCACTCCAGCAAAATTGTGTTCGGTCGAGTGAAGAATGAAGATATTATGTTACTCGGCAATTAGGTAATCGGTAATCCACTAAAAGCCAGTCATTTATGACTATTCCAAAAACTTATTCATGTATAATATCTAAAAGTATTATATTGATGTTGTTAGAAAATAGTAATCTTGACGTGAGGAAAGTTTTGATTTGAAGGTACTTTCTAACCTTTTTTATTTTAGCCCTAATGATCCCACTGCCGGGCAAAGGCCTTCCACAAACTTTTTCACCGATCCCTATCCAGTGCTAGATTCTGCTAACCTGTTTGGTAAACTGTATCGAAATCGTCACACCATCTTTTCCTTGGCTTCCCGCTTCGGCAATAGCCGTCCACTGAGTGACTCTGTCAACATATTATGTACTAAATACATTCTACTCTATTCTATAATATTTATAATAATAAATATGGGACAACATCACATACATTGCTCTGATCCTAAAAGTAGCTTAAGCACTTGTTATATTGGAACTCAGTTACAACGGTACCCAGACCCAAAAAATATAGAAAATAAAATATGGATTTGACCCTACCGAGAATTGAACCCGGGACCTCAGAGTTGACGACACCTTGAAAACCGGTGTGCTGACCACTCGGCCACAACCACAAACCATGAGTAAGATTTACTTTCCCTAAAGGACTCAAATATAAGACCTCTATGGGTGTAGTTACTCTGCTCCGCGGAACCTCCAGCGACGTCTCTTCGGCAATGATTGATGGCTCCCGAATCCCGCGCCGGCGGCGAGCCCGGGATATATCGCCGCGACTCCTGGCTCCGACGTCTGCATCCGCCCGGTCACGTGGGAGGCTGCTGCGACAGCCACTTTCCCCCCTCGATGGACGGAATAAGCGAACACGATGTAGCCGTAACTCGCAGGATTAAGCCGTCACACGCTGTCAAGTCTACAAATAACATTGGCTATAAATCGCTAAAGTTTTTTAAATAAAAACACACGGCAATCAATAGAATATAAATAACTTATGCAGTCGGAGATTTAAGTCAAAGGAAATAGCTACATTAACTGTGTCAATTAATAGAGCTTAATTCGTAGGTATGATCACCATCAAAGAGCACGCAACTTTATGGATTAAAAAAACAGCATAAATCACCGCGTACAATCCTCAACCACGCATTACTGTGATAATCTAAGCCTCCGCGAGTGCAGTTATTATTGGTTTGATTTATCGCAACACCGGCCATTATCCCGAAAACTGTGATGTTTGAACCCCTTTGTTTACAGCCGCCAGGCAAACATTGAACAGGTGAAACTGCGACCGAACAGGGGTACGATCGCGCCTTTCTTCACGGTTTTTGTACGACTTTTTGTCGGTTTCCTTAGGTAATAGGTGTCCAGATAAAGGTCGAAATAACACCAGCAGTAATTAGCGGCGATTAATAATCGGTTATCTTGATCACGGCTCCAGCTAGCGTAATAATTGCTCAACGTGTTCGATGAGATTTTTTGTTACCTCTGTTTTCTATTTGGTAAACTTTATCTATTTCGTGAAGCAAACAGTCTAGCACTTTAAAAAAATAGGACGAAGCGGCAGAATAATATTGCACTATTTTACACATATTAAGTGGCTCCATACTTCTTTTAAAGGACATATATTTTCAAAACTAGAATAGAATATACAGTTTTTACAGGTACTTAATAAGGTCTAGCTTTATTAACTGTTTGACTATTAGGGGGTGATTCTGCTGCTTTAATACTACAACGCAAACGTTTACTGTCTCAGGGACAATTTAAATATCAAAAAAATATATATCAGCACAAAGACAACTGATCAGTAGTGGTCTAGAGTAAAAAAAAATGTATTTTGCGCTGATTTTGCGTTTGATGATCATCAAATGTAACATCTTTTATTATCAGTTTAACATCTAAATACTGATAATTTACCCACAAAACCCCTGAAGTAGTGATCAGCTGATCTATTTTTTTTGTTGGTCCCACATTAAAGGAATACAGTTAGACTCTGTATGTATTTTTGTATGAATTAAAAGAGGTCCTTTTTACCGTATTCGATAAGGCACAAGTGGTCAATATTACCTAAATAGAGCTTTAGCTCTGTAGCCATATCAGTTCAACTAAACATTTGTGTAGTTCTGTCTGTGTATCTTTGAGGTAGAGCGATAATCGTGCATTCGTCATCGCCCATGATTTCGCGCTCGTGACCTCTCTATCGAATACAAATCGTGCGTCAAAATCGGCTCTCCCATCGCCTTCATGTTTTATCATTACGCTACGTATAATATCTAATTTTAAAGCTATCGATCAACTCCCCGGTGGTGTACACCAGTTTGAAGATACGTGTCAATTTATAAACGATAACATTGCGTCTTTGTTCGTCCGACGGTAAGCCGGACAAGATTGAGATCTTCGATACAGTCTCTAGGTATGTTCGAAATCAATTTGTTGGAATAAAAGCATGGTTAATGTCATAAGTGGTCTTTATCTAAGATCGAGTGGTGTCGGCGGCGTTTCGCGCATGCGCCCGGTGGAATGTGACGTGCGCGCTGCTTCCCCGAACTGCGATGCGCTACACCGAGCCTCGCGCGTCCAGTATCGATCAGATTTGAAGAGATGACTGTGGACTGTACCTGTGGATAGTCTCGTTATCATTTTTTGAACAATGTAATTCATCTTTCAGATATTATGTGACTTACACAATCAGCATAGACCATATATTTACTGAATGGATCACCCGTTAATGGAATGAGCACTCGGTAAACCCAGAAGGCGGCAGGAATGACAAGCTGGACTCTCTCGAAAAAACTGAAACTCAAACTCTTAATAAAGTACCTATATGCAGTGCACAAGAAGACATACAGTATCTTCCCTATTCTCTGTACCTTTCACGCAAACGAACTATGCCAAAAATTCCATTGTTTGCCGCATATTGCGATTATATAACAAACAGTTTCATTCCGTAGATCCATTTCACCTTAGTAAAAAATATTTAAAAAACGTATACATGAGCTTACTAGTTCTAACTCCTAGAATACACACACACTCACACCACACACACACTCACACACACACACACACACACACACACACTCACACACACACACACACACACACACACACACACACACACACACACACACACACACACACACACACACACGACATCAGTCACACTCACACTTATAATATGTTTAGCTTTATAAAATGTAAATCCAATGTTGGCTGTATGATTAGTATCTAAGAAACATGTAAAACTGTATTTTTGAGAGCTGTGGATTTTGTTGTAATAATAAAAATATGAAGAAGGAACCCAATATAGGATATTATAATACAAGATACCCCGCAGTTATAGGACACTCTATTTTTCTAATAAATTCAATAAATATTACTAACTGCCGAAGGTACCGAATACAACATTATTGGTAGCCTACCCAGTGTGGCTGTCGGCCCCGGGTGCGCGAGCGCAGTGGCGACCCCTCGCGGCGACCAATTGATGCATCGCTTGCTCACTGTGATTTTGTTATTCTTCCATACTGTAACATGATTTAACTCAGTAGTATTGACTATTTGATTAACTCAGATTTATTGTTCATTAATTTTTATTCTTAAAAATATAAATTAGACTAGGCATTTTAGAAATCAGCTCACGAAAATAAATAAAATAATAAACCAGCGACTTCATCCGCGTAAGTAAAGGATTTCCTATATTTTTCATCTTCCATTTTATGACATAAAGTAGTAGCCTATGTTCGTTTCCAAGATCCGTAAAAAATCCGTGAAAAGATAACAAAAGAATAATACAATCATTATTTCTGGGTTTATGTAATTATTAAAATAATTCCTGAACAAGCAAGCAACGTCCCCACATAATAAAATTATCTACCTTTGAGTATGTTTATACTGACTTCATCACAACAATTTGTGAAGAGTGTTTTACGGCAGCTAGCTAATCGGAGAAGCATCAATCAAAAGCAGGTGTAGTACCCCAATACTAGTTCAGTTCAACCCTTTCCAAAATAATACTTATCAAATTAATTTAAATTATTCTTGTTATCTGAAATCAATTTCTGCACTGACCCTTGTTATGATATGTTTTAAGGAGTATTTTAGTCATTCAATTGTAATCGATTATGTGAGATTTAATTAGGTAAAAACGTAATCCTGAATCACATATCATTTAATCGAAAAAAGGGTCTGTTACATACATACTATGATTTTAATTCCGAATAGATTTATAACTAGGTAATGTAAGTAAATATTAAAATGAGTGTCAAATATTTTACGGATTTATTGTTCATCAGCTAAGGGGAATTATCCCTGAAAAAAGGAAAATACCTTTCAGCTAATTTTATTCTTAATTAAAAGTTATCCGAATTGATTAAGCTTGTTAATTTATTTAACTAATTATTTTATGGCAGGCACTCGTGTCTGTAGGGGTGTGTGATCAAAACTTGTAATTCGTTAGAATGTTACGCAATAAAAAGCCACAACGGCCCCTAATGACGCCTTATTGTGGGTTAAGGAGAGACCATTTTATTGGCTGCATAAATCTGACGCTCGTTCTGGGTTCGTTTTGTCATTTCGACCCCATTTGATAAGGCTCTAATCTTGTTCAACATGATGTGTATATAACTCCACTAAAATATTTATTGGATAAATGTGGAGCCTTAACTAGTATATTTTGCTGATCGAAGAACCCATAATTGTTGAATATTCAGATCGTTAAGCAGTCAAGCCATGTGGTCCAAACGCTTTGAATTGTAAAGTGTAATTTAGTAAGAGATTTTCGGTAAAAGTTATTAAGGAGACACATGCCACGCGACACCGTGAAAAGACATGCGGCTTATTGTGGTTTCCGAAATGTTGCCAAAAGAATGCCGAAATTGCCAAACGATTTTCAGCTTTTAAGTGTCAACCCGCGCAATCTATTAAGCATTGTTCCATGCTCACCTGCTACCGTTCTGACACTTAGTTTTTTATGTCACGGAAGAAGAAAGTTTTGAGGATATAACGAGTTTCATTTGCGTTTCTAAAGCGAATCCAGTTAACGGTCCCAACTGGTCCTGTTTTGGTTATTTTGTTTCGCTTGCGAACGGCAGCACATATCTACAACCGTGTCAGAAGGTATTTTGTGAATAATTGTTTTGTAGATTCTAGATGATTATTCGGAGAGTATCCTATGGTTCGTTTAGTTATCAGACTCCATTAGAGGTCCTCTTCGTGAATGTTCGCTGTTATTTTAGACACGCCATCCGCGCTTCACGGAAACCTCAGGTAGGCGCCGCCGAGGCAAATCTTGATTTTACTGGATGCCTGAGATGATTAGGAAAGGCATGAGTTACCAAATTTTTTTTATAATTTATACAATTTCTTTGCAAGTTTTTAACACCAGGAGACAGTCTATAATTTTTGTGAGTGAAATATATTGCGCATAGTACCCATGTTAGTTAACTTAGTTTACCGGCCCGATTACCTCGTTATCCCATTAAAAAAACCTTCGCACTGCCTTCGACGAGGACCAACCTTGGACGTCACGCTCCTCTTGTCAGATGTTGCTCAAACTACAATGATATATGTAAAAAGGAGTCGATACTTTCCACGACTCTTTGCCTAAATTTAAAAAAGCCTAGCAGAGCTTACAAGCAAAGAATAATAAATACTAGGGCTAGGTAATCTGGTTCATTTTGCTTTTATCTTTTTGTATTTTGATGTTTTAGTAGCTCACTATTTATTGTTGTTAGTTTCTTTTTAATCAGTGTTGTGTGCACATATAATAGGTATACATATAAGGACAGAAACCACAAATTGTTGTATTACTAAGTATTTATATGTATACTGTTGGTGTACCTTTTGAATAAATAAATAAATAAATACGAGTAACATCTAAACATGAACTAACTAATATTTATTAAAAGGACAAAACGAGAATACCTACATATAAACGTGTAATTTTAGTGCTGAAGAATAGTAACCTACCTACTTATTTACTACTAATTTTATAAACATTCATTCTTTTGATCAATGTTCCTCGCACCGAATTAAACAAATTGTTACATGCGATTACACACACGTATTTGGTTCTAAGGAATTCGAATGCCTTAAGACAGAGCTATGAGTTTTTTTCTGTGGTCGGGAGCACGGTAGGTAACCAGCGAACCATCGGTAGCAGCGAACGATATATTTCATGCGCAAGTTAGTTCAAACAAATCGTACGGTGTCTCTTTGAATCACGTCAATATTTAACGGCGGCGTAGACGTAAAGATTCGACTCGGTAGAAAAATAACGTTTCAAATCACAGAATGAAACAAAAGATAAAACCTAGTTCGTAGTATCCGCAAACATTATAAATGTATGATGATCAATACAAGGTTATTTTTATGAGCCATATAGATATTATTAATCATATATATCGGGTTACAAAATGTCCCTGATCTACCCTAAATATACTAAAACTAAAACATTGGTTTTACGTCAGTTTAGGTTTGTTATTCAAAAATCAACCAAGTTTGGTCAGATTTTTACTTCTGTCACAATCATAAACATTAAAACACTTTACCCAGCAAGCATTAAGTATGTAACCTACTTTAGTAATATTTCAATTCACTAGTACGAGTATTACAAAATAATTCCATTAGGACGTGGGCTTCTGACGATTAAAACAATTTCGGACGGGTTTCGCTTTAGTCTTTTTGTGAGAGGCCAACACGATATCATGTTTCCATAAAACCATCGAAGCGACTATTATTCTTTTCGAAATATTTGTGGCAAGTGGGTTTGATTTTTTTATCAAAATTAAACTCTAGCTAAGTAATTATAAAAACCTTTTTAACATTTCATCATAAGATTTTATGATCATTCTAGAGGTATGTATGAGGATGCCCAGTAGCCTAGGTAATTTGATAAGGTGGATATCGCTCTGCCTCCGCTCGAGTATTCGGTACGATTAAGATGAATTAACTTTTGTTTTAGTATTTTCAATATTGAATGGGTATTTCTTATGTAATAATTAAACGATTAAAGATTCTGGGAATCTTGTTGGATATCAGGATTACGGTTATAAACAACTGGTGGACCTAATAGTTGTTTAAATCTTAGTCTTTCTTTAGCAATCATGTCCTCCAATAACTTCAATAAAAAACAATACAGAATAAAAGCTTTAAGATTTAACACATCCGTCATCGTCACCCCAGGAAATCCACTGCCTGACTACAAAGCTATACCTACCAACGTATTATTTATTTTCTCGTGACAATTTCATATTCCGAATGATAATACAGCTGTCAATGGAAACTTATTCTCGTAGCTTTGGCGCGTGTAGTCGACACACAATAATGTCGACTTATTAACGCCGCCAAATTCCCAATTTTCAGTGAAGCATGCATCGTAGTGTCAACCGCAATTATTATGGATGTGTCTAAACAAAAAATAGACCATCTGGCAATTCGTAACGGTTTGGCAGAAAAAATGGATCTCACCCTGTTGAATTCAGTAGCTTATACGCGTCAGTGAATTTGTTTATAATGCATTGTTTAAGTTCTCGTATTTAACTACCTGCCAAAATAAAATTAAAAAAAACCCTTAGCAAAACAGGTTAAAAGTTTCTAGTATATAATATATATAATATAAGTCAGCCTATTAGATCCCACTGCTGGGAAAAGGCCTCACCTCAACTATGAGGAGGAACGAGCCATACTTCACCACGCGGGCTCAGTGCGGATTGGTGGAGGGGTGTATGTAAGGCAAGTGACAAACCTTACTGTCAGAAGTTATGAAGTAGTTATGAAGGCTTTCTAGTAGTTACATACGAGTAAATACCTACTGTGTTCGAGTAAGCTCTAAACAAAGCTAACATATCCTAAAATTAAATGAAGGATACCGATTAACAAATATTTGATGATCAATCATATTCATATCATCCTAATCGGAGTTATGAAAAAATAGAGCATCACAATCTTTTGGCTCCCACCTACCGCGTTCCCATACATCGCTCACGTAACCAAATACAGGACAATAATATTATAGGACGCGTTATCGGAGCGTTTATTTTAATTCGATCTGTCAGGAATTAGACAAAAAACGTTGACTCGCTACCGGGCGCATCGGGCGCCTCGCAACGTGATCTCATGCCGAGGTTCTGCCGACTATTGACCTAAACAAGATGAAATAACGTACGAACAATACAATTATCGCTTTATCAAATTCAGATAATTCGGTATGTAAAGTAAATTTAAAGGTACATGTTTTATAATTTTTTCTTGAAGTAAAGACTAAATTAAGAAAGTAATTTGAGTATTTTGACTTTTTATTCAGTAGTTATTTTGTAATTAATTATTGAAAATTTAAACTTGAGACGTCATAAGCATGCCCACGACGACTTTCTTTCATATTTACGGGATTGCCTTTTAACGCAATTTTTTTTCTCGATTGGAAACTCTCACACATGCAAATTGTAACGTCATATGTAGGTTTTCGGTGCGTTTAGAGGGCATATGAAGGATAGTCGTATATTAGTAAAAATAAGCCCCATCTTATAGCAACTGTATAGTGATTATGGGCATTTCTCTCTCTCCTGGGCATTATTAATCCCATCTGATGGTGGGGTCTGCCGTCTCAGTTTTTCTTTTCCACTTTGCCCTATTGGACGCATCGTCTACGGAGACATTGCAGAGTCTCAGGTCTTTCTTGACCACATCTGCCCATCTTGTTTTGGTCGCCCTCTGGGTCTGGGCCCTGGGATGTTCAGATTGGCCGTAACATTTCCAGTATCAGGTGATTATGGGCATAAAATCTCAAAATGGTTTTGAAATTACCATAGGTTGTTTTTTACTTTAACATACCGAATTGTGCAAAATGTTACTTACGTAAAGTCCGCAGGGTCCGCAACCATAGTTGACAAAGACAGTTGCTTCTTTTCGTCGTAAAAACTGTTTTTTAGTGTAAAAACCAAACATGCAGTGAGTAGTACAAAAAACGATTCATTATTAATTAGTCGCTTGATCCTTCCATTATTAATTAGTCGCTTGAAAAAGCGTCTAGCCCGCCACAAACTTACCCTAGCTTCCCACAAGCCCTCCCACTTCCATGTACCTACATAAGGGTTAAGGGCGAACACGCAAGCGTGGGCCAGCTTTAATGACTGCTGCACATTGTGTGTATGTGCGTGGGTAATTAAGCCGTTGACGTCACGCGCGCGAAGAGCAGGCAGCGCCAGGAACCGTGGCGAGTCAAGTTTCGCGGCGGGGCGAGGCGAGCGCGACCGCGCAATTTCCCTACGAGCAGTAGGGCTGCCAAGTCAGTTTATAATTTAAAAATTACATTTTAAAAACCCGGGTGACCGAGCTTGCCCGGTTATTTGATAAAAAAAGCTTTATAATTCGTAAGACTTGTTTAAAAAACAAAAAAGTTATGATCTTGAATAAATACGAAAAAAAACAAAATGAATAAAATTATCATCACCAAACGAGATTCGAACCCCCATCTTCTAAATTTCTGCAGTCCTACGTCTTACGCACTGCGCTACGACGCTCATGCTAACCGGTGCGAAATTAGCGACCGTATTCTGTGACGAACAATGCTAAAGAAAAACGCATGAAAATTTGAAAACACGCGTTTTCCCACACATAGGACAAGTTTAGATCGATTTTTCACCCTTGATAAACAACACCCCCACATACAAAATTTTAGCGAAATCGTTAGAGCCGTTTCCAAGATCACAAATATAAAAATATATAGGTACATTGCCCGGGTTTCGACTGGCGATAATTTATGGACTATAAGATCATCAAATGTTATAACAAAATTTGAAATGGCAGCTATTTTAATTATTTTTTTAAAATGCTATTTCTATGGATCTGGACGTCCTAAAAGTTATAAAAATGATTCTTTTGGAAGGTAACGCTATGGCCTATCAAGTGAAATAAAGATTTATTCAATACTAGCTGTTGCCCGCGACTTCGTACGCGTGGACTCGATGATACAAAATATTTTATACTTTCGTCGCCATCCAGCTATTATGATCTCTTTGTCTACCATGTCGTAAGGAGAAGAGAGGAATGAAAAATCATGGTCCATAGGCACTCTTTTTTTGATTAGGTTACTATTACCCGGCCATCCTCCTCTGGTAAGAAAATTTCGCATGGCAGTGACACCGACTCCAAAACTTAACTTTGTCGTAGATATCTTTCTTAGTAAAAGTGTAAAGGATTTTTTTTTACCTTTTAGTTTACTTTATTGAAGACAGTTTTATTAGTTTGTAAAAAATATAAGTAACTTTAGTTTTAGTGTTCAGAAAAAAGTCAAACCTCCCTACCGCAATAGATGAATGCGGTTTAGCATTTATCTACTCAAGGGTCGGTTTGTAAGTTAGTACTCTCGTAAAGTTATTATTGCGGAGCCTGTCGTGTCCCACTGCAAGGCAAAGGCCTCCCTACTCTTTCCTTAGTGATAAGTAGTATAAAAAATAGTGCCAATTGACTTTGATCGTTCATTAATAATACAGTAATTCAACAACGTGGAAGTATCCACGAACTTCTTAGCGTTAAGGTCAGCACCATGAAATTATGGCTCCTGAATGTAAACGTTTAAATACCTAAATTAATGCTGTAGCATATATGGTATACATGCCTATAAAAATCTGAAGGATTCTCACGATTTCTCCAGGTTTCCGTTACCAGATCGTACCTTGGAGACAGTAGGATTACCTTTGGAGTTTGAAATCAGTCTAAAGTAATTTAGCATATCAATTGCTCCAGACTTTCAGTTGTTTAAGTCAATAGAAAATGCTCATCGCGCTGAACAATGTTCCCTACGGCGCTCTATTCATATCTCTTATAGTTGAGCTGAGCTGCTAGGGTTCTATATCAGTTGCCCCAGACCTTTGATTTGTGTACGTTAATATAAAATGCTCATCACGCTGAACAATGTTCCCTAAGGCGCTCTATTTATATCTCTTACAGTTGAGCCGAGCTGCTAGGGTTCTATATCAGTTGCTCCAGACCTTCGATTTGTGTTCGTCAATAGAAAGTGCTCATCACGCTGAAAAATGTTCCTTAAGGCGCTCTTTTCATATCTCTTATAGTTAAGCTGAGCTGCTAGGGTTCCATATCAGTTACTCCAGACCTTCATTTTGTGTACGTCAATAGAAAATGCTCATCACGCTTACTAACTTTTCTTAAGGCGCTGCTTTCATATCTCTCTTAGTTTAAGTGTACTGCTATGGTTCCACATCAGGCACTATGATCTTCAAAATAAGTTATAGCCTAATATTTGCCCAGACTCAATAGCTACACAATAAAAAAAGTTTCATTCAAATCCGTTCAGTAGTTCCGGAGATTAGCGTGTACAAACAGACAAACGGACAAACAGACAAAAAAGTTAAAAGTTGTAGATTCCTATTCTGTCGGTATTTTAACATCACCCTCAATTAGTTTTTGGTAAAAATACTCAATGTACAGACGCATCGCGTTTTACAGTTTTATAACTTATATGTATAGATTATTAACCGTCATAGGCGAATATTTTTTTTTAAATAAATTTTGCTATAAATTTAAAATAATCGAATAGTTATTTAAACCCAAACATCCTTTATTTTAATCATTAAAAAAATCAAATATTTATTATTAGGATTAGGTCTTTAAAATTTGGTAAATAAAAGGCCCCTTAAATTATAGCTATTTGAAACCCAGACACCCTGTATAAATAAATAAAAATACAAAAATTGCTCGTGTGGTGAAGGGTGTTCTAAAAATGGCACGCACTGACATTGAAGACAACTTAGCCATAGCTATCAGATAAACTCTAACTCTAACTCTATTACAAAACTAAACCCAAACATCCTTTATTTTAATCATTAAAAAAATCAAATATTTATTATTAGGATTAGGTCTTTAAAATTTGGTAAATAAAAGGCCCCTTAAATTATAGCTATTTGAAACCCAGACACCCTGTATAAATAAATAAAAATACAAAAATTGCTCGTGTGGTGAAGGGTGTTCTAAAAATGGCACGCACTGACATTGAAGACAACTTAGCCATAGCTATCAGATAAACTCTAAGTCTCATGGTTTGGAAGATAATTACACTTTTTGTCCCAAAATGTCACAGACTGACACTGGATAGCTTAGTTAGACATAGACTTTTTAAATAAAAATACTAGGCCTCTAAAATTCTCCTGGTTTGGGAGATAATATTTTTTTTAAGAAGAAAAATCCAAAATAGTATGTCATATCAAGCGACTGAATAATGAGATTATATCGGATCGACAACCCTAAAAAGATATTCTAGAATCGAAGCAGCCGCAGACGCGCACACCAAGCGATTACGAAGTGTCAGCTTCCATAATCAGCCCATAGCATAATCTAGTTGCTATGTCGTGGTTAGCGGACGTGAAAGTTTTTGTCGAATACCTACTTAGAATTTAGAAAACCTAGATCCAATATCCTCTATCTTAAGCCCGATTTCTGAAGAACTTTGACGACGGTTTCTAAGGTTACCTTAATATGGTACCTTGACAGGTCTGAAGTTTTTGACGTTTACATACTTACAAAATCCATAGACATAGTTAACTGCTCAGACCTCTAAAATTGGGCTTAAATGTATAAAAACCATTTTGCAGAACAAAATAGGATACCTATGTATTTTGGGTATTTTCCAAATGGTTCAAACCACTTTTATTTATTTAACAGTATACGAACTAAATACTAGAATTAAGACCAATTCACCAACAAAACTATTGTTAATAGTTTAATATAGGTTTAAAATATCTTGTTGCCTGTATTGGAAGTCATGGCAACAATAAAAACATGCCCTTAGCTACCCATTATTAACCGATAGGCCGTATAATTTATGAAATTGTCAAAAATTATATTCCAGTAGTCAGTGGCCAGTTACAATGTTTTTTGTGTTACACCCCCAATACCGAAACCGAATAAAAAAAGGTTTATAAGCACGCGACACGCGATCTGCGGCGACTGGACGCACAAAAAATATTACATCAATAATCAAATCTTCGAGTTCGGTAGATATTAAACGGCTATAAATTATCCTAATAGCTGTAAACTATTAGCCAGGAACGTTTGCTCGGAATAAGTTAAAAGCTCTATCCACTCCAGAGATGTTTTTATAAACAAGTTTTTTTTTAAGTTTGACCGACTTGGATGGGTCAAATAAAAAAACAGGTATTTATGTCAAACCCGGACTAATTTAAACACCATAATCACAATCTTGCAAATACCAACCACCAATCTATTATCTACTGCTTCAACTGCATTGTATTATTTGCTTGAAATGAAGGTAACAGTATTTAAGTGATGCGATTTCTTACGTATTTTTTACAAACGCAGCACTCGAAGACCTCGCCACATAGTCTTACCAAAAACGCGAACTAAATTTGGAATTAGACAATTACCTTTGAGGGAGCACAGTTATACAACAGACTTCCGTCGGACATTAAGGGTGCGAATACTTTAGGCCAAAACAAAACTACACAAGTTTTTATGAGTTGCAAGCAAACTAGTACATGTACACCTGAGGTGTCTGCGCTCTTTGTCTTCGCTGGATTTTGCTATGTACCAACCTATTTTAATTTAAAATGTACAGTACTGTTTTTAATTTTAAGTTTGCAATGTACGATTGCAAATATTGGTTAAGTTCTCAAATAAGTGACATGTATTTGTCTTTCCTGAGAATAAAGTTCTATGAACTGAAGTGATGCGATTTCTTACGTATTTTTACAAGTTTTTGCGTATTTTCGCCTAATTTAGTCGGCATCAAATGACACCCCTACTAGAATGTCTATGGATTCTCTAATTTCCTTAGCAACTTTCAGCTGTTTAGTCTGACATTTCAAAATTAATATAGTCTGTCTCTTTTCGTTCGTTTGGCAGAGAAAGATTGAGACTGAACTTAAATTTAATCTAAGACAGGGATCATTGGAATCAAGCCCATTGTATTTTTAACTTTAAACTGCGTTTTTTATTGCTTTCAATTTCCTCTAACCCACTGAGTCCTATATGGGTCATTACCTTATGTGTGGTAATAGGTATTTAGAACATCTATGAATTTAACAAATAATAAGCCAATTTGGGTTCCCATAGCATCATTTTACGATACAAGAAAAATAGCAGCGCACTCTAGCGTCATGTAAAAATACTACACCTCAACAAAAACTTTGCTGAATGGAAACTACTAACGCCATCTACAAACCAGGAATGCAAAGTTTTGAAGCTTTAGTGGCGTGCTTGAAATAGTTACAGAGACAATACAAAGTACGGTAAAGACTCGATAGACAGCACTAGTAGTAAGAAATGCAGATTTGGAATTTCATATAAATAATAATAATAATAATAATTTATTTATTTTCGTTAACAAATTTCAATTTTATAACATTAGTAATTGGATACTCCTTTTAAGCATTGTAGGAATGCTTGTGCCATTGCAATGCCAATATGTAAGTACATACTGCAACTCTATTAGATATAATCTTTCTCTTCTTTACTCAGCATTACATTACTCGAACATTAGGTAGGTGTAATAAAAATATGGTAAATTTGGATCATAATTTATTATATTTAAGTATTACCTATATTATTTTAGTTCGTTTGGACATCAAAAACGTTCAATCAAAGCATACTCAGCGTTTTTAACAACATATCCGATAAGTAAAGCTTATCAAGGGATTGACGAGACATTCAATATATTATCGCCACTTCCCTTATAGATAGCAATGAATGTTTCTGCCAAAATTATTTATTTATTTTGCACAACACATAGTAGTACATATATCAAATATTATGAATATCGCTACATATGCACACACGGTAGGGTACAGCAACTTAGTATTATTTTATTAATTTTATATAAATTTAAAGTAGGTAACTATTAAACATAGGTAGCATTATTATAATAACATGAACATTAATAAAAAAAAATTGTGATAACAATACTTACATACCTAAATTAAAACTAAATTTTTTCCACAATAAAACTTAACAATAATTGCGTTTAGAATAAAAAAATACAACTTTCTGGAAGATAGGTATTCCATAAAAATTTAGGTATCTAGTTCTTAATGTCTACTTTTACAATGACGTGGACGTACATGGACCTTCAAAATTCAAGTCATAATTCTATCAATGCAAGTACCTAAGTCTGCAACATCAATCATGTTTGAATACTGCAATGATTAAGCTTAATTGTTTAGGTGCTCCTTTCGATTGTCTATTTTTTGCCGAAAACCTGGTTGCAGTAAACGTGTAGGTATTCGTTATTGCAGTTTGTTACCACACTTTCCTCTACTTTACTGATAGTGAATTGGCCACTGCCATATCACTTGTTTGACTATGGGACGGTTAATTTGGAATAAATGACAGATAGCTAACATGACAAAATGGAAAAAAACATTTCAAATTAGCCATCTCATATTTATTCAAGTGTTATAACAATCCATAATCAATATTAGTAAGGTAGTAAGTATTTACTGTACAAGTCCGATAGTGACCGCAGACTGCAACCGCAAGCCGCACTGCAAGAAGCCAGCGACTGCAATAATAGCACAGAATCATTAATAGTAAAAGATAATAGCCAATCGCATTACTCTTTTGTTTTCTATGAATCTCGAACAGTGCGGCCTGCGGTTGCACTCTGCGGCCGGATTATTATTTATTTTATTTATTACTATAACATAGAATGGAATATAAAAAAATACATAAAAGGCCTTTTGTAGAGAGCTCGCACCGCGTCTGTGTCCCAAGAGTCTGCAATCTTCGTGTAGATATTTAGAATGGATAGTCGAGGGCACTTCAGGGCATTATCATTTGTCTCAGCTTCTCAGTAAATTTACGGTGCGGTTAACCCCACTAGTGTATTCCATTTTAGTTCTGAGCTTGTGAACATTATTCAAACCGCCGAGGAATCTTCAGTAATAAGTAAATAGATGGATAATGCGTTGTTGGGAATGGTTGTAATTAAATTAATCCGACGTAGGTACTTCTACCCTTTGGGGCGTAATCTTAAGCTGTTTAGTGGTTATTTAATGGAATACATTCCCGAAAATAAGTGTTGCTACATCATAATAAGTAAGCATCTACTTACCTACACGGCGATAATTCAACGTAAGATAGGTCAAGCTGTGAGATACCTTAAATAAAACCGTCAAATTAAGGTGTCGTTCGTAATTTATTGGGTCCCTTTTTCAGAGGTCATAATTCTTTTTAGGGAGTGCTATATTCTTTGTTACACCTGCTTACTGGAAAACACAATTTTCCTGTCTTTTTATGTTTTTATAACTTAAGCAATTATTTTGCAAGTTTTAACGAAATTAAATCAAATTTCACTTACAAAAATTAATCGACTTTGTCATCCGGTGGGACTCGAACCCACGTCCCTTCGCTATCCGGCGAGTGCTCTTACCCACCGGATGACACAGTCGATTAATTTTTGTAAGTGAAATTTGATTTAATTTCCTGTCTTTATTATATTATTTTGCACTCATCTTCTAAATATATTAAAATTAAAACTAAATGACTGGCTGGCACAGCTCAAACCTGGGTCTAGAGTATTCAAATTTGGCACATAGGTTTTTTATGAGATCTACTAGGGGTGCACTAAGAAATATATTTTTTGGAATTTCATACCCTAAGGGAGGCTAGTTTGTATGAAACTCCATCAGTTTTAATGATATCTACTTTAACTCGTTTTATTACTACATGATTGTATGCGTTTTAAGCTTCCTTCTATGAACTGTGTTTTCTCATATTTTTCAAAATACAATTATCATGCCGAGAAATAAAAAACATGATGTTTGGGACAATTATTTGCATTCGGCAAACAATAAAAGCATCCAATGCAAACACTGCGGAAAAGTGTACAAATTCAATAACGTTAACAAGATGACGGTTCATTTAATTAAATGTTTTAAATATCCTTCAGTAATAAAAGAAAAACTAACAACGGAGACCAGTCTTCATCACAATCTAAATTTTAGATTATCGTTATAAACAAATAATCGTTTTTACCCATGATTTGGGTATTTTCCCGGGTAAAAACCCTATATTTACCCAAAATGGGTATTTACCCGGTATTTTCCCCGTGGGTATTTTCCCGTCGCCCATCTCTAAACACCACCAACTTCCTGACTCCGGAGCTGTGTCTGAGTAATTTCAAGACAGAAAAACCCAAACACTCTCGGCCCGACCCGGGATTCGAACCCGGGACCTCGTGGATAGTACCCAGCGTGCTGATCACTAGACCAACGAGGCAGTCAAATATAGATATACAGTGTGTCCGGTCACCGATGTCCGCGGCTTCATGAGCAAATTGCAACCACTTTCTTTATAGAATCAACTTTGGAATCCCAAATATTGTTTTTTTTTTATTTTCCCATACTAAAATGATCCATTGTTGTAACAAACACACTGTCCGCATGCATGCAAGCATTTTCCTGAATAAGCAATTATGTTTTTACGACTTCATCATTTGCAAAGGTGATACACAATAGTTAATCAGACAACAAACGCATATTTTATAATCAGATCCCGAAACAATTATAAATAGGTACCTATGTGAGGTGAGCAAATCCGCGTAACTCTAAAAACGCCCCTGTACCGTTACCATGAGTTTACGGTGGTTTTACTCGCTAGCGACGACGTAAAAAAAGTGTATGGAAAATTTTAGTTCTCCAAGTAACCGCTAGAGGCGCTGTGCAATTTTCCATACACGTTTTTTACGTCGTCGCTAGCGAGTAAAACCGCTGTTAACTCATGGTAACGGTACTGTACATGGTAACCTACAGTACAAAAATATTCAGCTATTCCTGATGCTGACTGTTTCCTATATTAAGGAAATACCCTGTAGAACCTGTAGGTAAACGGTGAGAAACATTTTAATTCAGAGAAATTGGACATTGGAAAAGCAATCGGTAGCTCTAAAACTTGGATCTGCGAATTATGGAAATAACTTGGAAATCTACAATTGAACAGACGGAGTTGAATTTCAGTAGTTAGGGATCGATTATGTTGATCGCAATGTCCAAGACCGACACAACTTTAAAAAGCAAAATATTCGCTAAGTATGCTGGGATGATTTGTTTTCTAGTTCTAGTATGCCGTAGGGCCGAAGGATTTTAATAATAATCTGTTCTACTAACTCTTGACCTTTTCATAATTTAGGTCAAAAGGTTACCGTCCGATTGATCACTATAGTGCCGCCTTGCGCTTTGCCAATTTCCAAAGTATTTTCGTAGAAGTCTGAAATAGAATATCACAATGACCGGTAGATGTCGAGATTTGTGATTCATTCCGCGCCGCTGCATTTCCCTACTCATTTTCAATTCTGTAGATTGGATTTTGTAACTCGCTTTTTTGGCACCCGTCCAGTCCGTCTGATTGATAAAACACTAAGCTTTCTTATCTTATCGCTATGGTGAATACCTACCGACCTGTTTTTACTTTTTATTTAAAATTGCGAATGTAAACAACTGTTGACATGCAAAATTTTTACCCTGAATAGATACAAAGTCATAGTAAAAGTACCTACCTACTGCAATCACGGCTTACCTACCTACGTTAAACATGTCTTTGCCCGCAATATGAATGTAGTGAAAAAGTTTATTACCAAAAGGTAAACGTACTCTATGTTTGTCCTTTAAACAAAGTAGATCGAACGGCTAAGGTAATAAATAACACAGTTTCGAAGGAAAGTTCAAGGGGCATTCACGCTATATCTGTGTCGAAGTACCCACTTGAAAATGTGGTGGGTGTTAACAAACAATGGAGAGGTAGGTTATCTTTAATTCATCATTCACAGGTTGTCCTTATAGCCTTGTGACCTTTGGCAACCCTTAGTTAGGAAGGAGCTGCCGCGGTGAACACTGTTATTTAAGCACCAACCAAATAACGGGGACTGTTTTCAAGGAAGGGTTTTAGATCGGTTCATCCATTTTGGATGGAAGTTTAGGTATTGAAGGATTGATGTTACGTCACCTTAAAATTGTTTATATTTGTTGTCTGTCAGATTCGAGTAACTTTTAAATATAAATGCGTAGGTACTTAAATAAGTAACAATTATACACGCAATTTTTTGAAATCATTATTTGTTTGTCAATTTTGTGAGAAAGCAGTTAAATGAAATTAGGCCATTATAAAATTAAACTTGACGAAATTATAATATCTAAACAGAATTAAGTAGATTCAGAACGTATTCGATCAAACTGTTTCTAAAGAGGATAATACCTATCATAATCCCTATAGTTGAGATTATCCCGCAATCTCGAGATCTTAGTACCAATCCACCTCACCACAATCATCTGCTCTTATTGCAAGATTTTATGAATTTCCAAGCCTCATGAAGCCAATTTTCTGTTACGACTTTTGATTATGCGTGCTAAGCACATACTCGTAAATTTGAGTTAAACTGTTCTATAATGGCTCAATTTCTTATTTTCTAAGGGAATATTGAACTAAAACAAAAATCCATACCAATATCACAATTTAATGGACAATAATTCAAAATACATTATAGATTTGGCTACAGACTTGTAAATTGTGAAAATCGTATTATGAAAAATACCTATTTAGAGAGTAAATAAATTACGAGAGCTAAAAACTTTAGTTAGAATGATTTACAGTTTCATGCACAATTTGGGATTAACTCGTTAAATGCACAAGATACCAGAACATTACAAATCGATAATTACTTTTTTATATTCGATTTCTCATACCATAATCATATGGTTTCTTCCATAATTCAAATAAAGTTTAAACTAGCACGTCACATATTACATGACATAACGTTTATTAATTTATTAGTAAGGGTTCATTTATTATTTAAAAAAAAATTGTTGTACCAGATTCAGTAAGTAAACCGCGAAAATGTCTTCAAATCTAACAAAGATTTAAACTTATATTTTTGTTATATCGCTCTGACTCAGAATAGCTTCACATAAGAAACCAATAGTTCTAGAACACTTAACCCTAACTTATTATAGGTTGATTTATAAGACAAACTTGATCTGTTATTGTTACACATTCTCGAGTAGGGTTGATTTATGGTTTTACTGTGCTAATCAATTGGTCTTGTATTTGTCAACATCATCAGCCTAATAATATTGAAGCATTTCTAGATAACCTAGGCTTCTGCTTGGGACTCATATCTTTTAAATATAGATATCTACTAGCTGGGTACCTACTCGATTTGCAATGCTCTACTGGTAGTCCATTAAACCCTTAGTAATGTGAGTTGCAAAATGTTACCATTGACGCAAAACCATTGGAATGCTTAATAATTGATTAGAGATATGTATGTGAAATTGTACTACTACTAAAGGACTAGAATCACTATGTACGTAAGTTATATGAAGTTTTTTTAAATATACTTTAACTGCGTAAAAAATGACTACAATTTCTGAACAAAAAATATATATCTAAGTAAGTATTTTAAATTACTTTCTATCTACGTAAGTCAAAAGTTTTATGTCATAAACATAGCACATATTTTTACAGAGAGAGTTTAACATCATAACTTGTATTGACAAAATTGCACATGGTTACATTGATAGGTAAGTAGGTGGGTATGATTATAAACAGTGGATGTAAATTCCATCTCTTATGAATGATATAAAGCTGTAAGTATAGCTAAAGTTCTGTCGCAATGACCTAAATATACAATAAGTAATACCAGTAATACTCGTAGAAATTCTAAATCGAAATTTTAGTGTTATTGTTCCCATTCGTTAATTGTTTTCAAAAATCGTTTTAGTAAACCAATTTATTTCTAATAGGTACCATCGAGGACAAATGCGACTAACCAGTCAAAAAAGGGCCAAATCTTTTGCATATCGTTATGTATATCGCATCGTAGTTTTTCAAGGACAAATAAAACCAATAGCTATTCTCGCGACGTAACAAAAAAATACAAACTCGCTCGCAGCTACACTGACATATATATTTTTAAAAGTATACTAACCAGTGATTTGATTTTTTTATATCGTCTGAGGCCTGCGAAGTGAATCTCTCTGCAATGTGGTAAGGCACAATTGACCCCGATAGTATAATGGCCAATCAGTACTGTATAAAACTATACATCTCGATCCTCGTCTACAAAATTGATTAAAATTGGCACCGATTTATACAACTAATTCCAATATCAAAATATTTATATTTGTATAATCTCAAATTTGAATATAAACTTTAATTCCGTTTATTATTTCGTATAATATTTTCATAATAATATAATTTGATAGTTCGAAGTCTAAATCGTAATAAGGTATTTGAGTACGAATACGTTTATCTTGTAAGATATTTAAAACTACAAACATGTATAGTTTTTATTTAAAGAAATATTTTTATAGAATAAAGCATAATGGTATAGATTTCTTCGTATAAATATTAGGCATTTCATTATAGTAGTAAGATAAGATAGAAAATACACCAAACATTAAATAGTAAGATAAGATTTGAAGACGAAAGCAATTCACACAATAAGATTTTTACAAAAGTAGCGTTAATTAAAATCAATTTGCTTCACTAACAGCAAAATATATCTTGACCGTCTTGATTTCCCAAATCCCGGCAGTGTTAAATGTCGCTCTCTAAAAGGCCCGGCCTCTTTGGCGTCTCGCAATCAATTAGTTCAATGTCGTCGTCTTTTAGGTTGTTGATTGTTTCGCCCATTACGTGAGGTTTTCCGTTTTTAGTATTTTTCTTGTCGTCTTCCATCCTTAGTATTTCGATTTCGACACCGGTTTCGTCTTTATCGACCGCCGTCTGGCTGGGCCGGCGGTCTAGTTCTTGTCAGGTGGCGTGTATGTCGGCGAAATCGTCGTCTTGTAAACTCTTTTCGGCGAGTCGGAAGCTCTCAAGGAACTCGTTGAGATCAACCAGACCGTCTTTATTGATGTCCATGAGCCGGCAAATGTCAACGAGCTGCTCCTGCGTCATCGGATTCGGCATGTACTTACCGAGCAGTTGGCAGGCTTCGGAGAATTCTTCTAACGTTATGTAACCTATAATCAGAAATGTTCCGGTTATTTGACGTTCTTACAAGTCGTGGTACTCCTTTTTATTGGTCTTTTGTACCTACTTGATGGTTTTCTGATTGATTTGTTTGAAACTAATAGCACTACAGCTTTCGTCCTAAATATAAAGTGAGTAAATAGATTGTAGACTTTCAACTTTGAGAAGTATAATTAATCATTCACTTTAGGTCAATACTAATGATGAAAAAATTGATCGAAAATTTTATCGTAGGTGGTATTCTTGATTATCTTAATTTAATTATATTACGTCAACCTTATTTGAGTTTACATTTTGAGTTAATTATCTTTACAGTACACACATTGTTTACGTACCAGAATTATCCTTGTCTAATATTTTGAAAATGGCTTCCAAGCTCCTCTTGTTTTTGTACAGAGTTTCGACCACAGTTTGTGTGTCAGCTTTGCGTCCAATTTTCTGCAACAAATTGACATGTTTCAAATGACTCACCATTTTATTTGGGTTTTACGATTTCAGTCTAGTCTAGCTCCCAAACACTCGTATCGTAAAATATAACGATTGCATGTGTCCCTAGAGGACTATTTCGAAATCCTTTAAATTAGCCAAAGTAAGTAAACATAAACCTGTTTTTATTGTCTTATCTGTAATTTAAATTTGCACATAACCAAATTGGAGGGAGTGTTAAAGCTCACTGATAATGGGGCAGTTAATTATTGTGCTTTTTGCTAGACCGACTGTAACATTCACGTTCTTTTTAAAGATTAGAAGAAAAATCGCGAATTATTCGCGATTTAAGAGCCTATACATATATTATGAATTAGTACAAACAATAACCCTCTGTGTAATTTGCATCAAAAAATTTTGGTCATAATTTGATCACCCGTCTTCATCTTCTCAGCGACTTAGCGACATTAGATAAAGAATTCTTACATTGTCAAAGGTGTCCATGTAGCGCACACGACGCGTGTCGGGATCCGTGCGCACGAGTTTGTCCTTCAGCATCCGCCAGGGCAGCCCCAAGTGGGTGGTATCTTCCATTGCCTGGCACCAGTCGCTTATTGAGATGTAACCTGAGGAATATAAGCCGGTGAAAATCCAACTTACATAAAACACTCCCAATGGTTGTTGTGCTAACTCTGATAACAACTTAACAACTGCAAAAAACAGTAAGCAATGAAACTGATAATATAACGTGTTTAGGTTGTGAATTAAAAGTTAGTGTACAAAAGGAATCTCATGACAATCCGTTAACATTTTAATTATTTGTGTCCGATATCGCACAGTACAATAAAATCTCTCTCTATAGTTTTTCAGATACTGTACAGCAGCTGTTACAAACAATATACCTAATATTGCTAACAATAGTAATAAGGTTCTTAATAGGGTCCAAATATTAGACAACGTACTAGACATGCCCGGTAAAGCCGTCGCGTCTCCTTAAGAATATGATCTAGGAATACTCAAGTTACTAAAAACCCATACAAACAAAGGATAAACTCAATTGTTAGACTTATATCACGTAATTATTGTGTTATCTACGGAGTGTTCCCTTGGAAATAATCTCGTTTATGTTAACAAGTCCCGAAAACAAGATAATGGGAATTTAATTACGCGTCAAAGAAAATGTTTAGAAACGCTTTTAACGATTATGTTCATTTTACATCAAAGATTTCTTTTTCAGGCACATCAAATCTATTGTTAATACACAGATTGAGCTTAGAGGTAAGACGTCGGGGTAGTAATTTTTGTGATTAAAATGAAACATTTTTAAGACACATAAAACATTAGGATCCTAAACGCTCCTGATTTACGACACATTGAAGCGCTAGATCTAACAGTAAATAACTGTAACTGTACGGCTTCCTGCGTCGCGAGAACTTTCCGTTTGCTTAGAAACTTCAACGTTGTATTTATTATTCACGTGAAATATTGAGGGACGTTTCAACGACTTTAGTTTCGCAATAAATTCATTTGAACATGAAAGCATGTAGTAAGCACATCTCTGAAAGTATGTAACCAACTGCTGGAAATTAAAACAATATATATAATCATCCTCTTAGCGTTATCCCGGTTGTGCTCTCGCATGCGAAGGCCCAAGGTCCGCTGACCATGATCCAGGTTGTGGCAAAACAATATATATAATATAACAACTTATTTCTGCATTTGTTATTGTTTATTATGGAATTAGTGAGTGTAGATCCCGAGGAATAATATTTTTTATGATATTCAACCAGTAAAGTAAAGGATATGATACATTACGTAATCTCACGAAATAAAATACGCTGAGAACCGAAACCATTTTTCACGTGTTGCCATTACCATTTGGATGCTCTATCGTACTCGTATCAAATGTACAAATAGGAACTCGAGATACGTAAAAATGTTGTATTACTGTACAATGAGTATTCCTGTTGGTTGGTTTGAGCGTAAGAGTTTATCGAAATGGCAGCATTCCTCGATGTGGGAGTGCAAATGGTTTTCTCAACACAGCAGACGTCGTAACTGTCTCCACTGCCGAAGCTGAAATGAAGCCGTTCCTCCACTCAGCTAATACCAATTCAGTGTTAAAGCATTCGGGAGCTTTGTACAGCTCTGCTGGCAAATTGACTGTGCTATCCTTTGTTCACCGCACTCGTATTACAACGTAAAAATACACAGCTCGCACCATTTTGTCGCCCACAATATGTTTCGTGTTTGTTTACATCCGAATTTTCTTTGAGGCTTATCCATATGATGATTTCGTATAAATACTTCGAATAATTAAATATTGTCATTCAGGACCCGATAACGATTTACTTACGCCCGAAATAAAATAAAATCCAATTCGTTTTTAATCAATCCAGATTATTTGCGTAGGTTCATTAAGCAATCCACGGTAGCTACGAATGCCACTGATAATATAAAGCAACAGATATTTAATTAAATCTTTGATACCGGAAAGTTAGAACATTCTGTTTGGCGAGTATTTTTTTTTCCAGGATGTACGGACGACAGCACATTAAGGTAAATATTGCCGTTATAGGGGCGATTTTCAAAAAAAAAAATAGTCTGCTGTGCGTATAAATCCGATTTTATTCAGACAAATAAATTATTTTTAATTTCTAGTTTTGACCGTGTTTCGGATTTGACATTTAGATTACGTCACTACGCAGTATACCTATAGGTACTTTTGTTCACTTACCAATGTAAGTACTACAGTAATCTTAGTACAATACTGTCCAAATAGGACCCAATTGATTTTCAATTACACCTTACGACTTAACACACAAATTAAGTACTGATCCAGTTAATAAGTAAAAGTTAAAAACTTATTCAGCTTCCACATACCACTCTGATCCGAATCCATGCTGCGGAAGGTGGCTTCCAATGGCCTCCGCGCCATTACAATCTGATTGTGTAGCTCCCTCATCGCAGATGACTCCACCAGGCCAACTCTTTGGCGGAAAGTGAGGCGACGGGTTCGGGATACCGCCGCAGTGTACTGAACAAACTGTCTCTCCAGGGAATTCCCACACAGTTTCAGGTACGCGCCCTTATTAGACCCAAGCTCGTAGTAATTCGACGCAGAGAAAATCGTGATCACCTGAGCAAAAGAACGTTATTACATTAAACCTATTCGCCGTTGGAAGTTCGTAACGAGTTTATAGGTATAGAAAATACGTGATAGAATAACTATTGGTAACTTATACAGAGTTTAAGGAGCTCGAAGAGAAAAACGAAAGCCTCGAACATAGGTAGGTATCATAAGTTGAATTAAGGCATTTGGGACCCTTGAACAAAAGACTACTGTAGAATACTTCCTTCGTATAAAAAAATCCATCGCAACATACCAATATTATAGGCATTAAACATGAAAAAAATATTGCACTACCCAATATGCTAGGTACAAAAACTTTATAAAATGAAACCCGAAACGTCTACGCATGCTGATCATCAAACTTAAAAAACTGAAAGCAAGCACGTTTGATTAGAAGAGCAATAGATTATCAGTGTTATGGAAAATGGTTTTGCCTAAAAGTTTCGATTAATTACATGTTCGTATTCACTAGTTTATCAGGTGCGATCAACAAATTCCCTTGGTAAATATCTCATTCTGCGTTATTATTATAGTTCATAACTCGTTTGGAATGTTCCTAATGTAATACACTTCGTGTATAGTCTAATTATAGCAACTACTATTTCTCAATATTAATAATTATTGCCTTCTGTTTACAGAAAATAAATATATTAAACCGTATTAGAAACACATATCTTGGTATAAACAATCACAAAGCATGATGCTAATAGGGATGCATCGAGCATATGAAGTCAAATAACGTGGTTTACTGTTAAGTTGTAAGTTCTTTTTACAACGGTTGCACACAAAGCCAGTAAAATAGTTACAACTTAGGTTGGTACAACTGTAACCTCTTGCAGTGTACATGATTGCATTATTTTCAAGATAAACAAGGACAGTACGAGTGTCAGTATTTCGCTTTGATTAGCATGTTCGCTAATTTAGAGGATTTTAGAGGGTTCCATCAAACAGCTGTGGCTGCGGTAAGACAAAGTGCCGCAGAGGGAGTCGCATAATTTCGCTTTGTTACACCCAGCTCGTCGCAATCCCGTACTGGAGATCTTTATCACCTGATTCATGTCACCAAGGGATGGTTTATTTTAAGGCTGTAACATATTTCCATTGTTAATTTAATTGCGGATCAGAATGGGGTTGAAATGTTAGAGCCCCACATTTTTGGCCTCGAGCTTCAAAAGGTAAGATTGGCAATATTTACCAGTAAACATACCCCGTTTTACACGTCCGATGAGATTAAAGTGAGGTAACTCAGTAAATAAATAAAATAAATAGAAATACCTGGAACATCTGCTAGTTCAGACATTGTTTATACAACCACAGGTTTAATGTTAAGTATATAAAGTTATATAAAGTTGGTTGTTTGTATTGAAATGTTATATCACAAATCGCACTGAATATCACTAAATATATTTACACATAAAAAATGAATTTTGTTATTAGGTTAACAGCAACATATTATGGAATTAAAATTTATATCAATTATCAAAGTGCCATTAGATACAGCCTAAAATTAATTTAATTGATCGTTGACTTGGTATGTTAAAAACTAACTCATGTCACATCTAATCAATTTAAGTTCATAATAGAAAATATCTGGGCTTATAATAAAGTAATACTAATTAAACGTGATATGTGCGTAACCATGCTTTAAAAGCTTAAAGTACAAAAAGTTTTACTCACGTTGCCGTTGTGTAGGATTTCATATCCGCCAGGCTTACACTCGTGACTCCTCACGAGAAAACTAAGTTTGTTTTTTTGCAGAAAAGAGGACGTGACGTCAGGGCCAAAATACGTGCCAGCACCCCGCAGGGCGTTCGCGACGCAGCCCCCGGTGCATTGCGGATCCGACCACAGAATGTCAAACACCTAAAACAAAACAAACACACGTCAAAACAAAAACAATTCACCATCATAAAGGTCACCCCAGTGACCGTTTACCCTTGTCGACGCTATAATTGTACTTTTTATAGATGCTCATAAGCGCACATATTAGAAAGAAACCCAAACATTTACTAACAAAATATTTATACACTGCTACTCTGTTTACGATAGACATCAGCGAATAGGTCCGTCAGAGTAAAACGAGTATTAATAAAGCTACTGTGAGACGTGCGAGCGTAATCGTAAATAGATTTTGCTATAGACTTTGACGCTAATGATAATAACAAAGCAAAAATATGAAATGCTTATTTCTGTCTGGAAGGAGAATAAATGAAATCACTATCAAATTAGGCACGGAGCCCAAAAGTTTGCTAGTTTGTTGCAAAAATAATTGGTTAAGTCTGCCCCGGACCAAAGGGTTCTGGGTTGGTTGTAGGGCCCGTACGGAACCCTAAAAAGAAAATAAATAAAAAAGGAAAACAATTTGTATCCAGTATTATTTGTATCGAGTCTAAAGGTTATGCGGGCTCTTTTATCGCATCGCAGCTACGAGTAGACAGTTTTGTAAACGAAATTTCCCAACAAACGAGATACAATGTCTAGGGTTGATTGCCGTAATGAATAGCTGGATGTAATGTTGGGACCGTGACGTAAATGAAACACGTTCAGCTTGTGTATCTGATGCTAGTATAATGCCTCAAATAACACTTACAAACTACTTATATGCTAAATACAATGGGATGAAGTGAGCAACACACTTCACCTCCCCCGTTTTTTTTATGAAAAAAAAAGAAGAATTTTTTTGTTAAGTGTTAAAACTTAAGAAAAAAATGATAAGTATACTTAGGTATGTTTAATTTGAATCTTATGTTTGATAGGTATAATGATAAAATTATTAAATTTGAATCAAAGTTAGTAGTAATAATTAAAATCTATTACAATAGAAAGTAAGTTTTTTTTTGTGTAGAAAATATTGTTGTATTGTTGGAAAATATTTAAACTATTTTGTTGTCTTACAATGCCAAACAAATTATGACCTACTTAATATTTATGACGACAGCCAGTAAAAAAAAACATTGTACAAAATTTTGATGTTACGTCTGAAAAAAAAACTACCTTCATATAACTAAAAAAAATATTTTGTCGTTTTACACTGCCAATATTTAACAAATCATTTCCTAGTACCAATACACAATTTTGTTACGTACATTAGTAATTTGTTTACTTAGTTGAAACAATGTTTTTAACACATATATTATTTAAGACATTCATAAACTGTAAATAATAAACATGATGAAACATGTGCTTGAATAGAATACTTATATTTTTTTTGTATGAAACCTAATTACATTCAAATCAATAAACGTACCTACGTCATACATTGATTATTGCATATCAAAGTAATATAAAATTAAAAAATGTTTTGAGTAACATCGTAACCTACATATAAAATAATAACTTAGGAATTAACAGCTTAATAAACGAAGACGAAGGCAAGTGCAAGTCAATCCTTAGTATTATCAATATGTATGTTAACGAATTACTAAGTATGTATTTATTCCACACAAAATACAGTATCAATGTAAAAAAATTTTAGAGACTAATAATGTTAAGGCAAAGGTAATTAGGCAATTTTCGTAAGTTTCGTGACATTGTTAAAGAAAATCTATATAAAATCAAAATAATATACTGTAACCTTTTCCTCATTAAAAAAATATAAATAAAGTTTACTAATAATTTCATTAATCGCAGATAAAGGATAAAAGTAAGAAAATAAGTTACGTTTACGAAAGAAAACGAAAAGCAAATGAAGTGGCGGGCGGTATCTAACATCCATATCTACTAAACTACAAAATAATTAATATATGGGATAACGGTTATTTTTCTTTAAAAAATAAACAATGCGCTATTTTCCAATATTTAGTACTAAAACAGTCATTATTGAAAATATATTTAAACAATAGATACGCAGCAATACCTTTTACTATGTAATTTCACTTTTCTGAATCAAATACTTTTCATTCAAATCAAACTTTCATCTTTACATTCTAGGTAGGTAGGCCTTTACCCTATTATAGGCTAACGCGCAGCTTGGTACATATTTACCTCCTTGGGTAATAAATACAACATCATTGGGCACTACATACAATATCGTGGGCCGGCCCCATTTTTATTATATAACTTATTTATTTGTTAGGTACAGTATATTTATTAGTCGACTTTTATTTTAATAACTTAATACGACTTTTTAGCCTTAAATTTGCTATGCATACCTTTTTTTAAAAGGAACACGTTTTAAGGTCTTTTGACCTCCAACTATTTTTACAGAGAGAAACTCGTCTACACTATGATCAAATGAAGGATACATGTCCTAACTGTACCTTGTACCCTTTTTGTACCATTGAATGGGTCCTCTTTTAAGATTTTATTAATCACCAACAATCTACACGAAGAAATCTCGTTTACATCATGATCAAACTGAAGGATTCGACACCGTTTCTTTTTTGTTTGTGCCATACCTTTGTTACCTTTCTTTAATATTACATAACTTTCATTTCTAAATCATCAAACATTACCATCAAAATGAATTCATCAGCATAAATGATTTTGTTTGCTTTTGGGTGATCAGTCCAATTGCGTGACAAAACATCTCTACTAAAGTATTCCCTGCTTCTAAAATAACTATCCAATCAAACCAATCCTAACCGTACTGCCTATTTATAATACTTGACTTCATATTCATTACCTTATTTTATCTTTGTCATCTACTTCTTTCAACATATTAGTATCTTTGGAATGTAACTAATGCACTCTATATCGGTACAAAAGCTATTTAATACATCCCTAGGACACCAAACAAATATTTATATCCCATCTGTATCAATAAAATTTTTAATCGAAAACCCTATAACTGTATCATTAAAACATTAAAATCTAGTATTTTAATTATATATTAATTACTGACAAATTATATTCGCAATTGATAAATGCAAATAACTGATAATTACATAAGAACTCATTAATATTTTATAAAAATAACTTTGTGTTATAGCCTGTTAGATACCTTTTACTGTAGCCCAAATATAGAATGGAATGTCAATAATAAAGTTCGCTATAAGTGTTGATACTAACGTTTAAAAACATATCTTATATTACGACATCGGTTGCTGTGCGGTACCTTTACTTGTACGAAGCGTTTCATATTTCGTTCCTAGACAAGACTCGTCGATGATCTAATTGCAAGTGCATCTGCATTACAATAACTAACCTAATATTTCGACACGTGTTGGTAGAAATTTATATTCAATATTCAGTACAATGCTTTGATTTACCTGATAACATAACTAATTTGTATATGACTTCTTTCTTTAAAATAATATAATCAGACATAAACCTATATAATCAGACAATATCTCTTATTGATGGTGACATTAGCTTGATGCTTTAAAAAATATCTGAACGATATCGTAATAAATGACTTTAAAATTATTCGCAACAGTTAAAACCTGTGTTAAGATGACCTCATTGGCCAAAATTGAACAATATGCGCAAGTTATATTTAATAATATAATTTTTATTTCAATCTACAAAGGATCATTTAATGTTATCAATTTATTTATTTTTTTCAAGTCAATAAAATATATTAGTACGAGTATTCTTGTTATTGGTTATTTTTACTTATGTATAAAAAAGGTCTCAAGTGTCTATTATGGAATACTTTAAAATTGTAAACATTTGAAGTATAAACCTTATGAAAATTTCTGATGGTCGAGTTTACCAACACTTGTTTAATACTTAATCGGCCGTTTAGCATTCTTTGACATATTTCATATGGAGGTTCTGACAGATTAACCGTTAATTAATTGAGGTTTGCCGGTTGTTTGAAAATTGGTGACCTCAGGTCTTACTGTGCTGTGAACAAATAATGAGCTTTTTTTGTAGAAAAAAAATCTATAAAACTTCTTAGTATCATTGCAATGAAAAGTAAGTATGTGCTCCGAAAATAGTTTTCATTGAAATCTAATTAAATTATTAGTCATGTCAATCAACATGTGTTCTCGTGATTTGTCGACATATTTAGACGTGTCCTTAAATTAAAAAAAAAATTGAAGGATGATCATGTACTGCTAATTTATCTAATTATCGAAACTTAAAAAGTTATAAAGTTTGTAATATTAGGTGAACGAAATTCTAAACTGTTTAACTTGTTTGTATGCAAAATGATAATGTGCCCACATAATTAAGTTTAGTTAAGATGACGTTAAGAATATGTACCGAAAAAAACTTTTGTTTATGCTAAATAATATTAATTAACTTAATCAAAGTTTATCGGTCAATAAAAACTATCAAAAGAAAACTGTTAGTGCTAGTATGACTTCTTATTTGTCATATTTTCGCTTTACTAATTATAGATTTTACTGGATTTGCACAGATTTTAGTGAAAACACTGATACCAAAACGAATGCAGTTAAAAATTTAGTTAAAAATGTAAATGTACTTTACCTTACTTTATAAAATTACACATTTTTGCAAATTTTAGCTTTGTGTTGTATTAGTAAATATTAAACATCAAAATTACTGAAGACTTAAAAAAAAGAATGGTTACGAAAGGCGTTTTAAAGTTCAAGGTAAATTATACTAGTTATAAGTAAATATAATTTAAAACAAATAAATGTAATAAAATTAATTGTTGCCTCGTGCTCGCGCGGCATATTTACAAGTACGAATTATTGCGTGTCAAAAGTTAAATGTTTTTAGACTTTATTATTGCAAAAAAATCTTCAAATATATTACTTCCCTGAATTCGTTTGTTTTAAAAACAATATCGAATAACTGAGGTTATTTTATAAGTATCAACAATTGAAGTGAGAATCCTGATGATATGTTCGAAGAATTATTATCAAATGAAAATGTAATCTTTTACTTACTACTTTTTAGATTATTTGATTTGACTTGCCTTCATCAATAACTAAATTATAGGATTTAGATACAGTGGCCACATGTAACTAATTATCAAATTAAAATTATTTTAAAGACCAACTTAAAACATTATTTAAGGAAAAATGAAATTATACGTATACTAAAAAAAAACCTATGTCCTTCGCGTCGTCCTTGTCCTTGACACCGACAATCGCCCGGCGCACTAAGGGGTATTTGAGGCAAAAATCCGGTCAAAATTATTTACGTTTTGAGATAATATAGGCCTTATCTCAAAACGTAATGAAACACAATTTTTGATCAAATTATCGATTTAATATTAAATAAACATAAGAAAAACATATAAGTAATTTTTTTTTTCAATGGTTTCAAACAAATTGAATTTTGTTAAAAATCATATGCAATCTTATTCGCTGATGACATCAGAATCTTCCCCTATATCACCATCTTCGACAGTATTGTCATCAGACTTGTTTAAGTTCGGTGTTGCTGCAATTAGAATCGTCTTTGCTTCGTTGGAAAATGGCAAGATTTTCTTCTTATTCTTTGGCCGACTACAGCTGATGAGAGGATCGGATGTCAGAAGTAATCTATTTAAAACGTCTCTGTTACATTCAGTTCTCGAAAGTTTCCGTGCATAGTCCACCCGATATTTGCGCAAATGCTTATTTCGTGCTTCAGCGGCCTCCTCAGACAATTGTCCTATTGGAAGAATTGCCTCTTCCATCACCTGCGCTCCATGTATTAGAATTTTGTGGACTGTAGGCGACATTGGATGCCAGCCGTACAATTGCACATATAGTTTGGCAGTGTCTTGAGCATAATCATCGAATTTTTGGTAATCAATGTTATAACCACTTGATATTACCTCAAGAATCACTTTAAACCTAGTAATTAATTCCCTGTTGATGCCGATGATGCGAGAAGAGCATTCTGCGTTTTGAAAAAATCTCCTAGACGTATTCCCATCATTACTATTTCCATAGCCAGCTTTGGGAACATCAACAAGCAGACCCATTTCAGCTCTAAAACATTTCTGTATTTTCTCTTTTGTTTCTTTAACAATTTTTTTATCTTCTGGTGTACGGGCTTGCCACTTTTTAATGGGTTCTTTATATGCTAAATGCAACAATAACTCAAAAAAGCGTATTCTGGCTTGGAGTACTGAGAGTCCGAACCTTAGAGCTTCTTTTTTTATGGCATTTTTTTTTAAATTTATTAAAGTCTTTTGATGTTTGACCGCATATATAACATCGCATAGTTGATGCAGTGTCCGTTGCGGAGTTGCAGACCTTTCCGTCTACCATTGTCAGCAAAATATTGTGAGTGATTTGCACTGATGTTTCACTTTCTTTAGTTTTTATCAGATCTTTGGCTTGATTTTCGATGTAGTTTATTTCTTCCTTAGTGACATCTTTCGTTTCATGTACAAATCGAGCTCTGATCGGTCTGCAAAATCTCACCGAAGAAGGAGTAGGGTTCTGCCAAATGGTTTTTATTGTTTGACCATCAATAGAAACAACCAACCTCACCGGAACAATCGAGCTCACAAATATATTTGAATCATCATCTGTGACACTTTCAAATTTTTGCTTAAATGGAGTTTGGTGAGATCCATCACATCCCCATTTTGATATCAAGAGTAAGTGCTGCTTTTCATTGTCAGTTAACGTATCTATAACTTCTTTTAAATATTGAATGAGGCGCAAAGACGTATGATCGAGCAAAGCTTGAAGTTCAACATTAAAACTGGTCTCTGTAACAGTTATTTTGTCATCATCTGGGTAGCACTCTTTTTTCGCCTTTTGCAGCAAAGAGTAACAAGTGTAGATATCTTTGCGTCCACCTTGTAATAAATTCCATTGGCTTCTTGTGAAATTACCTTTAACAAATAATGATAACGCTTCCCGTGGGGTATATTTCATCTTCACGTGGTCTTTTTTAGACGAAATTAATCTTCTGATCTTCTTGGCTCTTGTCGGCGTTGAAGTTATTTCTTTGATCATCATCGAAGTATAATTTTTCCCTGAAGTGCCCTGACTAACACACGCAGCGAAAGTCAACTCCTCAACTGGTACGTGAGCCCGTAATTCTTCAGTTTTCCGCCGCTTGCTCCTTTCACTCAACTCGTGAAACTGTTTAACTGGGCGACCGCTCTTGTGTGACGACCACAAAGGAAGCTCTAGTGGTGTTTCAAGCCATTCCTCATTATTTTTCAAAAATCGTTTATCTGTGTAACTAGCTGCCGTCCATTTCTGCTTAAAACTTGTCTTGAAATGCCTCAAACAACGAGACAACACATTTCTATTTTTTGTCGCGCAAAAAGTCAGCTCGGCAAGCCTATCTTCTAACAAGTTAAGTTTCTCATCGATTCTTTTTCGTTTAAATTCCTTTAGGATATCATAAAGTTCCCGCCTAGTCATAGTTTTCACCATTTGCGGAGTACCTGAGAACAAATGTACATACATTGTATTATTTTTTTTAATTACACCTACAAACTTATATAATATTTAAAAAATGGGGGGACGTTGGGGGACAATTTTATTTCTGTTTTGGTCAGGAGAAGGTTAACGCTTTATTATCATAATTAAAGTGTTGCACGACAAAGCCCGACACATAAACAAAAACACTAATGTTTTAAAATTTTAGGAAAAATAGCACGTTATGGAATGGCAATATAAGATTAAATGCTGAAATTTAAGAAATAATTTACTGTAATTTATTAATATATAAAGTACATACCTTTAACTTCCATATTCAGTAACTAATTTTCACCACACACACACATATAAGCACCAAAAAATTTGCAAAGTTATCCAGAGCGCCGAGAAAAAATCATGCGTTTTACACAATGGCTGAGTTCCGACTGATTCTGTGGTGAGAGCGCAGGTAGAAAACGGGTTTGGAGGCGCGCCCTGGATGGACCGGTTATTGTACTTTATGAAACGTGCATTGTTTGTGCCATTTGGCAAAGTTTGGAAAATACACTTTTGACCGGATTTAGGCTTCAAATACCCCTTAGTGCGGCGCCTCGCGATCCATTGCAATCATCGCGACACCAACGTCTCCCGGCGCCCAGCATCACCAAATATCATCATCGGACGCCAACTACTCCCGGCGCCCAGCTTTCATCACTGCCATCTGGCGCCATCAACGCCCGGCTGCCAGCATTTTTTACTATCTTCTTTTTTTTTAATCTTCTCTTTCGCTCTGTTTTTCTTCGTATTTCTTTTTAATTTAAACACTTAACTTTTTAGTCCATAGTTTATACGTTTTATTTTAAATATTTTTGTTCACCAAATAAATATGTAAATTAATTTATTGCACAGCACTGCCCTAAGGCAGCACTGGCAGGGTCGCCATGTAATGTTGGGACCGTGACGTAAATGAAACACGTTCAGCTTGTGTATCTGATGCTAGTATAATGCCTCAATATATTATTGCACTTGAAAAAATTACCGCCAGAGGCGGGAATCGAACCCGCGTTCCTCGCATGCCGGGCGATTGCCTAACCTCTCGGCCACCCTGGCGTTGGCAGAGCCTGTCGAAATTTTCAAGTGCTTCTTCACGCTGTAATGATGCGTTGCTTTCATCAATGTTATTGGGATTACACCCTCAACACTCGAAAGAAATACTTTTGCAAGTATTTAACAATCGAAAGATGAAGCTTGCAAATACGATAAATTATTGTTTTTTTAAGTGATAAGCATTCACTTTGCAATCTAAATATATTATTGCACTTGAAAAAATGACCACCAGAGGCGGGAATCGAACCCGCGTTCCTCGCATGCCGGGCGATTGCCTAACGTCTCGGCCACCCTGGCGTTGGTAGAGCCTGTCGAAATTTTAAAGTGCTTCTTAACGCTGTAATGCTGCGTTGCTTTCATCAATGTTATTGGGATTACACCCTCAACACTCGAAAGAAATACTTTTGCAAGTATTTAACAATCGAAAGATGAAGCTTGCAAATACGATAAATTATTGTTTTTTTAAGTGATAAGCATTCACTTTGCAATCTAAATATATTATTGCACTTGAAAAAATGACCGCCAGATAATGCCTCAAATAACACTCACAAACTACTTATATGCTAAATACAATGGGATGAAGTGAGCAACACACTACAGGATAACTTCCAAGAAATTACTTTATTTTAAAAACATACAGTTGCATTACATACAGCAAAATATTAAAATACAGCTTATAAATGTGTGTGTAATTTTAAATAAGTAATAACTTTGCTTTTTAATTTTAAGCCCATCAATTAGGCTTAAAAAGCCTTTCGGTAGGTATTACTCGAAGTGGGTATGTAAATGTATGTATATACTAATAGGTACGCAACCTTTTCAATAATTGTTTATTTACTTGATTATTAAGGACTTAAACAATATTGAATACCACACGGTGGCCTTGAATGTAAATTGTTGTCTAAACTATTATCATCAACAAACAATACAGACTCTACTACTAAACAGTTTCTGAAACTTGCTCCGGTTAAGATAAATAACACTTATCTATTAATTTATTAAGATTACTAAGAGACTAGTGACCCACCCGGCTTCAAAAAGGTGCAATTAAATAAAAAAAGGCTATCTATATCACTCAGGAATAATATAGCTTTCTACGCGGGAAAGAACTTTTGAAATCGGTCCAGTAGTTCCAGAGGTTACTTCTTACAAACATACAACCTCTCCTTATAAATGTAGGTAAGGACTAATTCATTTAACTTTAACTTTCACTAGTTCATTTAACTTTCTCTGATTAAAAAAATCATAAGAGCCCGAATTGAATGAAGGCATTGCATAAATTTTAACTTAAAATCTATTGTTTTTTTGTATTTGTTATTTTACCAGTTTTAGTGATACTTACTCTAAATATTTTTTAATATTTTCAGTGATAGGTACTCTTATTACCCGCATTTTATATATAACACAATACCGCAACAGTACAGAAAAAAATCTGTAAATAAAGTATCCAAGAACTCCTAAGCATTCAGGATCATCACCATCATGTCAGCACCATAAAACTACAATTCCCGGATGTAAACGCTTGAATACCTAAAGTTGCTGCAGCAAAAATGGTATACCTATATAACCCTATAGAATCTAAAGATTTTCCTCGAATCCTCCAGGATTACGTCATCAAATATAAGTAATGCTCTTTCTATTAACAAAATAGTTTTGAAAAGGGCGAAATCGGTGAACACGCATAAAAAATGGTACCCACGTATTTAAAAATCATTTTTCACGGCGTTGTATATTTGATACATACAAATGCTAAAACATTATACCGGCGTAATCACTTAATAAAAGCTCGAGGATAAAAAACCACAATGTAAATGATTCATCATCCATGTTATAAACACAGTTACAAATAAAATTTTATCCATCATATCGGTGTGGCTAAAACGAATCAAAATTTATTTTAGGTGTAAAATTCATTTTGATCTCCCTAAAATAGACTGCTTTTCTTTCGTCGCTTATGAAAATGCGTATTTCAGATTATTACAATTTTTGAATTGAAGGAAATAAGCATTAGAAGTTCGAGCTCATTGCAATTATAAGATACTACCTGTTTCGCGTGACTTCGACCGCGTGGACTCGATGATACAAAATGGCTCATAGGTTCTATTCCCACCAACATAATAACTGGTATCATGACCTCTAGTCTCCCATGTCCCTAGGAGAAGGAGGTGACATCTGTCACTCTGTATTTCATATCTACCTTTCCTATCGAGATAAAACATAGCCTAGGTTGTGCTAAAACTATAGTATGCGCATCAAAACATGATTTAGCAGATTTTGAGTCAAAAAGCAACTTTTTTGTACTCCATTGGCCTAAACTGGCTTGGGCCAATTGCGAATCGGACTCGCGCACGAAGGGTTCCGTACCATTATCTAAACATATAATAAAAGAGTAAAATCAATGCGTCTGTACATTGAGTATTTTTACCAAAAACTAATTGAGGATGATGGAAAAATGGTAACAGAAAAGTAATCTACAACTTTTAATTGTGTTGTCTGTTTGCCTGTTTGTACACGCTAATCCCCGGAACTACTGAACAGATTTGAATGAAACTTTTTTCATTGTGTAGCTATTGAATCTGGGCAAATACTGGGCTATAATATATCTTGTAGATGGGAGTACCTGACGTCGAACCTTAGCAGTCCACTTAAACTAAGAGATATATAAAAGCAGCGCCGCAAGAAAAGTTATTTAGCGTGATGAGCATTTTCTATTGACGTTCACAAATTGAAGGTCTGACGCAACTGATATAGAACCCTAGCAGCTCAGCTCAACTATAAGAGATATGAATAGAGCGCCTCAGAGAACATTGTTCAGCGTGATGAGCATTTTCTATTGACGTACACAAATTGAAGGTCTGGAGCAACTGATATAAAACCCTAGCAGCTCAGCACAACTATATAAGATATGAATAGCGCGCCTTAGGGATCATTGTTCAGCGTGATGAGCATTTTCTATTGTCTAACACAAATTGAAGGGCTGGAGCAATTGATATGCTAAATTACTTATTACTTACTTCTTATTACCTACTAACGGAAATTGAACTATAAGAATAGTCTTACTTACTTTACGATATAGGGGAAAGGGTAGGTAGGCCTTTTGCCCTGCAGTGGACACGACAGGCTACTAATAATAATAACTTTACGATAGTAGTTACTTACAAACCGACCTTTGAGTAGGCTAGGGACACAATAAATAGATGCTAAACCACATTCATCTATAATTGCGTAGGGAGGTTTGAGTCTGACCTGAACACTAAAACCTAAAGTTACCTTTATTTTTTTACAAAGGAATAAATCTGCCTTCAATAAAGTAACCTAAAAATTTAAAAAATTACCTTTACACTTTTACTAACAAAAGATATACGACAATATTTAGTTTTGGAGTCGGTGTCACTGCCACGTGAAATTTCCTTACCAGAGGCGGATAACGAGATGATAGTAACCTATCTAAAAAATAATGCCTATTGACCTACATTTTTCATTCTTCTCTTCTCCTTACGGCATGGTAGACTAAGAGATCACGATAGCTGGATGGCGGCGGGAGTATAAAATATTTTGTATCATCGAGTCCACGCGTACGAAGTCGCGGGCAATAGCTAGTCTATATACAAAATAAGATACTATACTAATTAACACTGTCTAGGGATTTTGGATATAATATTACTATGTTTTGTATATCCATCGACAGTGTTGATGTGTGTACCTACCTAATGACATTTTTTTTAGTTTTAAAACGCAACTCTTTCATCTTAGTCACTTTAAATAAATAAGGTTTTTGTATTTGGTACAAAATAATCCTAATCCAAGATCAACGACAATTACTGTTAAACTAATAGAGTTACTTTAACCGCTATGAGTTGTTTGCCTTTAAAGTTTATGAAATGCACATCATCATGATTTTATAAAATAAAACAATGGCGAGGGTATCTCAAGATGGTTAATGTTATTTGTAACTCGCTAGTGAATTGCGTATTTGTATGGCTTTTGACACCATCTCAATGTCGCTATGCTATGTATATATAATGTAAAACCGTAACACTACTCTCCATTCATGTAGTACGCTCGCAGTACGCACCTACGTCGTATGTCTTCATCATATTTGAGGTCGCAGTCCCCAAAGCAGTGTGTCACACAAAAAGGGAGGAATTTCCAATTTTACAGGCTGCTGCGATCGTCACCAATTTGCGCGAAGTCGCTTTTTTATAACATTTTTGCATGAAAGGCTCTTCAAAATCCTTTTGTATTAAGGATTCTTCCAGGTATCCTTTGTAGATAACAATAAAAATCTCTGATTTAGACACCAATATATAATATTTATGAGATAATCGTTCCAGATGGTCGGTTTGCAATGTACAAATAGGGACATATTTTTAAGTAGTTATTTAGGTTTTTATCAACAAGATTTTTAGTGATAACATTATTTGAATAATAGTACTTACCTATCTAATAGAGAAATAAGAATCTTATTACAAACCGCAATCAAATCATATCTAGTCGTCGATGCGAAATAACGCTAATAGTGGTTAATTGCGCCACTGACAACGCTTCTGCACCATTTTTATAAAAAATACGCTGATTATTTGTTGCGGACATCTATTATAAGCTTAGAAAGCTGAAAGTTTCTGCAACCCTATACCATTACCCCTGTTTGAGAGTTTAGGCAGTGGATTACACGTGGAGGGCGACAATGACAGGGGAAAAATTGTTTGTCTTCGCACTTACAGCCAGGCACCTGCTGCATCAGTTCTCCGGGGTTTTTGGAGTAACTTCACACACTTCACAGGCCACAATCACTCGAAATGTCTGTAAGGAGCTTCACAGGATACACACGCGGCGAAAGCGCTCTCGTCGGTCTAGGTGTGTCATAGGTGACGTCTCGGTGACAACTAGGTCGTCGGGGTTCTCACGGTACGTTTTAAACAAATAAAAATAAGGCAGGTGTGAGTGTGCGCAGCGTAGTATCAATAGGGTACACAAACAAATCAAAATATTGTAGTAAACATATCGCCCGCCCTAAACACGTCAAGTGTTTACGAGAAGGTTAGGAAGCTAAGGAAAGGAAGTTCACTGGACAGGAAGACGAACTAATTTCGTCAAAGATCTCTTTAGGCTACCGGTAGGAGTTTTAACATCTACCACACGAACAACTTGGTCTTGGCCAGGGTATAAATTAATAATGCGTCCACGACGCCACTGCAAAGGGGGAAGGTTGTCATCTTTTATGAGTACTAGCTCACCTACTTTAGGAGGATCACAAGGAGAGGTCCATTTATTTCTAATTTGTAATGTATTTAAGTATTCTAAATGCCAGCGAGACCAAAAGTGCTGGGTAATTTGTTGGATTAGCTGAAACCGTGTAAGGCGATGCAATTTTACGTCTTTATAAGGGTACTCCGGAAGTGCAGTTAAGGGTTGTCCAATTAAGAAATGGCCGTAGAAACGGCCTAAAGTTAACACTTCGACATCATTAGGGTCCGGAGAAAGTGGGCACAATGGGCGTGAATTTAAAACTGCTTCAATTTTAGCAAAAACAGTGGTCAGCTCTTCAAACGTAAGGGGGGTATCGCCTACTACTCGTTTTAGGTGCGATTTCGCCGATTTAACCGCAGCTTCAAAAAGACCTCCCCAATGAGGGCAAACAGGAGGATCGAAAACCCATGATATGTTCCGCTTTGAAAGCTCAGAACCAATAGCCGCCTGGTTTTGAGACAGGAAACACTCTAACTCTTTAAGGTAATTGTTGGCACCGATGTAATTTCGACCGCAATCGGATCGGATTAGGCGAGGTACACCACGAAGCGACACGAATCGGGAAAAGGCCGCAATAAAGGCTTCAGTAGTTAGGTCCGACACAACCTCAAGGTGAACGGCTTTAGTAGAAAGGCAGACAAATACACACAGGTAACTTTTCACTAACCTTTTGTTCCTATAGGCCTGGACTTTGGTAAAAAAGGGTCCTGCAAAATCGGTACCTACACCGTCAAACGGTCTAGCAGGCGTGACGCGGTCTGTAGGTAGGTCACCCATGAAGGGCCGAGATACAGCCGCTTTGAGACGATAACAGGGAAGGCATTTAAAAATCACATGCTGAATAGCTCTGCGTGCCGACAAGATCCAAAACTCTCTATTCAACATGGCAAGAATTGCATTAACACCAGCATGAGCATTCTCGCGATGGTAATGTGAAATAAGGATGTTCACGAAATTACCATTCTTAGGCAGAAGAAGGGGATGGCGCGCATTAAAGGATAGATCGGAGTTTCGTAATCGACCTCCAACTCGAATCAGGCCTCTGTCATCTAGAAATAAATTCAACTTTCTAAGGGAGTTTGTGATAGGATCGCCACGCCGTAAGCGATCCAGTTCATCAGAAAAGGAGGTAAATTGAACGATTTTCACTAAAAACAAAAGGGAATCTCTTCGTTCCTCAGGGCTCAGGTAAGACAAGTAAGATTTAGGAAATAAAAACCGCCTTAGGTAACAAGTCACGTTTATTAGCTTGTTCAAAGAAATATACCGCTCTAATAAGAATGAGGGATCCGGGGTAGGAACATCGGCAGAGACTACTAAACAACGCAGTCCAGGAAGATCACCACTTGGGCTAGGTTCCGAAACACCGGGCCAGTTGTCAGGAGACTGCTTCAACCACCAAGGTGAAAACCAAAGGGAGTGGTCGATCAGTCGGGTGACTGACATACCTCTCGATGCACAGTCACTAGGGTTCATGTAGCCTGGGACGTGCCTCCATTCACTAGATGTAGGACTATTACTAATCTGGGAGACACGATTAGCCTCAAAAGTCTGAAGGAGGCGAGGAGCGGCTCCTAACCAACACAACACGATTTTACTATCCGGACTTAAAAATTCCATGATGAGGGATAAAATAATGTTCCCGGGTCGAGTCATATGAAGAAAGGGACATATGGTTTAGGTCAAGGTACTCGCGCATAAAGGAAATGTATTTCTCTCGAAAATTAGGATTGGCTTGCAAACGCTTCTCAAGATTATGGAATCGCCGTAAGGCATTGGTTTTAGAATCACCGAGAGATGGACGATCATGAAGAAAAGGGAGTCTAACCATAAATCGACCATCGCTTTCACGAGTGGTAGTTGCTTTAAAAAAGGTTTCACACTCTATATCCAAGGGGTTCGCAACTGGAGATTGGGGGGCCTCTTCGATTTTCCAGAATTTTTCAACTATTTGGGACAGCGAGACTCCAGTCATGGGGGGTTCCAATTCAGTAAATCCTCCAAAGACAGGACCACACAGGACATAACCAAATATCGTCGAGATAGCAGTAAGGCCATCAGGGGACACAAACAACTCGGACCTTAAAAGGCGACCAATGACGTCAGCTCCAAGAAGTACACTTATAGTACCAGGTTTGTAAAATAAAGGGTCAGCAAGAGGGAGGTGCTTAGTACAGGTAATTACACTTTTAGGTAAGTCTACCTCTGGGAGGGTACCAGCAATCACATCAACAACTATTGCACTGGTAGAGATTTCTGGAAAGGCAGAATTAACTGGCTTAAATGAAAAGGATACAATGCCCGGGGAATTAATCGCTTGAACATTACCTATTCCACGAACAGGAACTGGAGAAGGAATGATAGGTAAGTTCATGTGGTCAACAACAGTAGTAAGAAGGCAGCCCTGAGCACCAGTGTCACATAAGGCACGCGCTTCCACATAATATCCAGACGAGGTTTTAACATGAATCAAGGCCGTAGGTAAAAGAACGAGAGAATTGCGAGGTAAAGATGTAAAAGCGGGTATGGAAGGGGGGCTGCTATCTAGTCAAAATTGTGGGGCCTCATTGTACTTATGATGAAATGCACGTTCATCCTGGGTTCTTTGACCTAGAGGGGCATTATAAGTACGGTTACCGCTGGGTGCAGGTGGGGATCGCCCGCCCGAACGGGGAGGTGATGCTCTACGGAAATCACGAGGGGGCGGGGTACGAACACGGTGCCATTCAGTACGTGGGGGTGACACACGGTCCGTTTAGTGACTTTGTGGGGATTGCCGCGGTTGGTTGTAAGCTAAGGCCGGGACGTCTCGGTATGAGCGCTCGCGATCGTAATTCACAGGAGAGGAGTCATCATAACACAGTAACGTGTGATGACTGGAACGACGGCACGTGCGACAGCGATAATCTCGCGTGCATTGGGATATGGAGTGTCTATCCAGGCATCGATAGCACAGTCGGGCTTCTTTTACAAAGGTAACACGTTGACGTGTAGGAAGGCGAATAAAATCGGGACACTCGCTTAAGTAATGCGAAGTACTATTACAAAGGTGACATTTAGATGTCGTCGCAAAGGTAACAAAGGCTCTCGCAGGAGGTGGGGAATGCGCGTTAGATTTAGGCAAACGAGGGGAGCTCACAGTAGGGGGGGTAGTAGTGTCAACGACAGAAGCACTACCTACATTGTCGTGGTGCCTACATTCATCCTCAAGAAAGGTAATAAGATGATCAAAAGTAGGGAGGTGATTAGGATTATCGCCATAACGACGTTCAAATCTCGATTTTAACTCTGAAGGCAGTTTAGCAAGGCATAAGTGAACTAATAGGTACGACCAATGTTTAACAGGAAGTTCACTAATATAACGGAGTTCACCTATAGCTTCACGGTATTCAGCTGTATCCGTGTAAAGTACGGCCCTTACGGTCTCGTTGCCGGTTTCGGTATCCGACATTTTATTTACTTTAAATCGCAAGAAACAAGGTAGGTAAATTAAACTCACAAAAGATTTCAATACGATGCGTAAAGGAACAAATAGTAAGGGACGGCACCGATGCACCGGGTATATCAAACGTAACTCGTAAACAGCTCGCACGCGGTCACGCGGTAATGGCGTGATCAATAGGGAAACAAAGCGCTCGCGCACCTCACTTGCACTCAAAGGGTAGGTAATTAACGCGCTAATCGATTTATTCGACACTTATGTAAAAGGGGGTTGTACTCGAATGGTATTAAGGAATTTACTGTAAATAGGTTAGGTATATGACGAGACGTTTTCTTCAAATTACAAAGGAAGGTAGCAAATAAATAACTCTCAATTAAACAAATTACGTTACTAATAAGGGGTCCTAATAAAAAACTACGCTCTGCTACCAAAATGTTTGAGAGTTTAGGCAGTGGATTGCACGTGGAGGGCGACAATGACAGGGGGAAAATTGTTTGTCTTCGCACTTACAGCCAGGCACCTGCTGCATCAGTTCTCCGGGGTTTTTGGGGTAACTTCACACACTTCACAGGCCACAATCACTCGAAATGTCTGTAAGGAGCTTCACAGGATACTCACGCGGCGAAAGCGCTCTCGTCGGTCTAGGTGTGTCATAGGTGACGTCTCGGTGACAACTAGGTCGTCGGGGTTCTCACGGTACGTTTTAAACAAATAAAAATAAGGCAGGTGTGAGTGTGCGCGGCGTAGTATCAATATGGTACACAAACAAATCAAAATATTGTAGTAAACAACCCCCTTATTAAAGTAATCGTACCAGGCTTATTAAGAGTATGAGATGCCTAATTCTCCAATGCTAATCCAGCCGTACCTATAGGTACAATATTCAATTCCACTCGACCACGAATCCGCGTAGATTTATGCAAATGAACGAAAAGTTTTAGTTAGGGCGCGGGGGTTAATTCAAAGACCGAGGCGCCACCGCCGAGCCCATTGAGCGGACTTGGAATAGCGTGTAATATAAACATAATAGAGAAATAACCTGCGTGGGGAAGTTTAAGTGGCAAAGTTGGCCAGTGACATATTATACCCATAATGAGATAAGGTGATGAGGCTCTAAAGAAAGCGCCTCCTCCGTAGAACCTTGTAATTTTGAAATGAAAAGTGCCTAGATACATTCGTCCTTTTAGTTAAAACTAAAACACTTATCGAAAGATCTTTACCGTTTAGTTCTAGGAATTTAGTGACGCCTTCATCGTTATTAAACAAAAATACTCATGCGAAAACGAGGTGGGTTAGCGATATGACATTCATGTAAAAACTTCCTAAGCGGAAATTAAGCCAGACAAAATAAACGAGTGTATTTCACTTGACATGTGCACGAAATAAAATATAGATAATATGTATTTATATCACCTACATCTTCTGGAACTTAACAACATCTGAAAACCATTTATAACTGATGTTTAAAATTTGAATAACGATTCCCCAAGTTTCCATGCGAGGGAGTGTGTTACCTATATAGTCTGTGCTCATAAAATATTCATACTGAAACTTGAGTTACTCACATCGGTGAACTTTGAATATCGCATTAGAATGCAATTCAAAATGTTTTGACCTAGACTTACAAGAACATCAAACTCTGATTTATATCATGTCCGTGATACAGTTTATTTACATGCCAAAAGTTAATAGGTGTTTTCTTACTTATTATACGCCAAGGAACAAAAGAAAATTATATGGAAATATCAAAAACTGAAAGTTCTCTATAATCGTTGGTATTTGGTAATACATATATGGCAGGGCCAAGTGTTTATTTGATTTATCTCTCTTTAAAAAATAGATTATCTATAAAACAAATCACTAAATACACTTTTTTTCGGCTCAGGATTTAACAACATACAAAATATACACACTTATATGCACACTTTGCAATCTAAAGAAGATATTGCACTTGAAAAAATGACCACCAGAGGCGGGATTCGAACCTGCGTTCCTCGCATACCGGGCGATTGCGGTGCGCATGAATGCTTATCATTAAAAAAAAACAGTACGTTATAAGCACCATTCGTTTTGGAGGCCGTATAACCTAACAGGTGGTTATCAAGCATGACCACAGTAATAATTTACGTACTAATGACCGGACTTTCCCAAATGAGCTCTCTTAAAAATCTGCTTCATTAATATTGATGTCGGTTGGTAATCAGTTTTTCCTCCCCAATAAAAGCACGTTCACGTATTGGCTATGTTCTAGTCGGTCGAACGCGATCGTTATCGGCTCAGTAATGAGTGGCATCGTGTCATTGCGTTAGCGTGACGGCGGGGCTTTGTGGAAACAATTGGAATCGATGAACAGCTAACCCTCAACCCTATTGCACCCCGTGCGAGGAAAAGAGAAAGACAACCCTTAGTGAGAACTCATTTTATTGAGGCTTCGCTTACGTGCTCACAAACAACTCTGACACTTCCCAGAACTAAAAATAAACCTACAGTGAGTATGTAGTTGCAAAATGGTTTTTAAACTGAAACGCGATTCGTGTTTCCATGACAGCAATTTATTAACTAAACGTTTGTAATTAAGAACTTCAAAATTAGTTAAAATGACAAAGATAACTTTCTAAAAGAAGAAAAAGTCATAAATCGACCAAATAATTAGCGATACGCTCAAACGAGCGTCTTTCAATAAATTGATGATTTAAAATAATTGAAGATAACAAAACAAAGAACCCACTTAAACGTAGTTACAAAACACAAACTTATGAATAAGTTAATTATGTCTAGCAGACCGCGTAGCATTGTTAAACGAATACAAAGTTATAGTTGGGGACAGGATTGATCAAAAATGTCTGAAGCAGACGACAAATTGTAAGAAGAACCTCGCCTTTGGGACTCGTGTTCATAAAGCGGTCGCGGTAACTTTATCGTGCGCCACTCAGCGGGGGTACGACCCTGGGAAATTGTATTACGCCAAAGATGACGTTTGCTGAAATTGCTCTGAACGAAAAGAAATAAGAAAGATCATGGATGTAATAATGCAGACAAAGCCCGGGCAATAATCTCTCGAGCGGTCGCTTAAGAGGGTTAATCTTGATAGTTAGTTCAATACGTAATGAAAAATTGTAATGGATGTAACGTTGAGTTTTGATAAAATTTCCAATTCATAGTTCCCAGCAAACATATACACTATACGATAAACGAGTGTCAGAGTCCAGCGCGAACTTCGGTAACGTTGTAACTTAGTGTGATGAAGGTAACACGTGCATTCCAGTACTCTCGGTAATTTTCTTACGAATGTACCCGTATAGCAATACGAATTAGTCACGTGCATGTATAGTATAAAACTTTTGCCATTTTGTTAACATGGACATTCTTTACTTGGTTAAAGTAAAGTAACAGAATAATTATTTTTATAACTTATAACGCAATTTGTTTGCAAGTTTTTACAAAATTTAATTTAAAGTAACAGAAGGTAGCCTATTAGTGGGTGATACTTTTTTTTAAGTCAAGACTTTTGAATTATGATCAATTCAAATTCTCATATTTTTATTTCTGTAACTTAGCATATCACAATTATGTATTAGATATGGGAACTTCATACAAAACGTCGCCAGTGGTAAAAAGAATAGCTCTTCTTCATAATTAGACTAGCAGTTCCCCGACACTTTTTTTATAATATTATTATAGTGTAGATGAAAATGATGAAACCAATGAAATGAATGTAAAAGATTCCATACCAAAAGAAAATCGTTCCCTTCGTAAAGTTATATTATGAAATCATGTTGTCGTCAAAAGGAAAATGCCGCAATCTGTGTGAAATACTATCACTGTGGAAGAGGCTGACTTTTACGAAGAATGTCGTTAAGCCACATACGAGTACGAGTATAACCCACGCAATATCGTTTGGTTTAAAGTTATAGCCCTCGGTTATGACGAGATTCTGCAAAAAATACAGGGTTTAATTTCAAATGATTGTCAAAATTTTAAAATAAGGTCTAGGAAACAACATAAATAAACGACTTTATTGCAATTATTTTTAATTATCGTATTTTTCGAATAAGGTCTACTTTAAAATATCTGAAAATAATGTTAATATAGAGATGACGAAACTTTTTCTACCATAATGTATTGCACTTTTCAGTTAATCGTTATGCAGACATCTTGAGTGCTATTTTTCTATGAATTAGTTAAATTATCCACGCGCACAATTTTAACAGCGCATAGGAATAATTAAATGTGATTGGTTTCTTTATTTTATTTGCATAGATAGATTAAGTTACTGATTCTGAGTCACGCCTGAAAATTTTACAGCTTTTTGCAATGTAACCCTGTATGTTTTTTAGCTCCTTGAGTAGTAGCTTGGCTGTCGTATAAGATTTCATATCTGTAAAATTTCATAATAATAATCTATCTAGGTAATCAAGATACAACCTTAATGACATCCAACTAAAGTAGGTTACTTTAAAAATTACACTCGTGCTACCATACCTACGCGTAGCAGAGTCGTAGTAGTAGCGTAGCGCGTCGTAGCAAATTCAATATCGCATCAAGACCGAGCAGACTAATCGTTTGTGTATACCAACTAAATTCCCTTTAGCCGTCGCGTGATGGCATCACAAACAGATCTCGCATGGTAATAATTGCGTTAGATTAGAACCTCGATCCTATAAAATGTTTCATAGCCTTAGCTAACCTTAACGTGTTTAGTTTATAGGATATTGCGCGAGGTGACTTCGAAGAGGGGCTAACGAGCTCCGAGCAGCAATCAAGTAAGAAATTGAGTTCTCAATACAATTTATGAGTTTACATTAACGGTAAAATTGACTGTAGTTGTGTGTGCGCGTACATCAAATAAGTCTGATCGTGATTTGCGTGTTTCATCTCATGATTGATCACGCGTCTCATGGAAATTTCAGCCTCCAAGATTTTTCTCGTAAATAACTACTCAGTTGCTCTCACATTTTTCTGAAGACACATGATTTATGGTATGATGCATGGATATTTTTATGAGTTAACAATTAAAAAAAGGAGTACATAATAGGTTTATTAAGACTTTCATTATTGATAGTGAATAGAAAATCGATTGATTGATTGTATAAAATTGATTCAAAGTCGTGTAAAACTCGAGACAGCCGTGAATAGCTTCGAATACCGTTTCTGAAGTGAATAGTGAATGATTGATTATGAGCGACTAACCTGTTTCCACTCCACTTTGTCTATAACTTCAGCGCCCGACGCGGAGTTCTCAGTCACCGGAGGCCGCAGGAGTGACACGTACTGAAAATAAATTATTGAGCTTAGTGATTCAATGAATTGAATTGGCTCTTTGAATATTAAATTACGAGTACAAATTAATATTACAATATTATTAAACTGGGGTCAAAGTTTGTTTCTTATAAAAAGAGTTCTGTCTGGAATATTCATTAATACACTAATTCTGATAAGTTTATATTTCTACTAAAAATAATTAGTAAAGCTGTGTATGGCAATTATCGATTGAGTCATTATTCTTATTACCACAGTTGTATTTGTACCTAAAAAATATATAATACAAAAAACAACTTCTCATAGAAGACATGCCTTAAATTGTTACTAATGTTTTCAGGTGCTTGTGAAATGATAAATAAAGGTTGTTTTAGGTAAATGAAAGTTGTATGAATGCTTTATTTGTGACAGTAATGAATTGAAAGATTCGACATTTTTGTGACTTGCGATGAATAAATTGTCTCAATCAATCGGAACCCAATAATCTTTCCGTAGATAAAGAGTTCTCGAATTCTTAAATATTTTAAAGGTCCAACAACCACCGAATGGAAAATCGTTTAATTAAAAGTACCTCAATATCAATCGCTTTAAAAATTGATTTCCTCGGGCGAGAATCGTTCGCAATCTGAGCCCAATGGATTGACCATTATACTAGTATACTGGGTTTACCAAATAATTTTCACTATTTCCTATATTAAATACTTATATGTATACGTTTATAAACATCTATGACTTAGGTACAAATGCTCGTGCTTATCACACAAACATTTGCCCTGCGGGTTTCGAACCCGCAACCTCTGATTTTGTAGTCCGGAGCGCGAAACACTACACCAAGACGATCGTCAATTCATTCATGTACTACTTGACCTATAAAACCTACGAAAATACCAAAGGCAATTAAAAAGCAATATTGTTGCAATTTAGATAAAATGCCAAAGTTTATTTTAACACCGTTACCAGGCCTGTGTATCTCCCCGCGTAGGTAGCAAAAACATACCTACGCGCGGCGACCATTACTTAGGGGCTAAAACAAGTTGCGTGTCGCTACCGGCCAGCGACACGCTCGCGCGTTTTAATAACCGGCGGCTGCGCGGCTACGTTGCTGGCTGGACGAGAATGAATAAAGTACTGGAAAGAGGCGCTAGATGGCGTTAGAAGCTTCTCGTAGCAGTCAACCCTATCGCGTCGCGTGATATTACGTCATTGAATAGGTTTAGTGTATTATAAATCATATTCCAGAGCAATAAGTATGAAATTATCTTGCAATGGATTTTTGTAGGTGTCTACACGAAAATGTGCTTAACTCTGAGGCGAACTAAATTACGCCATATTGTTGACGACATTGAGTAGACATTCCTTTGAATACAATTGCTAAGTCATACTTTTGTACGAAGTACTAGTAGGTACTTATTCTGTGCCGTTACTTTTAAATTTCCATTGGTATTTTCTTTGTATTCGTCGTTGAAAGTCGTTTGAGATTGGTCTAGTTGGCTTGGTCGGGTAGTATGTTTTTCAGTAGGTACCTTGTCTCTCTCCAAGCTGCGGATCATGTCAAGGTCGGTGGTGTCGGAGATGCCTCCGTGCACGACGAACACGCGGTTGTTGATAATAGTGCCCAACGGCAGCCACCGGTACACGCACTCGATCAGCTTCAGGAGCCGCTCTGCGTTGTGCTATAGCATATTTTTTTTTAGTTTCAAATTATACAGGTGTTAACAAATAAGCAACCAGATGTTGACATCTTTAATTGGCATTTTCATACTTCGAGAATACGTAACACCTAAATTTTGTGATATCCGCCATGTTTTTTAGATAAATATCGTATGCGATATAATATCGAAGGCGCGAGAATTGGGCCCCAGTGTTGACAAATAAGCAACCAGGGCCCTATTTCACCAAACGTGAAATGCGTGACAATTGTCACAAATCATTTTTTAAGTTATTTCATTTATTATATATTTTACAATGGTTTTACTTATTGTATATTTTTCTTTGAATACAAAGTTACTGGTTAAAATTAAAATATTTATCCATTGTCTATTATTTCTTCGGTATGAGAACCCGACTAAATCGCTATCACAACCGTACCTTTTGTTTGCACGGCGAAAACACTACAATTGTCACGCAAAACAGACACAGCTCCGATCTCATGTCAAGAATTCCCGACAATTTTACAAATATGTCGAGTTGTGAAAATATTGCTGTTTTACAACACAATTGTCATTAATATTATGATGCTGACAATTGTCACATAAATGCTAGGAATGTTTACAATTTTTATAGAAAAAATTGTCATAATAATTGTCGCTTGAAATATGTCGCTTGACAATTTTCAGCCGACATATGTCACTGACATGTAGGTTTGGTGAAATAGAGCCCTGGTGTTGACATCATTAAGTGATTCTATGGCTCAAATGCAACATATATTTGTATGTATCTAATAACAAAATGTTTAAATAGAAATTAGATACAAGTTATCCATCCGTTGAATAAAAAAATATTTCATTTGTCGATATTGGTTTCATACAAAAACTGGTTGTAGGAATTTGAGCACAAGGATCGCCCCCTAAGAAGTTTTGCGTTCGTACGTTAATTCTACTTATTCGATATTTTATCATAATATGATTCATTTAGACCGCAACAAACAGATCAAGTTAAAACTATGATCGGTTAGATTTGTTATTTATTTTTAAGCTTTATTGCACAACTGAAATTTTTGTACTAAAGGCGGACTTAATGCCAAGTGGCATTCTCTACCAGACATGGTTGTCGTATTATTATTTTGTGTTCCGAACTGGTTGAGCAAAACTTAATCTAAAACACACAGGTTATAACGATAATCACCACGCGGCCAATGAAGTGTAAAAATTGGTATATACGAACACCGTATGAGTAAAGTGCAAAAAGCGTATTCTACTTGTGATACGAATAAAAAAATTTTTTTTTTTTTTTTAAAGTGAATTTAGTAATGCAAATATATTTTTGTGTTAACCGAAATATTTTGGTATCAGATAAACAGATGTTTAAAAAAGCACCAAAACGAATGGTTGGCCATGAATTGTAGTGCTCTGACGAATCTCATCATTCAATCCGTCTGTAATGGCTGTCAAACTTTTTTGTACTGGGCTTTTTGTGTCTAAAAACTTTTCAACGTTTGAAGCTGAAAAATAGCTTTTTCACAATTTCGTTTCGCTGATAAGAGCAAAAAGCTCCAGAGTTGCAAACATTTTAGATTTATTTAACAGCTGCGATTTCACTCACCCGATATTTCTGCTGCACTTCTTTAATGAAGCCATACCTGTGCAAGAGAATAAAAACCATTAAGTAAATTGATTTGAAAGTCAAGTTATAGGTACGATGTTTTTTATAGAAAAGGATTGTATAGGTACGTATAACATTACTGCTAGATTTAATATCTACCTATAAACTTTAAAGACTGAAAAAAACAACTTACGAAATACACACCTAGAATTCATAATGAGGTCTTCGTGGTTGCCCCGGTTGAGGTACACTCCGCCAGGGAAAGCTAACATGCAGGCCAGCAGTAAAAGAAACACTTCCAAGCCTTTTTTGCCTCGGTCTACAAAGTCTCCGTTGAATATGTATGGATTTTCAGGCGATGGCAGACCATTCTGCATAAAAATGGATAAAGTGCACATTAGTTTTATGACCATATGTCTGTTCTATGAGATTTGATATTCTGCTTGCCAAACATGTGTGGTTAATAAAGCAACCGACCATAAACTCAAAACAATGTAACATAATTCCTCGATCAATCAGAGATTCGATATTCATTTTGTTATCCAAACTATAACTGTAATAAATTCACAAAAGCCTATTTCATGGTCAGTGAAAATGACAAAGTACAAAATACGAAAAAATGAGGGTGAACATTCAATAAAGCGCTGAAAACAAAATGAAATCGGGTTGAGAACCATGAAATATTGATCTACTTCTTCGAATGGGAAATGCGATGTGTCGTATCGTCCCACACACTTTATGTTACGGGACACCCCATAAGAAATGAGTCGGGTTCTCTCGTAGAATACGACCCACCTAACATCCAGCCTAGTGGATCTTCCTTGTAGCAATTACAACCGTTTACGTGGACGATGACCCAACGCGACAGGGAGAGAATATAGGCTTTTGAGATGTGGTGTTGGCGCAGGATGGAGGGGATTAGTTGGGTGGAAAAGAAGACCAATGAGGAGGTTTTGAAGATTGTTGGTGAAGAAAGACAAATACTGCAAACCATCGAGAATAGGAGGGGAAAGATGCTGGGACACTTGGTACGACACGATGAACTAATTAGAGTGATTATAGAGGGAAAAGTAGAAGGGAAAAGGAAAAGAGGAAGACCAAGAAGGTCCTACATAGACCAAATCAAGGAAAAGTTCGTACCAGGAAGTCAAGGAAATGACACTGAATAGAGAGGAATGGAGAAGACTCCACCGACAAGAGCGTAGCTCTTAAACTATAGATAGATAGATGATAATATTTGCACACACGTTTATCATCTCCGAGTATCAAAGCAAAAACATTGACATTGAATAAGTACTAGGTATATAAACTGTTGAAGCATTTTACGGGTTCTTAAATACTTAGTCAATTGACAAAAATTGCACAATCAATTTACTAATACATCTATGAAATTGTGTTATAAGTTTGTCTGTAGTGTCTACTATTTATGCGCCTTAGAAATTTATTAAAGTGGTGCTCTGGCGATCTGACGTCAGTTTAGTGTCTAGACTATCTATTCACTTCGCATGACATGTCATTCGTACTAAAATTTTAATTTACTTGCATGTAAGTGAATTATAAATATGGTCTACCACCCAAACCCTTTGAGGCAAGTACATACCTTGTTGACACGAATTTCATAATCTTGTTATTTTCAAGGTATATTGTAATAACTTTGGAACGTATTTTATTGCTTAAGTAAATGAAAATAACTGAATTCGTTAGTAATATTTACGACTCTACACTTTAAACTTTAATCCACACAAAATCTACTTCAGAGATAATACGTTATTAAATTGTCCGCCAATATCTTTACCGATGTATTCAAAATAGTCCACATTGAAGCTAGCAACAAATCGCGAGAATGATTCGATCTCGACATTAATGTATGGAGAATCATTGGTTTCAAAAATATTGTTAAACAAATCGATAAGCTACATAGTTTTTATTTCCAATTTCCATTCTTTTATTTCTTGTATTGAAAGCTATTCATCTTTTTGAAGTTTTTATTGATTCAATAGTCAACTGGCGTTTTTATTCCTGAATACAATATCGCATTAGGTAGATAAAAATGTTTAAAACTTTTAGGACAGCTACAATTACGTGGCTTCATAAATTTACTGCTTCAACTGCATACGTATTGGATGTTTCTTTGAATGCATGAACTTTAGACAAGCTTACAAATGTACTGTTTAGTGACGTAACCACAAACTGGTGGTTGGCGTTCTCGGTCACGTGATATAATTATGATATAAAATGGTGATAATAAAATTAGCTCTTCAATTTTTTAACAGTATTAAATTAATATTTTTTGTATTTAAAAAAAAATGTATATTTTGAGAATTTAGTTTAGATACGTATTTTCCCCTATTTTCTTTAAAGCAGTTTCTTTTATCCAGATTACAGTATAGTGCTGCATTCGTATTGAAAATAATTTTATGAAACAAAGTGGTTGACCTAAATGAAAACTGGTCAAAAACAAAAGAGAGATACGCTCGCATCCGCATCTGAATGTCCATTTGTATGTAAACTGCAAAACTGTTGTTCCTTATCAAACTGTATTTGTTAGTCGCGTTCAGTGCGGTTCTCAAAACCGTTTTCTTTTGTTTTCGGGAAGGCTGGATACATACATACATAACATTAAACTTAATTAGATTTTGATATGAAATTCATTTATTTAAAATGAAAATAATTTGAATAAATTGGGGACATAGCATTAGATTAAGTGTGTGCCAAAAAGGTCCCTGCTCAGCATAAATCCTGTCTTCTTCTTCTTAGCGTGACGATGGAACAGGAGATAAATCTTGTTAGCGCGAAGCATATCACGATACTGTGTTTAAGTGCTAATTGGTTTTTGTATGTGATAATTAAGTCTTTGACTGCCACGAAACAAAATAATAGAAAATATATTATTTGGGGGGCGCCGGTGACCAACATGGGAAATATTCTAATTCTAACTCTCTATCATAAGTCCCATTAAATCAAATGTGTGTGACATAAAGTTATGTTTTGTAAATATACAAACGTTTTATAAAAAAATATATGACAATACTTGTAAGTTCAATAAAAAGTACTTCTCTAATCATAAGATTCATAACTAAACTAATTGACTGTCATTTGTCCGAAACATTTTCCAACTGTGTCTTTGCCAATGTCGCCACGACCCATATCACTTTCACGTGTCACGTCGAACAGTCCCAAAGTTATGACTCGCTAACAATGAACCAATCTTTGGGTTTAAGGGTGAAGCCTAAAGCGAGTAAACTCAAAACTTGCTTTCCAAGTTGTACCAGAAAAATATGCTATGATCGTATAGCGATGGGCGATTGTTCAAAAAAAATCATCAAATGAATCGACTACAATCGACCATTCGAACTATCGATTGTCGATTGAGTAATTCGAAAAAAAGTAATCGAATAATAATCGATATTCGAATGATAATCTATAACAACTATTACTTATGCCTAAAACTCGGCCTTTCGAAGCATTCGATCGAATTGCCGTGACTGTGCGCTCAGATCAGGCAGCTAGATTCATAGACGCGACGAATGACGATTCATTCGTTAGTAGTTAGTCTGCGCACCGCGCGCTCCGGTATTTCTCGCCGCATAATGGAATGACGGTTGCTTATTGAATACATTCGATTACAGAAACCATTCGAATAATTCGATTAATTTAGTAGGTAATAATCGCCATCGCTATGATCGTACCCTTCTGTGTAATTTACGCAGTCATTACAGCGACGCAATTTGCGTGATGAATGTCTGATCGGTGAATCCTCACATCTGCAGCGGTAGGGCAAGGCTACGTACGCAACGTGTCGGTTACCAATCGATACCCATCAACGTTACATAATCGTAATCCTTATGCCAGCACTCAGTATCTATGTTATGGCTACGTCGTAAGTCGTATGACCCGCTTGATACAATTTAATTAATATTTACGTCTACACCAGTCATTAGACTAAATATGACTATTAACAATATTGGACCGCTCCCACTAAAGGCACGAGGTTAGGTTACATACGTGCACTTAACACACTTTGCGTAACTAAGTGTCTACTTGAATATTCGTACACTCATATCTCGCGGGACTTGTGATAATAATAATGAAAACTGTTTCAACAGAAACTTTTATTTAAAGAATAATAACTAAACACACTCATCCGTAAACTTGTTTGAGAAACATTACTAACGGGTACCCTTTAGCTTGAACTGAGTATATCTTTAAAATAACATCTCTAAATTATTTGCATATTTATTCAGCAACTTCCGTTCAAAGCTTTCCTTTTATTCGCATTTGACATCAATGGGTAGGTGTAATTACTTTCGGGCACCGTAATTAATCTTACCTAAATTCGGACAATAGGAATAACGTTTCCAGTTATAAAGTATATATTTTTTATGTTTAGGAAATTTTATTCAGAATGAGAATAATTATGACAGTAAGACTACTTTCTATAGGATGTAGAACCTGGCCTTGTCATGATGACATGAGTTTATAGAAACGTAACTTTTTGGACCACTTTGATTTGATATTGCACCACAATACAATACCTAAAGGTGCAAATAGATAGTATAACATGGTACAATTTTCCAAAAAAAAATACAAAACTATTAAAATAGTGGTATGTTCTGGCAATGCATTTCCTTACGCGAAACGAAACATCAGTTGGAAAACAATATCGGCGTACTAACGAGGTCGTCCGGCGTAACAGGCGGTCTATCAATCAAACGGCGACGTATCCAATTAGATGACGCGTGCGCCGCTCCCGATGTTTGCCGACCGATCGCCGCGCGGGCCTGCCCACTTGACGTCAAAACTGCTCTTTTAACGACCACGAAAACAACTCCAAGGAAACCTTGCAGCTACACAACCGTGTACTTGGTGATATCATACGACCCCTTGCTTGAAATAAGCGAGGCTAGGTGGGTTTTTCCGTCAGAATTTCCAGGCTTTAAAAACGGGACTGGTACCTCTACCAATTTTTTTTCTTTATTATAAGATTGGCTTGCATTATAAAATGGGACTGGTAGTCTAGCAAAAAAAATCTTTAAAATAAAATACCTATTGGATTACGTATTCCAATAATCTACACAACTCGGTTGAAATTAAATCCACTCATCAACCTCAAAGAAAATTTTAATTTCCTTCGTATTAAATAAAGTCACGCAAGCCGTGGACGCGTAGGAACAGAATACTCAAGTAGGTCTGATGCGTGAGTTCGTTTTGATTAAAACGTGTTGATGATCAAATTCATCATGCAAAACTTCTCCTCAAAAATTACCATAGCTGAAACTTTGATGGAAGTTTATTACTCGTATATTCAGCTTGGGAATAATAACAACTGCCAAAATATGGTATTTTTGCTCTTTGTCATTGTAGTTTAGTTAATTAAGTTTGTGCTTAGACTAGACACCATTCCTGCTTTTTAACAAAATAGAAAGAAATCATTCTCTGTTAAAAACACATGTCAATTCCAAACAAAAAGGTGCTGAGTCGGGTGAAGTAAAAAGTTATATAGGTCCATCTACTCGTATAACTATCTGATCCTTAACTGAAAACCAGTGAAGTAAAAAATTCGCTTTGACATTCACATGAATTCCATCTTCTAAGAAGAAAAATATCATTAAAAATCCAAGTAACGTCACAAAAAGGAAGACATTTCCAATTCAAAGGCTTTGGGACATGTCCCGCGAAAAGATTGTTAAAAAGAGTTACCTACTCCTTATTTACTTAATAAACAAATAAAACCCGGCTGTACGTAAACAATAGCGTAGCTTATGTTGTTGCAAAAGATTGCTTCAATAAAAAAATATGTCGTACCGTGAAAAGAGCTGATTAACACTTCCGTGTCGTTGTAATGACCACATTCAAATTTTCAAATGCATGCATAAATGGCGTGCATTACTTGTTAAAACGGCAAATTATGTCGTATTTTTTTTATTTAAGATCAACAATGTGCTTACCTTATGAAATATTACAAGCAAATCGTCCAATTTTCCGTGTAAGTCACCACATACTGTAATCTGACTGGATATTGACGTGGTGGCCACATGGATATTGGGCATCCGCTTCAGAGCTTGGGTGGCCTCTTTTAATATCTGCGCGACATACTTCGGATGGAGACGATGCTGGAATAAAATGTAATTAATATAAAGCCCCATTCTTTCCTCGGTATGTAAGAGTATGAGAAATCACATTTAAGCTTTGAATAGATACGCTTTTAGAACCATGGACTCTATTTTTGAATCACCCGCGTACAAATTCCTACTGGTTATCGTTGGTCATCTAAATATACGTATTTTTGCATCGTCAACAGTATGTCACGCGAGTGATTCAAGAATAGAGCTCCATATCTTGATTTTATTCCTGCCGTGACGTTGGTTAGCATGCATTTGTGTCACAAGTAAATACATATGTATGCAATGCAATAGTTAGGGTAATAGCAGTAATTTCTGACTGATAACCAAGTACCGAGATGTAAGTTATATGCGCTATTAAATTAACTCAGTTACATAGATACCTACTTAAAGAAATAACATGTATTTTCATATCACGATATAATGTATGATAATTGATACAAAGTAACACTGTACCATTGAACCTAATAAGAAACCGAGTACACTGAATATCATTCATAAAATATTCATGTAATATTTTACAGACTGCGCCTAAAATCTCTGAAGCAGCTGAGACCATTCTCTCATTGCATAATACGTTAATCAAACATTTAACCGAGCTTTAGCTAATTTATACATTATACATTTTGGTTTGTGAAATGTTTTGTACGAACGCCATTCATGAAAAGTTAGGCTTATAGAGTAAACACGTTAAAATTGCGACACTAAAGTCTTATTAACTAAAGGAGTACCTTTTTCTTCCTGAAAGCTTCGATAAGTAAGTCGATATCCTTTCTTTGGAGTGGGAACTCAATGTCGGGCCCGTGGGACGGCTTGGAGGGAGCAGTTTCATCCACACCCCCTCCTTCATCGGACTCTTCAGAGAAAACTTGCTCCACTGCCATATAAATCATGTGTAAATTGTTACAAAATAAGAGTATACACAGTTTAAAAAAAATCATCTTTATTAATATGCGAGTATATATCGTATTAATGTTAGTGGTACCTAATGGCAAGCGACAAAATGAAAAAACTTTAACTGAATGTAAAGGTATACCTATTATTGGCGGTCAAGTAGGAAATTGTAAGTACAAGTACATGTAAGATAGAAACACAAATAAGTATTAAATGAATACAAGAGTAAAAAATTCGGCCTAAACCGACACAGAAAGTTTAAAAAGCTAAACCAACAGAGCCTGAACCAATTAACCTCACGTTACGATTTTTATTAATAAAGACAGGTTTCACAAATAACGCGACTGACATTTGAAATGGCTATTTGTGTCAGACTGCAGTGCCAACAATAGCTAAGACCTAGTTTTGACTGCATTAGGTAGAAGTGAGAGAGGTCACTGCAGTTAGTTTAATTATATAACCCGGAACATGTGTCAAGACACCGCAACGTTGCGTGACCGCAGTCAGTTAAATAAAAGAAAAAAAATGGTAATTCAAAAAACTAAATAACCTGACTGCGTTTCTCTGTAATTGGAAATTAAAAAACCCCTAAAACAAGAGAGAGGTCATACCCGGGTTAAATTGGTACCCATATTAAAAATTGTAGCAGTCGAGACCCATTCTAGAAATGAAGGCTTAGTGAATTTAGAGCACATACCTACCTCTATATTATATTGCAGGTTACTCCAATCTACTGACGAGAGGGCTGGCTTTCTAACATGGGTCCCGACTGCTGCAATTTTTTTTAAGGGTACCAATTTTACCCGGGTATGACCTCTCTCTTGTTTTAGGGTTTTTTAATTTCCAATTACACAGAAACGCAATCGGGTTATTTAATTGTTTGAATTACCGTTTTTTATTTTATTATTTTTAGTTTTATTATTCATAACAAACCTAACAGGCGTAACCTGTGACAGTCGAATGCCTATTAAGCTGAAGGGATTGGTTTATAAGAGCATGATCAGGCCGGTCCTAACATATGGCAGCGAAACGTGGGCTATAACAAAGCGCCAAGTCCACTCCATTCATGTGGCCAAAATGAATTGCTTGCAATGAATGAATGCTTCGGTGGATGTGTGGGGTGACGAGACTCGACAAAATTCGCAATGAATATATCCGTGGCAGTCTCGGTGTACGCGACATTGCCGATAAGCTCCAAGAGAGTAGGCTGCGCTGGTTTGGACACGTAGCAAGAAGACCTCCCGAGTACGTTGGAAATGTTACCCAGGGCCCAGACCCAGACGGCGACCAAAAACAAGATGGGCAGATGTGGTCAAGAAAGACCTGAGACTCTGCAATGTCTCCGTAGACGATGCGTCCAATAGCGCAAAGTGGAAAAGAAAAATTGAGAAGGCAGACCCCACCATCAGATGGGATTAATAATGCCTAGGAGAAAGAGAGAGATTCAAAACAAAACACTAGACTGCAAAAATATTATGTATATAATATTATGGATACCCATATTGCTATGCTAAGGAAAAAATCAATCCCCCCTCCACCCTTTATTTCCATTTGCGGGCGCCATTTTTTAAATTTATATAGCCTATGTCACTCTCACAATTTTGACAAAAATTCAACGACATCTCATTTGTCAAAAACTGTCTAGCCGTTTGGGCTGTAGGGCGTGCCAAACAATTATACATACATACATACAAACTTACATACATATATAATAAATATATAACCCTATTTCCGCGGTCGAGTTAAAAACGGGACACCTAGGGACGACGTGCCAACACGAGGAATAGAGCTGGAATCCCAGCATGATTAAATTTCCCTAGTTAATTTGCAAATGGCAAATACGTTTACATTAGTTGCTAGTATTAATGAAAGCGTTATGAACTACAAACTTACAACATAACTTTGGGTTATGTGACCTTCCAAGCAACATTACAGATAATATTTAAAGTAGGTACATACACGGTAAGTATAGTATACTTTACTCTAGAAAGTAACTACATTCTTCACTATTTGCAAGTACACATAGTAAAATTTTCTGTGCTTTTTCCATAAGAATTACAAGAAGTAAGGGCGCTAGTGGAATGTTATAAAACCTAAAAACATCAATTATTTCTAACGTCAAATACATAAGTAGTTACTTCCTAATCGAACTAATATGCTAATTTTATTTCAAGTTCGTTCAAAGCCGGCTCAAAGTTTTTGACATTCGGTTTTCGAAAACCAATCAACCTCAAAGGGTGAAGTCAAAGTAAGGGCTTCCACTTGCTATCATTATTATTCATTTTGTTCCGGGAATAGTGAAGTTGCCACTGGAGAAAAAATCATCGGTCGGCTCGTGCCTAGCTCTTTTAAAAAAATACCTGCCAAGTGTTTGTGAAAAATTATAAACTTTTGCCGACACAAGACAAAAAAAGAACATTCCGCCGGGACAGAAATAAGCTGTGATTATAGATTGGATTTATTTCGCACGGCCAGTGAAGAACAATAACTTTTTATTTCATATCATTTATTGATAAAACGGCAGCCGTGATTGATTCATTTTTGGCACAGCTTCTAATGAAATTAATGTATTATTACGAACTCGTCTAACAAATAGCGAATACCTACTGAATAATCCCTGCAGCATGTGTAATTTAGAAATATTTGCCCAGAATAATTATATCCTAAAACAGTTCAATGAGTAAAAATATCTTCATCTCCCCACTTTTTGAAAAAAGAATTGAAGAAAGAAAGACTGCTTTTATTTTAATCTCAGTAAATTACCAAACAAAAGAAAATGGAGTTGCGAAGATTACGATGACAAAATAACTTTTTCAAACAAAAGGAACAAAGAAACGAACTCTGTCTTAAAATGATGTGGTCAGCACAAAAGTTTGACGGAAGAAAATTGGTCTCGTCAAAAAAGTCGCGAAAAACAAAAATATCCCACGGAGATCGCTGCCATTAGGAGTTGTGAACTTCCAGCTGATTGGTTGATTATTATTGCCGTTACGCCTGTTTTAGCAAGGTTGTTGACTGACAAGTTATTGCAAAAAAGTTTACCTTACACATAGGTAATAAAATAGTATTTTTAAGCTAATTAAAACTTTAGGAAGCCAAAAATACTGCAAGACTCATTTACTACAATTACTCTTATTATTTTGAATTTATTGTTATTCGGTTTAATATTAATTTGACGTAAGCTAACTTAATAATGTAAATATATGTAAATGGAAACGAATATTGTTGTTAACATAATTGAAAAAGTTATGAATACTGCTCATACTTACATCAAGCGGCAAATTTAAAACACGAAAGTGAATTAAACTTCTAAATGTTGTTTAATTTCGCCCGCGCATTATTCTCGTGCAGAAGGTATGTTTGAAATGCAAATGCTATTCGGGGCGGCAAATTTCATTGTATTGTGTGAGTTTAACTTACATACGGAGGCAGTACGCGAGGTCCTCTCGGAGGAGGGCCGCCCACTCGTGTCCTTCATGTGACTCAGCAGAGCATTGAAAAAGTTGTAGAGCTGAAACAAATTACACAAGGCTCAGAGTCTTCTTAAAGAGTAAGCACCTGAATAAAGTCATTACAAGAAAGAAAAACTAATAAGGTCAGCCTAGGAGATACACATTAGTTACACGTATTACAACAAGGAATCCACATCAAAAAGTAGGTTTGTTACTTACAAACTCAAACTATGTTTTCAAATAGGTACCTGTAAATCTTTACCTTTAAAGGAGCAATTAGTCATATATATATATTTATCTTTTAGTGTTTATGCGTTTTTTTCCACATTGTTCGACGCAGAATATACTCGCTAATTTCGCCCCATTACGCTTGAGCGCCGTATCCAAAAGCGTATGACGTCGGACTGACAACTCCAGGTAGCCAGGGTTCGAATCTCGCTCGGTGATGAAACATTTTTTACACTTGTGTTTTTTTGTATTTATTCAAGTTTATAACTTTCTTTTAGTTTTTAAAAAAATACGAATAAATAAAGTTTTTTTATCATGTAGTAGTAACCGAGCAAAGCTCGGTCTCCCAGGTACTTTCAGAACTAAAATGGATACAAACAAGAAGCTAAAAATATAATATCTTAAAGTTTTCTAGAAGCATAGAAGTCACTGATATTTTTACCAACCTGCCGAATAAAATATTCAGATTTCTCTCTTGTTACCGGAAGGCTCAATACGTTACATTACAGATTCACCGGTAAAAGTCGGTTCCATAAGTTTTGTTGCCTATAAGTACAAATGTTTTTTTAACCCTTTTAGAGATAACAACTATGTTACAATCTGCTTCCATTAGAAAAAATATATTATGACAATAGTTTTTCTTAAACTAGAGTGTATTGATCACTCATCCATAAATCGTATCGTATCGTAAATCAGTTGAAGTAAAAGTTTCACCAAGTTTATTCACGATTTCACATTTACACAATGTCAGACTGATAAATTACTTTCAGACATCAGCTCAAGTCAGACAAACTCTGAAAGGGCGTCGCTCGTTCGCGGCATACCAAATCGGTCATTTTAGCTTTTGTTATTTTCCTTTCATGGAAAACACAAAGCAGATATTTTATTAAAACTCATTTAGAATTGTTGACATTGATTATAATTAGAATGATATCTGTCTCCAAGAATATACAGGTACTTATTTCTGTTTATCGCGTACAATAAAGTTTGTAACAACTATCTAATTTAACGAGGTGCTCTACCTCATTTGCTATAGAAATACTTAGTAGGAAACAAGTTCCTACTACTTTTGGGATAAATACTGAAAAGTGATACAAAATAATTACTGTTAGTCTTTTTTTGGCTATTTTATTATTAAGGTACTAAAGTAAAATTGAAAAAAGTTTGTTTACATTTGCATTAATATTTCATGCAATTGATATGACCTGCAGCAGACGACCTTTTATGAGCGCTTACTCCAAATTTAGATTTCTAGATTGATGGCAGCAAGGTGCCCTACAGTGAGAAGCGTGTCTGTGCAGCCGCATGGCTGATCAATGGTTGCTGACCGCGGCCGCGTGCACTCAGGCGCGCGGCACTCGACCCGCCGCAAAACCGCTCCACCCCAAAACTCACAATTGCATACACTCCACACCCTAATGAGTCAACAAACTGCAAATTACATGAGCCAAAGATAACGCGTTTAGTTTGTACATTTAAAAGTAATTTAATAGCTCGACGATGTGTATTTTGTAGTTTTGCTCTAATTTGTGTTCCAGTATAAACGAGTACCTAACATTTCTATCGACCTAAACTGCTTTACGCAAGCTGGTTAGTAAAGCTACCTAATTAAGAACATTTTATAACTTCGATGGTAGTAAAAACATAAGCCATTTCCATTAAAGTGAATAGTGATTGAAAAGATAGGTTGGTTATGGATATTTTTTAACTTTTCCTACACAAAATCATCACGCCTAAAAGACCCAATTACAATCCGCAGGCCGAGAGATTAGTTTTTGGTTATGAAAACGTAACCCACAAAATACGGCGGGCTCCTTGTTCAAATAAAATTGGACGCTTTTCGAAATTACGAAATTTAATCAAATCGGCAAAGCGCACGAATTACTGAGTTTTAATTGGACTTGATGTGCAAATTGGTGAGACCAAAAGCTTTTACAACGACAAAAATCTTAGGCCAATTTTGGATTGAAGGAACGTCTAAGTGCCTAATTTACAATTATGTTTTTTAAATTAATTTGGAAACATAAACTAAATCCGTTAAACTATTTAATCGTGTTATATCTGGCTGTTCTATTAATCAGGTAACATACTTGAAGTCTACACGTGCATTTAACTGTTAGACAAACTTATTAATAATTTATTAATAAAGCATAAAGCCGACATCACCTATCAACCGCGCAATATATTCTAAGTTGGTTGGGAATGTATTATGACTGCGAACTTCTCTGTTCAGTGAGGCTGAATGATCAGCATGAAGTGTTCAATGAGCATGTATACTCGTATTCTAGTATTAACGAAAAAGACAGTAAACAACATTAATACAAATGTACGTCAACATTTAAATTAGGTAAGTATGCTCGTAACAATAGGTATATCGGACAGTTCAGGTAGGTAGGTAATTTAATTTCTGTGACACATAAATAGTGATTTTTGTTTTCCAAGATGATTTTAAGTTCATATTATTTAGTGTAGGTAAATACTTAGCTTATTTGGGTACATCGAACACTAAGCAAAACACATTGAACTTATAAATGTTACACCATCAGTCATCTTTCAAATGTCAGCAGCCGTTTGAGTTTAGGTAGTTCCAATGAAGGGCAAACCAATCAGTCCCTCGAACTTTAAGTTTTGATAGCTAACACTTCACAGGATTAGTTTATCGGAGTGTTAATAAATGACATGATTTGACAGTTAGATTATTGAAAATATTCGGTAGGTGGATAGACGAATAAATATTTACTTGTGTCTTATAAGTCAAATATTTTACAATAGTTTTAGGACTCATCATATCTATACTCAGGGTATTAAGTCAAGCTTTATTCATCATAAACTGAAAGACAACCTTCTTTATAACAGTTCAGCGTATAAATGTATACAACAAACACAGCGGGTAATTCACAAGTCTACTCGCATTAATATTTCATTCTTTACATCACACAGATGTTCCCGCGGAACCCGCTTCAATGCCTTTTAACATCTACTTCAGTATTTAAACAAAAAGGTAAGCTACCTGAAACTTTTGCAGTCAATCTGAAGGTAAATTATTTTTAACGTTCAACCGGGTAAACGAAACGGTGAATAATTTAAAAAGAATCTTATTCAACATCATTTTTACAACATTCATTCATTTGCACAACGTAATTTTAAGTTTTATTCACTTGAAAATCTGAACCAAATTGAAGAAACACTTTGTTAAGAGCCTGGTCAAATACGCAAACTATACTTATTCATAGATCATAGTACTTAATGAGTAAAGTCACTAGTGCCTTGTTACAAGAAACGTTTTAACCGTTTGAGTATTTCAGGCCAGCTCCCTTCAATATTTGAGACGTGAATATTAATTAATGAAGACACAAACTCGTACCAAATCTTTTGTTTTCCAGTAGGTTTAATTACTTAAGTTATAGGTAATCGCTTACTTTGACTTGGTCCTGTTCCCCGGCGTACTCAATGCTCTGGAATATGGTCCAGGTGTACCGCCTGCGCACCTCCATCCGCGCCAGGTACCGCCGGTACCACTGCTGAATCAGTATAGCTGCCTTCATCGCTACAAGAAAAATACAGGGAATTAAAACCTGCGTCGTGAACTATTAACCAGTTGGATAATAATATGGTAAATAGTCTATTTAGACTATTTACCAAACGCCGTTTTCAAAGGAAAGAAACTGATATCACCTAAGGAAATCACACAATATATTTCACGAAAGATTCCAAGGTTAACCCCACCCGAGCGAAATGAGGGGAGATAATAGTTTACGCTCTGGCGTACGAGTAATCCTGAGTTCAGGGAATGAGTCAATTTTGCCCCAGACTAAGATAAACACCTTTACCTCTGAGGAGAATTCTATAAATTTTACTGCAAGTAGGTAAGTAAGTAGAGAGCAAAACATTACTTCAAGGGCTGTCCTGGAACTGGCCACTTACACAAATAAAATTTAAAAAATAATTACGCAGAATGCAGTTGTTTCTCCTGACTGTCAATTGTTTTGTGACGTCATTTTCTATATTACGTGTCTTCCTTCATCACCGTGGATTTAAGTCGTGACAATTTATTACGATTTTTCGGCGTGGAATAACTCACAAATAATGCATCATTGAACTCACTTTAACTTTTGGATTTAAAGCATCATCGAATACCATTGTGTATCACATGTTTAGTGAGTTTTATCGTGGGTGTCGTGCGTTTTATCGTGCTTACTGACGAATTTGAAGAAGTTCGGCCTAACTCGGTTCTCGGTGGTCTTTTACCACGAAATATTGATGCTATGCGCGAACTAGGTAATATTGCAAGATCGTCTTATTACATATCGTGAATTAGAAGCGTCTCAGGGCATAAGCATAACAAGCATACATAAACATAACATATTACACGAACTTAAACTTTAACTTTATTTGGCTGTAAAAAAAATTTTTTTCACGTTGTCCCGCGCTTCATGAGTATCTATGAAAAACACGCTTGTGTCGCAGAAATTGAAATATAGGTCGTATTAATATAGGTTTCAACGTATGCAAAAGTGCATTGATCATCGTGGCAAATATTTTGGAAAGCAATTAAGGCACATCAAATTTTTTACACAAAAATTTATCGACCGTGTCATCTTTTCCTCACTCACTCACTCTACTTTTCTTACTTCCTACGAGCCAATTAAAAGAGATTGTACTACAAAAAACTTACTGTATCTATCCTTTGACTTTTCTGGCAGATTTTTTAAATTTTTATTATTAAATAAATCACGTCACACGTCACAGTTTTACAACATTGTAATTTCTTAAAATACATAGGTTTTTTTTTCTTTATTTATTTCTTTTTTTAGAAGCGCGCGCTTTATTTTTCATTCCATTCGTGCTAAAATTATTTGCTGCCAGGTTCAAAGGATGATGGGCGAAAGTGGTCCAAGAGCCTCCACCGATAAGAATACTGCCAAACGATAGACATATTTTTTCTCTCCAAATTAAATTAAACGTGATTAAAATCCATCCGAAAGATTTTTTTTTTAATGAGATCCGTTATCATTGTATTCACTTTGTTTTTTTCATAGATGTACCTACTTTAATATTATTGTACAATAAAATGCCGACTTGTGTAGACGTGGCGCAGAAGGCATTCGCATCACCCTGTCCACCTCCGCCTCACCGCAAACCCCCGCTTTCAAATGAGGCGCACGGGCATGCCGCAGCAGGTAGTCTTTGACCAGAGCTCATGTATGTATGTCGATATGTATCGACCTTCAGCAGGAGTTATTTGTTTGCTGTGTTACGAAAAAGGAGAATTACATTAACAGAAGAGCTGTTTGATGAACACCCAGAAGCAGCTACAATTGCTACAGAAAATCTGCATCCGTATCAGGTATGTGTACCGAAAAATACGTTATTATTTCCATAGATATTAAGTTTTTTTTTATAGTGAATAACAAAAAAAGAATTGCTGTCAGGAGAGAAATGCCAAATGTATTGACCGAATATGTGCAACGTAATCGGCTAAACGGGCAAAGAGTTGCATTTCAAAGTATGACCGCAGAATTACCTGATCTTGAAATGTTTCCAAGGCTCTAACAAGATGACCTGCTCTTGTTTGCAGTTGTTACCAACTAAAACTGGCCAACAGTTATTACGCCGAGCACGTAAAGGATGACGACGGCGAGTATTCCATAGACCTTTATCGAGATGATGAACGAGTGACTGCCGATTTATATGCTGTCGGAATTGAAGGAGAGAGTTTTTGGCTTTTAAGGGGCAAAATTCAATTAAGACACACCCAGTCGCGAAAGAATTACTCTTATATTATAATAAAAGGCAATACCAGAAGCTTAGATGCCATTGAACACTAATTTTGCTCGTGCAAAGCAGGGAAACGCACCGTGAGATGCTGCGCCCATGCTGACATGGTGGTAGCTTGGTACCTTGGCTATTGGTATGCTCTTTACGAGGAAGTTGTGCATCAACCTGCTAGATTTTTAGATCTAATATAAGACGAGTATTTATATAATAGCAGGCATAATGTTAGATTGACTGTTTTTAATAAAAATATTTGATTATGTTTTCTTTTCTTTTATTTTTAAATGATACCTTCGCTTACAATCGAGCTCTGGGGTCTTTTCCATAAAAACATGTAACAACATACATGGATATTTTTTACATATATATTTTTTATAAAACAGGCCCCTGGGTATGTAGACAATAGTTGCTAGTTATTAATTAACCTAGCTAGTATAATAACCTAGTTACTTAGATTACATTACATAGTAAAATAAAAAGTGTTTTTTCTCAAAATCACCAGGACCAATTTTGATGCCCTTCTGTCATTTTAAAGTATGCATACTGGCCTTTACTTTGGCATATGTTTCAATCGTGGAGCTTCTTGGACCAAGCTCCATACAAGTTTGCCCATCATCATTTCAAATATGTTCTCTTCGGTGCGGGACGGGCTAGTGTGTAGTGTTATTCGAAATTCAAATCACTTTCCGCCTTACCACAAATTATTAAAACTTAGTCCAAACCTTGTTTAAATATGAGACGGGTAATTTAAAATATATGTCTTAATTATTGAATTACGCTTATCTGATATTAATTTTAAATTAGCCGTTTTGTATTTAAACAGGGTTTGGACACAGTTTTAATTTTTTGTAGTAAAGCGGTTTATCTCCCTAGGGGCGTAATGAAATTTCATACAACATTACGTCCTATGGGATGCAATGACTCACTTTAAGTCAGGTTTGTATGACGTGTAATTCAACATTGCCGAGTAGGCAGTGTGAAAAATACTTTATACTTTCTTTCAGTTTTATAGATTACCGAGTCTAATTTATTCCCAACAATTTTTGACTATCTAAATCAAATAGGTAAATTCATACTTAACGGCTAGTTGTTGAAGAAGGTAGGATTAAAACACAAGGGATACAATTCAGGGAAACCGTTCATACCAACTTTCTACAGCTACGACTGGTTTACCTTGTACATATCAAATTAGCGGTAAACATTATTCGTTATCATTTGAAACTGGATTATTAACACGTACTCCCGACTTAATCAGATACAGTACGAGCGTGTCTGTTATTATAGCACTCTAGATACATAATGTAATAAATTAGAGTTTAATACTGTCTCCTCTCGAATGTCAACTCTCGACACTTGGTGTGAAGTGAAATCAATCAGGCTTAGAAAAAATATGTGATAAAAATAAACATGATTATTACATGATTCAACTTCAAGGGTATTCGTATTTCTTAAGCGAGGAGACTCAATTGCGTTCGAAGCGCGTATAATTGTATTTGAAAACATATTTTTTTCACATGTGCACCAATAACACATTTTTGCGACTCGCTTCGTTTATCAACAAACAAAATCTACACAGACTTTTTAATCCACAATCATAAACTTCACCCAATTCTCGCGTTTGTGTTGTTACAATACAGAATATTAAGTTACACATTTTTTTTTGAGTGAGGTATTCGTATCTTATCTACGTGACATGTTTACGTTCGCGCTGTAAAGTGTTTGAAACGTCAAATTTTTAAATTAAATGTAAATAAATTGCGGAGTAATCCGTAAAAATGAGTTTAATGAGTCAAGCAATTTTTTTTGAAAAAAATCATCGCTAGAAGGGACCTTGGCTTCAAATCCTTTCAGAAGACGGTGAACGAATTTTTGTGAGCGAAAATTTCATAAAAATTTGCGAAAGAATCGCTTCAAGCCACATTGACCATCGTCGGGTGTGCCGCTAGGAAAACACGATACACACTGCAATTTTATAACTATTTTCATGCATTAATCATGATTTAAAAACCTATGACGTTTTTAATGATGGAGTAGCAGCACTTATGGTCTCAGTCTCAGGTTTAGAAAGCCTACAGTTATTCCCTTCCTGCCAACTATGGTGATTTCATAATAAGAATTCCCATTACTATTACGCGAAATCATTTCACCCTTAACTTGGGACCCGTTGCCGGTACATTCAAATCCATAGAGGCTTTTCATGAATTTCTTTATAATTTTGCTCTACACCAGCTCGGTCCCTGGGGATATTAAAATCTTCAAAGGAAAAAAATGAAAAGGTTGAAGTGGATTATTATATCACATAGCTGCCTGCACTTACACTCCCGACCTGAGATAACACAATTTACGCTCACTAGCAGGTTAAGGGTGGGAAAGCCTCTCAAGTATTAGGTACTGAATGCCCGTGAAATATGGATCATAACTTTGGATCATTTTATGTGGAGAGGTGAATGAATTGTGTTTGATAGGAGAGCAAATTATGATCATTATATGAGCACGGAGCATTTATTATTACGCTTAATCCTTAACCTTTGGAGTAGTAGGTGTACTCGATCTACAAATGACGCAGTACCGCAGTAATGCTGTGAAACGAACATAAATGTGCGTCATGACTGCAGGTGGTGGGTAAATTAAGCAATTTTTTTCTTGTCATACAACTTCAAATAAACTTTTTGTGAAATGAGAGCTACCTACGTCTTTATTTTTAAAGTATGTATTCAGACTGTGATTATTACTTATACGCCAGCATAAAATCACAACCTAAGCGTTATACACTTCGAATTGCATTAAAAGTAGGTACATTTGTGTTCTATCTAACTAAATTATAACCTCCATCAAAGTGCGGCAATGGCACCTCTCGGTAAGAACAGAGAGGGCCGTTTCGCGGTGCTGTCCCTTTCTTGTGTGCCCTAAGAATATATGGGATCCAATTTACATTATTTAACCTTCAATACTTATAGTCTCCCTACCTGTATTAAATTCAATTCGGTCCCTTGGGTAAACATAAATTGCTTTACACTAATTCAGTCAATTCAAAGTCTCTGCTACAAGAAATAAATCGAAGACTTCAGCCTGTAAAGACGAATTGAAATCTCGTTCTCGTAAACTCTATTTGCTTTTATCAGTATTTCATTTGTTATTTATCTTCGCAAAGAGAGATAATAATAATAATAGTATAATAAATTTGCAAACGTCGAGCCGAATTAGGTTTTATACTACAACATAGATTTCATTATAGCATCAGTTTGTTTTTGTTGAGGGTAGGTACTTAGTTTTATTTGCTTTCCTCGCGTGTTTTTCATAATCCGCACGAACGTTATCTGGTCTGAGATTGTTGATATACTATATCCACAATACAACTTGTAGGAATAGTGGTGATGATTTTACGGTGAATTGTCACGACGTTCAGCCATTCTGATGGACACAAAAGAACCTAATTTTGTAGTAAAAAATCGAAGAGTTTGTTAAAGTTCACTTACTTCTCTCAGCTTTGGTCATGCTGACGTCGTCTCGTCGCCAAAACTTGAGGAATGGTGCGAGGGCCTTCATGGTGCATTCTCCGTTCAGGACCCTGCGTCCCAACTTTTTGGGGACCTCCTGTTCTATCTCGGAGCTGCGACAAGAGGACGAGTCGTCACCGAGCGAGCGCGCGCGCCGGCCTCCCCTGAAGCTGACGCACCCGCACCCCTCCAGGGAAAACATCGTGGGACTCTTGTCCTTCTTGTATTTCTTATCTCTCCGTATCCGAGTACATCTCGGCTTGCTTGCCCTGGACTTGGGAATGGTGACGTTTCAATACCGGCAACAGTTTAACATGACCCAGTCCGACCGACTGGATAATACCTGCGGACAAAGAAAATATTTTATCTAAAAGCATTTTAAAGAAATGAGTACACGGCCGCACGTCAGACTAAGTACGTCCCTAATGTCTGCGCAGTGAGCACATTTGAAAAATGGATCTAAAGCTTTCCAAGCAAGGAGTATCCATCTTCTACGACGACATTAGCTCTATCGAACCTCCAGTTATCACTGCATCATAAAACACACGATACTAGTATGTTGTAGTCGCACTTAACTCGTATTTAAAAAATATTTTTGTAAACCCAACAGTAGCCGGAAACTGTGATTTCGCAGTTTAAAGCTTTAAAATTCATAAATTTTTCTGCGCTAAAAAACAGTCAAAAAGATGGACAGTGGCGAAACTTCATGGATTGACTACGGAATTCTAAAAATTGTCGCTCATTCCGTTTATCAGAACACGCAGTGCCTTGATTGCGCATTTACCTATTACATTTCCCCTGAGTTTTTATCAGTGCTAAGCAATTGTTAGAACTTTTATAGATTTATTTTTGATTAAATAAAAGCTAAATATCCCAGGCTTGAAAAGACACCAGTTCGTATCTGAAAAGGGCAAAACCGTTATTTGGTAAACCAGGGTAAATCCCAATGGCAAAAATAAATTACTACTGCACTGTGTCTGTGTCGGATACTGTGATTCGGATAAGCAAAAAACATTATCATTAGTAAAGCCTCCTACGGAATCTATTCAGGGATCAATCGCACTAATTAACACGTCGTTCAAGCCCAATTTCACATCTCGCAAAGCTGATCCCTCTAAAGATCTTTTATGGATGTCCATTTGGCTCCGCCACGCGCATTCCTAACGTAATCCTTTTTTTTTCTTTTTGTATTCGAAGACTTAGTTTTGTAGATCCTAAAAGGACTAATACTCGTAGAACAAGAGCCCGTGGACCATAGACCTTCTTTATTTTATTTAAAGCTGTACGTTTATCATGCTCCCAACATAGGTAAGAACAATGGACCATCATGAAGTTCGGGTCATCTTGTCTTTGGCAAGTAAACGGTACTAAAGTTGTGTAAAATACTAGCCCAAATATATCAAATAATAAAGGGTGTTTTATATTGTCATACACTTACTACAGTGGTAACCCTTCGCTAGACACCCTTACTTCATGTTCATTATATTGTAATTCTACTTACATTATACTACCTAAAAAGCTGATTTTCATATATGATATTTGGGCAATAATTAGATGATGTTTGCTCATAAGCCAGACAGTTTTGGCCAACCCCTTGCCAAACAAGCATTACAGTTTAAATGCCAAAACCACGATGACACAAACTTCATGATTGCCCATCGTACTTACCTGTGTTGAGGGCATACGCTGACAAACTTTCAACTTTTATAAAAAAACGAAGGTGTGGGTTTCACAGGCTCTTACGATACATGTAATTACTGTTTTTTTTTAAATAAAAAATAAACAATACGAGTTTCCAACACTAGTAGCACACCACTTCTTTTGCCTTTAAAACATAATACCTATTGTATTATTAATTTTCTTATACGAACAAACTGCTTTATATTTTTTTATCCATTTGACTATACAGAACGTAAAATCCTAACAGAGATTTGGGGTAAAGCTTGAAAAAGGATCTTTATATATTGGACTAAATCATGTCTTGCATATCTTAGCAAATAGGACTCGGCTGTAAGACATAAAACGTACTAGCAAACGTTGGCGACGTGCTTCGTAATGCTAACGACTGCCAACTACCTACTACCATAGCTAAAGAAATGAAGACAAACTTCTTTTAAAACGTTACCTTCTCGTTTTATACGCTTAACAAGCTATTATTATTAAAATGTATTGTTTTCTAAAATATATATCATTGTAAATTAGATACGATGAGCGCTTGCGATACTTTAGAACTTAAATTCAGCATCTAAAAAGCACATACAACCGTATGGGTTGTGGTTCTAATAGCTAATAGTGCGAAAACATCTTATCCGTGTGATGGGTTTCAGTGAAGTCTGTTTAAACATGATATAAAAACCAAATTGCTTTATTTTATTGACTATGTTCGTAACGGATATGAGTTGTCTATTTTGTTTTAACGGCGAACGCAGTAAACTTTGTGTTTATTACTAGCTAATATAAACAGGGTAATTTCATGAGAGACTGAAGAGAGCGAGAAAGATGTTCGTATCGTACCTATACTACTTAAGTAAACCTACTTTTCATGTTTGGTAAATTAATTATACCAAAACTCACCTATTGTCCCTTTCTTTTATTTTGCTTTAGCGGAGAAGCAGCTAGAAACAGTGTAGTATGAATTAGAAGCATTTTTACAGAAAATACAATTATCATTAATTAACTTACATATTCACTTATTACTCATTTTATGTATCTAGCTTATACGTTTATATCGTCCAAACAGCGTATAGCTATTAAAACTGCGCACGAAGAATTTCTCGGGTCAGAGGAATCATAAAATGCAAGGATCAAACGAAACATGTTCACTCCAAAGGGTCGGCCTTTATCTAGAACAAGTACAAGAGATTTAGGTACGAGTTCTCGGCGAGATTGGGGTGGCCAATTATGCCACTCATACACATGCGAACTCTTAGAATGACTTCATTTAACCAATTTTGGCAAAGATTACCGAGTAAATTCAATGCTTCTGTGAATTTGTCGCTCTGCGATGTTAACGATGATTATTAAGGTACTTATACGTAAAAATAGGTATTATATACTTGGTGGTAATGTGACAGCTATATATAATGCGATTATACATTTATTTATGAGCAGTGACAGACTTACTTCCTTTGAAAACTGTGAAAAAATATAGGAGCAATAAATAAAGAAACTTAAGACCGTTTCGGGCATCAACTGAGTGAAAGCCGATCCTGAAAAGATAGAACTGTAAAACGCGAGGACAATTGTCTTTTTACGCGACTGTTTCACTAAAATTCTTAAGTGCTAACGTATAAAATACCTCGTTGTGAGCGTTACAAAACGAGATGATAAACAAATTCCCAGCTGTAATTTAAAAATAACTGCATTCATGAAAATCGTTCTCCTGTAAAATCGTTTTTGTTTGTACATTTAACGACAGATATTTTCGGGTCCAACAACTAAATTTTGCTCTTGTAAAATCGCCACATATAGAGTAGACCTTCGTTAAAGTCCCGTATAATTTACTAACTTAATTTAAAAGGTTAGATCAGGTAATAAGTTTCATCAATACTCTGTTACTTAAAAAGATGGCAAACCTTTGCGTTTCACAAAGCAAAATGAATCGGGGGGCACGGTAGTGCCCCCACCAAGTCTAGCGCGAAGCAAACACTGCCGTACCATCCTTTACTGGAACCATTTCGCCGCATTTTCAGGCCCCTATTTGAGAACCTCTAGATAAGACCAGAACGCAGAAATTTTCGTCACCCAGTAAGCTATAATCACAATACTGAAGTTTAGCGAAAGCAAAGTTTCGCATTTATGACCTCACTCATGATCATCAAAATAGAACTAGTACTTCCCATAAACTCTGAGAGCTCAAATTTGGTACAGAGTTAGGGTTTAATGGCCACATATAGGGAAAACTATATAAACTAGGATAATCGAAGATCTGGAGTACCTGGTGACCCTGATTAGGAAACACAAGAACCCAACCAAACTATTAGAGATCGACATACCGCCTTTACAAATAATATTCAACTTGGTAGGCTGCTTTATTTGATGTCGAAAATCGAAGGTCTGAAGTATCTGATAAAGAACCCTCAGCTGGTCTCAGCTGTATAAGAGATATGATAATGCCCCCATATGATATAATACTATTGGTACATAAAAAAATATTCTGTCAATGCAAAAGTCCAGCGTGGAAGTGGAAGACATCTTCGAATTTAATCGAGCCTATAGCGTCCCACTGCTGGGCGAATGCCTCCCCTTCTGCTTTTAATACGTATATAAATAAAATTAAGGAAAACTCTGGATAAGACTAGATTGGCTTTTATACTTACAAGTTTACAAATTAAGTTTAAGAAATAGTCGAATGATTAACTTTATTCTAGTCGAACATTACACAAATTAAATAAACAAATTACACTAAAATATTAATTAAATCAATATGCCCACGTTTCTATTCGATTACGATGTGAAATCCCACCAAAAACATGCTGTAAAAAACTAGCCAAGTCTCGATGGAGCTGCTTGTTTATCTCTAAAAAGTAATAAAATCTAAACAAAGTCGTGCCAAGTCTAAGGTTCCTTACTGCAATTTCTTTATTATTATAGTTTATGTTGTGTGACTTGGCCGTTGAAGGGTACAAAAACAGATTGCTCCATGACACCATTTCACCAATCTGTCGCCAGAACGGCCAAGTCACACAACATTAACTATAATAATAAAGAAATCGCAGTAAGGAACCTTGGACTTGGCACGACTTTGTTTAGATTTCATTACTTTTTAGAAATAAACAAGCAGCTCCATCTAACTTGGCTAGTTTTTTACAGAATGTTTTTGGTGGGATAACAATTCTCCGTAGGTGCTTCGGACGTGTAGCGGTTCTCTATTTCGTAGCCGAGTAACTAGCACATCGATTTTCAAGGTGTTGCCATCTCTGAGGTCCCGGGTTCGATCCCCGGTCGGCTCCGCGGTCAATGTAGAAATCATATTTTCTGTATTGTCTCGGGTCTCGGTGTTGTGATACCACCGCTGTTTCATAGCTAATTAATTGGGGATTTAAGCAATGTATGTGAATATTGTCCAACGTTTAAAATATTTATCTACTAGTGGTTCCCCGCGACTTCGCCCGCAAGAGTTGGATTTTCCATATAAACTTTCATCCCCCATTTCACCCCCTTAATGTTTTTATATCGCGACAAAACGTAGCCTATGTCCTTTCCAGGGTCTCGAACTGTCTCCATACTAAATTTCATCTCAATCGGTTCAGTGGTTTAAGCGTCAAGAGCTAACAGACAGACAGACACACTTCCGCATTTATAATATTAGTATGGATAGTATGGATTAATTCTGGGTAGCGAGGTAGTTACGAATCATGAAGAGACTTGAGCGTAACTATTATATAACCTGTGCTTGAGCACTGATCTTTCAAATTTTAATCGAAATATTTGCTATTCCTCGATAATACCATTTACCAGTAGTTGTTGGAATCTAAACTTTCTTATCTCAAATTCAAAGTTTTAATTTCATAGAAATTCAAGTTCAAAGCTACAGGAGTTAATTTATATAAGTTCAAATAAGAAACCAAAAATTCGCACACAGGTAGGATTTGAACCCACGTCCTTTGGCTAACCGGGCCAACGCTCTTACCAAATGAGCTACTGTGCAGTCTATCCAGCCGTGTGAAATTCTTGGTCTCTTTTGAATATGTCCTTGCGAGATGTTTATTTAGGTTCCTGTACCCAAAGGGTAAAAACGGGACCCTATTACTAAGCCTCCGCTGTCTGTCTGTCTGTCTGTTACCAGGCTGTATCTCATGAACCGTGATAGCTAGACAGTTGAATTTTTTTAAATAATCTATTTCTTTTGCCGCTATAACAACAAATACTTAAAATAGAATAAAATAAATATTTAAGGGGGGCTCACATACAACAAACGTGTATTTTTTAGCGTTTTTTGCTCGCTATTAATAACGGCAACATGTAAACGCTTGAAATATTCAGGGATTAGTAATTTCTATATTTGCTTTGAAAATAAATAATTAAATTAAAATAATAATAATATTTGAGGGGGCTACCATACAAAAACACGAATTTTTCGCCATTTTTTGCTTGATGCAACAAGTAGAGGCTTAAAATATTCACAGAATAATATGTTGTATTACACTTTAAAAATAAGTAATTAAATTGAAATTTAAAATAATATATTTTAGGAGGCTCTCATAGAAATGTGTTTTTTTTGCCTATACTGTCTAAATATTGTAAGTTAATGGTGCGGAACCCTTCGTGCGCGAGTCCAACTCGCACTTGGCACCAGTTTTTTGTTTCTTATTTAAACTTATACAATAAATAAGAAAGAACACTGTGAGTGTTAAAAATATTAAAAATTATAGGAGTTAATTTTCAACAACATATTTCGAAGTTTTTACATTATTTTATTTTTGTGTATAAAATATAGCGTTCAGTAATTAGATTTCAAAACGAGCACGTTGTACAGTCCACCAAGCACTTTGTGGTTCTAGATAGAAATGAAATAGGTATGTATTAAACTGTGCTACAATGTTTCGTGTCACAAATCTTGTTCAAACGTAATGGCCCAATTTTTCAAACGCTAATCCTGAAAGATAGCCTTTTTCATTCAGTAATTAATGTCACAAGATGATTCATCATAACCTCATTAGCACGGGTGTAGCAAATAGAGGATTGGTAACAGTATTTACACTTTTGGACACAATATTCATATTAGCTACAGGGTAGAGCAAATATATGTATAGTAATATACGATGTCATCCATAGGGTAAGCTTTTTCTTAAACTGAATACAATTATAAATAAAAACTGACTAAGTTATCATTAACTAGTGTGAAAGCATTTTAAAAATTAATCAAAGATATGGACGTACAAAATAATGATTGGCGTTTTTACCTTTCACGTAGCTAATTTATAAATTACGTTGTATACCTACAATGGTTACAGGGTTACGTCGTTTCAGTGAATGGAGCGGGTCGGTTCATATGATTGTGTTACACAATAGATGATGGTGCGTGCGGAGTGGGCGTATCTATGCCCCGCTCGCAATTAAAAGTCTATCCGTTTTTCATTACAATGCAATCGATAAACACTTGATTAATCCATTTGAAATTCGAAGTAAATAGAAGTATACAGTGGGAAGCTTATTGTTCTAAATTATAGCATTACAACTGCATAGGATGCTGCAGTGTTCCACGACGTGCTGCTGTCGTCAAGTAAGCACTAATGAAATGAAATAAATCTGTCGTCATAATCTGTTGGTATGAAACTTTTCTTTACTTTGACAGACTATTCTTATATATGTTAATAGATTATGATATGAAAAATGTAACTGAATTAATTGTAGAGGTAGACTTTGAAAAGCATAAAGCAACCTTGATATTACATACCTACTCACATTCTTATTTATACCTAAATTTTTTTAATTTATTTATTTATTCGATGACATGACTACATATATAAAAATTTATTCCCATTCCTCTCCATTGGTCTTGTTATAACTTGAGAACTACTTCATCGATTTGAATTTTTTTTTCTTTAAATATTTATTGTAGTCTGTGGAAAGTTTAAAAGAAGAAAGAAAATGCGGAGTAAGCAGTAAAATATGAAAATCGATAAAAGTTAAAAATAATATAAAATTTTTCCCAAATTAATTAATAATTATGTAGTTTTTGTTCATGGTACAGCTAGCGATGTATTTATAGATACGCTAAAGGACAAATCTCTCTTTATTTATTACCATTTTTATAAAATACAGATTTTGGGATATACACGTCAGCTACTATGTACACGCAAATAGACTTCGAATCTTCTTGAAGATTCCGGAAAATTTAGTTAATATCTGAAAATTATTCTGTAATTTGTATGCAAAGGAGCAAAAACACTACATTCAACCTTCGGAGTCCCGAAAGATAATTTTACCGGTTTATAACTTAGGTAATTCCAATTATTTATTCGTGACAGTGAATTCAGGTCAACGTTTTCTACCTGGCTAGAAATATTGAAGACATCCGCGCATTTTATGGTTGTCACGTTGTTCATGTTAATTGCTAGTTACTGATTTAACAAAAATATATCTTGACCTTAAATATAATCAGATGTTTTAAAAGGAGGTTTAACGTAATCTCTTAATTACTAACGTTAAATCTCTTTACGAACGTACGACCGTACGTTCGACCGAAAATGCAGCATTTCACGTTACGAATCTTTACTCGTATTCATTTACTGCATTAACTTAATGAATGATTTATACCGCTGTGTTTCTTTTGTTTACAGGTTTACCATGTTTTAAATTAAAACAGAGCAGGAAATTCAATCTGCATCGGCTGACATTTGCATGCTCATGTCTACAGATTAATTTCGTGTTTTCACAGACGTGTTTTTAAAATATTTGGGACTGGAGCAACCACGCGTCACTTTATTGGTAGAGTTCCTAACTGCATACTCTAGGCACCTACCTACTATAATATATATTGTAACTGAGTAAAAACATAATCCTCCTTTCGCAGTCGGGTAAAAACAAGAATCGTTTTCATAGCCTAAATATTGCTGTCTACGACATTGGTTTTCAGTGGTTTCCTTGCGCGTAAGTAGCTCTTAAAATATGAAGAAACTAAACCATTTTTGCGAAGTTGTTGTTTGGGCTGTGTGTTGCTCCACGGAAAAAACGTAGTCAATTATTTTTCCCTTCGTTTGTCTTTACACAAATAAACACCCTTGGCTAAAAATATTTGCTTCCATCGTTTTTGTATACTTCTATTTCCAACGAATGTGAGTACACAGAGATGGTGACGGTGAGATGACAAGGCATAAAAATAGGTTACGAAGACTCTTTTATACTTTTATTCGTATACCTACCGTAAACTGCTGTCAAGTTCTTTGATTACTTGGGATAGTGATAAAATAACGTGATTAACCATTATAAAAAACTTTGTCAGATTTCAATGGTTTAACGTCGTTAAATCACGATTGGCCGTGGTCCTTCGCCGTGGTACTAGTCCGCCCAACCCTAGAGTGCAATTTTAAAACTGGAGGCGCCAAGGAAGTGCAGCAGACTACCGCTGTAACGCAGCAAAAGCTGCAGAGGTAAGCTGGGGTGCCTGTGACTTGTTACTCAGGGGAGGAGTGGCTGCATTTCCCGCAGCTTCGGAGACGTGGAAACGCAACTATGATTGCTGCATGCAATTATGTTTGCTGCATGCTTGTAGATCCGACTCAATAATAAGTGTAACCAAAACCAAGTCATCAAGCAACCACCTCAATCAGTTTCATTCATTAGACGAAGTTTCCACCTTTAAATACTTAAGTAGCCAAATCCGAAGCGATAATTACAGCCTCTCCTCGGAGATTCTCGTATGGCTTAAGCCGCAGCTACTTTTGGTCAACTGAACCATCGAGTTTGGAAGTCGCACGACCTGAAGGTTCAAAACCAAGCATTCTGTGTACAAGGCCATAGTTCTCCCCATATTTAACGCCGCAGAGACCGGGTGTCTTTATAAGGGACAGATTAGAAAGCTAGCTAGCACTTTCCACATGCGGCAGTTGCGCTGTATTTTACGATTAGGTGGCAGGATCGGTGACGAACGCTGAAGAACTGCGTTATTCGGGCATGACCGGCATGAAAGCTTTACAGATCAAGAGTCAGCTGAGATGGTGTGTCCATGTTAGCAGCATTGGATGACTGCAGACGTCTTAAATCCGTTTTCTATCTACAAATAAAATTATGCCATAACAAAAAAAAACAATAATTTAAATAAAGCTGTTTTAAAAAGTATTTGTCGGGGTCGGATCTATCGGGTCATGGTAGGGGTTGAACCATCCAATAGCATTTCGTGTATTTTATATGGATATAAAATAGGGGGTTTAAATAAATTAAGTACTATGGTAACAGTATCCTTACTTGTAACGAATCTTTGTAATATCGCATACCATGATTGTAATATTTTAGCGACCAGAGATTTTATCACTCATAGCCATAATTCTAACCAAATCCGTAAACGTCTTTATTCAGAAATTTGCATACCTAACGAAGCTAGCGAGCGACAGTACTTACGAGTGAGTAAGCCGGTATCTATCTATACCTTTAAGTATTTCTTACTCCGACACGTAAGTAAAGTAAAGTTAGCCTACATAGATCCCACTGCTGGGCAAAGGCCTCACCTCAAATATGAGGAGGTACGAGCCATACTCCACCACTCGGGCTCAGTGCGGATTGGTGGAGGGGAGTCTGTAAGACCACTCCGACACGAACATCCGAAATACATTTGCCGACTGGTAACAACGGGATCAAATCTAGTAGGGCACATTAAGTGGTTGACCCAAATAAATACGTGTAAACCAATATAAACTTTATTTTCCTAAAATAAACTTTATTTCCTAAGACACATATTTACAGACACAATCGATATAATCATTACCCGTGATTTATTTTGGCATAATGCCAAATAATGTTATGAATGAATAGTCCATAGATAGATAGTAGGTTATTTTATCATAGATATATCGTATGATGCTGTGTATGATTTTGACTGTTGCAATCGTTATTTGGATAAGAGTTTGTCATGCAAGTGATTTAAATGTCCATTTTAAAGTAAAATTTCTGTGATCTCAAAATCTGTACTAATATTATAAAGAGGAAAGATTTGTTTGTTTATTTGCATCGAATAGGCTCCGAAACTACTGGACCGAATCAAATAAAATTTGGCACAGAGATAGTTTGAGACACTGGGAAGGACATAGGCTACTTTTTGTCGCGATATAAAATCATCGGTGGGGTGAAATGGATTTGTATGGAAAATCCGACTTTTGGCGCGGGCGAAGTCGCGGGGAACTGCGAGTAATTTATAAGACACAAAAATAGTAACAAAACAATAAGTGGATATTTTCATCAATTTTACTGTTATTTTATGTGGCTAACTCCGCTTTATTGCCAAAAGCTGTGACGCAGTGACGTAATCAGGCTCTCCTCGCGTCGGAACATTTCAGATAGGCGAAGGGAACCTTGTAAGAACGATCACAGATAACCGACACTATAAATCTTTCAGGGACTCGGCTCAAGTTGTGGGTTTACGTGCGTACAGTTCTTGTTACAGGCGCGGGTAAAAACTCCCTTTCAAAAAAACACTTTCAGAAAATCTCAAGTAGGTACCAAAATGTTATGAACTTTAGTTGTTAAATGCTCTATGTTGTACATTTTCCCTAAAATGCTCTGGAATGTAGGTAATATTACAAGATACTAGGTACAACACATTGACAAGCTTTTATATTACACAAAAAACTGGTACGAACGACTATCGCTAAACATAAATACAAAATAATTATAATTGTTTAATCAAGAGTTTTTATGTGAAGTCGCAACGAGAACAATCAAGCGATTCGTCGAAACATTCGGAGCACGCCATGAGCGTTTTCCCCGATGATTTGGCAACTCGCCCCCGCCTATATTTAAATCGTAATCTCACTGAGTCAACGCTCTAACACCGAAAATAAACTCGCAAAGACGACAAACTCGACCGAGTTCTAAATAGCAACAATAGTTTGATCAACCATCGAATCACAGTTATCAGCTTCATTTGTTTGTTATGGCATACGCTAATTTTTATTTGGTACATATGGCTTAATTAATCATCTAACACATTGTATGTTATTGAAAATACAACACATTGTATTTTCAATAACATAATATAATATTCTTAAACATAATTTTATGAGTAAGGTTAAGGTTAAAAAAGTGGTAGTCGTAAATAACGTAGTTAGTTTATTTTTTTAATAAACAGTTCATTTTTAATGTAAAATCTTTTTTCGAAATTAAAGCCTCCATTTAAAGTTATAGCTTGGTCATTGAAACTTAAGATGCTCCGAGCCTTAGATTATAAGTAGGTGCCCTTTCAAAAGTAGGGTACTTTCTAACTAACTCAATTAAAATGATACGATAGGGTTTCGCATCATTACTTAAGTACTCATACAGAACACTAATATTACCAGAAGGCCATCGTGGATTAAAAAAAATTACAGCAATGTCTCATCCAATTACTTACATTTTGACCAAAAGGGTCACAAAATGGTCAAATTCATTTTCTAAGTTATGCAACTCCAGGTGAAATAATAATGTAGCTGAATTTCGACTACAGCGGCCAATCTCAACCGAGATTTAGCCAACATGATTTATGTCACTATATAGTTCGCAGAAATTACTTCCCTCAAATTGAGACAATTGACTCAATTTCGCATTCAAATTTCGTACACACAGCATTTGACACGTAATCACGTAATCGAAGGTGTGCTCGGCGCATCTATCTCTCTAATTTGAATCGCCGCGCAGTAGAATATGACATATTTCTTTTTAATAGGTACCTCACCTAACCAAAACGTGGCAAAACTTTCTGACAATTCAAGTGACAGTTATTATTTATGCATTGCATAACAATCGATGATTTTATATTTTATAATTACTAAAGTTTCGGCGACAATGTAGCATACATTGGATAAAGTTCACTTAAATGAATATTGTCGACATATTTATTGCTGGACTTAAAGAAAATGTCCCGCGGCTGTCAGTTAAACACGGTATATCTAGGATATGGATGATGTAATCTAAGCCTGGCTCAGATGTTATCGGGAAGGCGGTATCTATATCTAGGATATAGATGACCTAAGCAGGGTCCTGGCTCCAGGTGTTATCGGGAAGACTGTACATCCATTTTTGACATTTACTTTCAGAACTATACTTATTTGAAATAAGCTCGTCAAATATAGTGCATTATTATTCCTTACATCGGTATTAAATTGATTGTGTTCCTCGCCCAATGCAATAATTTAATTGGATGAGACTTGGATGAGACTTGCGTCAGTCATCTTAATCCGGCAAATATTTTTTATGATTATACGCTATTAAGAAGCCACAATGTTTACGACGCTATATTTATTACTCACCATGAGTTTCGCCAGCCACATTAAAATCAGCTGCCAGATTTCTGGACTTTTTTTGTAAGCACCAATTTATTTAGATATGACTCAATTCTTCTGTTTTTTGTCATATCACTAGAGATGAATGGAAGAATCTGCATTAATTCTTATTATTGACGAATCGGTGCCCACGACTTCGTCCTCGCCAATTTCGAATTTTCCATACAACTTCCACTTCCCCTTTCACCCCCTTAATAGAGATTGATTTGACTGCCTCGTTGGTCTAGTGGTCAGCCCGCTGGGTACTATCCACGAGGACCCGGGTTCGAATCCCGGGTCGGGCCGAGAGTGTTTGGGTTTTTCTGTCTTGAAATTACTCAGACACAGCTCCGGAGTCAGGAAGTTGGTGGTGTTAACACCCCCGTGCCTCGGAAAGCACGATAAGCCGTTGGTCCTGCGCCTGATCTCTCTACGGTCATGTCGGACTGCCGTCTCACCGAATTATGAGAGTGAAGGAACAGAGAGTGCACCTGTGTATTGCGCACACACTTGTGCACTCTAATATGTCCCGCGCTGTTGGCTAATCTCTGTTGAGATAGGCCGCCGTGGTCGAAATTCGGCTAGGAGGACATCATCAGAGATTGATTTCAAATTGAATTTCGTATAAACTTGCAAAATAATTGCTTAAGTTATAAAAATAATTATAGAGATTGATTTTTCAAAAATCACTATACATAGCTTAATACCAAATTTTATCGAAGTGCTCACCTACCTATGGTGAAGGAACCATGCAAAAATTTCATGTTTCTAATCCCAGTAGCTTTTAATCTGTGCGTTGTAGATATGTCAGTCAGTCAGTCATTAAGTCAGTTTTCATTTACAGTGTTATCTCGATAAAATTACGTCGAAGGGACTGCGCATTTTCTGGCGTTATAGAGAGTAGGTAGTCGTTTTATGGAAAGCATCTAAGAATATGACAAAGTGTAGGTAATGTTGATATTGTTAAATGATGATGATATTAAACTAACGACAGCTGAAGTAAACACGTGCAAAGTAATCACAATAAACAAAAGAACGAATTTATAAGTACTAATCTTCTAGACCTATGTACGTATGAGGCCTACAGACGAGGTAAATACAATAGAGTCAATAAAACAAGTGCCTAATTATTTAAAAAACAAAATACCTGACTGCAAAGTTTATTATATTTTTGAAAATGTCTTTTTATTAGCTTTCGTTTGATAGCCATATTGTTATTCTTACCCTGTTTTACCTTACCCTCCCCACCTCCATTCAACTTTACCTCACTTGTCAAAATCCATCCAGCCATTTGGGCTGTGGAAGCCTGACAAAAAAGTGAGCAAACATACTTACATACATACATACACTCGAAAACATTACCCTTCTTCTGTCGCAGTCGGGTTACAACAAAATGACTTGAAAAACAAAAGAACATGCACACCTGCAGATTATCAATTTCGGCAACTTAGCACGTACAAGCAAAAAGCGCATTCTAAGTTGATGAAAGTACTTGCTTTGTAATGAGTTACTAACAATTTGTGGTCGTTATTGATACTGACTGACGGACTGTGACTGTGACGGACGCTACATAGATTGTATCATTGTATGGAAAACAAGGCAAACCAACCAAAGTCGAACAAACCCGATGTATAAGGGATTTTGGCGTTAAATCGATTTCTCCTGGTTTGCCTTAGAGCTGTGGTGTTGTATACCTCAATTTTATACAGTACAGTCAAGTTAAAAAGCTCATGTTTAAATTTTTTATAAGCTCAGCTTATTCATGCACTAAATTGTCACGTCCCACCCAGACAAAACATGTTGATCTTAACTCGTACATGAAGGTATCACTCGTACCAACACGCCTTTGTTACAATGTTCAGCAAATAGATTATTTTAATTCAATTGAGCTTGAACTGAGCTTTGGCAGTTTTAATTTTTTTATGTTGTTGGCAACGTTTTAATCTGGTAGATGTCAACAATTTAAAATATTTCCTGTAGACACTAAAATAATATCCTGCCCTTTTAGGCAACACTGTTTCAACTTTTCAAAGAAGCCCAATAAACAGTGGGCTTCTTTGGAAAAAAGTAAAAGTAAAAGCGAAGGGTAAACACCCTTCCCTTATTACTTAGGGCGGATACTAAGATTTATTTTACCTACTGAGCGAGCCTAGAACCACCAATTTGTGTATCTACCTACTATATTTCAAGTAGAGTATGTTGTCCTGAATACCAAAATAAATAAAAACTGAATTTTGGCGTTGTACCAAAATACATGCAGTGTAATCACCGAATGTAAAAATAAAAATTATACAAGTCACAATACGGAATAAAAAAAACAGTCATTTCCGCTGCAGGAACTCGACAAAATAATGAAATAATAGAAGGCAAACTGACGCCAACACAAATACTTACTCAAACACGAAACACAATATTCTGCGTGGAACGAAGCTTTTTGGCAAATAAGTTTACTTAGCACTCATGTGCAAAAAGAAGTTATTCGTAATACGTTTCAGTACGTATGGATGTCTAATACAATGGATGTGTTTTACCTTGAGTGTTTTTTTTTTACTTTTGAAGTAGGTACCAGTTTATTTCTTTACTTTTTAAGTCTGTAAGCATGTGTAACCTGTAGGTACAGTATAATATACACGATCTATTTTATATTTGTTTCTTCTATCTATCCATTTTCTTGAAACTCTTTGTAAAAACAATGATAGAAAAAGTGTCTGAAGTTACCCTCTTATTTGAATTCAAAAAGGTTCAGGCTTAGTAAGGCATTATGCAAAACGAACCTCCCAATAAAGCTGTGAGGCTCAAGTATAATCCTGTTCTGCTTGATACCGAAACTCTTTCTTTACAACTTTATTTTAATCCAAGACAGTCAGTCTCATTAGAAGAAATCTTAAGCATTAAAGTATTTTACACAAATTAATGATAGTACCTGGGCGACCAAGCTTTGCTCGGTTATTACTATTTATTGTAATTTAAGCAAATGTTAGACATCATACTTATGAGAAATATGTTATCTCAAACATTCAAACTTGTCTAAAACAATTTAAAAACTAAAAAAAAGCTATTTTGGATAAATAAAAAAGTGATATTTGAACCCCAGACACATATTACCTACGTCTATTCCATTCGGCCAGGACACTCATGCTTACCGGTGCGTAATTAGCGACCATATTCCGCGTCGAACAATGCGAAAGAAAAACGCATGAAAAATATATTATAGCACTTGAAAAAATGACCGCCAGAGGCGGGAATCGAACCCGCGTTCCTTGCATGCCGGGCGATTGCCTAACCTCTCGGCCACCCTGGCCAAAGTGAATGCTTATCACTTAAAAACAATAATTTAACGCATGAAAACTCGAAAATATGCGATTTCCCAAACATAAGACTAACCTTAATCGACTTTTCACCCCCACATACCAAATTTCAGCGAAATCGTTAGAGCCGTTTCCGAGATCAGAAATACGAATGCAGTAGGTATGAATGGAGTTTTCGCTGCAGCTTCTTTAGGTATTTAGGCCTTTACATCCGGGATTCATAACTTATGCAGACCTGATGATGACGATCCTTAACGTTTGGGAATTCGTGAATACTTTCACCACAGTTCGTCGAAATTATGTTGGATTATGGTATTACTAATGAAAAATCGATGTGCATTTCGGGTCACCCACGACCATCTGCACACCAAACGCAGGACAGTCGGACGAATATGAACATTAATATTTGCGCCAAATTACTTTTTAATTTCTGATAGACGGACACAATGTCTGATTACGGAACCTTAAATAAAAACCAGCCAAATGCGTGTCGGACTCGTGCGTGGAGGGTTCCGTACTATTATCTATTTCATCTTAGTCACTTTAGAGAATTCATTTTGAGGATTTTGTATTTGGTACAAAATTATCCAACACCCAAGTTCCACGAATATTTAATAATATTACTGCTAAACTAATAAAGTTATCTTAAGCGCTATAGTTTTCCTTTAGTTTGTGAAATGCACTGTCATCTTTTTTTTTCAAATTTTTAGTCCCGCAGTTGAATTTTTTGAGGGCCCCGGACTGGACTAAATGTTTACTTTAAAGTTAAATATTTCGTAAATGGAACAATAAATCGAAAAATTGCTTTAAAAACCCCTAAAGCATTTTAAAAGATCTACTCAACGATACCCCACACGATGTATTTTCTAAGATTTTATTTTATCACTTTGACGGCGTACTTGGAATACATACACCTACAAAATTACAGCTTTCTAGTACTAACGGTCTCTTATCAAAACATCGGACAGGCACACAAGCGGACATGACGAAACTATATGAGTTCCTTGTCAGGCAGGACTACGGAACCCTAAAAAGGTAAATGATGTTACCTACTATTATCGATCGTGTTAATTACCGTTAATAAGTGTTTAACACATGTGATTCTAAAAAATCAATCATAATTCATAGCAGTAACACGATCACAACAATAATGTGCTGCAGATAGAGATTTTCTTTACGATTAAAATATATCACGAAGTTTTAATCAAAGTTAGGCGTGCTCAACTGATAATATTATACTTGACTTGATCGTACTTACTCAATAAATTAATAACCATGTGGGTTGTTTGACCGAATTTTATCAATAAATAATTATGAACACGTGAGCTGGGTCTTCCTCTGGGACTCATACACCCGTACTAATAATGAATTGAACATGTGTTATAGCAGTGGCAACTGCTATAACACATGTTTAAACAATACTTATTGATTTTTACATAGCTAGTACACTTGATTGAAAGAAATAAATAAAGAAAGAAGCATTTATTAATTTGGCACATCACAAACCACACAGTACAAAACAAAAAAAAGATACCAAATTACAAAGACAGCAAGGAAAATAAAAACAACGAAATCAAAAACAACACAAACAAAACAGTTCAACTGTTCAGAAACTGTCAACGTTAGCCAGACAGTGCCTTAATGGGAAAACCTACAAAATCAAATGTGTTATTGCATAGCTAGCGAGTTGAAAAACTACCAATGTACGAGCAAGTACATGGTATTTTAGTAGTTAAGTAAATCTGCTGATTCCACGCTTGCACGCGTGACACGTCTTTACATTTCATACATATTAATTTTAGTGCAATAAACGCTCTCCTCGGTGACGGACACTTTTATTTACATTCCGCTCCCGTGTCAACATCAACTTTACATAACTTAACTTTAACTTACTACAACTACCTAAGTGTAAGAGGCTTACCACCCTTACATTTCTGCGAGCCGGATACTATACCATCAGTGAAACTACGTGTGAAGGTGTGTGATTTGTGATAAATCTGCGGTAGCGAATCGGTTGTTCTGGCCTCCCAGAAACGGGAATCCCCAGTTCAATTGAGAGGTCGCATATATCGTAGAAGAATCGCTGTCACGCACTACACGAAGAACCTGCTTTACTTCTACTGAACCATCAACATTCACCAATATGAAGAACCTACTTAAACGACAGCAAATCATTACTGAAGGGATCGACAAGCAGGAAGATACCATCCTACGCTCAAAAGCGTTTGGATACTCTTGAAGCCCTGTGGAGTGAGTTTGAAATCAACCACGTACAACTTTTAACGTTTGAAGACCAATCAAACGACTACTTTACTACTAACGCTTATGAAGCCGTACGTACAACAGTTCAAGCTACACAAAAAGCCCTCGAAACCATCATAGAACAAAAAAATGACGTCGAACAGACGGAAACTGGAGGACTTTCCAAATCTGACGAGCTTATCAGCCTTCAAAACACCAACTTTCGTGCCTTTTCTCGCATGGTTCGCAACATGGACATCGAAGCCATCACCGAGAAATGGGAACTTGAAGACAAACTACAAACGCTACAAGCTCGTTGGAAGATCATCGACGAAACTCATTGGCAGATTGACAACCTCTTGGTAGGCACAAACTTGGATTACGAAGAACAGTTCTCTAAACGTGAAGCTGAGTTCGAGACCGCCAAACGAGATTTACATCCAAAAATAAACGCTACATCTCACCAGCAGCGCTCCTTGCCTCCTATCGAGATACCAACTTTCAATGGTAACTACGCACAATGGCCAACTTTCATGGACCTCTACAGCGAAGCAATCCAACGCTGAGTCCGGGCCAAAAAATGCAACATCTCAAGGGGAAACTTCGAGGCGAAGCGGAACGTATCGTGCAGCATCTGACTGTGTCGGCCGAAAACTATGAAGCTTGTTGGGATATCCTCACCCATCGTTATAACAACAAAGAACTGCTTTTTACGAGGCAAATACAGACCTTCATGAATCAGCCGTCCATCCAAAACCAAGCGTCGTTTGAGCTTAAACGACTTTACGACACGAGTTTGGAAACCATACACGCGATCCACAACTTGGGTATTGAAACAACATCGTGGGATCCTATCCTTGTTTACATTTTGGCTGGCAAACTAGACTCCGAAAGCTACGCTTCGTACATGGAGACACGAAAACATCCGCGGGAATTTCCATCCTTTGACGAGTTTATGGAGTTCCTACAACGAAAATTCACTGCGTTAGAGCCTATCAATAAAAGGAAGATACAACATGTTTCTGCAACAAACCAGAGTTCAGCAAATAAGAATAATACTCAATCATCTGCCAGAACATATTCTCCACCAAACAAGCCGAAAAACCATTTTGGCAAAACTTACCACGCTATCATAGAAAAAAATTGCCCTTTATGCAAGGGCGATCATTTCCTGCTATATTGCCTGCCAATCATTCAAGCAAATGCAACCAGAGACGAAGTTGAAAACAATTTCGCAACTAAACGTGTGCAAAAATTGCATGTACTCACACAACGACAAAAGGTGTATTTCGATTAAACGATGCCGCGCCTATTAGTAGCTACGGCGTAGCTTACTAGGTACGGAGTAGCGTGTTGGCGGAGTGGCAAATATTAATCTGACAACCATATCAACAGCAAACATTAATAAGTATATATTTAAATGCACAGCAAAAAACTTATCGCCTATCAATTTGTGTTCATCAATTATTACACAAATAAATTATTGCACTGCACTGCAAATTCAAAAGAATCTCAAAGATACAGGGTGGCTTCTCTTCACCATATGACATGGTACAACTAATGATTTAATACTAGATAACATGAGTATGTTGTGCGCCAGTTATTATTAGATATGCATTAATTAAAAAGCTTTACTTTTGAATAAATAACGATGCATTACGAACTTAAATTGCTGTAAAAAATATATTTTGAGGTAACTATTTTACTGTGCAATCAGCATTTTTAATTAAAATTGGGATTTTTAATATAAATAAAAACTAAGATTTATTGATGAATGTTTAAATACTATATAATCGCATTGAAAATATTTTACATAAACAAACAATATTCTCTATTTCAACACTTAGAAAGAATTATAAAGCGTTCATAATTATCCTCCTGACGCCCACGGTCCTATTTTAAGGACCTTCCACTTGGGGCTACGGCCCAGCAATAAAGTCAGTTGCATCTTTTAATGACCCACGGGCCTTTTAAAAGGACCACGATAAAAGTCACGTCTTGTAGTTTAATTTTGGCGCTATATGACTAGATAAAGTTTCTGAGCGAAAATTTGACACTTTTAGGTTGTCTATGGTCAGGCAATAGTGCCAACCGAAATAAAATCTGTCTTTTTGACGTAAGCGAAAACAGATGCGCGTCGGCGAGGTAAGTAAATCGAAGATTTTCTGTGTCATAAATGTTAAACTCGACAAATGTGTATTTGGGATAAGAAATTGTTCCCATAACATTCGCAGAATTTTTAGGGCCTTTTAAAAGGCCTCTTGGTAAGTATAAAGTATAATGATTTTAAAAGGCAGACCGTTAACAGTAAATAAAAAGACAATTTCATTATTTTTTCTTATTTTTGTAAATTAACTCTTAAAATTGACCAAAAAATAATGAGTCGGGGAGGTGAGCCCAAAGCGGGTATACCGCACAAAGCGGGTAGCCTTCATTATTCATGCATACAAGCCGATTGTGCAAATGTGTGTGTGTCGCGGCAACGCCCGAACGCGTCCCGAAATGAATCAGTTTAGCCGAAAAATCGGCGACGCGCGGCGGAACTCTGAGACGCAAATGTTTTTATTTGCCTGTTTCACAAAAAAAAATCAAGGTATGTGAATATGAACTACTTCATTCTGTTTAAAGTGGTGTTAAATCTGTTACTTGTGTATTATTCTGCATTAAAACAGCGTAGAATTCTTATTGTTTGAGCAACATTTCTGATAAAGATTTTGAGGTTATTTTACAAAACGTGAAAAAAGTTTCTTTTGGGCAAAGCAGGTATGGGTAAAACGGGTAACCGCTTTGCCCCTACCCGCTTTACCCAAGACATTTTTTGTGTCCTGAAAATATATTACTAAAAAACTCGAAAGGTTTTCCATAGTGTTTAATGCTGAACAAGAATAATAAAAAATCGGCCAAGTGCGAGTCGGACTCGCGCACGAAGGGTTCCGTACCATTAACTTACAACATTAGACAGTATGGGCAAAAAACACGTTTGTATGGGAGCCCCCCTTAAATTTATTTTTTTAATTTTAATTTTATTATTTTTAGGTGAAATACAACACAATATTATGTAAATATTTTAAGCGTTTGTCTGTTGCGATTATAAATATCGAGCAAAAAATAGCAAAAATTCACGTTTGACGTATGGGAGCTTGCCTTTAATATTATTATTGTTTTAATTTAACTATTTATTTTTAAAGTGAATACACAAATTTATATTCTGTAAATATTTTAAGCGTCTACCTGTTGCCTTTATTAATAGCGACCAAAAAACGGTAAAAAACACGTTTGTTGTCTGGCAGCCCCCTTACATATTTATTTTATTCTGTTTTTAGTAATTGTTGTTATAGCGGCAACAAAAATACAACATCTGTGAAAATTTCAACTGTCTAGCTATCACGGTTCAAGAGATACAGCCTGGTAACAGACAGACAGACAGACAGTGAAGGCTTGGTAATATGGTCCCATTTTTACCCTTCCCTACCCTTGAAGTTTACAGCCATTATTTAGGACAAATTGTATCTTATAACTAATCAACAATTATTGCTTTGTAGCTTTTAGCAAAATTATAACAAGTCAGTCTTTTAAATCACATTCGTCAATCTTAATAATAGTTACTGCAGCATTTATTTATCAAAAAGAAAGGTTTTGTAAACAGTAACAGTGATTTAAAAGACTGACTTGGTATAGTTCTGCTATAAGCTACAAAGCAATAATTGTTGATTAGTTATAAGATACAGTTTGTCCTAAATAACGGCTGTAAACCTCAAGTTTAATTGTATAATGTGATTGCGTACCATCATATTTTAAAGTTTTACGAGATCTTTAATTCTTTTGTTAAGTTTGTTTAATTTTTTGCGCTTTGGGCACCCCTTGCGGGCAAACCGGGTAAAATGAATGACTGATTAGTTTTTGAATTTTTGAAGTGATTTACTGAAAGAGAAGTGATTTTTAGTTTTGATTACAAAGTTTAATACATACTTGAACGAATTATTAAAAAGAAATAACTTTGCAACTGCAGTAAAGTCTTTTTTATTGACACAAACCTTAAGTTACCCGCTTTGGGCCCATCTCCCCTCTACATAAATTATACATTGTTTAAAGTAAAAGAAAATATTTTAGTAATATCACTTCTTTAAATATTGCGACCCCGAGTCCTTAAAAAAAGGTAGTCATATATTTGGTTATTTTCTGTTTCATTCGATGCTAATAATGGTCCTAGACGCGCAGAAAAAAATAATCTTTAATGGAAATATCATAGGACTTTGGGCTCCTATTTGCTGCAAGCTTATATAAGACTGGGCGTCAGGAGGTTATATGCACACGATTGTATGTGGATAATTTAGTAAATTTTAAATGATAAGGTCATCCAGAGGTATTTCGATGAAAGTAGACTTCAGGTAGGTTCTATTTCGAACTATAGTATCTGAGTACTAAACTGTGGTCCGGCCACAGAGGATCACACGATTTAAAACCATTTTTTTCGTTTAAAACGATTTAAACTCATAATTTTATTATGATCTCAGTAATAATTAAGTCATCGTGTTTATCATACCATGAAGCACCAACTGTGATTTTTTCAGGATTGCCCCGATACTTATCATTATGCGTTTTCAGTATATTCCATTTAATAAAAAAAGTAATGATTTCATAAATAATGATATAATAATACACTTACAAACGCAAAAAATAGAATTACGACGATACCACAGCAGAATGTGGTACTATTTTGTACAAAATAATCCATCTTTTTACCCGACTGAGGAAGGAGGGTTACGTTTTTCGAGAGTATGTGTGTATGTAGGTATGTATGTATGTATACTTGTATGGCACGCCCTACAGCCCAAACGGCTCGACAGTTTTTGACTTATGAGGTGTCGTTGAATTTGTCAAAATTGTGAGAGTGACATAGGCTATATAAATTTTAAAAATGGCGCCCGCAAACGGAAAGAAAGGGGGAAGGGGGGATTGATTTTTTCCTTACAATAGCAATATGGGTATCAAATGAAACCCAGAAAGAGGCCATTTCAAAAATATAATATTTTTTGCAGTCTGGTGTTTTGTTTTGAACAATAAAATTAAAATTAATTTAAAAAAAACTAAAACACCCGACTGCGTTTCTGTGTAATTGGAAATTGAAAAACCCTAAAACAAGAAAGTGGTTATACCCGTGTTAAATTGGTACCCATATTCAAAATTGAAGCAGTCGGTACCGTTTTTTTTTATGACGCAGTCGGCATTTAACCGTTGAAAACGGTTGTTTTGGGGTTTTAAACGGTTGTTTACGGTTTTAAACCGTTTTCAACGGTTGTTTTACGATTACTATACGCGGGAGCCAGATAGTATTGAAATATGTTTAGGAGTAGTAATGTACGTACCTACATAAACAGTTCCTGACTAGTTGATGATGCAAGCACCTTGTATAAACTACCATAATAAAAAGATCACGACAATTACAATTTGACGGAGATCCGGGGCGAATCTTACAATCTGAACACGCACGATCTAACGTGAAATGGGGCTGGGACTTGGAGACATTACTATGAGGGCCCCGGCTTAGAGCCATGCAGGCACGATCGTTTGAAATAGTTTATGTATGATACTCCTTTTAACGACTTCCCAATCCCATTCCCCGTGCCACAGTATAGATACTTGTAACGTGCATCAAATATAATGATTCTATTTCCTCCCTCGAGAAGCAATAAAAAAATTACATAATAGGCTGGTACATATTTCATTCTACTGAAATTATGTAGAGTTTTTATTCCATTAATTATTACTTGTCCAGTCTATGTAAAAAAGTTATGTGAAGAAAAAACATGAAAACCTTTCGTGACCTCGCAATAGTGTGTCTTGTACCATAAAGTCAATATAAAATATGTAGAAATTGAGCAACGGTCTTCGATCACCTGTGAATGTAAATACAGTGATAGTGTTTGTTGTCTGTCGCCAGCCAGCTCTTTTACGAATTTACCAAACCTAATCAAAATTTCTATGAAAACAGTTCAATATGGCGTTCAACATTAGTAAAACTAAGTTACTTTCCTTACAAAAAGGCTGAAGTTCATAAAACTATGAGCTAGGTACTGATCTGGTTACTACTAGTTATTTTAATGTAAACGCTACTTGCCAACAGTATTTGTAATTTGCTTATTTTAAAATTAGAAAACAACTTTAAAATTGACATACTATGTTTCTTACCTATATAATGTTCTCGGTAACGCACAACGCAAAAATAAATTAAAGAAAACGAAAACACACAAAAAAATAATATTCACATACTAAAACAATAAGTCATAATAATGGATACATTAAAGTGGCACGAAAACTTTGCCGATAGCCGAAGCGATTGTATTATCGAGCTACATGAACACCCTGTGGATACAGGCAGCCCTCGCGACGTAACGCGACCGACTACTGCCCGCGCCCGCCTAACGCGTAGAGCGGGGTACTTGCTCACACACGTATAACGAAAATTACTGAAATGAAACCCGTATAAAGCATAGTACCGGCCAACCGTACCGCATTGCACTGACACTGCAAGCAATGGTTATTTTCCCTCAGTTTTTCACGTCAGTTGTTTATGTTTAAGAGATAAAATTTTAGGGTGAAGAAATCTGGCGGCTCTGTCGTAAGCATTTGTATTCAGAGATCGTGTTCATGCATGATTGTTTGTTCGAACAAAATAGAAAGATGATAAATAATCCGCTCAGAGGGCTTCGCTGCAGCCGGGTAAAGAACAATATTACTTGCCCATGTCTGTCTTAGCAAAGAAAGATGAGAAATTAAGTACCTAAGTACTAAGTAGATGAAAAGTACTGTTGGTTTTGTAAAGTTAAATCTACTACGAGGAATTAGGACTTAAGACTAATTAAGATATTGGGTAGTGCTAAGTGTTAAGCTTATTTAAGCTTATTTACTCGCCTAAATTATCAGTATTTCGACGTAGAACCCATACCTAAGTTGTTGCATTTGACTAGTTCAAGCACCCCCAAACACAGAATACCTAGGTACTTAGGTACACCTCACAGTCTATAAAAAACACATTAAGATTACGATATTAGTTCCATTCCCATTATACCTTAAAACAAGCAATTATTATAAATGTATTTATACATATACATATATGTTTATCTAAACGGCTCTAACGATTTCGCTGAAATTTTGTAAGTGGAGCGGGTTATCGGGAGCTGAAAACTCGATATAGATTAGTTTTACGTTTGAGAAAACGCGTTTTTAGAGATTTCATGCGTTCTTCTTTCGCATTGTTTGTGGCAGAAAATGGTCGCTATTTTCGCACCAGTAAGCATGAGCATCGTGGCATATGACGTAGAACTGATAGTACTATGTGTCTGGGGTTCAAATCCCGCTCGATCACGAAAAATTTGTTACATTTATTTTTTTTATTGCTTTTTTTCAGTTTTTTAAATAAGACTTACGAGCTTTTGTCGGTCGCCCTGGTACATATTTAGAGCAGCTGCATCACCCCCTACAAGCACTAAAGCACAGAATAAATAGTAGTAACATAGTTAGATAGGGGCTTGCAGTTGCAGGAGACTAAGCTAACGAAGAAAATTTTAGCTAGGGGTAGACTAATATATAACCTATTTTAACTCTAGTGAAAACGATTCCAAAACAATGGAGATCGATGTAATAATATATGGGTACCTATACAGGTGGATAAAATCTATAGGCCCTGGAGCCTTCGACAGGTATGTATGTCACATATACTCGTAGTACTTTTTTCCTCGTCCTATATAAGTTTATGTAATTTCTACAAATGAAGACCTGTTTTGTGTTCTGTTTTTTTGGACTAACTATCTGATGGATACGTAAGCCACCTAAAACCAATGTTATTTTTCAAAATTGGAATGTGTAAGACCTTAGAAAAACACCTTTTTGGTAAAAACAACCTAATTCGAACTACTGACTGGATCGCCCGTGGTGTAAAAAAAAGTACTAAGCGGATCGTGCTGGATCGTGCCAAATGTTTTAAAAAATTGCTCAATTATTGCCATTTTAAAATGGTTAAAATAGTTAAATATGTAACTATTTCCAAATTAATAGTTATTTTAATTTAAGTGCACAAAGGTACGTATTTTGGACTAAAATAAAATAAAAGTTTTTCAAGCAAATCTATTTTGCCAGTGTCTATGGTGTAGTAAATAAAATACTAAATGAAGGAACACTGTATAATACAAGTTCGCTGGACTAAACATTTTCTAAGAAATGACAGATAAATTTTGTGCCGAATCAAAGCGCTCCCACCGAGTGTCCAGAGAACTAAAATAGAGTAACTTGTATGTCAACTCTCATTCGTTCCGTGGACGGTCACCACGCGTTCACTATAGCCGTCAGCGACAAAATGGCTAATCAAATGGCTTCATTTTTAAGTTTACAGTTTACAGGTGATGGTGGCGTGGGCGAAAACCACCTTGGGCTTCGGCTGTTCCGCCAATTTGGTTAGGATGTAGCATTTACACGGCAAAAGTAAATTGAATGTCAATGTCAAACCCAGCTGTCACGTACGTCACTTACGTTCGCTTCTCTTCATTCATTCATTCATCGTCTGTCGTGTCAGGTTTATTTGTAAATTTCTGGATTTTATTGTTTGTTTCATAAATAATTATTTTTTCTGCAGTCCGAGCACATTAAGTTGCTTATCATGGTAAAACAATCGATCTATAACCTTTGATCACAGCTTTTTTTATTCAGAAGCTGGATTCTCGTATCATAAAATTTAACAAATCAAATCGGAAACCACGGCGTCGAAAAAAACTGACGAATCTGCCTTCTCGGAAGCAGACAATCGATACAAGGTAAAACACTATTAATTGATAGGCATAAAATCAAACTTAAAATGTCCTTTCACTTCAGTTTCTTGTCGTACTTCTTTCAGATGCCAGCTGCCAGCTTTGGTTCCTTAGGGCAATTGCCCGCCAACGGAGATTGTGGCATAAAAGATGTATGGAATCATAACCTTCACGAGGAATTTCAGATCATAAGACAGGTATACAAACAAAGTACCTCCCTAGCTAGATACATAATTTATTACCTAATACTTATCGTTTATTCTACTTAGGACAGAAAATTCCACTTGTGAATGTCAATAATAACAAATTTGGGCCCATACCCATCGTAGTTACAGCTATTAATCTAATAGCTAGTCTCATAAAACTTCTGAAATTTTGCAGGTTGTTCAAAAATATCACTGGGTGGCAATGGATACCGAATTCCCTGGAGTAGTTGCAAGACCTATTGGAGAATTTAGATCTACAGCTGATTATCAATACCAACTACTAAGGTGGTTTGCATTCATACACTTTCATTGTACATTCGGCAGCATGTCAAGTTACCCATTTACCCATTTGAACTACAAAAACAGCAGATATTAACTAGAGAATAGAGGCAGTCTCAGGGTCAAAATATGGTAGAATGATGGAGTTGCAGCTGTGTGTAATAGTAAAACTTCTAGAGTTAAAGTTCAGTTTCTTCTAAACAACATCACAATTAAGTTACCATTTTAGTCCTGCAAGTGTTTTAATTATGATAATTGTGTAACCTATACTTAAAAATTGTGCTGACTGTAATCTAAAACAATTGTCTCTAAACAAAACAAAATGTCTTTGCAGATGCAATGTGGATCTATTAAGAATAATTCAGTTGGGTCTTACATTCATGGATGAAAATGGTAAAACACCACCGGGCTACACCACATGGCAGTTCAACTTCAAGTTCAATTTGCAGTAAGAAACTACACTGTAAAATTGATTTAAATGATTTGTCTATCTAGAGCTAGCTTCATTGCAATCATATGATGTAAATAATTGTAATTTTTAAGTATACCTAATTTAATTTAGTTTCTCTTTTTAGGGAAGATATGTATGCGCAAGATTCAATTGATTTACTACAGAATTCAGGTCTTCAATTTCGAAAACATGAAGAAGATGGAATAGAACCATTAGAATTTGCAGAATTACTCATGTCATCAGGTAACAGATCATATATTTTTTAATCCAACTGAAGTGTGCAATATTGTACAACTGTATTTAAGTTACTTTCTTTGCAGGGCTTGTCCTGATAGACAACATAAAATGGTTGAGTTTCCACTCCGGATATGATTTTGGCTACCTGCTGAAATTACTTACTGACCAAAACCTACCACAAGATGAAAATGATTTCTTTGAAAGCTTACGTCTATATTTTCCAACAGTCTATGATGTGAAGGTATATTTGTCTCTTTTTACAAAAGTTGTACCTACTAAACTTATATTTGTAAAAACTACATAGAGGTTAATAGTACCTCTATGTAGTTTTTACAAAGTTTAGATAATAATCTTTGCTAATACTACTGCGAACATACTGCAGATTAATAAGTTTATTTGTAGCAAGTTATCTCTGAAACTACTACTGAACTGAATTTGAAAATCTGTGTTACTTTGATTATGCTATTTACAAAATTTGCTTATTTCAGTACCTAATGAAATTGTGCAAGAACTTGAAAGGTGGCCTGCAAGAAGTAGCTGATCAACTCGAACTTCGTCGTGTTGGTCCACAACACCAGGCAGGATCAGACTCGCATCTTACGGGAATGGCATTCTTTAAAATTAAAGAGGCAAGCTCCATTTATCAACTTAATCAGTTTATTGTCGCATTTTTCTGTCATTAAATAAGTGGTACTAATCACAGATCGTAATTATCTTTGGTAAGTGTGGACTGTAGTCTAATGACAAATTTTCTTTCAGATATTTTTTGATGACAACATTGAAAGTTCAAGTGGTCACTTGTATGGCCTCGGGGCCCCCTTCTCTGTTAACGTAAACAACTTCCAAGATAATGGGGAGAATGGAAATTCCTCTTGATCTGCGGATTCCGTGGGTGTGAACAGGTTGACGCCTCAGCCTCGTTTGTTCCACCTAAAGGAGTGAATCCTCGGTCACCTTTGTGCAGTGTACATAATAATGTGAACAAACTAGACATTTATAGAGGTTTAATCTGAATATAATTTTGAGTTTCCTATGTACAAATCAAACCTCCATGTGTAACATACAGATACCATCATAAATCAAGTGTTTCAAGAGAATAAACATTTCTTTTAATAGCCATACTTTCATGGCTATTAATATTTTTGATGAAATGACAACTTTTTAACTTGTGAATCATTTTATAATACCTTCCATTTAGATGTTTAAAAAATCAAATTAGATTGATCAGTTATAAAAATAAGTTGAATGAAGTGTTCAAATATTATTTTAATTCATATCTATCCATCATGAAATAATGAATTGGTTCTGTTTTATATGTTTTATTAATTAATTTGAGATATATCTTAATCAATTTATTGGATGTAATGAAATAGTATACGTATTTTATACAAAATATTATAAAATAGTTTAGAATAAGTAATTTTCTTTTTAGGACTTTACGATTATTTTTACTATCCCTTTATATAAGAATACTTTGTACTACTCAAGGGTGATATTATAATTTTCCAAAATACAATTGGGTATTATTTTTTTCGGATTACCATCATGGTGTAACTTCTGTAGGTAAGGATATTATAGAAGTATTGAAATACGAGGGCGTAGGTATTAGTTGCGATACTAGCGAATACTATAATATAATAATAATAATATTATAGCGATGCGGCGCGGTTGTGCGACAGCTAAATTAGTAAGGCGATTAAGAGTCATGAATGATGGCACACTATACCGGCATCGCCTCAACCCAGCAAATTACTTGCTATTCAAATTAGAGCATTAAGTTGTGAGTCGTACAATATATTTTTTATATTCGAGACGACGCTGTGATGTTGCGAAGACGGTATAGGTGCCATGACATTAGGGCGGTGTTCACGCCCTGTGTGCTCGCGCAACGCGCGGTGAGTTCAAAGAAATATCTCTTCAATGTCGTCAACGATATGGTTTCATTTAGTTCGCCTCAGAGTCAAGTCAAGTCACATTTTTGTTTAGACACCTATAGAAATACATTATTATTTCATTCTTATAATTCTAGAATATGATTCTTAATACACTAAACCTATTCAGTTTACTTAGTATTATGCGTCCTTCGCGTCGTTAAGTATACTGAATAGTAGAAAGTTGAAAGAAAAGGGTTGACTCATTGATTTATTATATAAATCAATGGGTTGACTGCTACAAGAAGCAATCACAAATCACTGAGCATATAATCACTTTACAAATTACCGAGAGTACAAACACAATAGACCGATTTGGTACAGATGACAATATACATAAAAAGCGCGCTCATTATGCAACGCATTATGCAGACACCGGCACCGCTCACAGACACTATATCTCGGAACGGTTGGGCTTGGGAACAGTACGAACGCGAGTGTACATTTCGCTTGAGACACGAATCGGTCAACTTTTTTGTGCAAAAATGAAGTAACAATAAAAAGCCACTCCGTTACGAAGGTCGTGTAAGATTATAAGAAGAAGAATATTGAATAAAAAAGAATGAAAAATTATACAAAAAAAAAATACTTTTTTTTTGCCGGTTTTTGGCTTGCACGGCTTGTGCGTAGCCATAATCAAGTTAAAACGAGGAAACGGGATTAATGTACCAAAAAAACGGAAGGATCGGAAGCGTAATTTAGGGAGGTGATCAGAAAGGTAAGTCTAAAAGGTATAATAGGAAGGATACAATAAAATAATAACATAAATATTTTTTTTGTCTAAATTTTTATATCATTGAGGATAATAAATAAAGCAATAATTTTGTATATTTTAGGATCATTAGTAAGCAACAACTGAGTAATACTTGTAGAGAAAGGAATATGAAAGGAGGCAAGGCTTTCTAGGAAGGTAGACTGGTCATAAAGAGAGCAAGAAAAAAGCATATGATTTACATCTGCATTATCCACTCCACACTCACATGTTGAGTCAGCAATTATACCAAGCCTGGCGAGATGTGCAGGCGTGCAGACATGCCCCAGTCGCAAGCGAATTAGGATAGAAGTAACCATCTTGCCAAACTTCGCATCATTGTACCACGGTTTACAGGGTATTTAGGGTTGTATTTGCGCGTAAAAACGACCTTTGGTTAGGCATGTTGTTTCCCAAATACTATTCCAATCTTCAAGTAGATAAACTCTAGGTAAAGATAAAAGATCATGTACATAGTTTTTATGGGGATGTATATTCCCAGATTGCACCGCGTCATTCGCCAGACGATCAGATAATTCATTCCCTAAAATCCCACTGTGACCCGGGATCCAAACAAAATGAACTATAAGCGCATTAACAAAGCATTCGTATAGGATACGCTTTATTTCAAAGATGACTGGGTATTGTGCTTTATGGTAAAAAGGAAATTTTAGTAGGGCCTGTAATGCACTTTTTGAGCCCGAAAAATTACTGTTTTATTAAGTTTCATAATACGAACGTAGTCAACAGCTTTTAAAAGGCCAAAACACTCTCCAGTGAACACTGAAGTTTCTGGATGCATTTTAATTTTTTGAACGATTTTGTCTACACTCTCCATAGCAGAATGTTTAGATGCATCAGTGTAAATATGATGAAAATCGTCAAATTCTGTGTCAAGGGTAAAGCTGAAAACAAATTTATCAGACAGGAATTGCCTTCTAAGATGTAACGGAGATTCATTCGTTTCGACTTGAAGGGCATTAATTGGGCTCGATTTCATGGCCCCTGTAATTATTCTCAGAGCCTTGTACTGGATTTTATCCAGTTCCCTAAAAGCAGTTACACTCCCAGGTTCAAGAAGATATGTACCATAGTCTAAAATACTTCTAATAAGAGCATTATAAAGTAGCTTCATAGAGTAAGGGTGAGCCCCCCACCAAACTCCAGATAGGCACCTAAGCATATTAAGAAGTTTTTCACATTTATTCACTACATAACTACAATGTAAAGCTCCTGTAAGTTTTGTATCTAATACTACACCTAGGAATTTAAATTGATTTACAACAGGAATAACAATATTATCATAATATATTTGAAGAGGTGGAGGCATACGCATACGGGAAAATAGCATTACTGCACTTTTAGAAGTAGAAACTTCCAAACCATTGTTTTCCATCCATTGTTTTAATAAAACCAAGGACGAGTGTAAAATCAACTTAGCATTTTCAATAGATTTATCTGCACAGTACAAAAGCAAGTCATCCGCGTACTGAAGTATTTTTATGTTATTATTATTGCGTATAGTAGAGTCTAAATCAAAAGTATAAATATTGTATAATAAGGGACTTAACACAGAGCCCTGTGGCAACCCTTTCCATGCAAAGTGAGGTGTAATATTATTCAAATCTAAGTTAATACGTCTTTCAGACAAAATGTTAATAATAAAGTTACAAAAGATGATAGGAACATTTAAATTTCTAAGTTTAGTTAGTAAAACCGGTAATAGAACATTATCATATGCGGAATGAATATCAAGGAATACTGCTAATAAAGAACTATTTAACGAAAAAGATATCTAATATCAGAAACAAATAGGCTTAGACTGTCAGCAGTACCTCTGGCCTTTCTGAATCCATTCTGACTTTCAGCTAAGTATCCATTCTTTTCAATGTACCATTCCAATCGGTTTTTGACAAGATGTTCGGCAATTTTTAGTAAAACCGATGACAAGACGATAGGGCGGTAAGACGAAGCACAAGCTGGATTTTTATTAGGTTTTAAAAATGGCAGCACTAGTTGACATTTCCAAGATGGCGGTACATTCCCTGTCATCATGATATTGTTTACTAAATGTAAATAATACAAGAGAACATCATCCTCGACATGAGCAAAAAATGAATACGGTATGCTATCAGCTCCAGGAGCTGAATCACGTGCGTTACTGATAATGCCTTTTAGCTCGTGAAGCGAGAAGGACGAGGTAAGTCCAGTGCAATCGGAAGAGGAGGGCATAATTTAAAAGGTAAAGTTAAATCTTGAGGGACCCAAGGAGGTACTAGATTATTTATGAAATCATTTGCTAAATGCTCAGGAATAGTAATATTAACAGGTTCAGAAAATGCCGACCTAAACCTTCTGATGCAGCGCCATACCACTGTCGAAGGAGTGTCAGGGGATATAGAAGTGCAGAATTTACGCCAGCTATGATATTTTTTGTTTTTAAATAACTTACGTGTATCACTAATAGCCCTAGATAATATCTGGAAATTGGCATCTGTCATGTTAGAATTATAATTACGTTCGGCCGCTTTTCTTGCTTTAACAGCCTCGGTGCATTCTCTATCCCACCAAGGCGGAGAAGGGATATTACGTGAAGAGTTATTTGTGATAGGAAATACTTCTTTAGCAGCTTCAGTTAATATTTTAGTTAAAGCATCAGCACAAGAGTTTTCATCCCCTGGGATAATATTTGGAAGCAAAGACATTTGTTTTTCTACACAACTCTTAAACCTACTCCATAAGTCACTATCACTGCTTGTAGGGATACTGAATTTAGCACGACGTAACTGCCTAGGTCTTGTGGCTTTAAGAAAAGGAAAGGAAATAATAATAGGGAAATGATCACTTCCGAAAGTTGAAGACAAAGTCTCCCAGGTTAGTAAGGATGCCAAATTTGGGGTGCAAATAGACAAGTCTACTGCACTAGTTCTTTGGTTAGGCTTAGTACGTCTAGTAGGAACTCCTGTATTTAAGATACAAAGATTGTGGAAATCCAGTATAGCAACAAGTTCTTGTCCATAGTTATCAGTAACAGAACTACCCCAGTACTGGTGGTGTGCATTCAAGTCACCTAAAACTAAGAACGGTCTAGGTAGAATTGATAGAATGTCATTTAAAGCATTAAAAATCTCTATAGATGGGTGAGGTATATAAACAGATATAATACAAATATTATTTACACTTACTGCTACTATGGACATATTTACATTGGGGGTAGGAAGGGAGATTGAGTTAAATGGTGTGCTATTTTTAATGAGCAGTGCTGCACCACCATAACCATCAGGTCGATCATCCTTACTACATTATAACCATTAATTTTGAAACTATACATCGGTTTGAGCCATGTCTCTGCTAGTGCAAAGACAAATGGCTCGAACTTATTCAATAAATATATCAAATCTGACTTTTTATTGATGATGCTGCGGCTATTCCACTGCAACACCTTCGCCATCGACGCCATTTTTAACTACTTCCAGACATTTTCCAATTATATAAGCAGCGTGGGACGGTTTGTTAAAGTTGGACTGGGTAATCTTGATCAAAGAAATTATTAAATCAATTAAAGAAAGTTGTTGTACAGAGGAATCATCCTCCTTTTCAGAGTTCAAAGCACATCCATTAGGAGGTGCAGGTATAGCAAAGTCTCTAATAAGTGCTTCATGGGCATGTCGGTCATAGCCCTTGCCTAATTGTGGAGGAGGACCTGGTTTTAATAAAACAGTTTTTTTGTATGACAAGGGTTCATTGCTCACATTTATATGACCATAATTAGAAGATGTCACAGAAGGTTTGGGAGGTTTGAGTACATCAGCATATGATTTAGAAATGGGTGGATGCAGTTTAGAAGCGTCAGCATAAGACAACGAGTTGTTGGCCATAGTGGATTTAATATTTTTCTGTCTTAAGTATTCTGGACAAGATTTATTAGTAGCAAAATGATATCCCGTGCATAAACAACAATTAGCATTCTCTTCTTCTACTTGACAAGATTCACCGGTATGAGATTCTCCACATTTGTAACATCTTGGCTTTGATCTACATTGCAGTTTGGTGTGGCCAAACCTGCAGCAACTATAGCATTGTATGGTAGGGTACACATACAAATCGACAGGCAGAGTATTATAGCACATATAAATGCGCTTTGGCAGTATTTGTCCATCAAAGGTAACCACTACAGACTGCGAAGGCTTCCAAGCAGGGGACCCATTGACAAAAGTTTTAAAGTTTAACCTTCTTACCTTGATTATGTTGCCACAACCTTCAGGAACAGTGACATTGTCTATAATTTCCTCAGGTGTCCAGTCTTCAGGTAAACCCCGTATGAGGCCCATTCTAGTAATGTTAAAAGTAGGGATAAATGCTTTTAAATTGTTTGCCATCAAACATCCATGAGAGAGAAAAGAATTAGCATCATCACTGTTAGAGAAAGCAATTGACAATTTATTTCGTCCTATTTTTTTCAAACTTCCTTTAATTATGTTAGGGAATGAATATCTTTTCAAAAGTCTGCCAAATACAACGGGGTGTAATGTGATATCAGAATCCTGAGAAGCTATTTTTTGTACATGTACAACATATGGAGCAGAATCAGTACAATTGTACATTTGCCGACCAACAGGAGTGTGAGTTGAGGCAGGTATATCAGTAGTAGTGACATTGATAGGAGCAGAAGCTGCCTCAACTGCATCTCTTTGACGACCGTAATGCTTTCGACGTCTCTTCCAGATTCATATTCCTTTTCAGTACCACCAACCGTAACAAAATTAACTGCTGCAGGGACATTAAATGCCGGTGGAGGACTGACGAAGCCCCCCGACAAATCGGGGGGCTTGTTCATAGTGAAAAGTGCAAAAACTTACCTAAATATCAGCAAACTACACTAAAATTTATATACACACTATACAAATAAAAGAAATTATGCAATATAAACCCTACTGATCACTTATTTTTTGAAAGTTAATTAAATAAAACCAAAACAACCAAAAACGCGCCCGCCGCGTTTCACGTTTCCCGCGCTTTTTAAAAAATACTTTGTTAACTTGATCCCTTGCCTACCCTGACGACTGGGTGAAGAATAAAAAAAAAATTGACAACGTCACTGTCAGTGTCATTCCCGTCAGCTGTCTGTACCTGCTATACTTTAGTGTTGCCGGATAATCGATTATCGATGAATCGATTGTGTCCACCCTAAATAATCTAAAGATCGATTGGACTATCGATAGTATCGATCAAATCGATAATATCGATATTAATTTTAGGACAATAAAATCGATTACTTACAATTATTAGATTATAATTGTTTATATTAGACAATACTATCGATTTAATCGATTAAATCGATACTGGAATCAAGCCAATACTATCGATTGTATCGATTATTATGTTGCTATCGAATTATCTACAATTATTTTTAGATATAATCGTCATTAATATTATGTCTTCTTAGATATGTACTAAAGGATAGAACACAATATTATTGAACACGGCATTAAAGTTCATGTATCTATTTAACTATCGACGACACACTAGAAGACATCATGACCACGAGAAAGGGTAAGTGCTGGTTAGCAATACTATCTAAGCCGATAGGTCGATTAAATCGATTAGATCGATATCATCGATTACATCGATAGTATCGCTTCAAAACTTGATATCGATACTATCGATAATATCGATAATATTGTATTTGACTACGCAGTATAATCGATTAATGGATTATAATCGATAATATTGGATAAAAATAGGAATCGATATTATCGATTATATCAATGTTATCGATACTATCGATTGTCATATCGATTATTAGATTATTTGGGCCCCATTTACACAATCGATTAATAATCGATGTACAATCGATTATCCGGCAACACTACTATACTTGCTCTGCTTGAAAAATTTAGTTGTTTTGCGGTGTTTTTAAGCACTAAATATAAAAGTACACAGTTTTTACGAGATTTCAGTACCTTTTCGAACACTTACACTTTTATTCTTAGCTTAGGTAGTCACATAATCTCTACAAACACGGCGTCCGCACAGTACGAAGAGGTTAAATATAAAACGGAAAACTATCTTATAAAGGTATATTCACTCAAAAATTAAATTTTTGCTTGTTTCAAATCAATAAAATTAAGTTTGACCCAATTTTTTTATAATACAACAGATGCCTGCGGCTAGTTTTGGTTCCATAATTACCAATGTTTTGAAAGAGGATTGTTCAATCAAAAATGTCTGGAATCACAACCTACATGAAGAGTTTCATGTCATTAGGCAGGTATGGTACCTACTGCTATTTTAAATATATTTTTAAATTCACTGAAACTACTGAGCATTACGGCAAAAATATAAAAAATCTATAAATACTTATTTAGTGGAGTAAATAAGTTTTTTTTGCATATCCAAAATGTGGTCATGAAAACTAGACATTTTTGGTACTAACTAAACACATACACGTTCATTCATAAACTGCACTATTCTTCTTCTTTGTTATGGCGGGCGAACTTGAGCTTCACTCTGTTCTAAATTGCGCTATTCAAGGTTTTAAGCAAATATGCTTGCAGATTGTTCAAAAATATCACTGGGTGGCAATGGATACAGAGTTTCCTGGTGTAGTTGCACGACCTATCGGCGAGTTCAGATCTACAGCCGACTACCAATACCAGCTACTAAGGTATAATATTAATAATAATGTTATAAATACAAAATATGTACAAAGTCAAAGTCAATAATAATTTATTCAATTTAGGACAGAAAATGACACTTATGAACCATTTTACTGTTTAATTACCATAACTTTATTATGTTTAAATATCAGGTGTAATGTAGATCTACTAAGGATTATACAACTAGGACTTACTTTTATGGATGAAAGTGGCAAAACTCCTCCTGGCTGCACCACATGGCAATTCAACTTCAAATTCAATCTACAGTAAGTATTAATAATTTTGCTGTAACATTTCTTAAAAGTGATCATAACTTTATATCCTAGCAATCATCTGGATATACTCGTAATGTACCTATGTTACATTAAGCTTACTTTACCATGCTTGAGCTAGCCCTACTGTATGTTATTTTTATTTTTGACTTTGTCATCCATATCAGTCACTTTTGTTTTAGAGAAGATATGTATGCCCAAGATTCAATTGATCTTTTACAAAATTCTGGGCTTCAATTTAGGGAACACGAAGAACATGGCATTGAACCCCTGGAGTTTGCAGAGTTACTGATGTCTTCAGGTAACAAATATTTTATAAACTGGCTATTTTAAAATTAACTCTGTCAATTATTGTTTCTTTCATTGTACATTTGCTTACATACATTTTTTTGTGTTGTAGGAATAGTGCTGATGGATGACATCAACTGGCTGAGTTTCCATTCTGGATATGACTTTGGCTATTTGTTAAAACTTCTTACTGATCAAAACTTACCTCAAGAAGAAAATGACTTCTTTGATAGTCTGCGTCTATATTTTCCTACAGTGTATGATGTTAAAGTGAGTTAGCAAATACATAGGTACTAGTTTGTACATCATATTTAGTTTCTCTTTGCTATTAGATAATCTGTGGTTTAAGTTAGTTACTTTAATATATTGTTGTATTGTGTTTTATTTATGTATTAAAGTTTTCATGCTATCTTTTTATTTCAGTATTTGATGAAACTATGTAAAAACTTAAAGGGGGGCTTGCAAGAAGTTGCAGATCAACTTGAACTGCGGAGAGTGGGACCTCAGCACCAAGCAGGCTCTGACTCACATCTCACAGGAATGGCGTTTTTCAAAATAAAAGAGGTAGGAATTAAAAACAATTTGGAAGTTTCAGTAAAATATTACATACTGGGGTTCCTTAAGTACTAGGGTTACTGAACTTTTCCGCAATATTACATATGAGGGTCCTCTTCCTGATATTGCGGAAATACCGCATTTTTGCAATTCCTCCTTTTGCTATCGTTTCCCCATAATCTAATTTTAACAAAATCCTCTTCCTTTATTGCTTCCTCATAAATAAAGAGGAATAAAGGAGAAATTTAAATTATTTGCGAAAACTTCGGCCGACGCCGTTGTGACTCGGATGCAGTGTGTGATCTCTCACGCCACCTTTTAGCTTGACCCTTAAAGATTTTGTTACTTTTGAGTTTTGTATAAGTAATTTTGATATCTAAGAAGTTTGTTTATGTTCTGAAGTTATTATTAAATTTGTTTTCTTCAGTAGAAGTAGCTAAAAGAAAAATCGAGTGTTTTGAAATAAGTACATTTAAAAATATGCCACCTTATCATCACTTTGTACCTTTTTCTTGTCCCTTTCTCATCCGCATTTGCATCCTCTTTCTTAGCATAAATTTCCTGCATCCTCTTTCTCTGTGGTATACGTTTCCCCTTCCGCTACCTATTCCTCAACAATCCTATTACATACCTATCTGCACCCTTAACTTATGTGTATTTCCTATTACAGATATTTTTTGATGGCAACATTGAAAGTACAAGTGGTCATCTTTACGGATTGGGTGCACCATTTTCTACTAATGTAAATAATTTCCAAGATAATGGAGAGAATGGCAATTCACCTTGATCTGCAGAGCCAATATGCGTGACGAATTTAACGCCGCCACCACAAGTGTTCCATTTAACAGAGTAAACTTGAGTGAACTTGTGATTATGTTATGTACCTGACATGTGCAGAAAGATAATTCAATGTTCTTGCTGGAATATTATAACTGCACAGTAAATATTTTACATGATAGGTAGTAAGTCTTTTTATGATTAAACATTATCTGATAATTCACATCAAGAAAATATATACCTATTAAATAAGTAGTATGCATTAAAGCTTATCTTGCTCATTTCTAATTGACTCCTAAGATAAAAGCAATATCAAAACAAAAGATTTTCACCAGTAATACATGTAGATAGAACAATAAGTATTAGGTAAGACTATTTGTGCTATATTGTAATCTATCTACAGCTTTTGCATCATGTATACAAAAATCCTGAGCACCATACAACTTTAACTTCTCGCAATATGTATGTAATGTATTGCATAAATATAAATGATAGAATCTTAGTACTATCTGCTTTACTTTATTTCGACAAGTTCAAACGCGACCCGCCAGGCGTGCGGGGGCAAAGAAGCGCCAATCCCCTTCTCCGCAACATCACCTTCCTCCCGCTGACTTATGTACTAGCCGTTCAGTTCAAGTTGGCCGCTAACTCCCCTCCCGCTTCCCCATACCGCACCCCGTCTGTACGGTTAGCAAAGTCAACGGTCTGTTGGGCCTATAAATCTGTAATGTGTTTTGACAAATTTAATTCCATAAAAATCGATTTTATATTTATACTGTGCACTTAAATTTTTTTTATTATAAGATGGTTTTTATTAGGTAACAAAAATATAGACGTGTTGTACCCACTGCATCTGTCTGATAAGATCTGTATGATGTTGAGGTACATAATCCGTATAAAACTCCGTAATCAAGGTTCATCCGTATTCGACTTTTAAAATACGTATAGATACGGATAGGTGCGGCATGGGAGGTGGGAGGGGAGGTAGTGGCCAACTTAAACTAAACGGGTACAACTCAACTTTTGTAAGCATATAGGGAGCACAGTCAAGTCATTCAATTAAATTCACAACGCTCATTGGCGCGCAGTGCACGCACACACAATGACTGTGAAATGTGGACCAATCTGCTGCGAAAATCGACAGTTCCTTTAGTCCATGTCGCGTTCGGTCGCGGTTCGCGTGTCGGTCACGCCCGCATTTCATATCTCGTTCTTTCTATGATTAGAGAATGTATGAATGGTTTCAGTTAGACGTAAGAGTTGTTGGCACAAATAAATATTAAAAAATGACCTAATTACAACAACCGGACATGAAGTTTTGAAACATGATTTATAATCAAATACAAGCACGACACAGAAATTCCCTAAATAAAAACGGATTCGTCTGCGGAAACGAGTTCACATTTTAAAGTATATAACCTATATTTTCTGCTTATTTCCCGTAAATTACAACAAAATATTACTAAAGAAAAATCCAGTCTAAATAAAAGTCACTTTATTTGTGTAAAAACTGACACACTTGGCTAATGCTTTCATTGTAGACAATCATTTCACAATAAAATTTATGTTAAAAGGAATGATACGATTTATTCCCAAACTTAGTATTTTAATAATTATTAGGTATTGATCTTCGCCAATCACAAGCATTCAAATCAATGTATAAGTTAAAGTACACTTAATCAAATGATAATCAAAATTGTTCAAATTTTAATTCTCTTTACTGTGTAAGAAATTATGCAACTAAATTATTTTCATTTCTTCTTTTTCTTTTGCTTTTGTGAATTGTCGGGAGTATTTTCGGCTTTGCGTTTACCAGCATTCGCGCCTTTAGTCGCATTACCACCAGGAGTATTCTGATTTGCGTTTCCACTCTTCTTCTTTTTCTCAGCACGTTCTTTCTCTTCTAATTCTTGATTTTCTCTTTCAATTAACGTTATAAGCGTATTACACCTGCAACAATTCGAAAAATTAAGGGTAAGTAACTGGGTGCAATTTTTAAAATAATGGGCATCGGTTTTTAACTGAGATCATAGAATGATATATGATATGGGGGCGTGACCCGCGCAAACGCGGGCTAAAGGAACTACGGCGTACGTCACATTTCACAGCCATTTGTGTGCGTGAAGAATTGAATTACTGTGCTCCTTGCTTACAAGTCTTCGAATAGTTGTAATGCACACATAAATAATTTTAGCGACCCAGGTCCGCAAAGGATTACTGAGTTATTACATGTATCTTCTTTCTATCTGAGGTTCTTATATTTTTATTAATAGGCAGACATTTGACCTGATATATAATGAAACACCAAAGAGTCAAGTGTTGAATGTTTTACAAAACAGTAAAAATGTATTCCATTTTTATAAGTCAGCATCACAGATTAGCTATTTGTACTACAGTACAGCATTTATCAGGAGGGTAGTTGAAAAACGAACCTGCGCTGCAGCTCCACCGCCGTGCGCGACTTGAGGAACCAGTCGAAGCGGAACTGCGGCGCCGCGTGCACGGACGCGCGGAGCTCTTCGTACACGTTCTCTTTGTCGAACCCCAGCTTGTGCAACATGCACACGAGGAATCTGCACAAATATAATTTTAATTATTCAAATGATGGCGAATAATGGGTTGCGTATTGTTATAGTTTATTTTAGCAGAGACCACATAAAATGTATAATTAACCCTTTAAGCAACAAGTTGTCAGACACAACAATCAATTTGTTATCGGGATACTGGCGTCCCTATGAGACTCTGAGGCGTTAACCCTCATAAGGACCGAATTTCTATATTTTTTTCTTAGAGCGCACCTACACAATAAAAGGAAGCACGGTGAAAGAAGATGAGTTACACCAAACTATTTTAAAACAAACATCAGAATTTACCTGTCCTCTTCCTCTACATAATTTTTCCCCTTGTTGGTACCATATGAGATTCTTAACTGATGGAATGGCGCCCGATAACGAGCCATCTTGGCATCTAACGCTTTCTTTATTGAAGCTCTTCTTTGTATCTTTGCCTCCCCTCTTTCAATTTGCCCCATGATTCTGTCTACATCCTGTAGTTCATGACATCTCTCCCAAAAAACAGCGGAATATTCCATTACCTGAATAAATTAAGAACCATTCAATCAGTTACATAGTAAAATAATAATAAATAATGTGTGGCGAGCTTGATGCGATGTGACTAGTTGCGCCAAAAATGTACTAAACAAACAAGTAAAGAGAACATACCTCTTCTGGAGTCTTTCCTTCAACATCTTTTGCAATATTTTCAATGTCATCTCTTCCATATTTTTCATTTGCTTTGATAAACTGGTTAAAATCACGTTTAGTCCAATTTGTGAATCCTGTAAAAATAATTAGGCATATTTAAAAAACCCATTCTGATATTGATCAGTTAAAAATATCTCATTCACAGAATACATACCCTGAGTTAAAAGTTGTTCCTTCTCTTGAATTTCTTCTTCAGTAAGTGCTTCAGCGTCATCAATTTTACGCTGCTCCTCTCTCTGAATCTTCGCTGCGTCGGGGCCCAACTCAGGATTACGCGGCACTTTGTACCTGTTCAACGTTATGAATAAGCATTTTAAACAAGTATTAGCAGGCCTCATCTCTCCGCAATTTAGCTTAAAGCTACAAGTACATGCGAGGATCGACGGGTCGACGTTTGGCCGTTGTGGATGTCACAAGCTGGCCGCATCGCGTGCTGTCAGGTGAGAGGAGTTTACTCGTGAGAGAGGAAAATGTCTAGGTGCTTATAGCGGTAGGCTATTGGCGTGCCACGATCTCAATTTGTACTTTATTTTGTCGTAACAAGAGTGTTTAGGGTACCATCACAGTTTGCAATGGTATTCAAAGAAATTTCTACTTAATGTCGTCAACGATATGGTGCAATTTAGTTCGTCTCAGAGTTGACTCTGTGCTTGAGCACATTTACGTTTAGACACAGAAATCCATTGCAAGATAATTTTCAGACTTATAACTCTGGAATATGATTAAATTAAATTAAATTGGTTTAACAAACACACCAATTACCTAGCCCCAAACTAAGCGTGAGCTTGTGCTATGGTGACTAGGATAACGGATAGACATTATTAGCCCACCACAGTGGGTCGCCGCGCGTAGGTATATTTTTGCTACCTACGCTGGGAATACCATATCACCTGACATTGTTTGTTTCTGTATGTGTATTTTATCCATACATATCACTTATATCGTGCGCCGCGATTTCGAAAAAAAACAAAATTGCGGCATGGATCGGTATGCCAGAATGTTTCAATACCCTTTGAAGGAAACTATGTTTATTTAAATACTAAACACCAGATATCATACCCTAGAGTTTTTCTGTAGTGGTAGATTTCTTGATCAAGAAGTTCAAAGAGTCGAGGCGGGAAGAACTGGAAATCTTGCACGATTGGCTGCTTCGGAGGTCTTGGCGCCTGAAGGAGCAAACAACACACCGTCAAATATTACATGACAAAGTTAATGCACAATTAATGTGAAAAGTGAAGAATATACATAGGTGAAATGATAATTATACATATACGTAGATATTACAAGAAAAACATATAGTTGAAATACATTGTATGAAGCAGAAATACATTTTTAATCTACAAATATTACCATATAATCTAATATATATCAGCATCAGTATAAAGAGCTAATAAAAGATAACATATAAATGAGTGAATGATACAGCTGACAATACACAACCACCACCATCAAATAAGATGAGACTTCAAACCTGCGCTTTTAGCTCTTTACACTTTATTTACCTGTACCTTAGGCGCCTTGGGCTCAGAGACACGCAGTGCCTCCCTGAAGTATGCGTCTACCGCATAATTAGCTTTACGCTCACGTTTCGGCGGTTCTATCCAACTACCCATCGGAAGGACTTTCTGCTTCTCCCTGTAATCCTCACCTGTCGAAATAAACAAAGTTCATACCTTTAAAAACTACCACATTGAAATCATCAGTAAAATTTGTAAATTAACACTAAAACCATAGAATATCTAACAGTAGGTACAGTCGGCGGCACGTCAGGTTACACATTTGAACTACGAAAACAGCTTTTACTGCGTAGGGAATAGAGGCGGTCTGAAGGTCAACATGGGTAGTCTGACGTGCGGCCGTGTGTACAAGTACAGAAGGAACACTCAGTAATAATTTCATATATTACCTAAATGAATGGAGACTCCCGTTACGTCACATGTACTTACTGGAAGTTACGACACTAAATTGCGGAGTTAAAACTAAATTAAAATGCATACCTTCGAACTGATATACTGAATCGGTAGTGGCGCCTGGCGTGTCCATAGAAAACGCCCTCAACGAGGACTCCCCTAGACTCTCCAACTTCTGTTTCAGTTCTTCAGTCTAAAACGTAATACTATTACGTTATATTATAATAATTATATTATTCTGTATAAAAATACATCAATTATTGTGCTTCTCTACTCTGTTTGTTAACCAGAAGGTAACTGTAACCTTTTCACCCCTAACCCAATTAACCGATTTTCGTGAATTTTGGGACCTTGGCAAAGGACAAAGCTTATGTTTAGAGCTTAAATGAGGGGGTTGAAATGGAAGATCTGAAGTGGGAAACCCGAACATAAATACGCGGATGAACTTAGCAAGAACTGCTCCAATCAAATTTTTTTTAAAATATTTTCTGAATGTATAATTGTAGTTGGAAAAATTACCTTTACTTCTCCCTTAGCCAATATAGAATCAATGTCTTCATCAGTGATTTCAGAGTCTTTTGATGAAAACACGTGATTAGCACCATGTCTAATCATGTTGAGCATTTCATCTTTGTTCAACTGATTTTTAGTATCCACTAATCGGCCAGATTGAATCACTAATTTGTCCAAACGAAGTTTGACTTCAGCACGCTCAACAATTTTTTCTTCAACTGTATTTTCCGTAATTAGACGAAACACGCGTACCTAGAAGAAAAAAAAGTTTTATTTCATATTAATTTTATTCTATAATATTGATAATTTTTAAGTATAATGTCAAAAATCAAAGTAAATTATACTTGTTTCATCTGTCCAATACGATGAGCTCTGTCCATAGCTTGCAAATCCATCTGTGGGTTCCAATCGGAGTCATAAATTATGACTACATCAGCTGAAGTTAAATTGATACCCAGACCACCAGCTCTGGTCGACAACATGAACACAAACTTTTCACTGCCCTCAGCATTATATTCTTCAATTTGTCTGTTTCTATCTTCGTGAGGTGTTTGACCATCCAAACGGCAATACTGAAAAAAAATGTATTTTCAATAAAATTCAAACATAAATACAAAATATTAACTATTCAAAACAGATGTGAAAAACTCACTTTGTACTGTCTCCAGAGACAGTAATCTTCCAAAATATCTAGCATTCTTGTCATTTGAGAGAATATTAGAACCCTCGAGCCTTGCTCTCGGAGTTTAGGCAGCAGCTTGTCAAGAATGGCCAGTTTCCCACAGTTGTAGACCAGGTGTTCATCGGTAGTGTATGGCGGGCCTGGCTCAGCACCATCAAACAGGTATGGGTGATTGCAACATTTACGCAACTGCATCAAAATATTCTGTAACCTCATTTTCTCCACTTTTCCAGCACCATTCACTGGGGAAAATATAATCCTTTACAATTGTTCTCTTGTGTTGAACAATCAAGGACCCGTCACTTAATGATTGTTAAAAACAAAACTTATTTGAATACTAACCTACATCAATGTCTTTCATCAAGACTTTTGTGTACCACTCTCTTTGCATTTTACTAAGCCCAACATAAACTTTTAGCTCCTTCTTGGGTTTAAGTTTCTTTTCTACTTCAGATTTTAACCGTCTCAGTAAAAATGGCCTCAGCACTGCATGAAGCCGTGACACTAACTGGTTATCACCTAAAGCTGCATTTGTGTTAAACCAAGAGTCAAAATCCTAAAAAAAAAAATTTAATTGAGCTATATAAGTGCTGGTCTGGAATCTTATTCTAATTAAAATTATTGATATTTCAAATATAATGTCTATCTGTTATTCCTAGCACAATCAAATGCTTATTTTAGTAGGACTAGGTAATATTTTTCTTTCTATACATAATATTTTGTCTACTTACATCAGAACTATTGAAAACATCTGGCAAGAGGAAATTTAAAAGAGCCCATAACTCATGAAGATTATTTTGCAGTGGAGTTCCAGTCAAAAGTAATCGGTTCATGCTCTTGAATTCTCTTAACAGTTCTGAAAGCTTAGACTTTTCATTTTTGATTCTGTGAGCTTCATCAATTACCATATACCTCCAATTGAACTTTTTGAACACAGATTTTTCTCTTATAATCATTTCATAGGATGTTATACAGACATCCCAATTTCCAGGCATCAATGTTTCTCTTATAAAAGTATTCTGGAAAAGAATAGCCAGTTATGAAATTTAATTAATGATTTAATATGCAAACCCTCACCAAAGCTGTAAACCAACTTGTAATCTTCATTTAAATAACATAATATTACCCTTGTTTCTTGATCACCAATGAGGCAGACTGCTTTCAATGAAGGGCACCATTTTTTGAACTCATTCATCCAATTAGTGAGGGTTGATTTTGGCACAATGACAATGTGTGGCCCGGGGACATTTCTAAGAATAAATAACTTATTACTGAAGTGTAAAAATTCAGGCCAAAACTATGTTTTAGATTACTGATTTTCACTTACTTAAAATGTTTCATGTAGCCTAGCAAAGATATAGTTTGCAGAGTTTTTCCAAGACCCATCTCATCAGCTAATATTCCATTGATACCATTTTCATACAGGGAAATCATCCAGTTAAGACCACGAACTTGGTAATCCCGCATCTCACCATTTTTTATATAATGTGGTGATGCTTCAAAACGAAATATTGTTTTTTGTTTTATGTTGGTTTCAGCAAGCAGTTCTTCATCTTCTTCTTGTTCTGTTTTACGATGTCTGTGGCTATAAAGCAATCAGAAAATTTTGGTAATTACAAAACTATAAGTGATAAGTTAAAAATATCAATGATAAATTCCTAGATAAGTACTACATATATATTTATCAACTAAAGTGCTTACTCTCCAGCACCTCCTGAAGTATCAAGGTCTTTGTTTTTTTTGGGCCTCCCCGCTTTAGGTTTTGGTGGGCTGTTTGATTTCGGAGCATTTGTCATAAAATGAGAGAAAATCTCAGTCTGTTTCAATAAAAACTCAAACCGCTTAGAACGGTCCGTTTCTATTTTACTTTCGAAATCACCTTCTTTACCTCTTGATGAAGTGGTATCACTGGATGATCCATTCTGTGTAGGAAAACATTTTATTAGCGGTACAAGAGCTCAAGAAACAAAGATGTGCTATGTGTTAAAAGTATTACCGAATTATCTCCAACATCTGCTACATCCATGGCTTCTTCTGTTTGAGACATGATAGAATCGACAGTGAGATTCACGTATAGCAGCAACTTATCTCAGTAATTCTTGTAACATCACGAAATAAATAGTTTTTAGTGTAATTAACGGGCGCGAAAATCACTCTCATCAATAAAAATGGCGGCGTCAGCCGGCTATAGACTATATAGATAGAAAAAAAGAATGAATGAAATAGAAGCCACAGAGTAAAATTATATATTCACTCACTGCACCGGTCAACCAAGAAGTAAAAAACCAATTTAACCAATTTAGGGTTAAAAGAAAAGTAATGTCGTGTCAATAACATCAAGCTGGAAGTTTTTTGCAAGCGAGACGGAAAAGATGGCCATTTCGTTCATTGTTGTGATTGTGTAGGTGGAATTGTGTACCGGTATAGGCGGGTTACTTTGGTCCGAAATTTTATCATTTTATTTTCTGTATAATCTGTCATGGAAGATAAAATCCCATCCAAAACATAAATGTGAATAAATGCCAAGTACTTAACGGTTGATTTCGCTGATAAAAGAAGTAAGATCTATCACGAAACCAAGAGTTCTTCCAAAGCCCCTTGAACCATTGCTCCTGTATTTGCCACTCAATAATGCGGTTGGCAAGTTTTTATTCGCCAATATAATTTTTTAGATTGATAACGTTGAGTTACGTTACGTCTTTAATTTTAAATATTAGAATAGTGTCGAAGTTTAGATATTGATTAATTTTGATTCAGGTTAATGAAGCAAAGGCCAAGTGAAAACTTGCCAAGCTCCAGGGCTAAAGTTACCCAAACCTAAACTTAACGTCTAGGGCTAAAGTAACCCACCTTTAGGGTGATGAAAATGATTTAAAATTTGGCTGTGATACAAATGAGAACGCAATGCCTACGGAAAACTAGGCTTTATTCTACTTAAATTTTGCGATACATTATTAATAGACAGACATTTCTTAGAGCAATTGATTGACAGATAGAAGAGAGAAACACAAACTACCATAGACAAAGACATGAAGAAGGTTCTTAGAATTCTTCCCCACTTGGTTTTGCTAAGGCACATTACTAATCACAAACATAAACAGCAGGATAGCCAGGCCTTTTGCGAGGTCTGCTAGAACTTCGACTCGGCGCTGTTTCAGGCTCTTCAGCAGATCCATTTTCATGATCAGAAGTTCCTGAATCATCAGCATTAGCTGTATCCGTCGGTGTCTGTTCTTGCCATGTGCTGTCCCCATCGGGCATAGGGGCTAAATGTCTGTTAGAGACGGTAGTCTCTCTGCCATCTGGAAATCGCACAAATGAATAAGATGGATTTGCTTGTAAGAGCTCGACTTTTCTACTAAAGGATCGTATTTTGAAGCACGAACATGTTTCTTTATGAGAACAGTCCCTGAAGACGTCAACCATGATGGGATAGACTGTCCGTTCATTGTTCGTCGAGGGTGAATTAACAGGCACTTAGCACTCCTCACGAAGGCCCGTGAGGAGTGCTATTAGTGGCTGTACATAATAAAGATCGTATCGAATGTAGTGATTCAGGAAGCACTCGCTCCCACTCTGTTACGTCCAAGGCCTTTGTTTTTAAAAACAGTTGTATAGTTTTCCATAAAGTCCCGTTTTAAGGCGCTCGATTTGACGGTTGCCTTGTGGATTGTAGGGAGTCGTACGGCTAGTCGCGACGTTAAGAGTTAGCAAGAATTGCTGTACTTGTGCAGACATGAAAGCTGTTCCTCTGTCAGAATGAACAAATAGAGGAGTTACAAATATAAAAAATACGTCTTAAAAGTTTCTTACCCATGGGCTATAGTGTGCAAACAGTCCTAAAACTCTTTTAAGGGACTGTGAATCAGTTATGGGAATGTCAAGAAGGGCTTGTATCCTTGTTTTATCTGGCTTGATTGTCTGATCGCTGATAGTATGGCCCAACAGGTTAATGATCTGTGAACAAAAAGAACATTTATCTTTGTTCAATGTTAGTTTATATTTTTCAGCTGCTTGCAAAAATCTGTTTAAGTTAATGTCATGTTCTTCTTTGGTAAGTCCACAAACGGTCACGTCATCGAGATATGCGTAAGTTCAAGACAAATTTTCTTTTTCTACGATGAATTCTTATGTACGTTGGAACGCTGCTACGCCGTTGGTAACACCCAAGGGGATTCGCGTAAAATCATACAGTTTTCCACATGCTTCGAAGGCCGTAAACTTTTGTTCTTTCTTTAGAATAGGTACTTGGTGATAAGCACTTTTCAAATCAATTTGACTGAAAAAAAAATATTTAGATACTTTAGACATGATTGATTCAATTTTCGATAACGGATAGGCGTCCAATTCAGTGAAGTTATTGATTGTTCTAGAGTAATCAATGACAAGACGTTTTGCGCAACGAGAACATGTGGTCTGCATGGCGAAACACTTGGCTGAATTACGCCATCTTCCAGCAGCTCAGAAATTTCTTGTCTAATAAAAGCTTCATCCTCCTCACTGTTTCTTCGGGATTTTACAGCAATGGGTTTCACAGATGGAGATAAGTTAGTGAAAATCGAAGCTGGAGGAACGGAGGCTTCCATGACCATTGCAAATGTTAAGAGGCTCTTCCTTGCCGCCAAAGTTCAAGCGAGAGACGAGTGCGTTTTAAGTATATCACGCCCAATTATCACATCGGCACACAAGTTATTGACAGCGAGCAAGTTCTTTTTCTGATAAGTGTGATTGTTGATCTTGATAGTTGCAACACACGAGCCTTTTACGACGGAAGTGTTATTTAGAATGGTTACAGACCTTCTTCCTCAAACGTAATGTTTCAACTAATCCTTTGTACTTGTACTTCCTGGAGCGGCCGCTTTCACCAATGCTGTTTCCACAGAAGGGGTGTGTCTTGAATCACCGCATTAACTTTTGGATTAGCTCCACCACCGCTGCGACACACATTCGCGAAATGACCTTTCTTGCAGCATAATTGACATTGTGAATTAAATGTAGGACACTTGATGCGTTGATGTACATTGCCGCCACAGAAAAAACAGCGCCGTTTTCTTGAGAAATTGATTGCAGTTGGAAGCTAACCTCTTTTTTACGATCTGAAATAGGGACGGCACTGAGTATAGAGGTCGGGTTAGATGATAACCAAAATGATTACAGACTTTTTTCAGCAGTTTCTAGTGTCAGAGCTTGATTTAATGCGTCATCAAATGACAACGTCAAGTTTTCTAATAGACGGATTTTCTGCGAACTGATGCCCGATATGAATGCATTACAAAAAAATCAATTTGATTTTGTTCTGCGGTCACCACTTTAAAATCACACTCTTATGCTAGTAATTTCAGCACGGCCATAGTCAGATATAGATTCTTCTGCTTTTTGTTGTCTAGATGACAGGATGTGACGAATGAGAATGCAATTGTTAGGTTTTTTATAAGATCTTTTAAGTGCTTGAATAGCTTGATCACAGTTACTACATCCTTTGATCGGGGCGAACACTTTAGAAGATAAGTAATTAATAAGGAGCTTTACTTTCAAGATTCGACGACGCATCCGGTAATTCTTCAGTCAAAAGTTTTCAAAGGTGTGAAGCCAGTGACTCCACTGGAGCTCCGACCCCACTTCACTGGGATTGACGTTGAAATTTTCGGGATTTAAGTATCGGGTTCCCCGCATGGTCATACAAATAGTCGACACAGTTTTATTTTCGTTATGATACTTTTAAGTTGAATAAATTAACACAAATGAGAACGCAATGCCTATGGAAAACTAGGCTTTATTCAACTTAAATATTGCGATACATTATTGATAGACAAACATTTCTTACACTGATTGACACATATACTTTATTTGTGGATTGACCAAGGATTGACAGATAGAAACACAAACTACCATAGACAAAAACATGTAGAAGGTTGATACCAGGCTGTAAAGACTTGATCTTTTGCCTACCCTAAATGGGTAAAAGAAAAGTACAAAAAACGTCCTTTCAAAAAAAAAAGTCAAAATATAGGTAACCTACAAAAGTCTAAAACAAATTGTAGAAAACGGGCAGTGCAATTAATATAGGCAGTGCAATTAATATAATAATTTATTTCTTCTTGAATCTTAAATCTAGTAAAATACCGTCCGCGCATTGCTAAACATAGCACAATATAGTTCCAATATCATCTAGACAATGGCCTTTAAAGTGTTACGTTATTTGTGTCACAATCATTCAGCAGGACGAATTATCAAGACCCAAAACTATTCAAAATTTAATTTATCACAGGTATTACAGAGAAATTTTCACTGTAACGTAGTATTGCAAGGCAAAATGTTTTTAGAACATGAAAACCAATTCGCGTACGGTGTAATGGAGAATAAAGGGTACGTAGTAAAATTTTCAGCTAAACCTAACATTATTGACTGCTCTGAAGTGACTAAGGAACAATTTGATAAAATCCTAAATGAAAATTGGACGAAGAAATCCCCCTCACAATTGTTTGATGCATTTTCAAAGTTGGGTATTTATAGCAAAGAAAATAGTTTGTGTATTTCCAACAATTTATATGATGCATTTATAGATACACTTACAGATAATATAAAACTGGCTTCAGATGATGAACTAAGGATGTTGTTTTACTATTTATTGCAATGGCCAGAAACTGACTCAATCAGAACGAGAAATTTTATAGAAGTTTGGGCTGCTTTAGATGATGAGTGTTGGAAGCGGCTTTCAAGGTGGTCATTTGATGAGATGTTACACTTTTTAGCACTATTTTACATGCTAAATGTAACAAGACCCAGTGAATACTTCTATAAGTGTTTGCAAAAGTTAGCTGATAAAGCAAAGCAATTAACACCTAATCAACTGGTACAGACTATGTTCTTTGTTGGAGTAATGAGAAAAGCACCATCTAATATACACAGCTTAGAAATTCATGTTGACAAACATTTTGATTCATTTTCTATTGATGAACTAGCCATAATGTCTATGGGTTTTTTTAAGAGCAAAACTCCAATCAGAAGTATAGAATTAATTTCTAAAATATGTGATAAAATACTAGCAGAATCCAAAAACATCCATGAAATGACATTAGCTGCATTATTGAAAGTTATCCGTTACTCTAAAAAAGCATGCCAAGATGGTAAAGTTTTCAATATATTGGATGTACTCCAACATGAAGTGCCCCGGCTATCAGCTATGTGTAATGTCCACATGGCATTGCTTGGCACTGCAACACTAGTTTTTCACAAAGAATGTTTAAATAAGATTGCATTATCTACTATAAACTCAATTGATAAAACAAGATTAAAAGATTTAGAAAGATTAGTTTTCACTTATGGCACGTTTAATTTTACCCCAGACACACCAACATGCCTTTTTCAAAAAATTGTGGAAGTGCTAAGAAAACCAGAAAGGTTACCTGAAATTGAAATTCATGGAAGATCTTTTGCCTGTTGTGTGTCATACTTAGGATATTTAGGAATTTACCCCATAGATCTTATGAATAAAGTGTTGAGTCCAGATTTTTTAGAAAAAACCTATGGCAAACATTGTATTATATATGGCAGGGAAGTTCTAGTTATCCATAACACAGCTAAAATATTTTGCCCTGAAGCAGACATGCATTGCCTCAGTGAAAAATGTGCTGTTACGCTAGCAAAAAAATACACTGATTTTGTACCCAGTGAAGATTATAATAAACAGTATAATGTAAATGAGAAAATGGTTATAGATATTACTAAAAATTTAAAAGAACATCGTGGTGGAGAGCAATATGTCACAGGAAACCATATTGTTACACACCACCAAAGAGGAGGTACATAATAATAATCTATTAATTAAAGCAATTGCATGCATTCTTGGGCCTGTAATTGGGATTTGTAATATTTTTCAGACATAATTATATGCAACAACCGTGAAGGTCAGCCAATGGAGGTGAAAAAACATTTCAGTGCAGCCCAATTTGGGTTACTTCACAAAGTGCCTGATGATAATATCTGGGTAGTGCTGGTGATTGCAGGGAAATATGCACTGATCCACAATACAGACACACCGGTGGGACCATTTCAAACTAAGATTAAAGAACTCCGGACTCTAGGGTTTCATGCTGCATTTGTAAGTTCATTTTTTATACTTGTTAGATATATAGAGGAGAGATACTCCTTATGGCACACCACACACAGTATAAATTTACATAAATGCTCATAGAGAATGGTACAATTTAGGCGGTCCTTTTGCTGAAAGCAATATCTTCCAGACCACCTTCAGGTAGAGGACAGTCTAAAATTTAATTATTTTTTATTAGTTACTGCAGAGTCTAAGATAATTTACTATCTGAGGCATATTTTGAATAGATATTCTCTTTGTATTAAGCAATAGCGGCTATATTTTTTTATAGAAAGTTCTGATCATTGGACTACTTGTAGTTGAATAGTACTTAAAACTTGTCAGTAGCATCCTTCAACAAGCTCATACAAGTACACAGTTCCGTAAGTCACAGTAATCCATGTTGTAAGCAGTTGACGACCTCCGCTGTCGAGTGACTTGCACCTCGGTTTTCTTGGTGTATGTCGCCATTTCTGAGGTCTCAAGTATCATTCCCCGGTCATGTCAATATAGGAAACCATATTTTCTGCGGCCGGCAGCGACGCAGCGATCAGTTTGAATATCAAAGCATTATAAATTTTACGAGTATGTGCAATGTCCTAAGATATAGATACTTGATAGAATGAAAAGCGCTTGTGGCTGCTCGCCCAGTCTCGTGCTGGCGCGAGCCAACTCGCCCATAGCACTAGTATTTATTCTGTGCCAATAGACGCGCGGCCGTAAGCGCGGTCGCACAAGGGGGTGTTATCGCCCACTTTGGGAAACACTGGTCTAAACCAAAGAAGAGGTTTGCCACTTTTAAACTTATTATATTAAAGTTACGAGAATTAAATTATAATAATAATAATTTAAAAATTAGATAAAACGGCATCACCATTTAATGATTACAGGTTGGTTAATTACTTGATACCTAAAATTTTTGCGAATTTTAATAAGCTTAGATAGATTTCCATCTTTTCAGGTACTGTGGTCAAAATACGCGTCACTGGAATCGAAAGAAGCAAAACTAAAGTATCTCAATAGTGTAATCAATGATGCCATTCGCGATGGTTTCAAAGTTGTATAATAAAACCATTCTTAACAGAAAATAAGTTAATATTAAAGAAGTTAACATAACTTTTTCATTTGTCAGAAAGTTTTCTCTCAGATCACGTACTCGTAGTTGATGCACACTTTATTACAGGATTTGGGGTATATAAACTATCCAATGTCCTTTTCCGAAACTATCTCTATATCAAATTTCATTCAAATTAGTTTAGCGGTATAAGCGTGACATATACTTACGTAAAATAACAGTCAGACGCGTTCTCTTTTATAATATTAGTACGGATTTAGCATGCTCCATCTTAGACTTCATTTCCTCTCACATATAGGTCATATAAGATGAATATCAAGCGCTTAACGATCGCAAATACAAAAAGTGAAATGCTTTGTTTTGCAAATAAATTAATTTTCTTAAAATTTTAAAGTAGGTGCCCTTTCTACCAATTTTGCCGTTGATTCCATCTTACGCCAAACAATCATGAAGACGAACTATCGCATTGAACCCAGTGCTCCGACTGGTCCCAGCATCCAAAATATTGTTGTTTCAAGTACAAGAGTTTGATATCCTCCGTGGGGCCGAGCCCTGGAACGGGTTTGGGCCGGTTATTATCCTCAGCAGCTCTCTTTGTACCCAAATATAAATATTTGTCGGTCCAAGCAGATTTTTTATTCTGTAAAAGTTTAACGCGAACTTTGAATAAGTATAATCTGTGGAATAGGTATATGTCTCTAATTTTAGCCTACTATGCCCTATTCTATTTTATATTTATTTGATAGTATTCGTCGGCATATCTCTAGTTTGTTTGTGACGGGCTAACATGTAACGTGGCCATCCTAATACTTCGAATACTGGCCGAACGTGTACTAGCCGTTTTTACGCACCCCGTTTTGGCGCAGTTGAGACCAGGGATAATAATAATTGGATTAAACCATTTATTTCGTGCGAGTTTAAAATTGTACATAGTACCTTACTGAGGATCTTTTCGGCGTCCGTATACCTGTAGCTGGTTTGCGATTGCATAAATGGCCACACACGCTTATCTGTGTTTAATTCCACAACATGAATACACCATAGTTTCCAGAATATCTAAAATGTTAGGCGTTGTTAGATATAATTACATTATACACTCTTAAAATATTATGAGTAGGTAGGTAAAGACTGTATGGTAACTTATTTATGACTATAAACTTGATTCAATTGTATTAGGCAAGCATATTGATTGTAAAAAGTTAGCTAGGTAAATCATAATATTACTTGGTACCTGGCTTTTGCTCCATTGCTCTAATTCAAAATATCTCGTTTTTGTAGTGTAACAAAGTTTTATTGACTGTCTTTTACTTTTTTTGAACACGGTGAGCTTGATAGTCTCAAGTGGATAAAAATAGTCCAATAGAAAAGGTTCATCCGTGTGCGCAAAAATATTTTTCCCATGTATCGATCGAACTATTAACTTTCGTGGTGTAAGCGCTAAAATAAATGTAGGTTTGAAATTATGAGTAGTTCAAACGAAGCGCATTATTAATTAAACGAACCATACTAACACATAATCACAGAGGTTAAATATTTTCCAACTCGTGTAGTTTCTACAAAGCGGCTTTGGATTAGTACAGTGTCGTCGCATTCTGCGTATTTAGAACTGCAGTCCAATAGTTTTCCGTTTAGATTTTCATGAGACATATGGATATATAGATGGTGAGCTCTTACAAGAGGTTATCATGCAAAATAATACGTTGAAACACAGAACAGATTATCAAATACAAAATCAATTATGTCAGGAAAATTTAAGAGGATGACCATAGCATGACGTAAATACATCACCACAAATTATAAAGATTTCTTATGTCACATAGTACTTTAAGTCAATGTTTACACAAAAAGATTTTACATGATCAGTGGTCTACACATTCACTCACGTCAAGGTCACATATGATACTTGAAATGTGAATGCGATCCAAGATAATCAAATAATCACCTTACGCCAACACAGTAACAAATGATCAAACCACAGAAAACCAATGGAAAAACAACCACTAAAACAACATGGAGTAGGAGAAATTTTTTATACACTTTAAATTACACGCAGGAGAGAGTGACTAGAAACATAGGATATTATTATGAAGTCCCAAATCTACAAAAAGAGACATTATAGATTTTTAAATTCATTTATTAAACTCATTACAATATGACTTAGGCAATTCATTACGTCACTCAACGCAAACATTTATTCAAGACATGACATGATAATATTAAACGATAATTATATGATCATGGGTATTGTGATATTAACTAAACGAAAAATCCTAATCCATCCAGACACGACATAGTAACTATAAATAAAATAATTACATTATAATGTTGGGTAGGTATCATATTTATACATATAGGCAATAAAATTAAATACTATTTCAGCCGTGGCATCCAATAAATCTTGTCTACGTTTTACTATTAACATTACAGGACCTATATACATAGCTTTGGTAGAAAATTTTAATTCTAACCAAGTCTTGCGTTCAGAGAGGATTTACTACATTTTCATCAAATTAAAAGTATGTATGTTTCAAGCAGTTAAAGCGCAATCTTCATTATTTATCGACCAGCGTCTGCCTGCGAACAAAAAAAAACCTTTTAGAAATAACATATATATATGATTTTTTTCCGTAAGTATCCTATGTTTCAAGGAAAAGTTTATATTTGAAGTAACCATCACCAAGATTTCAAACTCGCGGTTAGATCTTTTATTAATACTGAATCGTAAAAACAGTTTTAAATGTGAAATCTATTCATGTAAACCAGTTACATTGCAACAAAGACCTCCACAGATCAATTTTGTGCAATAAAATATTTATTAATAGTAGTACCAACTTAATTTACCCTTGAAACGTGCTAGTGTTTTAATAACTAATATTACATGCATACGTGATTTGAGTGTTTTATATGAATCCCATAACATTGAATGCAAAAAACATTGAAATACATCCGTACAGTTAGTAAATTGAAGTATGCACTTCATATAATGTGGTACTTGAGTTTCGCAACTTTGGGTATAGTTATCGAGGGTGGCAGCGGATGAAGGTAGTTGCCGTATCTGGCATGAAAGTTCTTATCAATAGATGTATCGCTATCTTCATTAAGGAGCATACCCCTAGCGCTACCATATTTAGCAATAGCAATATCCTGAAAAATAGGGTTTTATTACAAAAAAGTACAATAAAATTTCTCATGACAAAAAGATCTCAATCAATTATGAAATGTATTGTGCTCATTAGGGGAATTTTATTCTTATTAATTTTGCATTTAATTCTGTCCATTAATCAATGGTTATCAATGATTATGATTCTGTCAGCTACGACGCGTGTAAACGAAAATAATCTTTCATAATTTAAATTATTAATTAGTGGATAAAGGAAATCTTACCAAAGCCTCAGTCTTTTTACGCAAATTGGATCTGGACAGCGTCATCGCCAGTTCGGACTGCAGTCGGTTGGTGATGGGCACGTCCTCGGGGGCGCCGCCGTCCGGCTTGTCGCCGTTCAGGAAGTCCAGCTTCGTCGGCTCCCGGCGCCCGCCCCCTCCCCCCGCGTACTCCCCTATCGTCACCGAGACCGGGCGGGCGAGCTTCTTCATAGTTGCAGTACCGTTCGGAGCTCGCATAAAATAATTCGACGGCGGTTTCGGTGGAACGTTCACGGGGTTCTTTAACTTATACGATTCTAACGATTCGAGCTCGGCTTTATCATCCTTGCTTTTTGACTTCAGCTGAGAAATAGACTCTGTTTTATTATTGTAATCTGGGGTAGGCGTTCGAGTTAATGTACCGTTCCTGAGTGTCTGTGTTTTGAGGATTTCTTGAATAATCGGCTTAACAGTAGGTGTGTTATTTGTTACTGCTTTGGTATGTCCGTTTTGGTGGCCATTTGTAGTAGGCATCTGAAATAGCAATGAAAGAATTTAATTAATCTAATTTTACATCCTTCTACGAGTATGACCACTCTGCGTATTTGTTTTACTTCGAAAACACTCTGCACTCTGCCAATTTTGTATCAAAAAATATTCTTAACTAACCGGTGGCGGTGGTGGTGGGTTGTCGGTAGCTTCTCGTTTCGGTGGAGCATGGTTGTTTGTCGTGGCATCTGCATGCTCGTACTCAGCCTTTCTCAGAGGTAGGGTTTGTTGCCGGTCCTGAAATTGAAAAAAAATACTTGAAAAACTTATATTTTATTCCAGAATTAATTCTAAGACACAAAATTAGTATGCTCCACGAATCGTACACAACTTGATAAATAACCGAGCCAAACCAATGTTTACCTCGATTGTACAATTAAAAAGTAACATAATAGTAGCATCGTAGGAGCCTAGTACAAACGTAATGTATTCTTTTAATTATATAAACACCTAGTTAATGCAATTTCACGTCTTTTTAATTTACGTTACATGTCGTCGTAGCAAATAGGGCTTCCTTAGGTCTTTGGAGTTTTAGAACGCATTGATTCTTTTAAACTCTCAAAGCATTAAATGTCGAAGAATTCCAAGCTTAAGCTAAAGATTGGAAACGAGACAAGACACCTTCCAAGGAAGGTTTCTTGTGTTTGAAAATCAGTTGAATTCTTATAAATATTTGTAGCATTTTATATCGTAGTAATCGTAGCTCTTCGAATGGTCTAAGTAGTTATGAAACGCGTTGAAGTCTTTTGAATATTCGTAGCATTATATGTCGTCGTAGCAAACGTAGCACTTCCTAAGGTCTTTCGAGTTGAACGCGTTGAAGTCTTTTAAATATTCGTAGCATTATACGTCGTCGTAGCAATCGTAGCACTTCCTAAGGTCTTTGGAGTTGAACGCGTTGAAGTCTTTTAAATATTCGTAGCATTATACGGCGTCGTAGCAATCGTAGCACTTCCTAAGGTCTTTGGAGTTGAACGCGTTGAAGTCTTTTAGATATTCGTAGCATTATGCGACGTCGTAGCAATCGTAGCACTTTCTAAGGTCTTTGGAGTTGAACTCGTTGAAGTCTTTTAAATATTCGTAGCATTATACGTCGTCGTAGCAATCGTAGCACTTCCTAAGGTCTTTAGAGTTAGAACGCGTTAAAGTCTTTTGAATATTCGTAACATTATATGCCGTCACAGCAATCGTAGCACTTCCTAAGGTCTTTAGAATTAAAACGCGTTGAAGACTTTTGAATATTCGTAGCATTTTATGTCGTCGTAGCGAACGAAGCACTGCCTAAGGTCTTTGGAGTTAGAACGCATTGAAGTCTTTTGAATATTCGTAGCATTTTATGTCGTCGTAGCGAACGTAGCACTGCCTAAGGTCTTTAGAGTTAACGCGTTGAAGTCTTTTAAATATTCGTAGCATTATATATCGTCACAGCAATCGTAGCACTTCCTAAGGTCTTTAGAGTTAGAACGCGTTGAAGTCTTTTAAATATTCGTACCGCTATATATCATCGTATCAAACGTAGATCCTAAAGCCATTGACGTGTTGAGTCTTTAAATATTAGAAGCGTTTTCTGTAAGTCGTAGCAATCGTATTATAAGATCTGAGGAGGTTTGAAACACTTTGAATTCTTTTGAATATTCGTAGCTTTTAATATCTTCGTAGCAAGTGTAGCATTTCCTGAGGTCTTTGTAGTTTTGGAACGCGTTGAAGTCTTTTAAATATTCGTACCGCTATATATCATCGTAGCAAACGTAGCGGTTCCTAAAGCCATTGACGTGTTGAGTCTTTAAATATTAGTAGCGTTTTCTGTAAGTCGTAGCAATCGTATTACAAGATCTGAGGAGGTTTGAAGCACTTTGAATTCTTTTGAATATTCGTAGCGTTTAATATCTTCGTAGTGAGTGTAGCATTTTCTGAGGTCTTTGTAGTTTTGGAACGCGTTGAAGTCTTTTGGACATTCGTAACATCTTAAATCAATCGTAGCTCTTCTGAGGTCTCGGGAGTTTTGAAATGCGTTGAAGTCTATTGAATATTTATTGCGTTTTATGTATTTCGTAGCTTTTATAAGGTCTCAGGAGGTTTGAAACGCGTTTAAGTATTTTGAATATTTGTAGCGCTATACGTCACCGTCTGTCTTTGAAGTTTCGCGTTGAGGTCTTTTTAACACTTGTGGCATTTTATGCAGTAGCACAGCTCTTCTAAGGTCGAACGAGCCTACGCCTAGTCTTTGGAGTGTTTTCAATATTCGTTAGCATTTTATGTTGTAGCACTTCTAAGGTATCAGAAGTTTTGAAACGCGTTGAAGTCTTTTGGATATTCGTAGCATTTTATGTCGTCGTAGCGCTTCCTAATGTCTTTAAAATATTTGTACATACGCGTTGAAGTTTTTTTTAATTATTGGTAGCATTTTATATCATAGCAATAGTAGCTCTTTGAAAGCTCTCAGTAGTTTTGAAAAGCGTTTAAGTCTTTTGAATATTCATAGCATTTTATGTCGTCTTCCCAGGTCCCTGGAATTTAAAAATGACTTGTCTTTTAAATATTTGTAGGGTTTGATATAGTAGCAAACGTTGCGCGACTATGGTTTTTTGAGTTTTAAGACGCGTTGAATATTATAAGCGTTACGAGTTTTAAAATAAAATATTTGTAGCGTTTTATGTCGCCATAAAAAACGTAGCGCATCGTAAGGTCTTTAATTTTTTTTAAGTGTTTAACTCGTTTAAATATTAGTATGTATGGTTTTATGTATGTTGTATCAATCGAAGCTCATAAGGTCTCAGGAGACTTGAAACGCGTTCAAATCTTTTGAGTATTCGTAGCATTTTATTTCGTAGCAATCGTAGCTCTTATAGGATCACAGGAGATTTTACCCCCGTTTAAGAGTTTGGAATATTTTTAGCTTTTAATATCGTCGTATCAAGTTTAGCTTTTCCTAAGATCTTTGTAGTTTTGGAACGCGTTTAAGACTTTTGAATATTCCTAGCTTTTAGTATCGTCGTATCAATTTTTAGCTTTTCCTAAAGTCTTTGTAGTATTGAAATGCGGTAGTCTTTTGATTTTTCGTAGATTTAGCTTAATGTCGTAGCAAAAAGTAGCTCTTCTAAGTATGCGCTGAAAAGCTTTGAAATATTAGTAGTATTTTATGTCGAAGCAAAAGTAGCGCTCCTAAGGTCGTTGGGTTTTAAAAACTAGTAGCACTTTATCTCACACTAGTCGCAGTAGTAACTTATTTGACGTCTCAGTAGTTTTGAAACGCGTTGAAGTCTTTTGGATATCCGTAGTCTTTAATGTCGTCGTAGCAAGTTTAGCACTTCTTAAGGTCTCTGTAATTTTGGAACGCATTGAGGTCTTGCATACTCTTAGCATCTTACGGCGTAGCAATAGTAGCTCTTCTTAGGTCTGAGGAGTTTTAAAATGCGTTGAAGTCTTTTTAATATTCGTATCTTTTATTATCGTCGTATCAAAAGGACCGTTTCCTAAGGTCTTTGTAGTTTTGGGACGCTTGAAAGTCTTTTGGTTTTTCTTAGGCTCATGTGGTAGCCTATCTAAAGCATTTTAAGGTTTTAAATGCGTTAAGTTCTCTTAAATACTTAGAGCATTTAACGTCACACCACTCGTAATCGTAGCTCTTTTGAGGTGTCTTGGATATTCGTAGCGTCTTATGTCATCGTAGCAAATGTAGCGCTTCATAAGGTCTTTGGACTTGTGGAAAAAGTCTTGAATATTCGTGGATATACTGAGAGCCTAGCGCGAGCGCGACAGCGACAGCGGGCGCGACTTGTCAAAAATATAAAAAGGTCCGCCGCTTTTCATGTTTGATGACTCGCGCCCGCTGTAGCCGCCGCGCTTAGATCCACAGTTTTATGACGTAGGCTTAGTATCTCTTCTAAGGTCTCAGTTTTGAAATAAGTTGAAGTTTTTAAAAAAACATTTTATGCCATAATAAACGTAGCTCTTCTAAGGCCTCGAAAGTCTTCAAATGAGTTGAAGTCTTTTGAATATTTATAGTGTCAAAAAGCTGTGTAACCGAAGCGCTTATTGTGAATTTTTTATTTTTCGTAAAAAGTCATTCAAATACTATTTTTTTTTGTAAAGTGTCTCAAATTTGTTGCAACTCTATGTGTTGCAAGAAGATATAATATTAAAAAGGCAAATATTGTTATTTGTATAGTTTACAATATTACGTCTACTCGTAGCTAATTATTAAATCAGATGCATTACATAGTGCACGCTTTATGATATCATCTAGTGCATCGTTCTACCGTGTCAAGGGTAGTATTAACTAGCTATCCAAAATAAATGCATATATTCACATGCTACACTAGAATGCTTTAAAACCGTCTTTAGAACAGCCTACGAACGGAACAATAACTTTAACGCTAAAACAGACATTTTAACCTAAGTTTTTAAGGTGGTGGGAAATTATTTGACACTGATTTATAGTTATCATTTGGGTCAGGTATTTATTATAATATGGTTGTGTGTTAACATTCTCTATACAAAGACTATAAAGAGGAGAAATAAGTTTGTTGGAAGCAATCTCTGGAAATACTGAACAGATTTTGCCCGACGAAAGGCACAATATTTATAAGCATAGGTGCAATGTAATGCATGCTATAAATTGCACCTATGCGACCGGGGTAAGTCGCTATATGTATAAACAAGGTTAGGTCATATTGCATACTCCAGTTAAGCAAGCTTTAAAACTCTTATTTCCGTTTGGTAATTTCTATCGGGCCCAAGATATATCAACAGTCTTCTGGGACAAATCCAGCCTTTACTAGTTGCGGCTATCATCAAGGCCAAACTAAGAAAGTTCTGTATTATCCCGGCTTCTACAACTCGATTCGATACGACGCGATTCGATGGATTTATTTTTGAGACACACGCACAGGTTACACATAAGGAAAAATACGACACTCGATTCTTAATATTACTTGACATCTTTTGTAGAGAAGTTACCTATAGTATAGATTCTGAGAATGCACAATAATATTATCGATTACCTGCCATATCAGTAAACCGATCGAGTAGATAACCATCACTGAACCGACAGATTCCAATTATTGATATTTAAAACATAAAACAAATCAAACTTACTTCGTAACATTGTATTACGACTAGTGGCTTGGATTTGTTACTCTTCATAATCTTAATCTACTTCCGTGCACATAAGTTACAAAGTTAATATTGTTTCATCGCGTCACTACTTATGCAGTAAACTACTCGTTCTAAACGCTGAATTCACTTGAGGTTTTTAAAATGCCACAAATCACACACAACTAATAACAATGCGAGCATTTCAATGATGCTTGAAAAACAAGTGAAGGTCAGGCGATAATTTTTCCGAGCGCGGAAAATTGCGATACCGATCTGAGAGAATCGTGCAAACGACGATACAATACGAGTGTTGCGCGCGCGGCGGTCGACTGAGTCGAGCGGTCGGCGTCAGGCCCGGCGCCCTCCGCGCCGCGCTGCGTTATCAGTGCAAGGCAGAAACATGCGAAATCATTGTGCGCCTCCAACCGTATACCACAAGCAACTGTAATGAAAAAACTATCTCGCGACTAACCACGTCCGGATCTACCGTTCATTTGTGATCAATTCCAAAATGATTTTGACCGATTTGCAACAGTAACGCCAGTACGTTGGTTTAAATTTCTGTTTCATAATTAATTATTAATTACTGACTATTGAGGTGGACTAACCGTAAAATTTTGAAGTGGATCTTAGGTTATTCGGAAACAATCAATTTTAGAATAATTCAAATAGAGGGAATGTTAAAACATTTTATGACGACATGATTGACAACGTTTGATACGTTTTATCGGATTAAATATAGAAAAACATCGGTCGACAAATTAACAAATCGAAATCAAATGGGTTTAACTGTGAACTACTCGTAGTTAAATGCAATTAAGATAGGCCTCTACTTAACCATACTGATCGAGGTGAGTTAAAAGAACACAATATGCAAAATAATATTAATATATAGCAAGTAAACCTAGTAAATCATTCTCGAAATACTGCCTTTTTTGTTAACCTAAACGTAAATTATAAAGTAGTAGTAGACAGATGAAAGAGATCGGTACATATTGTAATACAGAAAAAAAGTAAGGCCTACAATTTTGTTAAACTATTCCGTGTGTAAGTGTGAACAGTCTTATCCTTTAAGGGGGTGAATCTGGTAATCCATACCTACTACTTTTTCTAAGGGGACATGGGCAAAATCTAAAAAAAACTCGGGTCCTTTCCTTCATACAAATAATTCTGTTAACTCGATGGCAATGTATGGAGAGCCAATTTTTTTTCAAGGATTCGGTGATGTCTCCATACTCTCCATAGTAATAGTTGTAGGTATTATGGTCGTATTCACCTCCTTCAAGGATAAGACTTTACACTAACATCCTGTATAGCCTCTCAATATTTTGCAACAAATCGCAGGAATGTAAAACTAACAATACAAGAGTCATGTGACTAATCAGTAATCACACTAGTATATTTATCATATTTTGTAGATATACATCAGATCATAGACAAAAATGCAAGTTTATTTCCTACATTGCTGCAATTTAAACGATTCAATAGTAGTTAGGGGAAGTCAGCTCAAAGTGGCCACAGAAGGTAAAGCGGCCATGGCTCCGAATACGGTTCTATTAAATGTCATAACGAACTTTACCGGTTCGTCTTACAGCTAACCTACTGCCCCGCCCCGATCAGTCATTCGGCACCGGTCACTGCAAGCGCGTGCGTGCAGTGACGTTTTTTAAATATTTGGTGGTTTCCTTAAAAAAATGCGAGGTAAGTCCAGCCTGATTTGATCTAAACCATGCATATCTCATTACTTTTATCTAATGCGCCTTAAAACTCATTTATTAGACTATGTTTCTGTATTATTTGCTTACAAAGTTAATGTCAAATATGACAGCAGTTAATTTTTGAAATAAAGTGCACGAAAAAGGTAAAGCGGCTCGGACAAAGCGGCCAACTGACCGCTTTGCCCTTAAATAAATGTGTAATACTTCGAATTATAATTCGTTACTTGATTATTTTGTTTAGATGGTCAACAATTCTAAACGAAAAACTACCAAAGGGTTATGGGGCGAAAGTACAATGACGTAAGCAATCAAAAACGTGAAGGAACAACAAGGATCAATTTAATGTATAGCAATAAAATTTTAAGCAATTTTTGTTTTTTTATAACGTTTGGAAACATATTTATTTTAGTTATATATAATAACACAGTTGATTAAAAGTGCCATTAATTTTAAGAGTTTAAATGTGTAATTGACACCAAAGGTTTTATAAAAAATACATGTTGATTTTAAACTATTATTGGCAATCTTCTTTTTTCGAACACTACCTATATCTTTTGTCAAAAAATGTATATTTCTCATACATTACTGGACTGGCCGCTTTGCCCTTACCCCCATGGCCGCTTAGGGCGGCACCTTGGGCAAAGCGGCTTTTTGCCACCTTTTCGTAATTTACGTTTCATATATGTATTTTCAACTTTTTGCAGATTTGGATTGCGTACAATGAAGAACAAATGTTTTTTCTACCTATCAGTATAAAAATCTTTTCGAAAATCATTTTATTCAGTAGGTTTTTTACACCCCAAAGTAAAGGTGGCCGCTTTGAGCTGACCTCCCCTATGTACCTAACTAATTTAAGTTTAAATAGCTTGGAAAAAGTAATGCAGCAGAAGCTGTTAAGTTAATAACCTAAATTACCAGCCGTTTAGCTAACATTTAAATTAAGAGTCAAATACTTCGTACGCCTTTCAACATTTCTTGAAAATTGTTGCCCATAATTAAAGTAATGTTGTACCTAACAACAAGAGTAATATTCATATACGGTGGTATTGTTGTTTGACAAGTTTGAGCCTAAACAAAGCACAGACTAGATGACGTGAATAGATTTTGCATATTCATGTATTTAGTAGACTGACTAATAAAATACGTGTACCTAAGTAGAAAACGATTCTTCAAAGAAACGATTGGAATTGAAGAAAATTTTAATATTATTATTGTATATGTACATATTACAATTTTCTTTAGTTTTTTTATTGTAAAGATAGATCATCAAATCAGCCTATTGCAGTCCACTGCTGGACATAGGCCTCTCCAAGACGGCGCCAACTTTCACGGTCCTCCGTTTCTCGAATCCAGCCACCACCGGCCACTTTCCTCAGGACATCGGTCCACCTAGCAGGACACAAGGTCAGGTCCAACACTACGTTTCCCGAGACGTGGTCTCCATTCGATAACCTTCCTACTCCAACGCCCGTTGGTTCTGCGACAGACATGACAAATATAGATAGATAGATAATCTTTATTGCAAACCACACACAGTAGATATTTACATAAATATTCGATGTTCATAGAGGACCAGCAGATCATAGAGATCATAGAGACCTCCAGACAACTTAAGGGTAGAGGACAGTCTATAAATTAATTTAGAACGACGGTGGAAATATTTTATTAAAGAGAAATAGGTAAATCATTTAAATGTAGGTATAATACTCGTCACCCGGCATCATAATCATCACTCTATGAAGATTACAGAATCGGAGAGTTTCTGTAAGGAAAAAAGTCATATTATGGAAGCCTCCAAAGAATTCATGTTATTTTTCCACCTTGGTTTGTGTTTCTAACCTACTCATGATAATTATGCATTTTATCATATTATGCTCAGTTCAAACTAAGGCAGAAAGTAGGTACTGCCTAACGACGTAACGGTCCAATTGACTTTATGTAAGCATGCAGTAATTATTCGTGCCAAAGCGACCCTATTAATTTCGTAAGCTAAGTAATTGTCGCCTTGCAAAATGTTACATAGAATCTTACTCGTCATTTCATAACAATATATGGTACTTATTTTTGTGGAAAATATATAATAATGTGAATTTCGGGATTTTTTCACAGTAAAATGATAGAATTAGCATTTTATTTAGTCTGTGAATAGCTGTGGATACTTTAAATGTACATACCCAGACACTGCACAATTGTTCACCTGAAGTGTCATATTTGTTTTGAGATCGTCATTGTTTAGGTATTGTTTGTTTCTTAACTATACTCAAAACACAACTCATTGTGTTGTGTAACACCAATAATTTAACTTCTATCCGAAGCATTCTTTATAAACACTCATTACTCATTTAGTTTTTTACCAAAAAGTCACTTGCGCGATGACGTAAGCCACGTCACAGAATAAGTACTAGTACTGGCCACGTCATAAATCAGTTTAAACCTGTCAAAACCCCATAAGACCCGCGGGCGGGCTGATAAAAGGGCTGATAATAATTAATTTTCTATTGTGTCTGGAAACATGAGGTTTAACATGCAAATTGGCGAGAAACTATGACCTAAACATTTTTTAACCTGTAACTACTATCAAGGCCAGGTTACTTGGCTTGACAATAGTTTTTATTTAAAACAATGTTCCAGTCAGTGCCTACATTGTTTTTTATTTAAATAAATATTTCTAGTATGAATAAAATTATATTTGAGTATTTGTTTATCATCGCAATCGATATTTACACACGGCCGCACATCAATCTACCTCACTGTTTTTTTAAAACTTTATTGCACAAATAGAAGTGTACAAAAGGTGGACTTAATGCTAAAAAGCATTCTCTGCCAGTCAAACCTTTAGGTCATGCAGAATGATAGCAACGGGTGCAATGAGACATCAGCGAAAAATAGCAATTTTTGATAATGCAACATTAAAAGTAATTTAGTAATTATATTGATCATTACTAGTTTGATCAACGAATTGCTATCTACTTATCATTACTTTTTTTTCTCGTCAACGTTAGGTTAGGTACAGCTACATTTGACTCAAGTATGTATGGATTTATTACTATTATGTTTATGTAAGTTTATTGTTTAAAATATACATATTTTAAACAATAAACACATTTATATTTAAGTTTATTTATCCTTGTGTTGTTCTTTTTACGCCGCCACGACTATTTCTGCCCAATGGTTGACTGGTAAAAAATGTCTTAAGGCATTAAGTCCGCCATTTGTACTTCTTTGTTTGTGCAATAAATAATAAATAAATAAAAAATAAATAAATATTGAATTAACATAAACACTTAAAATATAATTATAATATATAAATACTAACTAAAATAATATATACTTAATGCACAAATATATATATATATATATATATATATATATATATATATAATATGCTAATATAAAAACATACATACACTTTGACCTTGAGACCGCCTCTATCCTCTACGTAATAAAAGATATTTTCGTAGTTCAGGTTTTTTATTACGTTGGGAAAAGAGGCGGCCCCAAGGTCAATATGGTGTAGTCTGACGTGCGACAGTATATACCCACTTGAGAATGTTGTACCAATTCAAAATTATTGATAAGCGAAATATTTGTATGAGATAGTAGCTTCATGTTTAAACTTTGGAGATATCTGAAGTGAAGTCATGATTGTATTGTAATGGGCTGGCAATTAATTATTATTATTATTGATATTTGGGCCAAATACAAGCCAACTCGACCAGTGATTGGTCTATTGTGGCAGCCCTTCCTTTTAATTATAGCTCACTACGACCGTCTTGGTGTAGTGGTCCGCGCCACGGGCTACAAAACCAGAGGTTGCAGGTTCGGATCCCGCAAGTGGCAAATGTTTGTGTGATGAGCACGAGCATTTGTACCTAAGTCATGGATGTATAAACTTATATAAGTATGTCCGTATCCCCGTTGAATCCACGAATCGTCAGATTTTTCGAGGAGTGAGTTTTGTTATCTTATCCGGGTGCATTATATGCTACCCTAACTGGATATTCCTTTTGCTCAGAAGCGGTTAGCAGTACTAAAAGGATGAATTCAAAATTGCAGTATCGTCTATCTTCCCATAAAAAAATCGCCATCGTGCATGACATAGGCTTTGCCTTCCTAAGCCCTTATTCTAGTGTTAACATTAACGCAAAACGAAAAAAAATACATACATCTAGGTTTTTATTTATTACCAATCGACGACATCCAGTTTTGTGTTATTTGACGACAACTGACGACTGTCTTGGTGTAGTGGTTCGTCGCACTCCGGACTATAAAACCTGAGGTTTCGGGTTCAAATCTCTCAAAGGGCAAATGTTTGTGTGATGAGTACGTGCATTTTTACCTAAATCATGGATATAAGTATATAACACGTATATAAGTATGTATCTATTATCCTAGTTAACATAGCACAAGCTCACGCTGAGCACAGGGCTAGGCAATTGATGTGTTTATTGAAACAATTTATTTATTTCTTTTCTGACTGAAACCATCCATGAAAAAACATTTTTGCAAAGAAAATTGAGATATGCGTTATCTGTTATATTTTGATGGGTTCTTGTAGTGCGGCGCCCTAATCATACGCGATGTTATTTACGGTTTTTAGTCGTATTGAAAGTACGTACATACCATATAAACGGTTTCGTGCAAATATCACTATGGCTAGTAGTACCGATTGCCTTGATACATACCTACAGATCGAACTATAATAATAATCAAATTTATGTTTGAAAACAGTTCAGGGGTCAGGTATAACTTGCATTGTCTGACATTGAAATTTTGACACAATGATCATTAAAATTCGAAAAGAAATATGAGTTATTGTGTTGTTAGTTAATAAAAAAACAACACATGAACCTCCGGCTTTGTCAAAGTAACTTATGTTTTGTATTGTTTCTATTTTTTACTAACCCTACTTATAAGTAAGTACCTACGTCAGCCATACAATGCGTCAATAAATAGTATAACTCCTTAGCTAACTCTGAGCTTGCATGACAAAATAAAGTAACGTCCTCGTTTTCTTTTATTAGTATGACACACCGTTAGAGTTATGTTTGACATCTGCCAAACGTGGTCACGTCCTTGAGTTCTTGAAAGTTGGAGACGACTGTACCTACATCTGAAAATCTTTAGTCAAGTTGGAACTTACCAGACTGGTAGTTTCTGTCTCGGTTCCTTCTTTAGCAGTGGCGTCATCTTGGTTAGCAAACATTTTTCGATGCACTTTCTTAAACTCGTCCATAAGAGCATCGTGTTGTTTCTTTTTATCATTGTTTGCGTTTTTTGGTAGACTAGGCTTTTTGGGAGAATTCGGCACTGTGTTGTTTTCAGCTGAATTTGAGTTCTTTTTATTCTGTAAACACACAATAAGGTTAGCACGTAATCATAATCCAGGGTTAGATAAAGTTCAATACGGTTGAGCTGCATTGAATTGTACTTTTCAGTGCGTGAGGACTATTTTTTTAAGGTATAAACATTACCAATTTCCTCCTTTGAATCTCTTCAGCAATGGCACTGGATAACGTAGCTGAGCTCGATATACTGGAGGAGTCCAAATCATCGTTTTTCGGGGGTGGTGGGTAGTTACAGTGCGTCTTTGGACATGGCGGCCCGCTACTGTGGTGAACCTCAACTACTATTGTTTTTTTCTCATTATCCCTACTCGTGTGATTAGCAGTGAAGGTGCTTTTCCTAGGCGACTGGTTGTCGTAACTACATTGTATAGTAGCACCGTCTTCAGTTAAATTAATTATTGTTCTATTCGATGGAGTCGTTACAAAATCTTTCTTTGACATATTTCTAAGGTTGTGTTTATTTTCAAAGGTGTGCGGGTTGTTTGGTATGCTTGGACAGTCGTAGTCCGGCTCTATATCAGAAGGTGCATCAATGTCGAAACTATGTACATCACCATCTTTCCAATCAAATTCTAAACTGTCCCATGTCCTCCGCTTTAGCCTGTTCATCGTCAACCTAAAACAAAGAAAGATATAGGTAAATATACAATACATATGTATTTAACTTGCATAGATTCCTATCTAAGCACTTGGTCTAAATGTTCCCTACTTGTCTAATGACTTTGGTGCACATTTCTGAATAATAATTATAATAATTTATTTCTCTCTACACAAACAGAAATGATACATTGTGGATTAGCTTACATAGACAGATTATAATGTTTGTGTGAGGCTGATGCCTATGCCAGGTAAAAGAATACCTGTGTAACAGGTAATCAGCCTCCCACTTCGAACCGCCAAGAGAGCATGTAATCCATACTAATATTTTAAATGCGAAAGTGTGTCTGTCTGTCTGTTACCTCTTGACGCTTTTAAACCACTAAACCGATTGAGATGAAATTTGGTAGAGAGACAGTTCGAGACTCTGGAAAGGACATAGGCTACATTTTTCGCGATATAAAAAAGAGGGTGAAATGGGGGATGCAAGTTTATATGGAAAATCCAACTCTTGCGGGCGAAGTCGCGGGGAACCACTAGTAGTTGATAAAAAAGTATACATTTCTCATGTTGGTATAGTAACTATAGTAGAATAGATAATATTTGCTACAATTATTTTATGTTTATTACATATAGAATTTATAGTATGTAAGAGTATAGTAAACACGTCGGTGGTTGGGCACAAAAAAGGAAGGAAAGCAGCAGTCTTAAAAACAGCCCTTTGGGCTCTCTCCAGTTTCAAAAGAGGGGTTTTGGTGGCTCCTCCCCAGGAGGTAATGCATTAGGCCAGGATTGACTGGCACATGGACAGGTATACCATTTTAATGGTATAGTGGTCAGCAACATGTCATAGGGGTTTGAAAATGAAGATCAGCTTCCTGATTCTTCCTGACACAAGATCAAGGTGAGAATGGAAGTTAAGGTTGGGGTTCAACATAACACCTAAGTATTAAACAGTGTCAGTAATGGCCAAAGCCGGACAGTGACACTGTGTTTTACGCGAACATGAGCTGGTGTGTGATATGATTTTATATCCAGATGGTTGGTGTGGTGGAATACGAAGATCTTTTTATTGTAATTACTTAATTCTACATTTGTTTTGTTTATAGTCCAACAAGTTCATGTGTGATCCTCCGGCTCCCCCCAGGAAGTGCGGGGGGCGAAGAAGTGCCAATGACACGTACGCGACTGTCATAGAATATCCAGTTCCCCTCAACACCGCCCGTAACCGCTAGCATTTAGCATGCCTTGCCCCCGCACCTCTGGCAACCGCAGAAGTAGTTTGCGCACAAACTTGGCGTTGTTGTTTATTTCTCCAATTTCCTAGTTAGGATCCGATTGGTTTCTGCCTTTCTAGTTAGGATACTACAAATACACACATCAACACTGTCTAGGGATATTTTGGATTTACACAAAATTTATTAAAAATAACATACATGTATGCATTTTTATAAAACCTATCAGACTTCACTCCAGAAAAAATATAACTTTTTATTAGCGTATACAATTTTTTTTATTCAAATAAAGAAAAACCTTGAAATAATGGTAAAACTAACAATTAATGTGTTTCTCAAGAAAAAGTGAAAAATAAGGAAAAGTTAATCTGTTTTTAACAGTGAAAAATCAGTAGTCAGTAAATCCACCCATGACATTAATAACGGTCCTGCAACGGTTTTTCATGCTTTGGATTATGTTATCCAAGTATTGCTGCGGTATATTGTCACCTTAGACTAGCCATATAATTAATACCAATAATAATGATAAATAAATTGTTGTAACAAATACACCAATTACCTGTATATGGTGATTAGGATAACGGATAATGTACATAAATATTGCCCCTTACGGGATTCAAATACGCAACCTAATAATAATTTTCAAATGCAACAAAATAGAACTAGATCATTCAATCATTCATTCATCCTGTGTAAATAAAAAAACTCGACATTTGGATGCACTAAACGTCAATAGTTGTCACAAAATTGACGCGACGATCCCCCTCCGCCCCCCAAAAGTCGGTCGATGATGTTCCCATACATTTTTTTTTAAGTTTCTTATCCAGTGGTTAATTCATCCAAGATTGTCACAGATTATATAATAGTTACTTGTTCCAGGTCCGGCTAAGATGCAAAAAAGTTGCTCTTCCGTCGTAATATTAGAAGGGAAATTCTTCAAATCCCTTCTTTGGAGCATGTCCCACGCGTGTTCTATGGTCAGGCGATTGAGAGGACCAGCCTAAGACCGATGAGTACCCAACAAGCACATAACTTGTATATTAACCAAAACAAATACAGAATTATGTCTTGAAGTCATATTAATTCTTTTAATCGTCACTATCCAAATATGAATACTCTATAAAGGCATTTATTTTATCAAATAATGCTTACTGCTATATTATAGTTAGCAAAAAAATGTTACAATGTCAAAAATATTTGTTTCTTACGTTTACGCGAATTGTTGAACTCATTAAAACACAATTTTACGGATTACTTCGCGATTTATTTACATTTTATTTTAAACCTGACGTTTCGAACACTTTACAGCGATCGTGGTCACAGGGAGACTAAGGTATTATTTGTCATTACAAAGTTTTGAAAAATTTTAACTACCGTCACTCAATAATATTAATTTACGTTCCTATTTACGCAGAAAGAGCTAACCGTGTCTTGAGATCTTGCAGTGCTAGGTCTTGATTTGGTTTTTGCTAGATCCTATTCTAGAAATCAAGATTTTGCGTGTTTTCGTCTAACTTTAGTCGTCATCGAATGACATCCCTACTAAATTGTCTATGGGTTCTCTAATTTCCTTAGCAACGGACAGCTGTTTAGTCTGACGTTTTTAAATTAATATAGTCTATCTCTTATCGTTTGATCTTATCGTTTTTAACTTCAAATTTAGAATCGATAAAAAGGTTTATAAAATAAGCTTTCTTCAAAAGAATTTAAAACTGGCCAGTATTTTTTGAGTTTAAGAACTTTATACAAAATATCCCCAGACAGTGTTGATGTGTGTATGATGCTATAATAAGAGTCACAGGGAACGATTTAGTCGGCAACGAATTTGACTCTACCACCCATCAGCTCGATCAGCGGCTTCCTCTGCGACAGATGCGAGGCGCCGGCGCAGGGCGTTTGCAGGACAGTAATGCAGATTATGATGTTTTGGAAATACTTCAGCTGGCAACGATTTCGACTCTACCAACCTATCGGCGCGATCAGCGGCTTCCTCCGCGACAGAGGCAAGGCGCCTACGTAAGGCAGCTGGCGGCGCGAGAGGCACCACCGTGGGCGCCGGGCTCCGCTCGCCGGCCGCTGATGACGCGGAGCTGTTGTACCCGGAGCTCTCGGGGGATACCAACTCAGTGCCCGCACCTTCGCGAATCACCAGCTCGAGACGGCCGATAGCTTTCATAGCTGATATTGCCTGGAAAAGAAAAAATAAATGCTTGTTGAAACTTCATTTTGGAAAACCAACTGGGCAAACGGAGATTGCTTTCGGACTTCCAATTTTATATTAAACGTCTACGTATTATTATTAGAGTACTCAGCTAGTATGAGTATAATCAGACTTTAGATGCTATTTCGGGTGCTACAATGAGTAGTGTACTAGAATCAGCTCTACTTGCTTGAAGGTTGAGATTGTATTTGGTAGGAATTGTAACAAATGAAGGTTTTCCTTCCCACCTACCCATGGCCCATGGTCAAACAGTTCTAAAGATGCGGTATTTGACAAACAGACCTTATTAATATTAAAAACATTTTAAATGCCGTTCTGAGTGGATCGAGAACGGAATTGCGCAAAAATTTCGGACAACTTACCTCATTAAATGTTACGTTAGCGAAATCTTGGCCATTGCACGACAGGATCTGATCTCCCGGTCTCAAACCAGCTTCCTGTGCAATGCCGCCTTCGCGCACGAACTGGACGAAGATCCCCGGCTTCCAATCGGGGCCCTTGCAGATTCTGTAAACAGATTGTAATCTATGTTATTTGGGCCGTTTTCGAGAAGGTAATTTTGATTATTTAGTTAATAGATTGTATTTTACTAACGACTCGCCCTGGCTTCGCACGGGCAGAAGTTAGAATGGGTATAGTTTAGCTATTCTTAAAAGATAAATATTCCATCGCTGACTTTTTTGTACACCTTTCAAAGATAAAAACTACACTATACATTTTTATATATCTGAAACTGATTAGGCAGTGTTTTCGACGAAAGTTCCCAGGTTTTTTTCGACATATTCAACAATATCTTTTTTATTCAACCAATTTACACACGTCCTTAACAAATTAAGAACCTAAACCTTCGCCAACATTCTGCCGATAAGTGAAAATCGCATGCAAATACGTTTAGCAGTTATTAAGATCATAGAAATCATAGCGAACATAGGTACCGACGCAGCTTTATTTTAACATTACGAAGTGATAGATATTTTTTCATTTATAAGTATCTATAAATAGAATCTCTGGTGAAATTCAGCATTATTTTCCTTTTCTAAACTTCCTGCCACTTCTCGAAGAACGAGCTTCAAGCTTTCGTTGGAGCGCCTGAAAGGCGAGGTTTTTAGTAATAATAAAGGTAGGAGTACAATGGCGCAACTCACCCACATCCCAGCTTGGCTCTTGGGGGCACCAACACCGATAGTCGCATGTCAGCCAGCCGCCCTGTGTCGTGGCACAGGGTGGGCGACGACGACACGTCCGAGCAGAGTGACGCCCGCTCCGACACGAACTGCCATGACAAAGACTCGTGCGCTTTGCTACGACAAACAATACGAATTTGGGCAGTTTACAATCAACGTTTAAATATTTGACAATGATAGGCTTTTTTGAAAATACCTTTTTGACCGACATGCACGTGTGGGTCTATAGGATATCCCTTTGTTTTTGACAATCTTACAATACTAGTAATTATGTAGGTATAGTAAACTAACCAGTAATAATTCAGGACTTTTTACAATGTGTGAACAATAATAATTTAAATAAAACTACGATACTTACTCTCTAACAGGTAACATTCCGACATCTGAAATATAAAAAAAACAAATAATTGACAATACGGTGAAAATTGGCTTGGTTGTGATTTAATATCTATCCTATTTTCATGGTTTGAGTGATTGGGTATGTAGATTGAAGATGTCCTAAGTGCTTATAACTATAGCGAAAGAATCGGCTTCTAAGTAGAAAACATTCGTCGATGAAGCTGCGATTGGGCACACGAATACCTAAATAGTTTTATTTACTTTCATGTCTTCGATTCGGTTATTAAAGCTTCGAAAGAAACAGATGCTGGGCGGTCCGGCAGTCAGACTTTCCATTTCGTTCGAGTGTATTTACTCAACAGATAGTATTGGAGACCAATTTTGAACCAGGCTGCCCACGCGCTTTCATGATTATCACACTTACAAAATTCGATGCCGACAATCACACACTCTTCATAATGGCGTAACATCGGTGAGTTTTGATTAATTAGCATAATACTTAATATTTGCAGCTACAATTCACGATCTACACCCACGTAACAAAGTTAGACGACACGGGTCGCAATATAACATTGCGCAAGTGAATGTTCTTAAAATCATCTTCCTTGATTGATCAATATTGTGGAAAAAATTATAAGAAACTTACTTGCCAGATTTCGTCACATTATTAGCTTTTGACTAATCAGAATAGTTATGATCACAAGAAAGTAATATAGAGAGGTAACAGTGCATTGTGCACTAGTGCATTTTTTTCGTGTCACAAATGCCATTTATTGGTTTGATTGTAGCATTTATCGAGACATTCGCATTCATATGACAGAAGTTCCATCTTGCTAATCACTTTGTAGCAGCTGCACACATATACCTACTTGTATTTTAATAGATTCGAGTTACAGCTTACGGCTAAGTAAGTATGTAAATTTTCACTAGCAGTGGTGGTCTCCCTTATGCCTTTGATTGTTCTTTTTCTACTGTAAATATTGTTTTAATTGGGTTGAGGTGAGGTCTTTGCCCAGCAGTGGGATCTAATAGGCTTACTTTACTTTTTACTTTGGGCTTACTTTACTTTTTACTATATAACGTTGATTCCCATCACAAATAAAGATTAATTCCAAAAAAATACTCACTTCTAACTTTGATCTTGAGCCGGGTCTGCGAGGCGAGGTAGTGCACAAGCTCCGAGTGCACGGCGTCATCCACTCGGTACCCGTTCACACTCACTAGCTGATCACCAACCTGAGATAAAATGTGCACTCTCAATTAATAAGAGGTTATAGGTATATCGTTTAGCACTCGTATGGTCACTCTCATCTGAAAAGCTGTAACAACAACGTATAACATTCCTGAGAATGCTGACCCTGACAAAACTCCAGCGGACTAGAACGTTATCCTAGTCACCATAGCACAAGCTCACGCTTAATTTGGGGCTAGGTAATTGGTATGTTTGTTGAAACAATTTATTATTATATTATTTTTATTGTGTTTTCTATGTGAATCGGTTCATTGAAAAACTATTAGTTATTGTTTGTGAGCAGGGGTTCATTGTGAAACATTTTTGTTCACGTTCGAAGGTCAGTAAAATCTTAAATTACGTACTGAGAGTAACGATTTCTTTTTTACATAAATATTAAAAATAAGTCAGTAATCATTACCTACTACCACTACTTAGATAAGCGGCAATTAGTTAGACGCGAGTTATTTTACTCGCATACATAAATGGCATAGGAAACTTAAGGCTAATAGCTACAAGAATGGCTTATTATTACAAGTTAGATATTGCGCCACGGTTTGGCACAAGGTGGTTCATGGCAGCAGCTCCCTGCGCTGCAGCGTGGCAAGCGGTGACGCAACGAGGCCAAACCACGAGAATGCCCAAAGATACATAGGAGCATTATTCATAGCTTATTCTTCATAGGATTGTGTCTGTTATCATTGAGGTTATCGTTGCCGACGATTGTTTAATAAGTGCAAGTATGCAAAATGCCACAGGTTGTACAAACCGAGTAGCTTCTTTGAATTTAATCTTGATCTTAAATCGAATTGACTTTGCTCTATGTATACTATGCGCAGCCTACAAGCCAAAAAAAAAAAAAAGATAAATCTGATTCTAGTTCAATTAGTCACTGAAATAGCAACAGGGTTTACATAAATTCCTAGTCCCAAACAAGAACAGAAACCCTGGCCTACTTTCGTTGGCTGATATCGGGCGATTCGAAGTTTGTTGAGGGACCCAGTACATAACTCTAGCAGTTTAATATGAAATAAAATATCTGTCTAGAATTCAAGAATATGGTTTAATTTGTGTGTATGTATATTTATTACTATCTCATTATGCAAAAATCCGTTGGCAAGAAACTATCATCCATAATGTGTATCGCTCTTGTTAGGTTCAAAATTAAAATTATATTTTCTTATGAGTTATATATCTAAATAATATAACATACAATATTACGATAGGTACTTACTATTTGTAGTGACGTCAAAATATCTAAAATGTAAATAACATCAGGACAAAATATGCATAATATGGTCATAAACCCTACAATATAGGTCTATTGAAGAAATGTTTTAGTTCTGTAATCAAAATAATCTAACTAAAATAAAGTAGGCACCACAAGCCTATAACCTGTTACCTATTGATGTAACTAATAGAGGAATCACTAAAACTCACTACTGATCAAAAGTGTTTATCTACTCTGAGATAATAGCGTGCGTACATCCAATTTAGCAATGTGTTGTGGTATGAATGAAGTGATATGACGTCACAGTCGGCCGCTCAGGTGTAACGTGTAACGCGGCCGGTGCGCGGTGGCGGTGGCGGTGGCCGGTGCACCGGGCGAGGTGCGTGCGCGCTCGGCCTCGGTGACGAAGCAATACTTTCTTCGCGTTCGTCTCGGCCGAAGTAAAAGAAGCCGGACAGGTAGACCCGTGCCCCACATATCGGGCAACTTTCGATCGAACTTTCGTTCCAACTCGTCTTTTTGCGAGTGACGCGGTAGTAGACCCACCAGACTCCATGACGCCCGGAATTCCGAAATCAATGTCACTTTCCTGAGGTGAATAATTAACATCACAAGCCACAAATCCAACAATATCTACTATGCTTCTTTTTAGAAGTTTTGCAATGCGATAGAAGTAGAGCGGATGCTAATGTGCAGTAGATGCTTAAATGACAAATGGTTTCTAATCGTTTTCATTGTGTCATTTGTGTCATACGGAAGAAATAATTATGGCTGAAGTCGGAAATTATGTAAGTAATATATATGCATTTCATATTAATAAAAAATAGTCCGACATTCACTTTATTGAGTTTGAAACACACATCAAGATAGGTACCCACTCGATCAATACGAAGCACCTGAATATACACACAACATAGCACTTAAGCGATATTTGCGTGTAATCTATGACTCATGCTGCGATAACAATTCGCCATGGATATGGAGTTTTTTTGTTTCTAAAGCAACATTCACTTGCTTTGTTTTCTATTTTACCGCATTTATACCTTTGTTTAGTATTGCTAAATAAAGATCTACTGTAAACATGGATTACAAATTTAAACAAGACAAGTCAGTGTCCCATAACACGAAGGACGGCATAAGCACTTTTCTATTTTAGCAAATGTTACACAATCAGCAAACATTAACACAACAAAAAGAGGCACGCGACTGGACCGCGCTAGAAAGTCGCCAATCAGCCGAACGGTAACTCTGACTCGCGCTGGACAGCTATGGTTTGCGACAGCAGTATTTCCAACATTTTATTTTTGCCACTGCATAAAATACATGTTTGGGTTAATGACAGCATTTTGTTGCACTGTGTTAAAACATAGTCCACTTCGTCGCATGATTACCTACGACTTCACATGCGCATACGCCTCTTCCCGCACTTAACATACCAGCTAAGAATATAGGCTTTCGAGATCTTTTCACTCAAACGTATGTAATCACCCTGAGGGATTTCTCTTCCCGTTCGAATTGTGTTTAGACCTTGTAGAACATAATTAGCAATAATTACTTTAAGTACTACAAGTTAGTAGAAGCGAGAACTCTAATTTATGTTGTCCGGCAGGATTTCGCTTAATGAAACTGCATTGAAAGTATCGAGAGTTCACTGCAGGTATTAAAGATATTATAGACATACTCTTAATAAAAAGAATTTGGCATCAGCAAGTCATTGACTCATACAAATCGAAATACAGTTTTAAAGCTGAGCATGTCCACTTCCCAGGATTATCTGCTGTGATTGTCTCAAGCTCCATTGTAATATTTGAATAACAGCGGATGTACTCGTGAATTTTTCGTAACTCTTTGTTGGGGAAGTAATCGTGTGAAATAAAATTCCGAAACAGTGGCAAATAATGCATGCATTCTTGCCGTTAACGCTATCTAATTATGAAGAGCAGCAATTGTAATACGGTCAAGATTTTAATTAATCTATTCACTCTCATATCTTTATTTATTCTGGTATAGTACACTTAAATTCGTAGAAAGTACCATTTCACTTGTTTGTACAAAACACAATGTGTTGAATAATGAAGATGTACCGAGTGCATTTTTAAGTATCATCTTACTCCTCTTTTAATAAAACATGGATCATTTAAAACAGCAACGCACTTTATTTTGGAACATGCGATCTTCTTTTTAGTCGATCGATACCATTGTCCGCTATTATTCGTCGATGCAACAACGTTTCAAGACGACTACAACGCAATCTGCACAAAGTGTTGACCTAGATGCTTTTGACACTGATCATCAATGGAACCTCAGATTGAGTTATGCCAAAGGAAACAACAGCAAGGTGTTGCGCAAGTGGCGAAATGAATGCAATGCGTCTTACGACAATTTAGCCTCGAATGTAGGTAAGTAATTATGCTGAACCGCTGCGAGCCAGCCCAGCGAGTTAATTACATACAGATGAGGCGTTCGCACGCGCCCAGCTGTTGGATAAGTACAGGAACTGTGGGAATCTGTGCAATAGGTTACGACGACAAAAACTGTCAACAACAAAGATCCAATCTTCCCTTGTGGTCACGTATGTATGAAACAAACACAGAAAATTTAACAATGCGTGAATGCTTCATTGCTCAATAACCGTGTAAAAAGAATAAGAACTTAGGACAATGTAACAATGTTAGAACAAAGAACAAAACGAGCTTTAGCGTACCTACAGGTGTTAGGTGATGTTGATAGAACATATGCGACGTTTACTTGTACTGTTCTAAAACACAAACATGATGCAGTTAAAACTATATTTATTATACTCTATAATTCCGATAAATAGGCACACACTTCACTCTTTTTTGAGGTGGTGAAGGGTCTACCTCCTAGTGGTCCACCCCGGGCACACACACGACATCACAAACTTCAGTTTGTGATTTTTTTGTAAAGTAATATTTACGCTAAATGTTTCTTTACAAAAGAATATGAAGCCGTCGTCCTCTACCTAGTGGAGCAAACTTGGTATTTTTATCAATATCTTTTGGATTTTTAGGAAAAAGGTGGCCTAAAGCTAATAGTGTACTTAGTATATTTGTAAAATCGGCTCATGAAATTCTTTCATTTGACTTTACTTTTACTAAACCTATCGTTTCAGAATAAAAACAATCACATACAAAAAATGCATGAAGACGTCATTACTGCCATCCCCATAGGAATATTTTTGAGAACTACCGGTCAAAATGAATATTATAACCTCAAGTACCCGTGTACAAAATTTCAATCCTGTACATCGAATTGCGTTTTTTTGTAGCTGCATGCTGCACCCTGCTGCACCACCCTCCCACCGTGCCAAGCAGCTTGCTTTATTCTTATATTCAGTGCCAGAACCAACTGGGTGAGCTGGCTTCACCGTCGACTGTGTCTACGCTAGGTCTGGTTTAATCTAGACTCAAGAGCAAACCCACTCCAAATAAAATAGTTAACTAGTTATGTGTTAAACCAGTTTAGTTAAAAATCAAGCAATAAACCTTCAGTCCCTGGAGATGTGCTTCCGAATTGAAGTCCACTTTGGTGACGAAGAATCCAGTGGCGTATTCCCTGCCACCGCGCAAGGAGAAGCCAAACGCGGGCGCAGCGCGGCGCGGGCGCAGCAGCCGCACCACGCGCACACGCCGCTCTGGCGCCGCCGCGCCCGCGCACCGCCCCGACCCCGACGTCGTCGACGCTGTCGATGTCGCGTACATTGCAGGTGATCTGGCAAATAAACGTACACAAAAATGTTATTGATGATTGGCGGAAAAGTTAGATTATATCCTTAGGGGCGGAACTCAGAGACTCTGGCGGACTTTATGTGGCGGGTAGGTAGCGCAACGTTGCTATTTTAATTTTGCAACTATCGGACGTTTTATGTCACTAAGCTGCGAAGTTATGGTTAAATAAGAAAAGACACATAGCTTAAAAACAATTTGATAATACTCCTGTGGGATAAACGAAAAGAATCATACAGCACTAACCGTATTCGTAATAGCATTCAACATGAAAATGCACTCAAAAACTTAACCTAGGTAAATCGCAGATAAGCTATTTGTACTAACGTAAACACAAATTAGAAAGCATAAAACGTGAATAAAACTAAAACACAATTGTTTGCGAAATGTATTAATGTTTTAAGTGTCAAAATGGCATATCTGTGGCATTTAAAAAAAATGGTTAAAAACTTTTCAAAACCGTGATCACACCGTGTTGTCGACAGTGAACCCAGCAGCTTAGTGAACGCATATCCAATGTTATGGATGTTAAGGAAAGAGCGAGGTAAGGGTGTTTTCCCACCGGGATATATGCGTCACTGTTTTCTAGTCCGGTGGGCAAAAAGAAAAGTATTATAAACATGTAAAAAGGCGAAAATTTCTGATGCAGATTTTTGCTTTGGAAACTTATAACTTTTAATAGGGAGTGACAAAAAATACTGTAATATTAATATTAAGTAGTATATTAATGTCCCACTGCTGGGAAAAGGCCTCTCCTCAACTATGAGGAGGTACGAGCCATACTCCACCACGCGGGATCAGAATAAAAAATATTATTTATTTTTTAAATAAAAATAAAATAAATGTTAAGGGTGAAACAAACTTGTTTTTTTGGCGTATTTTAAATTTAAATAGCTTAAATAATATAGTGATTATTGTTGTATAGATAATACGGTACTACGGAACCCTTCGTGCGCGAGTCTGACTCGCACGTACCCGGTCCTTTTTTAATCGAAGCAATTTCTTCGCAAGTTTTTAAAACAATTCGCACACAGAAATAAAATCAAAATCATCGACCGTCTTCTGGTGGGACTAGAACCCACGACCTCTGGCGAAATGCTCTGTTACCTATTTATATTATTATTTTATTGAATAAGCGTCTTTGCTATGATAAAATTAATCATTGGTTGGCGTGAACAGACAAGGTTAGACGACTACCTACAGTAAGTTTTGGGTCAATAGTGTGAGCTTTCCTTTTGTTGCATGAGATGATGGATGGATATCTTTTCATAGGTACGCTACTGCTACTATAATTTATGTCATCATCACTGTACATTTTTTAGGTTGTTACATTACAATGGAAGGATAGGTAAGGTAGGTAGTCTTGCCGTAGTTAACTTCGTACACGATGATTCCCTTGACATTATCTTTCTAATGCCGTCATATTTAGCGGAATGCCAGCTGCGGCAATGCAATGATCATGCTTCAGCGTTACGTTAGATTCAATTTTACACGAGCGATCTCGATAAAATTATAAGGTCTAACTTTATCAACTGTATTCCTTTTAGGGTGATTTTGCTGCTCTAACACAACAACTTGGGACCAACATCGAAATCTCAAAAAAGAAAATGGTTTTCGCATAAAGACTGAAACATTTATATAGTCTAGGAGGTTTATTAATAATAAATAGGTTTATTTTCGCAGATTTTGTGTTTGAAGGTGCTTGTACTCATCAATTGCAACAACTTTTATTATGGGTTCAACATCTAAATACCTACAAAACCTACAGTAGATAGTTTACCTATAAAACCCCTAAGCTCTGAAGTAGTGATCAGCTGATCAATTTTTTTTTGGGATTTCGATGTTGGTAGGTGCCATGGTAGTTGCTTTTTCTATTAGAGCAGCAGAATCACCCCCTTAAAGGAATGCAATTTTGTTACACCCTGATGTATACTTTTAGCGTGGTGCGGTGCCTTGTAGATGCATACCCAATATTTCGTTCTGTATCTACTTTGTGCTACCTAACGGTAATACTATTATTTGAATAGTTATTCATTTCTGGCGCTCATCTAGAATGAGTTATTGTTGAATTTAAAAATACCAAGTCACTGGCGGATTAACAATGTGATGTTTCAAGTATTGGGCCATAAGGATGAATCAGTCAATCAAAAGCTGATGTAAAGTAATCAGAAGGTTGTTTAAGCGGGGAGAGGGCGAAGGGGCAGGGCTAGAGTGCAGACTCCTCGGAGCGGTGCATCGACCCCGCGCTGCGTCCGCGCAGCCTCCATGCATCTACACTACGACTTATGTTCCCCGCACTCATTGACACTACACGCTGTTTGATCTTATCGCGGCTTGCTTTAATTTACTCTGCTTGCACAAACGAAAGGGAATATTTGTGACTTTCTGCTATCCTGATAAATACCTACTTATAAGTTATTAAAAAAACGTCATAGCCCATAACGTTTTAATTATCTACTACTGCCGTCCTTACAATCTTCAATCTTCATGGTAGTATACTATTACTAGCTGTTGCCTGCGACTCCGTTTGCGTAGAATTTACGACCGTTAGAACGATTTGTAATTTGTTCTCATATTAAGTTAAAGAAAATGCCCATCAGGATGAACAATTTTATGGTGCCTTTCCATATCTCTAATACTTAGTTTGGCTGGCAACAGTATGCTTCCACATCAAGTATTCCAGACTTTCGATTTTTATTACTTATATCTACAGAAAGTTCTCTTTCTCAAAGAACCGAGTTTTGCTTGGTTTTATTCAATAAAAAGCTTTATATAATAAAAAAAAATGGCATTAGAGCATAATGTCTAATCTGTACCTAAAGGATTATCCTTCATTAACGGGAAATCCTGTCTACGTATAAATAAATATATAAACAAGAATTGTTCGTCTAAAGGTATAGGATATTTTGAGTAAGTGTAGCAAAAAAACTGCCAAGTCTACTAAAAGCTTGCCAGCGCAGGGTGTATTAAGAAAAACATACATTATGTATTCATCTAACAATAAATCATGTCAGAAGTTGCGCACATACGCATGCAAGTTAACTTCGATCGATTGGTGACTGAGTAAATAAATGTAAGTACATGGCATTCTTCTCGAAGAATGCCATGTACTTACATTTATTAAAAGCTCTCGAGCTTACCGAGTTCCGTATTCGTTGCGTTGCGTGAATTCTATTTTGTAGCAAGTGTATTTTGAGCCATTTGAAGTGTCTTTACTTTCACCTCGGTTACTATGTTGATCATTACTTACTTATGACATTTTTCTACGATGAGCTAAACTTCTTACTCTCTTCTTATGCTCTTGTAGTTACTTACTTTATAAATAACTACAAGAGCATAGTACCTATATCTACATAAATTATAATGTGCTACTACGACAGAAGGCACTGTTTTTGTGAACATGACATTTCAATGTTAGCAGCCCCTATGTGACCAACTATAGCCTGACCAGAAATATATGGGACCTGAATTAAGGGCGCTTCATATGCACTTTATATGACAACACTCGGCATACTCATACCAGCGCAGATCGGCAACTGAACATAAAAATACATATTTTTTATATGTTTACATCCATGTTAATTTTTAAGCCCGCTAACCTAATGATAACAGATTCTGCGATAAAATAACACAACAGAACACTCGCAAATTGAGTACTTATTAAATTCAGTAACATTTTGTAATATTGGTCTTGAATTTTATACTAAACCACTTATTATTTTTGCAAAACCACTAATGGGTAACAGAAACATTAATCCATTGTTTTTCTCAATTATATTATTTATAATGTTATCATAATTTTATATAATTTATAAAAAACTCTACGAACTATTTTATTTGTCATATCCAAGTAGGAATGAAATAAAGAAAATAAAGCATTTTTCAAAATCGTTATTAAAAGATTCTTCGTAGTCATCAGTAGCCAATTTTCACTATACGCACTATATGACGTACCAAAAATTCATGATGACAACTATATCAGTAATAAATTTAAAGAAACCGTAGTGATCACATAGACTTTCTAGTCGAAAAATACTATTAACACATGTTAAACCACTTTTCTTCTACGAAAACGAATAGTTCTTGGTATTTTTATCACATAAAAATTGAACTTGGTCGAAAATTTGATTACGCGTCTACGTTGACACTAATCATTATGACAATTGATGACATGTCAGTGACGATTTGAGGTTTCTGTTGCCAGAAAAAGAAATTAGTTCCAGTTATTTTCCGCAATATGGCGAGGTCCCATATATTCCTGGTCAGGCTATACATGCATGTAATGTAGAGTAGACCTACTTACGTACGTAATATGTAATTTTACTCGACCCTTGAACAAGAAATTACTGATTAATTCATTATCTCAAATAATGAGATCGAGGTCTCGTCTAATAAAACACTCTTAGTGTTTATATATATATATATATAGGACACGGTTTACGAATATTTCGCATATCTAAGTGTGAAGTACCTACCTACCTAAATCAAGATACCTACTATAATTATTTTAATAAAGTCGAATTAAAAGATAAAATAAACCCTAAAAAGATACCTACTCTCTGTAAGATATACTAAAGTTATTCGTTGATGGATTTGCTTGCCAACTTATTATTGTGATCAGATAGCCAGACTTTAGTAGCATAAGTAGGTAGTTATCAAAGCTACACCTCCGGAAAGTGGCATACCGGCCTCCGTGCACAGGGGCTCCGCGACCGCGCGCAGGTGGCGGGCGCTCGACCGTGAATCCCCGCTGCCCGGTCGACAACTGTTACCCGTTTTTTCGCTCGACTTAGACGAGAGCAATGGCCCCGTCCAAAAGGCAAACTAAAACACTAAGCCGAGTAAGACACATTATTTTAAAGAACTGCTTTAACCCCGAAGGTTACGTTGTAGAACTAAACAAAACCAGTTGCCGTGATTCGAGGAAACGTTCAACAATTTTGATGCCTGTCTACGATTGTTATGGTGATAAGCGTACCTAACTCATTCCTCATTCTAAACTCTGTTGGAACAAATAAATACCGTAACCTACACGTTTTAAACAATAGAAATTCTACCTTATCAATTTATAAATTATATAAAATAATAGATCAATATTGCTAGGAAACAAAACGAAAACTTTTGGGGTCGGTTTGTAATTGAGGGGATTCCTAATTTCCGATTACACTGGCTAGGGAAACCTGTGCGTGACACGACACGACACGTATTGTGTTTCGTGTTGGGTTAGTAATTCTACGGAAACATCGAGAATTAAAATGATATTTTTGGAGAACAGCTTTTCCAATGGGAGTAACAACGAAAGGGAGAGCCCGAAGAGTTACTTATTTTTCTTTTCGTCTTTCCTTATTCCAATTCATCTGAATTGTTGAGTGTAGTTGCATTAAGGCCATATTGTCCCATTGCATTTGTCGCTGCACAGATTTCGCACATGAAATTGGTGTTTTTTTGGCGTTTTTCTGAATGAAAACGAAACAAAACAAAAATGTATTCCCATAGTTTTGGTCTTTGTGTACTGAGGCTCCGTATGAGCCGCCTCTTTTATTATTATTTAATTTAATTTAATGCAAATAGAGCAAGTTAGATAAAATTTCACAATTGTATATCTAACCAAATTCCTCTCTTATCGTGTATCGAGATCGTGATCCATAATTATCTTTACGATATCCTGAATTTTATAGTAACACTTATGGGTTTGAAACTTTCACGATCGAATTCCTATCATAAAATCGAACTTTTTCAATGCGCTCTTCCTGACTTAGCTTCTCATGAAATTGCATAGGCATGGAGCATATTTGAACTTAAAGCTTAAGCTTTGATGGCCTAATTAAGTAATACCTATCTAAGGTACAACAACTATAACTGTTAAGGCTCGGTTGCACTATGTTACGCTTTTTCGTATAGACATTTTTTACGTTTGTTTATTTTTATAGTGCTCTACTGAGCCTTAGTTTGAGGACTTCTACCTGATAAATTTGTGTGTTGTAGGCAAATATTTTAGTACTGTACCTAAAATATTTGCCTACAATTTGTCTACATGTTCGAATTACCTACTATACAAAACTTTGCGAACTCCAATGTGCGGTAGCACATTCTCCATCCCAATACTGATTTTCAGAAATAAAAAGTGCCTTTTCTGTGTGCTGTGCTGGCATTGACCGTCTTGGTGTAATGGTCCGCGCTCCGGACTGCAAAACCAGAGGTTGCTAGTTCAAATCTTGTAAGGGGCAAATGTTCGTGCGATGAGCACGAACGAGCATTTGTAGGTACCTAAGTCATGGATGCTTATAACCGTATATAAGTACCTATATCTATCCGTTATCGTAGTCACCATATCACAAGCTCACACTTAGTTTGGCTAGGTACCTAATTGGAGTGTTTGTTAAACAATTTATTATTATGATTTATTAATTGCAACTCTGTAGGAATACCTACTGTTTTCGCTTAAATTCGCTGTGAAGATGGAGGTGACTGGATAGGATGTGCTACTTTGATATATCACTAATAGCGTTGTTGGAGTGAAGCAAAGCTATCTTACGGACTAGGAATGCTGTGAAATAATGACCGGCGGACAAACCGGCCGCGACGAGTCCTCGCCAATTAACCGCCTCCGACCTCTGGGCCGCATGCCGGCCCGATACTATTCATAGATACGAGTTGCATGCCCTACAACACTTGGCCCATCTGGCACAATCCATGATCAAACTTATAATAATGTAAAGTAAGTTTAACTCACCGCGATGTGTCAAAAACACACAAAACAGTCAAAAACCTTACTAAATCGCCAGGGAAAACGATTAGGTCAAAGTAGAAACTTGCTTTTGTAATAATAGGTGATGGGAAAGGTTCGAAGTGGAGTCCGCGTCGTGCAGCCTTGCGCAATCGGACACATCTCGATACACCTGCGGCGCTCCACTGCCTCTTCAATTTGCACGACCGCAATCATTCTCACAAATGCTAATGCTAGTGCATTAAAATTGTTGTAATAGCACCCATATACATAACAAAGAAGCCAACGCTATTAGGCCTCTGACTCCCGTCTTGTATTTGGGAAGGAAAACACTAGTTTTACTTTTAACTTGTATAGTTTGTTTCTAAACTAAACAAATTAGTAAAAAAGTAGGTATAATCGTTATGTAAACAATAACTTTATTAACAGCACTCTCTTTCTGTCAGTTTCTACAAAACTCGAGAGAGAGAAATAATAAACAAAGAGGAAAGCTGACAATTATGAAACAAGTATCGTATACCAACCAGCATTATACGAGGCCGAAAGAAATCGTATGAAAAAGCTGAAGATTCCATGAATGGATGGAAAGTGAGCTGACGGACGAGACTGCCGTAGTTTCTGCTCGCGATTCTCACGCTCCCATATAAGCATAATACTTTATTTTCTAATTGAACTTAAAAACCCTAGGTATTAGTTAACAATTTATTTTAACCAAAAAAACTTAGAACTTAACAAAATTAATGAATAAAAACAATTTTAGACATACGAGTACATAGGTGTATATACGAAATATTTTTTTGCTTATATCTTAGAGCGTAATAAGTAGGACCTACAACGAATTAAAATAATTATTAGCCTAACCATACCACTTGATTACGGTTAAATATCTCTTAGTTCATCTAAAGTATCCACTCGGTGTATCATAATTAGTGTATGATGTGTCTACTGGGATAGTCTACACTAATATTAGAAAGAGGAAATATTTTATTGTTTGTTTGTATTGAATAGGCTCCGAAACTACTGAACCGATTCAAATGAAATTTAGTACAGAGATAGTTTGAGACCCTGGAAAGGATATAGATTTCTTTTTGTCACGATATAAAATCATTAAGGGGTTGAAATGGGGCATAAAAGTTTGTATGAAAAATTCGACTTGGCGCGGGCGAAGTCGCGAGGAACTGCTAGTGTGGTGTGGTAAACAATCGTGGGTGCCTTACGTTACGTTACCTACGGTACGTTGTGTTTCAGCGGCTTAGCATAATTTAAATAAGCTGAAAACATGGAAGGATGCTTCCACTTAACATATTCTTGCCTTGCAATTTACTTATGCAATAGAACTAAGGTAAAATACATTACCTAGCAAATAAATACACATTTTTCCAATACTATAGTTTTGTACTTTCGTTCGCTAACTAATCAAAATAAATAAAATAACAAATTCCTGACTTTTGAGTTATTTGATATTTTAAATATTATAAATCCCAAAGACTACTTTGTCCCCAGCACATGCATAATCGACTTCTCTAAAGAATACAGCCATCTTAATCTAGCGAATTAAAAAATATTAATGAGTTATTCCTTCGAGGAATTGTCAAGTTGTACTTATCAAATTCTTAAAGAAAAATTATTCAATGAACGTTAAAACTAATAATTCCTTTGAATGGGATGTCAAGCAAATACAGGTCATGCAGGATATGATACCAGTTTCGTATGTATAAAATGTATTACGAGTACGAGTACCCCTGTATACCTAACTGTCAATATCCTGTTAAAGATAATGACCGTATTGAAAAGCTTTCAATCTTGACTTTATAAGACAATTAACCAGGGGTAACTTTCAGTTATATTTTCATGACACTTATTTAAAAAACATGTAAAGAACTAGCTACTATCTGCTTGTCTGGCAAGGGTTTGGAACTAGGGGCCCAATTCTCGCGCCTTCGATATTATATCACATACGATATTTATCGAAAAAACAATGTGATAACTATCTGACTTTTTCATACTTTGAGAATACGCAACATCTAAATTTTGTGATATCCGCCGTGTTTTTTCGATAAATATCGTATGTGATATAATATCGATGGCGCGTGAATCGGGCCCCAGGTTGGAACAGTCGAAACTGACTGACTGATGAGGAAACATCATCTAATTATTTCTCAAATATTATTTAAAATGGTTAGTGCTATGCACCACTCATAAAATACCTACGAAAAAGTGCCGCTTTGTACCACATTATTTGATTCTACTTTAAACAATGGACGGTACAGGTGGAAAGAAAAGTGTTTCTTTCTTGGATAGTTCAAATCTTATAGAAACATAATAGAGAGTAGAAAACTAGTTAAAAATTTGTCCGTGCTCAAAGTCAAACACTTATTCATAATGTTTTAGTCTTATTAATTACACAAATAATCAATAATAAAAAATGGTTATAATGTTTAAGTTATTAATTACACAAGTAATCAACTGTTTAGTAAATAAAACTATTAAAAATTGCTTAATATTTACTAACTAAAAATATTTAAAAAGTAAACTACTAAGAGTGATTTATGTGTGCAAAACAAATTTACTTTCGTTTATACATATAAAAGTAACGAGTAAACTTATTAAAATAATTCAATTTAATTCAAAACCAGTTCTTCACATGCTTTCTATTAGCGCAAAGATTTAACTGCTTTTAATTTTATATAATATGATAATTGTTTACATACTATTTAAATGATTAAATAAAATATAATCCTATATAGGATTTCAAATATAATGTAAATACAAATTTGCCTTTTAAAAAGTTTTAATTATTTGCAATAAATCCCGTTTGTGTAGTGAAATATAATCCTGTTACACTTTTCTTTATCACTGCCCGCAAATTTAGTCTCGGGCATAGGGGGATTTTTAGTAGGTATTTTATAAGTGGTGCATATAGCGGGACTGGTGCATAGCAGGACTATACCCATAAAATCACTTTTTATATTAATTTTTTATAAAATTATTTTTTTATAGTATAACGTAAGAATAATTGAAATGAATGAACATTAAGGCTCACAAGTCCGGATTAGCTAATCCAGATTTGTTCAAGGCTCCGAGTTAAAAACACACTTGCGCAAGTCTGGATTAGCAAATCCGAACTTGCGCAAGTGCGTTAATGTTCATTCATTTCAATTGTAATTCTACTTACGTTATGCTTTAAAAGGTGATTTTTTATATACCATTTGAGCAATAATTATATGACGCTTCCTCATCAGTCAGACAGTTTTGACTGTTCCAACCTGGTTCCAACCCCTTGCCAGACAAGCATTCTGGCCTACCTGCCAAAAACACGATAACCAATATAAACTTCATGATGCTTCATCGTTCCTTCTACCTAGACGAAGTTTCAGCTATTATAAAATAACGAAGGTCTGTTAACAAGTGTAGGTACTGAAAAATAAGAACTAAGTTGTTTTAGAGGATATAATAGTGAGATGTTTTATCTTATATTTTATTTGATAAATATTCGATAATATTATTGACAATGACATATTTATCTCCAAACCGAATCCTACCTAACATATTGATGTTTTATAACAACTGGTACTTTGTTTTAACAAGAACAAAACATATCCATAGTGTTTAACATAAATTTAAAATATTCATTGTATAAAAATGTTACTTGTTTATTAAACACTTACCAAAAATTCCTCACTTGGTCACTGTTAAAGATTGTTATCAGAATCCATCAGTTCAAAATAACAGCACATTTTCGCTGCCTATGAGCGCCCAATTTCACTTGAACATAAATCGGAGGCATTTCACAAATTCACTTCAAACATTAAAATTACCGGGCCGTTATATTATTATGCTACTATGGTTTGTCCACGGTTGGTTTGTAGCACCAATGTCAGTGTTCGAACAGACGATTACCGGTTATACGGAATTAAAAACTATACAGATACGAGCGTCGAGCCAGCCAAGACGACGTGACGTGCGCTCGCGGCTGCACGCCGACACGAATGGTAAAATAAAAGCGTCCAAAGAAAGTTCCACCACGTCATTGGCACCGCGATATAAACATCTTCCTGTTGCTGGCGATTTGATTTAATGCTAATAAAACAACAAAATACATATGTAACGTTAGAATAGCACCGTCTTTTTGCCTCGAAATCTATTTGAAAAATGTGCTACATTACGATGGTGTTTAGTAAACCGATAAAAACGTAATAAAAGTTAACTGAACCAAAATAATATTGACTATTCGGGGTGTTATGAGTAAAACAACAAATAACCACATTTGAACATATTTTATTAATAGCACAACAACACTAAAACTAAACTTTGCATTATCACATCTTACGATTCTATGTCCTTCTCTTCGCCCTTTTCATGTGGTATTTTAAATGATTTATCAAAGATATGCGGTCATCCTTCTCTAAAATATCACCCAAAAATACAGCCTTCTATAACACTCTAGAACATTTCATACTTCTTTGGCATCAATAAATCTAATATTTACAATAAACATCTATGTAACATCGATTTTTAATCAATAATTTTCTAAAATACATCAAGTTTTAACAACAATATCGCTAATTTAAAACCAATTAGGCGAGCTATAATTGTCTCTTACAAATATACGTATCTTTGAGATAGTTACGCTATCAACGTACAATATTCAATATCCATATTGCCCTGTACCGGTGCATGCTGTACGTGTACCTATCGCCGGCGCATCGGCGCCTTACCCGCGGCTGCCATCCGCATCGACGTCATCGACGTCTACGAGTACGGCGCATGGGCACTAACTACCCTCATCTATCACTGTTATTCAGTAATTACCAGTATTATTGTGTGGGTAACTATGCACGTACGGATCCTACTAAAAACATAGGTGTAAGTACATAAATACCATATAATATGTCATCAATATGAATAATACAAAATGTAAGTTCATTTATAAAATTATTTTCTACGGGATAAAACATGATATTATATCAAAATAAATTCATCTAAAAAAATACAACAACTTAATGGATTATTACATTTTTCTTAAGTTCTAGGAATCTAATTACTTTAATATAGTTCTAAACGACAAGTATAATATTCTAACTTGACTCGATACGATGTAAGTGTACAGACCTACCTAACTATATTCATTTACTAAGATTGCGATTGTTTCGCATAATAATTGAAGTACGTAACTAATCGTGAGCGTGTATCCTTAGCTAAACCATACGTGGTACATATTTACGTTTCGTGCAATATTTTTCTTACTAAATTTGGGGAATTATTAACTAGACGAATAAATAATAGTTGGATGACTGTTAATTAATATATAGTTGGTACTAGATATTTCAATACTAAATGAACGAAATTACTAAAACTACCCAAAATTAGCTAATAACAATGGGAAAAAGTTAAAATCGAATCTAGCAGTTAAAATTCCAAGTATTCAATTAACTACTATATTGGGCGAATACTGAGTGGGCGACAAAAATATTTAGTAAGTGTCTATACACATACATAACCGATTTGAAGTGTTTCATAAAATACAATTTTGGGATGAGATATAATGAACTGCGATAATAATATTGCTAGCTTCTCTAACACTATTTGAAGTAAAATTTTAAATATTCTAGCTTAATATCGTCTTAAAAATAGCGTACAATATGATTTAATTTCTTCCATTATGGAGGATCATACTTTGTCAGATACTAGTATGGAGACATTTTGAATACAGTCCCAGTGTGTAGTGAATCGGACAGTAAAGTAGAATATGAAGTTGGCACCAAAAACATAATGAAGGGATAAACAGACAACGTCACATACATTGATCTGACCCCAAAATAAATTGCTAAAGCACAAGTGCTTGTGTTATAGAAATCAAAAACAATGGTGGTACCACAACACCCAGAAACGAGACAATACACAAAATATCGATTCCAAGACCTCAAAGATCGCGACACCATGAAACCCTGAAGTGTTTGTGCAATTCATTTCTCAAAATGATTTATGAAACTCTTCGATTATGGGATATAACGCATACTACTTAGATGTTAAATATAATGTGTTAACTAATAAGTATAAGTAAATTTGTTCGGTTAAGAATTATTGCGCTGATCGTTCTGAATAACTCATAACTCAAATTCATACTTCAAGTCGCCGTTTTCAATCGTTGTCGTGTTTGCCATATGTCTTTCGCCCATTCAGTATTCCAGTGCGCCATAATTAGCATGCTTGTTGCTACCTTTAATTTGAATTCGATTATTTAAATACTACCCATAGATATTTATAAATACAAGTACCGGGTGGGTTTGTGTAGCTTGTTATTATGAAAAACAACGTAGTTGTAATAACAAATCATATTCACTCAGTATTATTGGTATTATCTAGTGAATTTTTTTCTTTTACATCTGATAAATCTTCATGATTATTTGAATCTAATTTAGCTTTGCAAATTCAAAATAATATAATTATTTTACTACTCAAGTAGGAATCCTAATCTAAGTTCCTACGTCTTGTTCTACTTTAATGAATATAAATTGGACATAGGTACACACACAAAAAAGTTTGTGATCACTAGCAGAAGTTTAGTTTTATAATTTATTTTTAACCGACTTCAAAAACGGACGAGGTTCTCAAATCGACGGTATAAGTATATAGTCAGATGGGTAGTGAACTTTTTGATATTCAAACCACCAATAATAATGTTACTCATAATAATCCTCTGTATAGAATGTGCCGCGAATTTAATATCTTGTCGTCCGACCTCGATCTTTTCAATCAAAGTTCTTATGCGTTCAAAAAAAAATATTCTTAATAAGTTATAAATACTGTTTTTCTTTTTCTTTTAAATCATAGCCATTGTCTTTCTTGTAGATTGAATGTATATTTGTAATGTTGTGCATAGTTTTTTTAGGTCATTTAACCCGCAATGTTTTTATTTAGAAACGTTACCATATAAGTGTATTTGATTGCTTGATTGTTACTGTGCCTATATTGAATAAATAAATAAATATATTTTTAATGTATGACCACGCACAACTATTTACAGAGTCGTCCGATTTTTATATTAATTCTTTTTTATTGGAAAGGGTATACTCCTAAGGTGGTCTTACAGTCACTAAGTCACCATCGAGCACGCACAGGCTTCCTTCCGCTTTTCTTTAACTTGGCGATAAAAAAATAATTTCAAACTTTTCGGTGCTTTTTTTAATGGCGGTTGTATTTGCAAAGCAATTGAGTTATTTTATTGTTTCATAAACAAATTTTCAATTTAAAATAAAAACCGAATAAAAAGATTAATCATTATACTCGTACTATACCGTAACAAAATTTATTTAGATTTTCTAAAGTGATCGCAAACTTTTTCAGTACCTGTTTGAAAAACAGGGTTTTTCACATTTGGCATTATCATTTTTACAATCGCAACATGTCTTATTTATTGTCAAATTAAGATTTTGAGTATTAGTACTTATTTTTTTTATAAAAAATATCATTTTTATAATAAAGTTTTGCTTTGATCATAAGTGAGTTTCAAAAGTGGGTCAGACAAATTGAAAATAATGTAATTTATTTACATATTTCATCGCTGTTATACACATTTACTAAAAACACAATTGAATTTTAATTCACATGTAAATTAAAATTAAGCTGCTTGCGCAACAAACGTGGTTTCATGGAAATAAAAAAGAGGACTATCAACAACTCATTGGTTGGTGGTTTATACCTATTGGTTTTAGCCTTGAGTTGCATTAGGCGACATGGCTTTATAGTATAGGTATTCAAAAGTTTGTGCATAGACGGATTTGGTATTTCTTGGACATGTCCTACATTTTATAGCTTAGCTATCTATTAGAACATACTCGTATTATACATATATTTTTGAAATACACCTTTTTATTTAGTGGGTGTGGGAATTACTCAAAGAAAAAATTAATACACTAGCAACTAAAGTATAATAGTATTATATATATAACCTACAACTTATCAATAAAAAATCATAAATGGACTTCCACTGCATTAAGTAGAATTTTTCAGCATCTTTAATAAAACTCTAAGGAAAGGAGATAGTAGGACAATCGTTTAGCTAATAATTAACCTGAAGGAGTAAAAATGTTTTATCTTAATTACAAAATATTATAAATTATGAAATTTAAATGAATATTGAATAATGTAAACTTATTATTATATAAAGTTATTATGAATTTATTAAAAATCGTATAAAATAAAACAGGTAAGGTACGTTAAGTGATATTTTGGTTATTATTTGTCGCTACCCTGCGTTATTATTTAAATTTTTCTCTCATTGTAAATGGTTACGAAGTGATATTTTTAGTTATAAATAATAATAAAAATTGACATCGAGTCGTAATAAGACATAATTTAAGGTAATATAAATTTTCTCGTTGGGAAATATTTAAATATTGTCTATTAAATATATTATGTCTTTCTTAGCACCACCAGCCGATCCAAATGAAACCATAAAAATATTTATCATCTGATGCAGGATTTATCAACTTTCATTTTACATAATAATATAAATAGCAAAACATAACGTGTTTTTGCTATTTATATTTTTCACTCATTTATATTACTTACGAAGGTAATACTTTATGTATTTAGCAGAACTTTTGTTCATTTTCTCTTGCAATGGTCTGACTCTTCCATCTTCTACAAAAAAATCTCAGATAAGTAATTCAATTCCGTGTGTCTGAGCAAATGTATTTCATATAAAATACAAAACCTAATAAATGAAAATAAAATTATGGAAAACCTTTTAAAATAATATTCCCTTCTTTCAAGAATGTAGCCTCTCTTATTATTATAATTGGACTAACTATTTAATGACATATTTTTATAAATTATTTTAATCTAACATTTCAAAAATGCATGAAATCTAACAAACTACTCGTACTTAATAGGTACATCTCTAAAACAAAGTAAGAGTCAGAGTGGAAAAAAACAACCACAACTTAATCAAATCGTAATAATTTAGTATATTAAATTAACATATTATGTTAACACATTTTCTAAGTCGAGTTAAGAGGTTTAAAAAAAATACGTACAAAGTGTCTAATATGATAAATAACAGTCTAAATACTCCTATGTGTCTTACACATTCGGTATTCGGATGTATGTGCGTAAAAGGACATCTTATGAATTAGGCTTCATTTTTAAACCACTTTCATAATGTTGTTTATTCATTACACATATGATAAAGGAAAACGTAAGTTTAAAAAAAATTGGTATAAGATTTACTTATTAGGCTACAAATCGTGATAATGTATCACGTCGAGTAATAATCAAAGTAATAGACCCTTTTTAATAATAACCACTCTTTTTCTATTATTACTCTACATAATATCTCCCTTCAAAATAAGTAGGTATTTAAGGATTATTTTCATAACGAATCATGCATAATACTTTTATCGTAACAACAATAAACCTTTCACACATTATTCATAATAATATTTACTTAAAAAGGAAGAATACTTTTTCTTAATACTATTTTGTATTTAGATAAGCATACGAGTTATCATCAAAACACAACGTAAGAAAGGTACTTATTTATCACTTTGGATTGAGCCAAGGGTTTATTTCCTAAATTAAAGTTCGTCTTTAAATAATAACCTACTTATGACTATTTTAATTTTTCCTTTTTATCCTCGTTACTTTGTAAGTTTATGGATTTGTTAGTTGTTGATGGCTTCTGACTAGTTTCAGTAGCTTTGGTCGCAGTACTCGCTGCAGCATGATGATCACCAAGTTTTGTTATTAGTGTCGATGACTTTTGATCAGTTGCTGTGTTAATGGTCGACGTTGAAGGTATTTTTCCTGTCGACTTGATAGGAGCTTTCGTCGTGACAACTTTATTGTCGCTTGTTTTGTTCATAGTTGTCGATGCCTTAGTTGTGTTAACACCGGCTGACGATGAAGTTACTGTAGGGGTTGATTTAATGGGAGTTTTCGTCGTGACTGCCTGATTGTCGCCTGTTTTGTTCATCGTTGTCGATGCCTTAGTTGTGTTAACACCGGCTGACGATGAAGTTACTGTAGGGGTTGATTTAATAGGCGCTTTCGTCGTGACTGCCTGATTGTCGCCTGTTTTGTTCATAGTTGTCGATGCCTTAGTTGTTTTAACACCGGCTGACGATGACGTTACTGTAGGGGTTGATTTAATGGGAGCTTTCGTCGTGACTGCCTGATTGTCGCCTGTTTTGTTCATAGTTGTCGATGCCTTAGTTGTGTTAACAACGGCCGACGATGAAGTTACTGTAGGGGTTGATTTAATGGGAGTTTTCGTCGTGACAGCCTGATTGTTATCTGTTTTGTTCATAGTAATTATCGATGCCTTAGTTATATTAACACCGGCCGACGGTGAAGTTATAGTCGGGGTTGATTTAATAGGAGGTTTCGTCGTACCAGCTTGTATTTCACTTCTGTTAGTAGTCGATGATTTTTGATTACTTGTAGCAACGACTGTTGATATTGAAATTGTTGTATTAGGTGTCGATTCTAAAAGAGTTTTTGACGTAACAGGATTACTGTCGCTAGTTCTCCCAGCATTTGGCGCCTGAACAATTTTAGAAGAAACAGCACTTGTAGATGGTTTTTTAGTCTTTGCAGTGGAATCAGTTGTTTTAGTTGATATTTGAGGTGTTTTGGTTAACACAGATACTGACGGTTTTGACGTGAAAGATTCTGTGGTTACTGAATGGGTCACTGGACACCGTGTCTTGCTACTTGATCCATCAGCTGATTTTTTTGATGTGTTAAACTTATTAGAAACAATGCTATTACTTTTATCAATATTATTCGAAGACACATTTATTGGTACAGTTGTTTTGGATATAGATTCAGTCAAAGGTGTTGTTGGTGCAACTGAGGCGGTTGTTGATGTAATAGATATCGATGTCTTACCACTTTCCGTCTTATCAAAAGGAAGTATAGGTTCAGATGGTAATGGTGTTATTATAGGCTTACCAATATTATCTTCTGCTTTTGCACTTACATTGGGGCTTATTTTAGCGCTACTGGCATTTTTTATCGACAACGCTGAAGGATTGTTTGACGATTCCACTTTAATGGACGTTTTTGTCTTATGGTCTTCAGAACTTTTTGTTACCAATGATACAGATGACACTGTCACTGGAGGATTTGTAATTGACACTGTCGATACGACACCTTTGATATTCTTCTCTAAAGAACCATCTAATTTTGTTGTTGTTTTTATATTTGGTTTTGTTGCTGTAATTTCAGTGTTTGTCATGTTAGAAGGGGCAGTAGAAATTGTATTTTTAGCAGACATCGTAGCTGACACGGTAGTGACAAAATCATCATTTAATGGATGTGTATTTGTTTTAGATACGGTTACAGTTGGCTGTAATATTGTATCTTTTGCTAGCGTTAATTGGTTAAAAGCTTTGCTGGAGGCACTGCCGTAAGTGGTTACAAACGTTTGTTTAATTTTATTTTTAGAATCATAATCAGCTGGAACTATGTTAGTCTTTGAAGAAGAAATTCGTTCCATTTCAGTAGGCTGGGCTTCATAAATGCTATTATTTTGTGAACATGACGTATTGCTACAGCTATCTTTAATATCTTTATTCTGGCTTTGTTGTTTGTTGTTACTTAAATCCTTTTTTTCTTTAACATGTATATCTGTTTCAATAATAGAGTCAATCACCTGTGATTTTGAGCATATGGGTAATTGTTTTTTTATATTAACATCGATATCTTCATTAATGCCAACCATATTTTTCTTGTCCTTTATTTGTTCTTTTTGCGATTCAGTTGTATGTTGTGACTGTTCATTAAAAGTTTGATCACTTTGCATTGACGTGTTTGGAATTGTACATTTAGATGCCGTAGTAATCATTACATTGCTGCCACATATTTTTATGGTCGACGTTATGAGATTTGAGGGATTTGAATTAAATATATTATTTAAGTTTTTTTTCTCCTCAGATAAAACTTTTGGGTAATCTGGTAAATTCACTAGGCTAAAAGTAGGTTCTTTTTTACCACAACTTGCAATTCCAGAAACTTTTTTCGCATTATTGTCAACGTAATATTTTTCCTCGTTTACTTTTCGTACATCATTACTTATATTGTTACTACTTTTCTCCGACGTTTCCACAATTCCTTTTTTAGTATCATGTACAGAACTTGTTTTTATAACGCTGCCTTCAACTGTTGATAAAATTGGTACTGGTGTCACTTGCACTGGTTCCATTTGCATATTTTTTCCATCTGTGTGAATTTTGGCAGTTGTAAATATCAAAGGGCCTGAGCTAAAGTTTCCTTGTTTATTGCCATCAATTTCTACTAAAATCTGAGTTTTAGGTTCAACGGTTTTTTTCATGGCCTCAGAATTACTAAATATGTTTGTATTCATATGGTTGTGAATGGTATTCGCTGTACATGAGTAACTTTTGTATACGTCTTTGGTACCGTTATGTAGATATTCAGATATACCGCAAAAACTTGAAAGAGGTAATTTTTCAACCTTACTGTCGGGCAGCAATTTGTCTGTGTCATCCATTTTGTCATTACCTACATCAGTCTTAGTTTTTGACAGTGAAAATTTGGCACTTTGACTGGAAAATTCGTTCTTGTCCTTATCTTTTTGTAAAAGTGGCTCTATAACACCATCGTCTGACTCATGGCTAAAACTTTGCACCTTCTTTTTAATAGAGCTTCTTTTGATCTTTGCTATAGCTGCTGTAGATTTTTTTACCTCGTTTTCTATGCCACTTGTTATGGATGTCGAATCACCGCCGTCCTGTGACGTCTATAAATCAAAAAGAAAGTTATAGAGAAAATAAGAATATAATGCAAACATGTCACAAAAGAGTTTTTTTATCAAATATGCTTAAATTCTGGTGCTAGGTAGGATGCAGGAGAACTTAAGTACATTTGTATTCATTTCTGTGAACTATGGATCAACGAATTTTCACTTTAAATGGAAGGTAAAGCCTATACTTTACCTACAACAAGCATAGGCCTATTGTTGTTCCCAGTGTTGTTTCCCTAAGGGTCCGGTTTCATTACAACTATGCATTCATAATTCATTTTAAGCCATTCTCCACTCCATATTCCCAACCACCATTAAATATAACTCCTCGTATTAAAGGGATGTAACCCTTCGACGATCGTTAATGGCTTACCTTCCGCATGGCCACCAGCGGATGGGTGTGCGGGGGTCAAGCGCCGCGCTCGCGCAGCACCGGCCGGCCGTGCAGCAGCAGCACCGGCGGCGACAGCTCGGTCTCCGTCCGCAACGCCACGCTGGCCACGCCGGCGGTCGCCGACTGGCCCCATTCCTCGGTCGGACGAGCCAGAACTCGTGCTTTCTGAAATGATGCACAAAACCTATTTAACGATATGTCGCTTAACAAGGCATTACTTAAATAGGATTTCGGAGAGAAGCGTAATGTCGCTTCCTTTTTTAGCGGGAAAAACCAGCCGCCAGCAGATCACAAAATCTCGTCAGTTCATGCTTTCTAAACATTTATTTGAATGTGTGATTGGGTACCGAAGTACAGTGGGTTTATGTATGAAAGCAAGCAAGTCAACATAGGATTTTTTGCATTGGTGTGTCCTTAGATAAATTAAATGGTGTGTCAGTCATAGTAGCTATCATGTCGTAAGTATTTTAATTTAGTTAAAAAAATTACCTCCATAATAGTCAGATCATCGGGCCCACTGCAGATCTGGTCAACGGCCATCAGAACAACAACCACAACCGGCAATACACCGAGTGTCCATCCCACGGCATCTGCCCACATCGGATATACGTAATGCCCGTACGATGCCGGCTTGTACTCAATCCAGTTGAACACCAAAATAAACTGCAATGAGAATTAATTAACTCAATGAAAAAAAAAACACAAATCTTTGTTGTATATTTAAGTTAATAAAAATATAGGTACTTACTACTAAAGCTGCCGGCGTGATAACCCTCCACATTGCACTCCAAAAGATAACCCAAAGTTTAGACTGGCGACCGATCATGCGCTGAATATCACGGCAAAACTTCTCTGCTCCGTAGATCCATGCAATTAGTATACACTCGCCAATGGCAATAATTAACACTGACCAGTTTGCTGCATACTTGTCCATAAGTTGTAGCCAGTACATGCCGCTCTAAAAACATAACGCATGTTAAGTAAGGTCAAATAACACACGACACAAACGTAAAACAATACACCAAAGTTTCTTACATTCGTAGTGAAGATAAGTCCACCTAGATAACCGAATACAGCCACAGTCAACACCACCCAAACTTTATTGTGTCTAAAGTTTGGAAATCTATCCAGGATTGCAGTCGTGACCGTTTCCATAAGTGCAAACTGAAATAAAACGTACATCAAATTAGGGAATGGTATTTCAATCCTAACTTATACTATAAATGCGAAAGTAACTTCAGTATGTTACGCAATCACGCCTACACTACTGAACCGATTCAAATGAAAATTTGTACAGAGATAGTTTGAGACGTAGGAAAGGACATAGGCTACTTTTTATCGCGATATAGAAACTTCAAGGGGGGTGAAATGGTGAATGAAAGTTTGTATGGAAAATACGACTTTTCACGCGGGGAAATCGCTACTGCTAGTAGCGAAATAAATAAAAAAACTCCTACCTGTGAATCAAGCCCAAGAGTCAGCAGCATGACAAAGAAAAGTATAGACCATAGAGGTGCTAGCGGTAATCTCGTTACAACTTCTGGATAAACTATAAACGCTAAACCAGCTCCTTGGTCTACGACTTTATCCACCTCGACGTTCAGTTCGTGAGCTAAGAATCCAATCACGGAAAATATAACCAAGCCGGCAAAGAATGAAGTCGCTATATTAGAGACGGCTACAATCAGGGAATCACTGAAACAAAAGCAAGTTAATTTATCTGTTACTTGTCATTTCATCAAACGTTTTGCATACTATTTGACAAATTAATGCAGTAAAGTATCAAGCATATAAGTTATTTTACTTATTTTGCTACACCAACATATTTGCACACAAAAATAATTTGTCTATGCTACACTACTACCCAGCCTAGGTCTCTAGTGCAGGTCCTATGCTGAGGGACAATTAAGGCACTTTTCATTGCATGCACATAATTTACGAAGCAGGAAATTTAACCAGACATGAACACTTACATGTAGCAGTTGTTGGAAAATTTGTTGTAAGAAGATAAAGTAATCAGACCTCCCCAAGCTGGACTTAAAGCAAAAAATATTTGTACAGCCGCATCTCCCCATACCTAAAATACAAGAATATAAAATTACTTAACGGTATTGTTTTTTAAAGTTTAATTACGTACAGATTTCGTTTTTACAAATATTTACCTGAGCATTAGCTAATTGACTAAAATCAGGAGTAAGATAAAACAATATCCCAGTCGATGCTCCTGGCAGCGTCACCCCACGGAAAAATAAGATTACAAGCACTACGTACGGAAACAGTGCTGTAAAGTAAACAACCTGAAACAAACAAGAAATTATGTTTTTTAAGTATCTGCTCATTTCCGTTACCGATTTAGCATGAGTAAACGAATACTTTTTAGCGATTGCTGAAGAAGTATTTTAGTTACGTACCTTTCCAGAAGATTGCACACCTTTACATAAGCATAAAAAAACGATCAACCATGCTGCAAGTAAGCAGAGAGCCATATCCCATCGAATGTGCCCGGTTTCCTCAATACCCGATGAAAGTCCGAGAACTTGATTACTGGAAGAGAAAATGTATCATTTAAACAAGCATAAGTAGCTACTAGCAAGACGAATATTCGCCTACTTACTCGTACATTGTGGATGCGTCTTATGAAATTTGTGAAGATGACGATAAATTTTCATGAAGATAAGCTCAGCAGTGAAATAAAAATTACTGAAATTTTAGTTATTAATATTTAGGTGAATCGAAAGACGACAAAATAAACACTAACGTAAAGTATTCTTCTGCTGGAGGCCGCCGGAGAGCGACATCGGCCAGCGCGGCTATATTGTGTAGCGCAGCGTAAGATTGATTCAGGCATTGTCTAAAATAATAAGTCCCATTTTTGTCCTCACACTCATCTGCTTCTTCGTATGAATAGCAAACTGTAACAACAGAACAATACAATATGATGTATAGATTCCGAAGAAATTAATTTGAAAATTCTAAAGATATCTACTACTGCTACTACCTACTTATATACCGTATACTATACTTTTGTGAGTTAGTCAATAGGTGTATGGTTTTATGTAAAATAAGGCTAAATGCATCGCACCAAGACCGAACCAGCCCCAGCCAAGATGGGATACTTGGCTTGGGTCTGCCACAATATTAATTATCTTACTACTTATTCATTGTTATTTGATATCATCAAGTCTACGCAGACGATTGACAGATTGTGAGCAATAGCTAGTGCAATGTGCGCAGGCTCTATATTTCAGTTCTCATTATGGTGGCGCCCAACGTGGGGCTACGATAATTTTAAGCATACCATTTTATGCAGTACAATAACACGGAGTAAATTTCAGTCAAATGTAAGTCAGACTGCAATAAAGAATGAACGAAGGACACAATTTTTTTAACAACACTAAACTAAATGACAGATAATATATTAAGACAGAGCCTTTTAGCACGAGTCTGATTCGCATTTAAAATTAAGTTGATTGTTTATTAACATACATTTAGTGCTCCAATCAGCGTCGCAATTTTGCCACGGCAACTGATAAAAGATGCTAGCGAAAGACACCGCCATGTAGTAGATTGTCCAGGCTATGATGAGATTATAGTAAAGCATCACAATGCAGGAGACGATGACCATTCCATAGCCGAGGCCTCGAAACAGAGGGCAGAACTTGTTGTAGACAGCGACAGGGCCCAGGGCAGCGTACTGCCCGAATGACAGCTCCATGAACATCAACGGCAAGCCCGCTATGATAAGCATCACCGTGAACGGAATAAGAAAAGCTCCTGTAAACAAAGCAATAGAAATCCTTTATTATCGCCAATATCATAGGTGCATGGGTAACTAACTAAGTTGTGTTGAAGACAGATTTAATACTAGACTATATTCGTAATCTTCAATTTTTTGTAGTAGGTGATGCTAAGAGATGATGTCAAATGAGTAGGGATGTAAATTGTAGGAACGAATTATTAATTAAACGGATTTCATTAACAATTAGTTCATACTCGTACAATTTTAATAAGTGCCTATACCTAGGGCTTTTACATATTTTACTTAATTACTCAAATTAACTCATACAGGTATGAGTAGGAAGATAGGTTTGTAGGTCTACAAATAAGAGATAGCACGAATGGGCTAGCTGTAAACGTAATACTTCTAAAAATATTGCACAACATCACTTGCATTGCTCTGATCCTAAAGTAAGTAGCTACGTCCTACATCTTGAAGTAAGACTGTTATGGAAATCAGTGGTTCCACATTTCCACAACACCCAGATCCGAAACAATGTTGTAAGTATGGATCGAACCCGGGACCTCAGAGATGGCAACACAATGAAAATCAGCGAGCATGCCTCTCGACCGCGGAAATTGCCAATGCTATAGGTAGGGTATGGTACCTCCTACATTTTCTATCGATATGCGTTTGAGTGTAGATAGATAGATAGATAGATATTCTTTATTGCACAATAAAAGAAAACAAAGTTAAAATTAATTATAAAATTAAATTAACTGTACCTCTTTAGATAGGAAAAAGTAATAAAAGTGCCACATAAGAATTAGTTATCTTACCTACTTCCTACCATCTACTTTCGTAAAATTGAAATGGAACACCAACACAACTACCAACAACAAAAAGCACTCGATGTAAAACCTTACCTCCACCATTATTGTAACACAAGTAAGGGAACCTCCACACATTCCCCAGCCCGACGCTGTAGCCCAGTAACGATAGAAGGAAATCGAAGCGCCCAGTCCAGTTCCCGCGCTCTGGCTCCGCGTCCTCTGCTGCTGGTTCACTGTTCATTTCTTCCTTTAACTGCAAATAACGTTTGAGGAAACACCAGTGCTAATTACAGTTGCCTTGGTGATGAACGTTACGAACGATAACCAGGGATAATTCAAATTGATTTTCGCTCACAAAAATTAATCGACTGTGTCATCCGGTGGGACACAGTCGATTAATTTTTGTGAGCGAAAATCAATTTGATTTCGTAAAAACTTGCAAAATAATTGCTTAAGTTATAAAAATAATTACAGGGATAATTCACTTTTCCTGTTAATACTGTCCGGTCGATCGTTTGGGAGAGCAAGGGATACCTACTTATCGCATGACCATCTATGAATATAAAATGTGTACCTAACTAAAATCACCTATCATTTATTCTGTGCTAAAATTTTATTTGCTTTTGCTGCTGCTAAAAATGTGGGGTACATACTTGACTTACTATGCTATTTGCAACTTTAGTAGTTTTTTTAAAGCATAAGCTGGTTAGTTGGTGCAATAAATCACTACCTACTTCTCTAAGTATGTGATATTGTCACCGTCCGTCTTATTCGATCACCAAACAGCTTTGTCGCGGAATTCCAGACAATCATGATTTGCTGAATGAACTTGGTCTTTCTTATTTTTAAGTAGTCATATTAAGAGTACCTTTTTAAGACGCCAGTTACAATCTTACAATGAATCATGAATATGCGTATGTGAAAATCAATGTTAAATCCCAATAATTCGTAACTTCCATCGTGGTAGGCTAGGTACTAATGATTGATAAGTACCTAGATAATGAGTTATCTTCATTCATAGGTAGGTACACAGTGTCTAATGAACAACCACTACCACAGCAAAAATAATAGTTCATGAGGCACTCACAAAAAACAAGCCTGTCGTTTTTCACCTACCTCCATTAAAATCATGTGCGAAACACATTGGACTATCAGCTGTTAAAACTACACGTTGAAATAGTAGATATACTTACCTACCTACTTACACCTACACTGAATCTATGAAAATATTTTAATTAATTGTTTCAGGCACTGATACGCTTTATGATCTCAGTCAGTGTGACTAGTACTTAGGTACTTTAAACATATAACACATATAAGTAGGTATTACCACAATATACTCACGTCTGCGAATTTAACATCCATTTTCGGAACATTCTTCGTAACCGCCGGGATATGCGTTTTTGATGTTTTTTCCATGTTGTCAGATCGGTCTGGAACTATTAGGGCACGAGTGGTTGTTCCAGCATTTTATATGAGATGAGTGTTGAATCGATGACAGAGAAACAACCGAGCTTCGCACAACACATCACACTCCCGGAGGTTCGGCAATAACCATCCCTACTCGAGACACATCTGCGCTAATCATACAAATCACGGGCGGATTCAAGACTTGGTACTAAAACTAATAGTCCGTGAAGCTAGCGAGTGGATTAAACATTAAATCGAAAAAATACAAAACGCAGAAACGCGCAGATGTCAAGTTTCGCATCGACCGAACTCTGAATGAACATGTAGGTCAATATCAAGCCTCCGCCTCTACTGTACCTACCCCTCACCCTACTTCACCCCGCTATGAAATTTTCTCCAATGAACCTAATGTAAGACAGAATCCATCCTAAATCTATCAGGAGAATAATGAATCTTAGCAAAGTGATATTTGGAATAGGTTTCATAGACACAATTTATTACGTTCCTCCAAAGGACCAACTGCAGTTTCGTATGTGGTAACTTAAATTGTAGGTAATAAATTAGTGGGTCCACTAATGAATGCCTTACAAATTGTAATAAAGCAAAGGATGGTAAATTATTCTCTTGAATACTATTAAAATTGTAGGTAATAGGTTTATCTTACGAGTTACGTTTAATTCCTATACGAAGCAGGATCTAGCATGGAGTGCCTAGTACGTTGTTGTGGTGGATGGTGCCTGGGTTTCGTAAATAAATATTCATGCAAACAGTAAACAGTCAGTAGGTTAATACCTACCCCTACTGAATAACCTATTTATTATTATTTTATATAGGCCATACTGGGGCCATAATGATATGCCGTATCACCCATCAGTTGTTAGTGTTAAATTTAGGAATCACCAGATGTTTTGGGAAGTTAGTTTTATAATTTAAGCAATTTGTTAGCAAGTTGATAGACCGTGTCATCCTGTGGGGCTCGAACCCACGACCCTTCGCTATCCGGGCGAATGCTCTTACTTACCAACTGAGCTCAGTTAGTCAATTTAATTTTGATGTATGTTTTGTTCTTTCTAATCACTTTTCGGTGCGTGATATTGAATATTGAAAACAAATGGATGCAAAAGAATTGCTTACGAGCGGTCCGCATGAGCAGAGTATGTACAATCCTATCCCAGTTAGTTACCGTTTTGTTTATTAAGGCATAAATAAATAGGAAGCTTTCATTTCTACGGATAATGCGGCTGCCGGTTTACTAAAGGCAGGTATTCGAAAAACTAATCGTATCGAATAAGGGAAGAAAAATGCAAATAATTAAAACAACAAATAGGACCAAAACTCTTAAGCTATGCAACTCGTCCGAAACGAGTGCACTGAATTTATTTAAAATCGTGATCAAGTACAATTCAAGAGACAATAAAAAATGGAGAAGAAAGGTTCATTGTACGACGGTCAAGAACGTTGGTGAGTAGATACCTACATGAGGGAGGCTGTTGCGGCAGAAGGTCGCTGAAAGTAGAGCGGCGCGGCGTATTGATTACAGGACGGCGCGCTGCCACCCTCCAGCGTGCACCTTCATGCACACAAGTCATTTCCGAACCTACACCACAGAATAAGTACTAATACCTACACCTACACAGCCGAATACGAATCGATCCTCGATACGTCGTTTGTCTGATTTTGAAATTTCATCTCGTTTGTTATCATCATTTTTTGTATGCAGCGTACGGCGTGGCTTGACGATATACCTAAGCGGCCCACCTACTTACAGGAAATTGATTTGGGCACTTAGGTAATATCAATAAACACTTTTTAATTGAGTAATTTACTTAAAAAAATATTACGTATGTAGGTACCTTTACTATCATGTGTCTGGTCTACCAGTGTGTTAGACGGACGGAGGGCTGCCTGGAACTAAACTTGGATAGCCCCTGGGTCCCAATTCTCGCGCCTTCGATATTATATCGCATACGATATCTATTGAAAAAACATGGCGTATATCACAAAATGTGATAAATATTAGACATTTTCATACTTCGAGAACACGCAACGTTTTTCGATAAATATATGTGATATTTGAAGGCGCGAGAATTGGGTCCCAGGCAAGAGTATTTTCTATAAAACGATATTTAAAATGCAAAAAAGCTAAATTAGACCAAACTTCAGAAGAATTTTGTATCAAACCAAATTCCTCCAATCGTGTTTCGTGATCGATAATTAAGTTTTAAACTGTTCCGATCAAATTCCTATCAACTTTTCCAACGCGCTCCTCCCTGAGCTTCTCATACATTTGCAAGGCATTGAGCATATTTCGTCTTAATACTGATAAAACGACACTGATTACGTAATTTGCAAGTTACAAGTTATTGTTTGGTGAGTTGCCGCTAATTTTACTTTTGATCTGGAGATTACTAAAAAAATGGCAGAGTACAAAGACTTTGTACAGTCTTAAAATTAGGATCTAATGACCTAGGTACCTACCTGTAAATTTAATTCCACAACTTTTCGAAATCAAACACAAAATAACTTTTAATCCTCTTTAATAACAATGTAATAAATCCGCATCCCGACATTAAAAAATAACTCTAAAACATCTAATATAGACCAGGAGGAATGTTTATTTTATGGTCCCAAATATGGAATATGTACACATTATACATATTTAGGTAAAGGTATGTAAAAAAAGTACTTTTCATTGTACTGTATCTTTGCTTAATAATATAAGTGGTCATTTCATGACTTACAAGTATTAAAAAAATACCTTACGACTAAACAGTTACTTATTTCTATTTTGTGCTTCCAATCTTAACATATTATTTTACTTCTTAGCAAGAAGACTCTTAATTAAAGATTCCAATTTTCTGGTATCTGCAGCAAATTTTCTTATGCCATCAGAGAGTTTGTCAGTAGCCATCTGATCTTCATTAAGGTGCCAACGGAACAGAGCTTCAGAGAGTGAGATTTTTTCAATGTCACTTTCAGCGGCTACCTTGGGATCAAGGACCTAAATAAAAAATAAAATAGTATTAATTAGAAGTAACTGTAGATATTTTTATCGCACACCGTAAAAACTAAAACTATACTAACATATTAAATGACCGTTACCATAAATGAGGCAAAGAAAAATAGCAAACAAAATATGTACATATATAATACAGTAAAACCTTAACATATTGTTATAATATTAAATGAAAGAGAAAATGCGAATAAATCCTTTTAGGTGAACGCGCACACGCGCCGCAGGATCCGCCCTCACCACATCTTTGTACATGAAATCGTATGCAACGTCGCGCACCTATCCGCGCTGCACTACTATGCTACTCTAAGTCAGACGAGTATAACATATTTCCCGTAAGCCGTACACAAGATTTTATTAAATAGAGTAGTGAAAATTTGTTCACACGGAGTCTATGCGGGAAAATATTGTGTGTCATATTTAAAAAACGACTGTACGTGAAGAAATCTAATCAAATAGATGCTAACGTCTGAACTAAGCCTTAGCTATATAACGGTTTTTGACGCCCGAAACTGTCATGAAACCAACCAAAGCCCAAGACAGCTAAAGTCAAGGCTATAACAAGTGGATAATTACTGAAATACTTACTCTTTTCAGTGCTTGATCACTACTAGCAAGCTCTTGTAGGAGCTTGGGACTAATAGTCAGTAAGTCACTGCCAGCTAGTTCACGAATTTCACCAGTGTTTCTGAATGATGCTCCCATAACTTGGGTCTTGTATCCAAACTTTTTATAGTAATTATATATGCGTGTCACAGACAGTACTCCCGGATCTTCTTTGCCTTCATAAGTTTTTTTTGTATGTTCAACATACCTGAAATTATCAACAAAATCATCAAGCATTCAATAAACATATTTTTTCAATCTTCTCATTTTTGTAAAAAAATATATAACAAAATTACTTTCCGCTATCCTTAAACTAAAATATAATATGTTTGTTAGTGTCAATTGTTGTTCTGGTTGTATTATTCAAATAATTAGTCAGTGTCAGTCAATTCAATAATTATTTTATGTTTTTCATTCATACAGGAGCCTTGAGTTGGGACTAGACTTATAGCAGTTTATGTTTAGGTCTACTGTAACTGTACTAATTTTAATAATCCATATTTGGGTTCAATGTGTGACCACCTGAAAACATTACAGGGTTTGATACATACCAATCCAAGATCCGTCCAACAAATGGTGAAATAAGAGTAACATTAGCCTCAGCACATGCGATAGCTTGGTACAAGGAAAACAGCAAAGTCAAATTGCAGTGAATACCATGTTTCTTCTCCAATTCTCTACAATGAAATAGGTATATTAATGTTTTAACATTGATGTTATTGTCTCCTTTCTCAGGTACACAGCATATGTTTCCGGGAGTGAACATGTTAAGAGGTTAGAGTTATCTTTGCATTTTGTATGGCTATTTGGCTATTATATAGGCAGACTGCTGTCAGTGTACATCTTAAACTGGGCTTTAAACTCATTAAAATGTACCTTTAAAAATAAATACGATTTATTTTGATGTACCACTTACTTTGCAGCCTGAATTCCTTCCCATGTTGAAGCCAATTTAATGAGAATACGTTCTTTTTTCACTCCATACTCGGCAAACATATTAATTAACTTAATAGCTTTAGCAATGCTAGCATCTTTATCAAAAGATATCCTGTAAAGGGAAAAAGAAAATACATTAAGGTGTATAGGGATCCAATTGTTTAATTAAGATACATATGGAAAAAAATATAGGTCTATGAAAATGTCCACAATGGCATATGGCTCTGTTATGGACAACTCACCATACCCATTCTAAATTCTACCAGTGTGAAGTCTGAGTGGGTAGCTAGCTAGTTAGAAAAAAGCATAATATTTTGTATATTACCTTGCATCTACTTCAACAGATACTCTTCCAGGAATTATTTTTAGTATTTCACATCCAAATAACACACTTAGCATGTCTAATGTTTCTGCAACTTGCTCTTCAACTGTACTGCAATATCATCAATTATTAAATAAATTACTAGTTCTAGTACTAATTAGTAAAGTTGAGTTGCGCGGGGGGAGGGCAAATGAGGGTAGCAAGCAATGCACCACGCTCCACACTGTACTTTGTTTGCATTGCAGGTTACTAGTTTCGATGAACATGCGCTTACATAATTGTAATAATAAAAAAATACCTTACAAACCTATATTCATAAGGGTTGGGTACTGTATTTTCTGGAACCTTAATTTATTATGGTACCAAAATATTTCAGTAACTGAAATTTATTAGTAGATGTCATACTGTTAACTGTTATTACTTTTATTTTTCAGTAGTTCAGTCCCTGGTATAGTGTTAAAGTTTTTTATTAACAGTAAATAGATAGGGTGAATACCAAACACCTTACCTTCCTGTATCTTTTCCATACTTTATAGCTTTATCAAGTAAATGTTGATACTGTTCCATGCCTGCAGCAGATAGTATAAGACTAGGGTTGGTAGTGGCATCAGTTGGCTTGTATGCTTTCATAGCTGTGAAAAAGGATCATATAATTGATAAAAAATATAAAGATCTGAGTTAAAACTTAACCTTGCTATAGTTGCAATGACAAGGTCAAATATCCGAAATCATAAGAATTTTAAAACTAGCATTTTCATTATATAGTTAAAATTCTTCTATAGGAAAAGAGTTTTTATTAGACCTTTAAATTACCTTCAAAATCACCGGTATCCGCCACCACGACTGAATATTGCTTCAGGTGATCGAGAGCACTCATTTTGGTTCGTTTCGCTTGAGGTTCGCCGCTCATACTGTCTGATTTTTATACAACTGGAAGGTATTACAATTAAAAATTCCGAATGACAAACAGTGCGCGAACAAAACAGCAGTAACAGTCAAGGCGGGTAAAAAGTAATCACGATAAGTATCAACCTCTTGAAGGTGACCTCATGAAACGTAAGCATTCGTTATGTTACTAGTACCTACTTAAATATAATACAGCGTCAATGATAATCAGAATCAGTCGGTCATGCTGCTTGAATGATACATAACCTCATCTCAGTTTACTCCAATCACATTAGCATAAGCATTAATATCGTACAGTAACAGTTCGACGCTTGGAAAAAAATCATTGTCTTATAAAAGTTATAAAATATGATTTACCTCACCTGTTTATTGTAAATGAGTAGGCAAAATAGATTATACCTTTTTCTTAAAAAAATACGAATCAATCATCAAAAACCTGAAAAACACAAAAAACATACAGAAATGATGTCATTGTCATTTCATTTTTTTTGTACAATTTACCCATTCTGGGTAGGCAAAGGATCGAGTCAATACAGCCACGTCTTCAGTATCTTTATTTTATATAAATGTTTTATCCTTTTCATTAGTATTCTTCTTCTTTTACAACTACACTAACACTAAACTAACAACTAACCTAACCTAACTCATTGAAATGCGAGGATGGTTCGCATTTCAATGCTCTCAACGAAATTTTGAGCGGGAACATCGAGCCGGATCATATAGGAGCGCCTTACTTTGTTTCTCACTTTTACGTCATTAGTTCTCCTCTGCAGCAGCTCACATTATTAAGATAATTTCACCACACATAACAACAATGACCACGAAAAACTAATTTAGAAAATTAAGAAACGAAGCTCATTTTGACGGGCTCATTTCCCGCCAAAAATTACTGTCATTTCGTTTGTCAAGTCATTTGCCTTTTTTTTATTCACCCATATAAATTTATTATTTATTTTTTAAGCTTAATTTTCACTACGGGATGTACAGTGTGAGTCTTGATAAATTGCATATATGAAAAAGGGTAATGGATGGTACTGATGGATGCTGATGGACGTCGTCCATCCATCGTCGGCAGACCCAGAAAACCATGGCAAGATGATCTAGACCACTTTTGCGAAGACTGGCCAGCCCAGAACGGTCCACTAGAGAAGTTTGGGAGAGGCCTTTGTCCAGCAGTGGGACAATAACGGCTAAGTAAAAAAAATTAAAAAAGGTAAAACTGGACCCATTTTTATCGGAGGAAATATTGTCAAAAAAAACTAAGATTTTTTTTTAGTGTTTTATAGATTTTTTAAAATTATTTACCTTCTGTTGACTTATTGCAAAGAAAACGTTATAACTTGTGATTTATGAGGTATATCCTAATAAAATAAAAACAGTTATGATGGTAAATAACAGGTGATACTAATATGTATAGCCTGACCAGAAATATTTGGGACCTGAATTAAGGGCGCTACGAATCCCCTTTATATGACAACACTTAATATAATCATAATAGCGCAAATTGGCAACTGGACTCGTATATATGTTATCATTTACGTTACATTTCTAACAGATTCTACGATACAAGAACAAGACAGAACACTTGCAAATTAAATACTTATTAAATTCAGTGGCTCTATGTAATATAAGCCTTGAAATTTGGACCAAATTGGAATTATTTTTGTTAAACCACAGTCGGGTAGAAGTAAAATACCTGTAGTTCTTGTAAATGTTTTTACTTATTATGTTAGAAGACTATTGAAATGTTGTATATGAAATTTGTAAAACTTCTACGAAATATTTCAGTAAAATAGCTAAGCAGGGTTGAAATTAAGAAAATAAACTCTCAGAACAAGGTTATATAATTGTTATTTTTCAAAATCGTTATTAAAATATTTTCGATTACTATCAATGGCCAATTCTCACTGTTCGCACTACATGACGTACCAAAAATTGTAATGTGACAACTAAATCGTAATTCATTTAAATAAATTATGTTAACTACACAGATTTCCTTGTTGAATATTACTAAAACACATGTTAAACCACTTTTCTTTACGAATAGTTTTAGGCGTTTTTGACACATAATTTTATCACATACTCGAAAATTAGATTACGCGTCCGCTTTGACACTAATCAATATGACAATTGAAGACATGTCAGTGACGATTTAAGGTTTCTGTTGCCAGTTAAAGAAATTAGTTCCAGTTGTTTTCCGCAATATGGCGAGGTCCCATATATTCCTGGTCAGGCTATAAAATACAGATTTTTTTCAAAAAGTAACAGTTTATTATTACTAGTAGCCGTTTTCTGGACATTTTATGTATTTTATTAGTATATATTATACTATCATAATTGTTTTTTTTTTTATAAGGGTATACCTTTTATATCAAAAGTTATAACGTTTTCTTTGAAATAAGTCAACAGAAGGTAATTAAAATTTAAAAAATCTTTAAAAAAATATATAGCCTGACTAGGAATATATGGGACCTAAATTAAGGGCGCTTCGAATCTTCTTTATATGACAACACTCTGTATAATCATACCCGCGTAGATTGGCAACTGAACATAAAAAACATATGTTTTATATGTTTATGTCATTTTATTTTTTAAAGCCTGCTGCATAATGATAATAGATTATACGATAAAAGAACACGACAGAACACTTGCAAATTAAGTACTTATTAAATTCAGTAACTCTTTGTGATGTTGGACTTGAATTTTGGACCAAAACACAATAACTTTGCAAAACCACTAACGGGTAAAAGAAACATTAATCCATTGTTTTTCTAAATGTTATTATTTTAAATTAGGAAACCATGGAAAACTCCTCGAACTATTTTAACCAAAATATCCAAGTAGGGTTGAAATAAAGAAAATAAAACTCAAAACATGTAGATATTTATAACAATATTTTTTGAAAATCGTTATTAAAATATTCTCCGTATCCATCAGTAGCCAATTTTCACTATTCGCACTATATGACATACCAAAAATTCGTTATGACAACTATATCAGTAATTAATTTGAAGAAATTGTGGTGATCACATAGACTTTCTTGTCGAAAAACACTACAACACCATGTTAATGCACTTTTCTTTACGAAAACGAATAGTTCTAGGTATTATTATCACATAAAAATTGCACTCGGTCGAAAAGTAGATTACGCGTCCACTTTGACACTAATCATTATGACAATTGTTGACATGTCAATGACGATTTGAGGTTTCTGTTGCCAGTAAAAGAAAATAGTTCCAGTGGTTTTCCGCAATATGGCGAGGTCCCATATATTCCTGGTCAGGCTATATACCTAAGATTTTTTGACATTTTTTCCTTCGATAAAAATGGGTCCAGGGCCCGTACATCAGCAAAATAACTATCCTTCGAATTGCTAACAACCCGATAAACATCCTGCTTTAGGATGGCTAAAACTCGTACCATGAGCTCTCATGAAAAGGCCTTACGGTGACAGGATGAAAGAGCGAGATGGGGCTGTACATTTATATGTCTATTTCGTTTGATTGTTAAGATGTCAAACGTAGAGACACAGATAATAATTATTTATGAGATGTAGGTATGTATGGAGTAAGGAGAATTAGGAGACTAAGGAGGTCTAAAATATATATTTTTGCACATACGAATAAATAAGTAATAAAAATAGGGAAAGTTTTTTTTTCGTCATGACGTGATGGGGTAGCCATCGTGTGGGGTATCGTTAAGTGTGTCTTTTAAAATGATTTAGGGGTTTCTATATTTTTTTAAAATTTATTGCTCTATTAACGAAATATTAAACTTTAAAGTGCAATTTTATGGTCCAGTAGTAGTAGTCCTCTCTCTAAAAGCTTAACTACTGGCCTAAAAAATCTAAAAAAACATGATGATAGTGCATTTCATAAACTTTGAAAGAAAACTATATATACGGATAGCGAAGGGACGTGGATTCGAGTCCCACCGGATGACACAGTCGATTAATTTTTGTGAGCGAAATTCAATTTAATTTCGTAAATACTATAGCAGTTAAGATAACCTTATTAGTTCAGCAGTAATATTGGTAGAACTTGGGTGTTGGATAATTTTGTACCAATTACAAAATTCTTACAAATTCTTAAAAGTGACTAAGATGAAGTAGATAATGGTACGGAACTCTTCGTGCGCGATTCCGACTCGCACTTGGCCGGTTTTTATTAGGGCTATTGTACAAAGAAAAGTAAAACTAAATTAGACGTGTAAAAATGGTAGCGTCTTGTCGGGGAGCGGCAGGTTGGTTAGTCCGGTGCGGTCCCCGGTAGTAGACTGTATTTGGGTGTGTGGTGTGCTGGCCGGTCTGAAGCTGCCTAACTGGATGTACTAGGCACTAACTATAGGGTCGTGATTGAAACACTATTGCACTATGCACTTGCAGATTTTATTCACTCACTACTGCACTTACAAAGCTGTTATTTACTATGATGGCACTTATTATTACTACTAATGCACTTATTGTCACTACTATTGCACTGGTATTCACTTTCTTCTCTTCAGAAGTATACTGAGAGCTTTTCAGATCTAAACTTGCCATCCAGGAAAACCTTTTCCATATTTATGCGGTTCCGGGATTCTTTCTCCCTCCCTCGGATCATGCTATCTCCCTCTAATGTGAGGGAATCAGTTTTTCGCTAGTTTTCCTGGGTGGCAGTTAATATTCTTACAGAAACTTATTTTTCTAAGTTGAGTCATTATTTTAGCTATCTAATAGTACCCATGATAGTACTAAAATCATTACAATATTCTAATTAGTTTAGAAGTTATAGCTAATAAACTGAAACGGCTTTCTTTGCGGTATTGCCGCTTGCAAGGGACCTTTCGTGCGGGAAAGGGACAAAACATATCCGCCTTTCGCCTTATCGAATTTTCTATCTTGGATTTCCAGCACTTTCATCCCCTCCCTATCCGTATCTCGAATTTTCCACCATTTTCAAGAAGATGTGTGAAGGAAATAGCTATATATGTGTGAATGGACTAGAAGATATGTTTTCTCCCGATATTTTCCTAACTTTCTGACTTGGAAATTTGTTCTATGAACAAAGTATGAAATATTTTAAACTTAATCATTTCAAATGCTTACTAAATCATCAAATAGATGCCTTCCTATGAAATAACTAAGCTAACAAAATCATCAAGTAAATGTCTTTTTATAAAGCTACTTAAAACTAAGTTTGCTCGTCGCTAACAACGTAGCTGTGCATTCTTGATTTCTTTGCTGACCTAGACTAGAAGGAGGATGAAATAAAAAAAATAGGAGGGAGAAAAAAGTATATCAATCTCATGCGGAACGTAGGCTGAATGTTCAGCAATAAGCTATATTTAATTATGAAAATAGACATTAATACAGAATCTACCGAAGCTCTCACAGGTGAAACTCAAAATCTTCACACGTTTCTGTTTCTCTTTGGAAAATATTTAGTTGTGTTATTATGTGTTTTCTTTAGTGCCATAAATGTTTTCTTATCCTGAAAAAATATACAACAATTTGTTAGTTGCTTTGTTACTTTACCTACCTACTGATTACCTAGCAAAAACTAGGTAGGCAGGTGTTTCTTGTTAATTTTTAGCCTTCCTCCAATAAAAACTTCTGACATATATACATGCAAGGCAACCAATACATTCTACTTGGAAATAGTATAATATGCTTTTTTGGTTTTTCATGCGACTAAATAGATTTGTAGCATTAGGAAGAAAGGGAAAAAGAATTTATAACTTGGTGGGTACATTAGGTAGATAAAATCCTACATTAAAGTCGTAAGGAGAATTGAATACATAACATCATTATGAAGTAACTATATATGTGTAGGTAGGTAGGTTAGCAAAGACTAGATATTTGTGCTGATGCAATAAATAAACTATTAAAGTGGATAGATTGAAAGTTTTATCAGTAATAATTTCTTTTGGTTGGAACAAAGTTCTCGCATAAAGAACCTAGTTATTGCCTAGGAAAATGAATATTCACATCTTAGAACCCTAAGCTGCAGGTGTAGCCTATATAATGGTTTTATTGCAATTTACGTAACCTGAGTTATAATTTTACCTGTAAAATTACACAATGAAGTCACTTTATCAAAGGGATTTTAAAATTGTCATTGCTTCTACGGAGAAACCACGAAATCGGACTTTTGTAAGATTAATGTTCACATCTCGTAGATATTTCTTCAATTCCGCATCCGAAAATCTCATATTAGTTGATTCGTTGGATTTTTAACAATACACATTTTGTAACTGGATCCTATAATTAAATTATCAAACAAGATTATTGCTAAACAATTTTCAAAAAGCTACTCGATGAGTAACTTTTTTATGATAGCTTATCTGACATATAAGGGGGACAAACTGACACTAGATTGTTATCAGATGGATGGAGTGTCATAGTACGAAAGTTCATACAAGAAAAAAGGTGACAGGATAAACAAACTTTCTCGCTGCGGGCCTGCTAGTTTTCGGGGTCATGGTACGAAATAAGGTAACTATCATGGTTTAGCGATTGCATTGTTTCAGATGGTAAGGCTCCAGTTTCACCTTTTTTTCATACGTGCAATTTATGAAGACTCACACTGTATATTTTAAGACAAGCTTGTTGTGGGACGGTGGTGAAGCTCAATTTTGACTAGAAGACATTTATTTTCTTATAGGATATTGGATATGATATTGCTCACCATAGTTTGTTATTATGATACTGTTTTGACCATTGTTTTGACTAAAGCTTTAATATTCTTAGCTCAACCCTTGCAAATTAGTTTCTTGTGGCTATTAATGTAGGCCGTATAGACCTGGTCCCAAGGCCGTAAAACCTGTATTTAAAAAAATCCAGCAATTTCGAATCGAACAACACTAGTTGAAAAAAGCGCGGGAAACGTGGAACGCGGCGGGCGCGTTTTTTGGTTTTATTTAATTAACTTTCAAAAAATATGTGATCAGTAGGGTTTATATTGCATAATTTCTTCTATTTGTATAATGGGTATATAAATTTTAGTGTAGTTTGCTGATATTTAGGTAAGTTTTTGCACTTTTCACTATGAACAAGCCCCCCGATTTGTCGGGGGGCTTCGTCAGTCCTCCACCGGCATTTAATGTCCCTGCAGCAGTTAATTTTGTTACGGTTGGTGGTACTGAAAAGGAATATGAATCTGGAAGAGATTGGGATACTGATGGCTCATATCATACCGATGGTTATCCTGGGTCAGGAAGCCTCCAAAACACAGTGTAAAGAGACGTCGAAAGCATTACGGTCGTCAAAGAGATGCAGTTGAGGCAGCTTCTGCTCCTATCAATGTCACTACTACTGATATACCTGCTTCAACTCACACTCCTGTTGGTCGGCAAATGTACAATTGTACTGATTCTGCTCCATATGTTGTACATGTACAAAAAGTAGCTTCTCAGGATTCTGGTATCACATTACACCTCGTTGTATTTGTTAGACTTTTGGAAAGATATTCATTATATTCTGCGTAAATTCTGCACTTCTATATCCCCTGACACTCCTTCGACAGTGGTATGGCGCTGCATCAGAAGGTTTAGGTCGGCATTTTCTGAACCTGTTATTATTACTATTCCTGAGCATTTAGCAAATGATTTCTGAATAATGTAGCACCTCCTTGGGTCCCTCAAGATTTAACTTTACCTTTGCAAATTATGCCCTCCTCTTCCGATTGCACTGGACTTACCTCGCCCTTCTTGCTTCACAAGCTAAAAGGCATTATCAGTAACGCACGTGATTCAGCTCCTGGAGCTGATAGCATACCGTATTCATTTTTTGCTCATGTCGAGGATGATGTTCTCTTGTATTATTTACATTTAGTAAACAATATCATGATGACAGGGAATGTACCGCCATCTTGGAAATGTCAACTAGTGCTGCCATTTTTAAAACCTAATAAAAATCCAGCTTGTGCTTCGTCTTACCGCCCTATCGCCTTGTCATCGGTTTTACTAAAAATTGCCGAACATCTTGTCAAAAACCGATTGGAATGGTACATTGAAAAGAATGGATACTTAGCTGAAAGTCAGAATGGATTCAGAAAGGCCAGAGGTACTGCTGACAGTCTAAGCCTATTTGTTTCTGATATTAGAATATCTTTTTCGTTAAATAGTTCTTTATTAGCAGTATTCCTTGATATTCATTCCGCATATGATAATGTTCTATTACCGGTTTTACTAACTAAACTTAGAAATTTAAATGTTCCTATCATCTTTTGTAACTTTATTATTAACATTTTGTCTGAAAGACGTATTAACTTAGATTTGAATAATATTACACCTCACTTTGCATGGAAAGGGTTGCCACAGGGCTCTGTGTTAAGTCCCTTATTATACAATATTTATACTTTTGATTTAGACTCTACTATACGCAATAATAATAACATAAAAATACTTCAGTACGCGGATGACTTGCTTTTATACTGTGCAGATAAATCTATTGAAAATGCTAAGTTGATTTTACACTCGTCCTTGGTTTTATTAAAACAATGGATGGAAAACAATGGTTTGGAAGTTTCTACTTCTAAAAGTGCAGTAATGCTATTTTCCCGTATGCGTATGCCTCCACCTCTTCAAATATATTATGATAATATACATATATATGTTATTCCTGTTGTAAATCAATTTAAATTCCTAGGTGTAGTATTAGATACAAAACTTACAGTAGCTTTACATTGTAGTTATGTAGTAAATAAATGTGAAAAACTTGTTAATATGCTTAGGTGCCTATCTGGAGTTTGGTGGGGGGCTGACCCTTACTCTATGAAGCTACTTTATAATGCTCTTATTAGAAGTATTTTAGACTATGGTACATATCTTCTTGAACCTGGGAATGTAACTGCTTTTAGGGAACTGGATAAAATCCAGTACAAGGCTCTGAGAATAATCACAGGGGCCATGAAATCGAGCCCAATTAATGCCCTTCAAGTCGAAACGAATGAACCTCCGTTACATCTTAGAAGGCAATTCCTGTCTGATAAATTTGTTTTCCGTAATATGCAAAGCTTAATTCCCTCTCTGAATTAGTTTCTACTGCAAGCTATTGGACTCATAAAGCTACACCATGTATGGTACTAAGCTACCGGAAGTTTATATCTTTATCATCTACACACCAATCGAACCGTCTACCCTTGTTTTCTATTTGTTATGAATCACTTTCTTTATTACCTACTGTTCATTTAAACTTATTAGACAAATCAGACCATAATGTTAAAAACGTTTTCAACTTTACCCCTGACACAGAATTTGACGATTTTCATCATATTTACACTGATGCATCTAAACATTCTGCTATGGAGTGTGTAGGTGTAGGGATTTACCACTCTCAGTACAAAATCGTTCAAAAAATTAAAATGCCTCCAGAAACTTCAGTGTTCACTGGAGAGTGTTTTGGCCTTTTAAAAGCTGTTGACTACGTTCGTATTATGAAACTTAATAAAACAGTATTTTTTTCGGACTCGAAAAGTGCATTACAGGCCCTACTAAAATTTCCTTTTTACCATAAAGCACAATACCCAGTCATCTTTGAAATATAGCGTATCCTATACGAATGCTTTGTTAATGCGCTTATAGTTCATTTTGTTTGGATCCCGGGTCACAATGGGATTTTAGGGAATGAATTATCTGATCGTCTGGCGAATGACGCGGTGCAATGTGGGGATATACATCCCTATAAAAACTATGTTCATGATCTTTTATCTTTACCTAGAGTTTATCTACTTGAAGATTGGAATAGTATTTGGGAAACAACATGCCTAACCAAAGGTCGTTTTTACGCGCAAATACAACCCGAAATACCCTGTAAACCGTGGTACAATGATGCGAAGTTTGGCAAGATGGTTACTTCTATCCTAATTCGCTTGCGACTGGGGCATGTCTGCACGCCTGCACATCTCGCCAGGCTTGGTATAATTGCTGACTCAACATGTGAGTGTGGAGTGGATAATGCAGATGTAAATCATATGCTTTTTTCTTGCTCTCTTTATGACCAGTCTACCTTCCTAGAAAGCCTTGCCTCCTTTCATATTCCTTTCTCTACAAGTATTACTCAGTTGTTGCTTACTAATGATCCTAAAATATACAAAATTATTGCTTTATTTATTATCCTCAATGATATAAAAATTTAGACAAAAAAAATATTTATGTTATTATTTTTATTGTATCCTTCCTATTAAACCTTTTAGACTTACCTTTCTGATCACCTCCCTAAATTCCGCTTCCGATCCTTCCGTTTTTTTGGTACATTAATCCTGTTTCCTCGTTTTAACTTGATTATGGCTACGCACAAGCCGTGCAAGCCAAAAACCGGAAAAAAAAACACTAGTTATCAATGTTGCCAGATACGTATTTTAACGCAGGATCTACGACTTTTGGACCGTTCTGTCAATACTTTAACAATCAAGCCTTTTTTTTAATAACGAAAGATATTATTTCAAGTGAGGTTTACAGGAGGGTGGCAAACAAAGAATATTAGTAGTGGGGGTCTTGGGTCAAAATGGCCGATATCCAAGATGAAATACATGGTGTAAAAAAAGTACGTGCCAAATTCAACGGGTGGTTATGAATCAAGTCTAGAATACAGGAAAAATATAAAAAAGCTAAATTTTGACTACGAAAGATATATTTCTAGTCAATATTGCGGGTCAAACATGAGATTAAACATTTTTTTTGGCATATTAACCCCACATCCCACCGCTATTTTGTTTATTTTTTCAAAATTGCGGCGCACGATTTCTTAGTGATATGTTATGGATAGAAGACACTTAAAGTAACAAAAATGAGGTAAAATCGTAACCTAAAGTGTCATGTTACCGAGATATTTGTAGGTATATGACATATGAGTACAACTACTACAATTAAAAACAGACTGTATAATGCCACATTCTTGTATTCTTCATACAAGAAAAAATATTAGTCACAGACATACCACAGAGTATATACAAGCACGCAAATTGATCGCACTACTACAAGCATGCGGGGGGCATGTGTGCGTGACCACTGGCCGCTTGTATGTACACGGCTTATGACAGCACACCAGTGGACAATTTTAGGGTTAGCACGGGCACGTTTTCAAGCACATTGTCAAGTTTTAGTGTTTTTGTATTATGCATTAAAGTAGATATTCGTTCATGATACTATGGTGGTTTATTGACTGTGATGAATACTACTAGAAAAAAACAGAAATATTTACATATTTTAACTATTCCAAATATTATTACAGGTAGATAAGTAAATATTGGATTTTTATTGTTTTCATACCTACGATTCTTATTTACGGGAAGGAAGGGAAGAAAGAAAATAAACTGTCCGATATGGACCGTTAATTTAGACAACCTGCAATTGTGCTTACCGTTTTTGAGAAGAAAAGTGCAAAACTTCTTTGATACATTTTAGGTTACCTGTTACATTTTATGTTTGATTTGAGGTTTTTTTATGTTAAAAAGCTTAGAAAATACGTAGGTATGCAGGTAATACGTAAGTATAATAAAGGATTGAAAATAGCTTTAATAAAATATAAAGCTTTTTCAAGGGTTAAGTATTTTATTTTTAACCTGTTAAATCTAATCTCCTATAAATAATTATTACTAAAGGTAGATCATTTATATTTAATAAATGATCTACCTTTTGATGTACGTGAAAAAATTACACAACAAAACATTAAAACTAAACTCAAAAACTTCTTCCGTTCTAAAATATGATTACCTACTGCAATATATCTACTTACACAGAATAAATAATGGTCTACTTACTTAATAATAACGTACCTACCTGCCTAGTTCTTACTTCTACCTTGCTACTACTGACTGTAACAAAGTTGTTAAGTTACATTATTTGCATTTATTTTCTTACTATACTTCCTAATCAGTTAACTACCATAGTCGCTGATATATTGTTATTATACTGTCTAATCACAATATTTTACCTAACAACTTACTTATGCTGACTTGAACTTAATTATTTAGCATCAAGTCAAACCTCCGTGGTTTTTAGATGTTAAATATATACCTTTACTAGCTGACCCGGCGAACTTTGTTCCGCCTTAATGTCAATAAATAAGCATTTTTTTTTTTTATTGGAAAAAATACAAAAAAAATTAAATTTCTACATCAATCATTCATAATTATTTCTGTATTTTAGTACATAGGTTGCTCTTCATTTAAGTACCTTGTGATACACGACATTTTTTGTTTTATTATCAGGCGCAAAAACAAACAACGCAGATGGTCTTCCGACCCGTGAACATGCCACGTATAATTGACCATGGGAAAAACATGAATGTTCTAGATTTAAACCACAAACTTTTAAGGATTGGCCTTGTGATTTGTTGATGGTCATGGCAAATGCAAGACGTATCGGAAATTGAAGTCTTTTAAATTCAAACGGCATATCGGTTGGGATCATCGGTATCCTCGGAATGAGAACTTGCTCACCTTTGAATTTTCCTATCATTATCGTAGCGTAAATTACATTGTTCATCAATTTTCTAACCACCAAACGCGTACCGTTGCACAGTTTTGGTTGGTTTATGTTTCGAAGCATGATTACTACGGAGCCAACCTTTAGGCGTAAATTGTGCGGTGGTAAGCCAGGCACGTCCAAAGAGTTTAAAAATTCAATTGGATAGTTGGTGGCTTCATCTTCATTTGTGACGCAGTCAATAGATTTGAATGAATGCATTGTTCCAATGATCTTATTTTGAATTATGTTGTTTAGGTCATCTACATCTTTATTCTTAGCCGCTAAAATTGCTCGCTCACTCATCCATTCATAATTTTTGTAGTTAGAAATAATTTCTGGAAATACATTGTTGATAAACTGATCGCTTTGGCAGATTGCAAAAAAACTGGTCAATGTAGTTGCTGGAGGTGTTTCAGCACGTTGCGTAGCATTCGAAGCCGTGAAATATACTCGTTGACCATTCTCCAGATGCACCGCCAAATGCGTAACAGTAGGATGACGTTCGTGAATGGGAAATGCGAATATACGCCAAATCGCTTCATTACAGTTCACATAACGACCAACTTGATAGCGTGAAATTTCATCGTTGGTATTCGAGGATTGCAATCCAAAAACCGCCATATCACTGCCTTTCGTGACATATTTGCAAATATATTTTATGGACTTAACTGAATTGCAGTATTCAACGTTGCAATGTGTCTTGAACGATTTAGAAATAAGTGGCGAATATGGAACAATCCAACTGTTGTCGACAACGAAATCCATTCTTTTCACTTTCGTTGTGACAGTTCGACCGTTGTCATCTGGTGATCGACGCCGATACAGCGGATAACCATCATTGCCAGTGACAGTCTCCGCCGTTAATTTCCGTGGATATCGTTTAGAGCACTTTCCATCGACCATGCAAGGTGATTGGGGATTGATGGCACCACACGGTCCATGAATCATATTAGTAGTAACAACATCATGTAGGTCTGGATCGACTTCATAATCAGGAATCTCAGCACATATGATATCATCTATTTGGTCAGGCTGAATTCTTTCCACTAACCAAATAAGAATGTGTGCGTGCGGCAGGCCTCGCTTTTGCCATTCGATTGAATACATCCAGCATCGAGTATCTCCAAAGACGCGTTGTTTAACAATAAAGTTCATCAGGGACCGAATTTTTTGCCTGAATATACGTGCTGTGATGTCGTGTCTATCACTTGATGTTTGTCCGGGAAGCAGCAATTGAGTAATTTCTATCCATTTTGGATTACAGGTAAAAGTAATAAAGAGATCGGGCCGACCGTAATGACGAACATATGTCATTGCATCTTGTGCATATTCATGCATATGACGTGGACTACCAATGTATGTCGCCGGCAGAATAGTTAATCGACCAATATTAGCTGCATTTCCTTCAGTATTAACTGCATCACGTAAATGGATGTACTCCTCAGAACGCAGTTTGGCTTGGTTCAACCTAATGAATGTTAAACGTTCCGTTTCTATTTTTACATACATGTCAACGCAATACTGCTGAAACAATCGACGAAACCGCAGCAAATAGTTGTCAGCATTTTGACGAATCATCAAACGATATGCGTAATAATTCATTGAGCTAACTTTCTTTGTAGTTTCTTCACCTGAAATTAAAAATTTGATAATTAACCATTTCAAAGGCAAATTTTAAAGGCAAACAATACAGACATTAACCATTTTTTTAATAAGCATTATTTTAAATCAGTGTCTTTCACAAATAAATGAAATAAATTATGATACTGATACTCACCATTCAATGGATTTTTCATTTTAATATTAAAATAATATCCATCTTCTCCTTGCCAAAACATCAGCGGGTATTGCAATGTGTCATATGATCGATGAGTTTCAGATATTTGTTGCAGTTGCCCAGTATCGCGACGTGTAAGCACAATATCGCGTTTTTCCAATTGTTCACCAACAATCAGGATGGCAACTTCGTCTACTGTTGGAGCATTAAATGTCCTTTCGTGTGTTCCAGATGGTCGTTTATCTGCTTTGATAACAACTTTATAGTCATCACTTGGCATGCGCTCTAAAGCACTCTTAAACAACCTGACCAACGCATGATGTTCATGAAGCAGACACTGCAAGTCTTGAAGAATTGCTCGCTTCATTCCTGCATTGATCTCTAGGCGTCGATCAAGTTGTTCTTCCATGTTGCCCATGAAATATATTTGTAAAAATTTATTCTGTGTATCTTTGAAAGGTAGTAATGATCCAATTCGATGATGAATCTGTCCTTGTATCTACAAAATAAAAACCAGACAGTATTAACTGGGTTATAAACACTTTTTTCGGTGGGAGAGTAGAGTTCAGAATTAGCAAATATACTACATAGGTACCAATAGATAAAGTAAGTTATTCTTTAACTACATTCTATATAAGTACAAAAATAAATACCTTAAATGTCGGATTAAATCCCCGTTCTTCGATAATATCTGCCCCAAATGACGTCATCTGGAAACAACCATTGTATTTTTGAGTATTTGCAAGAAAGTGGCGTGATTCTTGTGTTTCGCCACAAAGCAATGAATACAATGGCTCAGGTGGCGGAGTCAACAATGGCAATTTCACTTTACCATTAAGGCAGCATAATCCAGGCGTTTCTCCGGAAAACTTTAATGCACCACAATACTCGCAAACTACGTCCATTTGCCCAATGCAAACGCTAGGATGCAAGCTGTAATCATTGCTGCAATCGTATTGAAACGCTGCTCGATTCAAATCAGCACTTGATAAATATCTTGTTCTGCGTCGCAAATTATCTATTTGTTGACCTCTGTTGTTCGCTCGACGATTCTGCATTGCCAACCGAGCTGTTTCACGGGCTGCTTCACTTTGCTCTCGTGATTGAGAAGCACGAAGTCGAGCCATACTATCGCGGCGCTGTTCACGTGCAATTTCTTGTTCTTCTTCAGTCCTTTCATTTGCAGTATTTCGTATTCTTCTTGCATCACGGCTTTGTCGGGAAAGATTCGATCGTCTTGGTCGCGGCATTATTAATTAAACTTCACTTCACCTAAAAACTTAAATTTTTAACCATACCGAGTTTTATAGTTCACTTCACTGTTTATACGAATGGGCAATTGGGCAATAATGTTAATTATTTATTTAATAGAAATAGTTATATTATTGATTTCTTACAAATATCAAATAGTCATCCATACGTCATTACATAGCTGTCATTATACGTCAATTTTGTTATTCCAAGTCTGATTCTTTTTTGTTATACCACGTTTTATAGTGACTGACGTTACATGTCAAGTCACACGGGAATGATGTCGAACGGGATAAAAAGTATCCTATGTCCTTCTCCTGGCTCTAAACTACCTCCCTGCCAATTTTCAGCTAAATCGGTTCAGCCGTTCTTGAGTTATAAGTGAAGTAACTAACACGACTTTCTTTTATATATATAGATATGTATGCCACAGTTTAATCTGATAAATAAATTTAAAAAAAATGTTTTCTTCAAACTCCTCAGTGAGCAAGTTTAAGTAGGTTCTTATTGATTCGCTAGATGGAACTAGGTGTCCTAAACTTTAGTGACAACCCTACCAAAACAGGTACCAATTTTGAACGCATCTAAGAAGCTTTGCCTTTGTACCTTTTACCTACTCCTGTGGTCATACCTAATTTTGTAAATGATATAGCCCTGTCTATCCTTTTACCGATCAAAATATGAAATAGTTTGCCTTTTTTTTATTTATGTGCTGGCGACACTGACTGCCACTTTATTCTAGAAAATTCCGGTACGAGCGAGTGGCGGATAGCCGGCGTTCGATTGCGATTGATTGAGCGATTGTCAGTCAGTCAGGCGAAATAAAGCAACGTGTTGTTGTAGCGTATCGTGAAAATACTTTTCACCTATTTAAAGAGCTGAAATACACAAAGATTTTCCATCATCATGGCTGCTATGTCTGTGATTGGTATAGATTTTGGTAACGAATCGTGCTATGTCGCCGTAGCAAAAGCAGGTGGTATAGAGACAATAGCCAACGATTACAGTCTTCGGGGTACTCCGTAAGTTTTTTTGGATTACTTACAGTCTCGGTTTTCAGTATCCGTGTAGTCCAGGATCGTAACTTTAAGCACCCAACTCGACTGCTTACTTTCGAACTTACATGTCATGTCATCCAGTCGTATCTATTGCCATTGATTTTTGTAAAGAAACTAGCATGTTGGGCTCCATATACCTTAAGTCCCAAGTAATTTGTTTCATTAGATCAATATCTTCAATAACTTAGCTCTTGTGTACAATTGCGTACACAACAGAATTTATTTGGAAAAACTAGGTTATAATTAAATAAGTAGGTACCTAGGTACTTATTGGGTACTTACTAACTCACTAGGTACCCAATTTCTTTTGCTTTAGAGTGGCAATGGTAATAAGTATCATTGACTGTTTCAGATCATGTGTAGCTTTTTCACCAAAAAACAGAATATTGGGTGTCGCTGCCAAAAACCAGATGGTTACAAATATGAAGAATACAGTTTTTGGTTTCAAAAGATTGTTAGGCAGAAAGATTTCGGATCCTTTGGTACAAAAAGAGATAAAACACTTCCCATTTAAAGTAGAACAAAGAGCAGATGGTGGTATTGGAATTAGAGTCAACTATCTTGGAGAAGATAATGTCTTTAGTCCAGAACAAGTAAGTTTTCTACATTTAACTATATGGTATGTCATTATTCTGTGCTGCTCTGTAACCAGTTGTTCTTTTTTTTTTCAGATTACAGCAATGCTATTTACAAAACTGAAAGATACTGCAACCACAGCTCTGCAAACTCAAATCAATGACTGTGTTATATCAGTACCCAGCTACTTTACAAATGCAGAAAGAAATGCTTTACTGAATGCTGCTGCAATTGCAGGTAAAATATACTTTGTTTATATTAGACAAGATAGACACAATAGTATTATATTTCTACTCTTTAATCTATACAGATATTAAGTATTTGTAAGGGTCGTGTCCAACAACACATTTATTTTAAACAGCCTGTTTAGCATTATTTGACATATTTTGAATAGGAATTCCATAAAATGAACTGTCAATTGAGATTTACTGGCTATTAAAACATTAAAACATTGGTGGAGCGGATCTTAATATTGAGGAGTAAGTTAATGTTTGCTGTCCATGGACCTTGAAACAGCCTTGAGTCGCATACAAAAGATCAATAGTCCAATAGAGTTTAATGAAATAGCTCATTATTGATAATATAGGATGTATGTGACTTTGTAGGACCCATTCTTCTGATAACTACAATTTACTTCATAATTAATCATTGCAATTAAATTGTTTTATTTTAACTGAAATATCCTATTTTTCAGGGCTAAATGTATTGCGCTTAATGAATGAAACTACTGCTACAGCTTTAACTTATGGCATTTATAAACAGGACTTACCTGCACCTGAGGAAAAACCTCGAAATGTTGTATTTGTAGATTTTGGGCATAGTTCCCTTCAGGTAAAAATACATTATTTAGTAAAGTTAGCTTATTAGATCCCTCTGCTGGGCAAAGGCCTCACCTTAACTGTGAGGAGGTACGAGTCATACTCTGCCATGCAGACTCAATGGGGATTGGTGGAGGGGCGTCTGTAAAGCAATCACAAGCATCTCCATGCTTTGAAGGCATAGTTTTCAAGTCTGTGCTAATATTGGTTCATATTAAAGTAAGGTAAGGTTGATCCCTTGCCTTACATAATTAATGCTTTTCAATTCCCTCTTCCTGTTAACCTCAATTTTTATTTTATTATTATAATTTTTAGGTAGCTGCCTGTGCTTTCAATAAGGGCAAGTTGCGAGTGTTAGCTACTGCCTCAGACTCACAATGTGGTGGCAGAGACATAGACAGTGCTCTTGCTGAATACTTTTGTCAAGATTTTGTAACCAGATATAAGTTAGACCCAAAGAAAAATCAAAGGTATATACTGTTAATATTTATGAAAATTAATTATTATACAAACTGTTTTAACAAGGCATATTCACAAGTATATTAATTTAGGAAACTACATATAAATTATTATGAGCAACAATTTTTATTGTGTGCACTGCTTGTTAAAGAAAGGTATTGTTTTTAGAGCCTACCAACGCTTACTACAAGAGGTGGAGAAATTGAAGAAGCAGATGTCTGCCAATAGCACACGGCTGCCGCTCAACATCGAGTGCTTCATGGAGGAGCGCGACGTCTCTGGCGACATGCAACGCTCGCAGATGGAACAGATCTGCGCCGATACCTTCACCAAAGTGGAGAGGACTTTGCGGGCGATCCTTCATAATGCTAGTCAGTACATAAAAGTTCAACTTATGTTATAACAAGCCATAAGTGACATCACAGAATATTATGTAAGTGAAGCATGCATCGAAACTCCAGGGATGTTTAAACTGAAAAAACGTCCACAGAACATGCTGATATCTAATGTGATACTAATCAGCTTGATTCAGTTACTTAATCATAGGATAAGTAGGTATTAAGGTAGTACCTACTTGCAGTGTGATTGATACATACAGAGTATGATTGACTGTCACCAATCTTACTTATTCTCCGAGCTTGCTTGTTTCAATTTGAGAAACAATAAGTGGCATTATCTCCCATACCTTATCAAAGTCTCGTCTTTTAGTAGATCTGAAAGGTCTATAACCAATGGCACTCCACTATATATAAGCTATATATAGTGGAGTGCCATTTTTGGGCCACTCTGTATTTCTAAATATATTATAAATAAAATAAATGTTGATTGCAAAAAATAATTTAAAAACTTTTTTCAGAACTCAGACCTGAAGACATCACCTCTGTAGAAATTGTTGGAGGATCAACCAGAATCCCTGCTGTGAAGGGGCTGATTGAGCAAGTTTTCGGAAAGCAAGCTTCTACAACTCTGAACCAGGTTTGACACATAGTTCTGTGATCTCTATTTATTTTGTTGTTTCTTCCGATCAGATTTAATAATAATTTTTGGGCCAAAAAACTATGTGTGAAAACCTTTTTGAAGGTCATCCATATTTTTTAAAGCATGTACAATAAGCCATTGAGTGTATTAGAGCATTTGTCCTGGTAACAAATTGAATATCATGATTTTGACATTTGATTTGCTTGTATGGCCAAGGGCCAAACTGCGGGCCTAATCGCGCCCGCGCTAGGCCTGCAGTGTGGCGGAACACTAAGGTGTCATGTAGGAGAATAACATTTTTGGAGCAAGAGGTGTCAAAATTTTCGAAATTACATACAGATTACAAAAAGGGTAATACAACTGAAAGAGCGGAATTCTTGAGGGCTCTATCAACCTTTGAAGTTTCAGGTCTATAGTAAATTAGGAGTTATAAAAGATACGAGAGTGCCAAATAAAATGTTCTCATTCCGACAGACAGTGAATGAGAACATTTTATTTGGATCAATCATTTCAAAAAGATATTTTTTTTAAACAAGAAGAAAGAAAATAAAAACCAAATGGACATCACATAACACGTAAATTAACAACATAAAGATTACAAAACAAAAAACTTAGTAAAATTACAATTTAGGTAAACCAGTCGGACTGTGTTTAACTCAGCCTAAAACACTTATTACACCATCCTATTTGTGTAACATCCTACTTAGGAAATAGCAAGATGTAATCAGAATCACATTTCACTATTTAGGTTCCTACCTTTTTTCGAAGAGAGCTTCCTAACTAGGTATCTGGGACCCCACTTTGTAAGACGATGTGTAGTTTTGGCTATAGCCGTCCCTGCCACAGCATGTCAGTTCGAGCGAGCGCGACGGCTAGACGCGAAAATACGGACAATGCTTTATCATCAGAGTAGAGCCTATTCATCCTACCTTCCTAGTTATGATCCTTAGTACGATGCGACCTTCCTAGTTAGGATCCTGACTAGGATGGTATCTTCCTACTTAGGAGGCTACAAATAGTATGTTGTAATAAGTGCATAAGTCGTGACCCGCTAGGGGGCCCGACACTGGTTGTCAGTGTCACAATAACGCGGTGTGGTCCTCAGGACGAGTCGGTGTCGCGCGGGTGCGCGTTGCAGTGCGCGATGCTCAGCCCGGCGGTGCGCGTGCGCGAGTTCAGCGTGACGGACGTGCAGCCCTACGCCGTGCGCCTCGCCTGGGACGCGGCGCGCGGGGAGGACGGCGATATGGAGGTGAGCCACTATCTTTGTCTGTCGCCATAATCGCACACATGGCGAGCCTGGCGCAGTTGCGTAGAAGGGCGCGAATTATCAAACATATGAACAGAGTTCGAAAAGAACATTATCATGATAGGATAATTATCGATTGATAATAACAAAAAAATGCGCTCGTAAAAGTTAAGCGTATTCGAAGGTGTATTTCCGCACTTGCGCCTAGTAGTGGTGTTATTGAAGATAGATAGTTATAAAACTCTCCACAACGATCACTAGCGCCAAAATAACTCTATTTTCCACAACGCTTTATGCGTCTAGCAATGGATAACTTAACAACAATCAGCAACTTAAACATAAAAAGCAACATTCGCAACGTATAACTCGACTCGCTACATAAGCTCCGCAACAATCGGTAATTATTTAAGCGTCTTCTTTTCTACAACACAATTTCGTATGAAACGAAATTCATTTGTCATATACAAATGAATTTCTTATATGGGTATCTAATAAATATCCGATGATTAGCAAGAAGCGCAATTATCTTGATAATTTCGAACCCTGCGTATGAAACTAGCTCCATTCGCCGCTTCCGCCTAGGCCCTAGTCACCGCGCATTCAGTGGTTAACGCACACATGCTCAAATGATTCGCTGCGCGGATTGATAAAATAAAATGAAGTTTTATTGGGGAATAAAACCAAACCAAGCCAAAACCAAGTAGAAAGCAATTATAAATGACAAAATTTACATGTAAATCATAGAAATACAATTTATCTTAATACATATTTAGAAAGATACATTAAGCAAAGTACACATTATAATTAAATACAAATTATGGTTAAAATAGGTGCACTTAAAACAAGATGACACGGTATCTGCTCGACTTCACACTAGGATACCCTGTGTTGTGAAGACCAGACTTCCCTTTTGAATATTTAGTAATTCAGGCATGCTTATCTATAGGTGTTAGTTATTAATTGAGCGTGTGTGTGTGAGTAAGTGAGTACGGACGCGTGCGTGAGTCTTTACGTATGCGCGTATGTGTGGTATTGTTATATATTTAATAGGTATATAGAAACAAACAAAAACAGTGCTGTTACTAGTATTATTTTCGTCATAGCCTTTACTTTTTAACCATTTATTATGAGATACTCTGAATTTATAACGATTTTGACTGACAATATTTTTATTTGTTTTATATATTTTGGAGTATATTATAGGGATACATGTAGTGAATCTACGTGCAAAAACAGTTCGGGCTTGGGAGTGATACTCGGCGCGGCGCTTTCTATTCTATCGATCGTAACCATATTTTTTAAATTTTGCATACAATTTTATAATGGTTTGACATTTAAAATTGCTCGCCGCGTCGCTGTCGGTCGCTGCCATTTCTATTGAGCCTTATGCAGCCATAATAAGACTGTTTTACTGAAATGTGCAGTACATGACTGCGGCGAGTTGGCGGCTTTTATCAATTTGCCTACACACACCATAAATTTATGAAGTAGCATTACTATAACAATGCAATATTATCCAAGTTATGTATTTTCAAATAATTGAAGTAACATTTCACTCAGGTTTTCCCAGCTTTCCATGCAGCACCATTCTCGAAGATGTTAACATTCTACAGAAAAGAACCCTTCACCGTTAGCGCCTACTACTCCGATCAAGTACCATACCCGGATACATTCATAGGTGAGTTTTTTCAATTATCTAAGATAATACATTTATCATAGCTACCATCATTTATTAGCACTTTTATAAATTACGTATGAAAATAACTCTTATTTATATCAGGTCAGTGGCACATAAAAGATGTGCAACCGACGGCTGAGGGAGAATCGCAAAAAGTGAAGCTCAAAGTTAGAGTGAACATTCACGGTATCATCACTGTGGCCTCCGCGTCTCTGGTTGAAAAGAAACAAGACGCCCCCCAAACCGACAATGTGGAAATGGAGAATTCTAATGAAAACGTACCCAATAGCCAGGAGGCTCCAATGGAAACCAACGGTAGTCAAGAGCAACCGCAAAATGGGCCCGATAACCAAGAGGTGAGAGAAGACGAAATGAGGGGCGAGCCGCAACAAAAACAATCGTGGACACAGAGAGTAGGCCAGTGGTTCAGCGGGGTATGTTTCGGTAGCGCGTGTGTCGAGTGACGTCGTGGTGTCTGCTGCCTTTTAGTTGCTACTCATTAGAAGCTCGTGCTCATCAAACTGTATTTGACAATCCTTGTGTTGCTTTCAAATCCTGCGGCAGCAGATATCACATTCTTTCCCCATCCTCTTCTTCTGAGGTCCCATTTGCACATTTTTGTTTTCTTGAGACTTTTCTCTCCTTCAACAGTCTATTTACTCGCTTTTTGAACCAATTTTCGTTTATAGTTATGTCTCTGTGTCCACGCATGTTTTGTTAATCCTGCGTTTGTTACTAATAATTCGTTTTTTATGATTGGACAATCAAGCAAGTAAGTTTGGAGGATGAAGTTTCTTAATGTCTCTCTAACAAAAGCATTAAAGAAACTCGCATGTGGTGTCTCATGTTGGTGCAAATGGGTCACCGCAGTGCTTGGAATAAACAATGCATTTTATAGTTTTAAGTTATGTTCTTATTTTTTATTGCGTACATATTTTCCAAGCTATGGCGGTGGTGGGGAAACTTAGCCATATAAGATGTGAACTGTTCTCTTTTATTTTGCAGGATAATGCTGATGACAAAAAGGACAAATCAAAAGAGAAGTCCAAAAAGGTTGTAGTTAAAACTGTAGAATTGCCAATTGAAGCACGCACTCATGGATATTCCCAACAAGAACTTAATGGCTACATGGAACAAGAGGTATTTCTTAATTATTTCTAAAGAAGTTTTGTACGGTTGGTGTCCTTATTAGGCTAACAGTGAGCAATTGACGGTCCGCCGACTAATGGTCAATGTACTCAAGCGAAACGCCATGCGCTGTTTGTATACTCCGTTATATTCCGGGTAAAAAGCTGAAAGAAATATTGAGCTGCTCATTGTTCGCCTAATCAGGACACAGCGTAAGGCATAACAGTTCACTTATGTATAACTTCTGTTCAAATAGGGTAAAATGCAAGCTCAAGACAGGCAAGAGAAGGAACGTGCCGACGCTCGAAATGCCCTTGAAGAATACGTGTACGAATTACGCGGGAAACTCTCGGAGGGGGAGACTCTGCACGACTTCGTGGCCGAAGATCAACGTCACAAATTAGTTAATCAGTTGGACGCGTTGGAACAGTGGTTGTATGATGAGGGAGAAGACCAAAATAGACAGGTATATAGGCACTAGTATTTTATCGATTGTAATACGTTCTTAAAGACCAACAAAGTATAAAGTTGATTATTTTCCCTAGGTATACAGCGATAAGCTGACAGAGCTTCGGACCGAAGGCGAACCGATAAAACAGCGACGCCTCGAATTTGAACTACGGCCCGGCGCACTAGACGACCTATCTCTAGCTGTTCAATTAGCTAATAAAGCCGTTGATCTCTACAAGTAAGTTATAAATGTTAAATTCCGCCTGATATTTATTGTTTAAATAATGGTAGGACAGGGTACATCTGCAGTTGAAAGTACTGTAATCGGATAAACCTATCGCTAAACTAATCACAGCAGTGGCTTAAGCTTTAGCTTATTTGACCCGGCAATCGTAAGGGTGCAATTTATAAAACGAAATATGCCAATGTCACTTAGGACTAATGTGGCTTGTATTGGTAAAGGAATTTCAAAAATCGGTTGATCACAAACTTAACCTCTTATGTGGCTTTCTACTGATTAAGAAATTTTCAAATTTGTAGGGTCTCCACTTGAAGGTCTTGCTGAACCATGATGGTTCATCCATTCAATGTGTCTTACCCATCTCCATTTATGGCTTTCAATCTCTTCCATTACTGTGTCTGACCCCTGTCCTTTACGTAATCCACTCGTTTCTCTTGTTATCCTGTAGAGAAACATACTCCATTGAGAATTTTTCTTGGAGCACGGAAAATAGTTGTTTGCCCCGAATGCTGCGCAAGCTTTAACGATTCTTCAGCAAATAATAGTATTATAGGAACCCTAGGTTAACATAAGTTAACATAAGTTGAAGATTTAATAAAATACCTTGGTAGGGGAGTGTTTGGCAGACGTCAACGGCCGCTACTGACTGCCTTTCTGGTTTCCCGACTTGAACTTACAGGGTTGAACGCACTTCTTCGCCCTGATGCCAAAATTATCATGGTACCAACAGTAGTCTGGATTCGAGCGCTCTTGCGAGCGGTCCTGCGAGCGCTGGCGCGACTTGGACCTGGAGCGCTGCCTATATCTATTATTATTATTGTTGGCTTTCTTTACCTGCATACTCAGGATCTCAACTTGCCGTGTTAGCTCTGCTACCTTGTTCTCGAGGGCGGAAGTGTGTGTGCTGGGTGCGACGCTGGCGACGTGTGAAGTGCCTGGAGCGATGTCATTGACCCGGTCTGCTAGGTCTGCTACGTCATCCAAGTCACTCTTCGGCTGGGAAGCAACAATAGTTTGAACATTAGGTGGTAGCCTGCTTGTCCACACTGTGCGTATGAAGTCGTCGGGTACTTGGGGTCCTGCTAGGTTGCGTAAATGTCGCAGAAATTGGCTAGGCTTTCTATCGCCCAACTCCTCATGCTGCATCAGTTGAAGAGTTTTCTTTTCATGCGACAGAGATATGCGTTTAATTAACTCGGCCTTCAATTTATCATATTTGTTATTAGCTGGTGGGGCAACTATTATATCTTTGACAATACGGGCATATTCTTGATCAAGTTAGCCAGTCACAAAATGAAATTTAGTAAGATCAGCACTAATATTGGACAATACAAACTGACTGGGCGAACCAAACCTCCGGCTCCTCAGGCCAGAACGGTGGAACTCGAACTCCGACTCGGCAGATGTCTTGAGATGTATTTCTTGCACTTAGACCACCAACTGCACCACTTGCTCCAGTTTCACTTGGACCACCGCCTAACAGGGCTTTGCCGTTGTTGGGCATCTTGAACCTTCAAACTGCAGCTGAAGCTCTCCAAATCTTGAACTCCAATCCGAACTTGCTTATTCGATCACGTCGGGGTCACCAGTATAGGAACCCTAGGTATTTTATTAAATCTTTAACTTATGTTAATTTACGAAGGCGAATGCAGAGTGAGTGAGTCATCCAGCTGTGGTCCGTCGTCCTTTTATGCACGATGATCTTCGGTCGTAGTGGGAGCTTGAAACTAGGTGGCCAAATGGCGCTTGCAAATGCAAGCGCTGTCCAGTGTGACGTCACGCAGGATAGAAACAAAGGCGCGCGCGCCTCCATGTTATGTCCGGCCGCAGGGGCGGAGCTTATAACAAAAGCGCACGCGCAGCCATATTGCAGTTGGGTGGAGCGAAGTCGTGTGCGCAAGTATAGCTATGCGTATGGTTCAAGCTCATAATCGGTAGCGGAAGCGTATGCGGATTGGGACGCTACAGTATTATTCTACGAAGTGTACCAGCCAGTCGCCTGTTTCAGATCGGGCGACGCAAAGTACGCACACCTCTCGGAGGCGGACATCCAGAAGGTGTCGGAGGCGGTGAAGAATTCGCTCAACTGGCTCGAGGCCGCGCGGCAGGCGCTGGCCCACGCGCCGCGCCACCTGCCGCCGCCGCACACCACGCACCAGATCCGCCAGGAGCGACAGGTGACTATAGCACGGACACTAGTGCAGCTGCCGGGGTGAAGAACTCGCTCAGCTAGCTCGAGGCCGCGCAAGTGGGCTCCGTTAGATGCCGCCTTATCCAGAAATTTCTTAAAAAGCCAGTTTTTTTAGGGTTCCATTCCCAAAAAAAACAGAACTCATTACTATACTATGCCTCCGCTGTCAGTCTGTCTGTCACCAGGCTGTATGAGTTTAAACAAGAAACTAGAAACTCGCACACGGGTAGGACTCGAACCCACGTCCCTCGGCTAACCGGGCCAACGCTCTTACCAACTGAGCTACCGTGCAGTCCATCCATTCGTGTGAAATTGTCGGTCTCTTTTGGATACGTCATAGCGTGACGTCAGCGATATCTACCCTAGCTGTGTTGCAACAGCAGTGGGCCAAGTAGTTATTCTTTACAGAATAAATTCAACTTGAATGATGACGCTTTCAATATTCAATGGTTTTTAATACTTTTTAACACCCCCAGTGCACCCTCTTATTCATATGAGTTAAAACAAGAAACCAAAAACTCGCACACGTCCCTTGGCTAACCGGGCCAACGCTCTTACCAACTGAGCTACCGTGATAGCTAATCACGATTCATGAGATACGGCCTGGTAGTTGAAATTTTCACAGATGATGTATTTCTGTTGCCGCTTTAAGAACAAATACAAAAATTAGAATAAAATAAATATTTAAGGGGGGCTCTAATACAACAAACGTGTTTTTTGGCGTTTTGCTCTATATTAATAATGGCAACAGGTAGACCCTTGAAATATTTACCGAATATTAAATTGTACCTACATAAAATTCAAAAATAAATCATAAAATTAACATATTAAAAATATCTGAGCGGGGTTTCCATAAAACAGACTTGATTTTTTCGTTGTTTTTTTGCTTGATAATAATGCAACACGCAGACGATTGGAACCGCCTATGTCCAGCAGTGGACTGCAATAGGCTGATATGAATGAAAGCAGACGATTGAAATATTCACAGTATATTAAGTTGCATAATCAGTTCAAAAAAAATTAAGTAAAATAAGAAAAAAAAATAGAGGGCCATCCCATACAAACGTGAAAGTTGTTATAGTGTCTAAATTTTTATAATTCACCACACAATCGCAAGAATAGCCACAAAAAAGCGTAATTAGAAAAACCCATGGAAAATGAAAAAAAAAATAACTGAACAAATACTGATGACATTTTTGTTTCAGAACCTGGAGAACACGGTGAACCCTATCCTAAACAAGCCGAAGCCCAAGGAGAAGACCCCGCCGCCCAGCAACCCCACGGCCGGCGACGGGCACCCAGGCGCGACCGCCGACCCGCAGCCGCCCGAGAACATGGACGTCGAGTGAGGGCCACCACCCGCCAACCACGCCCCTCGCCCCTCGCCCCCCGCACCACACACGAGACTAAATAATAACTAAGTACACTATAATCATCGTCCGTTATGCTCATTTTGCACACCTACATTAAGATACTCCAGGCGGTCGATCGGTCTGAAGTCCGTTTTTCTTTGCTTGAACAATTGTTTGTAAACAATCTTGACATTCCTTTTTAACGAAATTATCCATTAAAAAATAAGATAGACACAAAAATAATAACCTACTATTATGGTAATTTATCATTTGATACATACTACTTTTATATCTATTAGTTAGTATTTTTATGTCATGAAAAGATTGTTTACAATCGGGCTTGGTTAGAGAATCACAATACTCTTCTAATAAAATAGTAAGATTACAAGTTTTTTTTATCCTTCTACATGTTTTGGTTATGCATTGTTTATGTTATTATTTAGTCTTTTGATGAGATCTTACAGACTCCTAAAACGTTACTAAAATTAAATAGATAATATTTATTTTTAATTCAGATGACAGTATGGCCGGTCATGTTTCGTGTGTTGCAAATTTAATTTCTGTTATATTTTTGCTGAAATAACTATGTATTTATAGGAATAAATATTAGTCGCGCATTTCTTATTTTGACGTAACCTTGACTAGTATTAATTTAATTAACACAATTATTGTGTATGTATGTATTTATATTTTACTATAAAATTAATATGTGCTTAGTGCATATTACTGCAATGCAGGTTCCCTTTACAAAATGTGATACATCAATTGAATTTAGTCACTGAATAATTAGCAAATAAATTAACATAATATCCAAATTAAGAGCAATGACAAAGTAATGCTTGCTCTTGGGGTTCATTTTAATTATTACTGTATACTAAATTACGGTGACACAATACAAATCGAACTTCGAAAGTAAACTCCTTGGTTAATAACGTCGGTGGTTGGTAAGTTGTTGCAAAAAATGACATGAAACTCTTTATAGTACAACTTCGTTAATTCATCTGAATAAGGCCATACTACATAGAATACTTAACACATTTAGTTTAACTGGATGGGACCGTTACCGCATCTGGACACTTCGTCAATCTTCATTCAATCAGCGCGTTTTGCACGCAACTTTATAATGACGCCGAACTAACACACGCAGAATTAATTAAAAATGTTTTTATTGATTGACTGTGCTAAACCTTCGTACTTTTACAATCATAATTTTCGCCACGCGAGATTAATAGCTCCAACTAGGAGTTCAGTTCTGCGCGTTAAAACCATTCCTTAAAGCTGTTCGTAATTCGGGGGCTGTAATATTTTTATTAACTTTCGAAGTTCGACTGATCACGACAGCCGTGTGTGAAAATTGAATACACCTTCAAAAATAACGTAACAACTTACATGAGTAAATGTTTCTCATTGCAAGGTCACTTTAACTGTTTGATATTTAAAATCTCATACATAGTATCTGTAATTAAACAGCACCGTTTACAAAATTGGTCTGTGGTTAGATATTATCGAACAAAAAAAGAGATAAATATTGTACCTATAAAATTACTTGAATAACTGAATTTTGTTATGGCATGAATTAGATAATTCCATTTATTTTGTTCTAATCACTGATAGGTATTGGCCTATGTTGTACATTTAAAAACTTACTTGCGCATTTTTAATGTTAAAGGCTTAGTAAATGAATGATTTAACAATGTATTTTGTTTTTTATTTAATGTGACAAAAAGCTGGATCAGGCAGGAAGGCCAAATCAGAAATAGTACCCTACTTGATGAGATTTTTTTATTTTTGCAAAGCCTTTCAATACACTTCTCTCAACGTGAAAATAACAGGAGAATTGAACAGACACTGGGTCTAAAGTGCTATTTGAGGTATTTTTCGTCACTTGCACTTATTATTATACTATTCAATATGCCTCCTTATTCTAAGAACAAATATCATATATCACGTTTTTGTTTAAAACTCATTCTGTCTGGCGGGAAAAAAATAATTTATGCATGTAGGCCCACTTATACACGTCCTAACATATATTTTTAAGCCCTAGTACTTATTTCGTGGCCCTACCACTGCTTCGGGACAAATGTAGCAGAGCGCAAGAAACTCTGTCAAATCCTATCTTTGACCTCTCAACTATAATCCTACATCAGTAATGCGCATCCAAACTTGCCCTTTCCATACATGGCTGTGGCTCACCAGAAATGTAACTTCGTTATAATTTGTGTGGTCCAAGTTTTAGATAAAGAAAAATAGTTCTATGAGGATTGGTATTATAACGAAAGATTCATTTTTTCGTTTTTCTAATATTAAATTTTTGAAATTATTTTGTAAAATGTTTAAAATTTCGACTATAAATAAAAAAAGCGGTTTTATAAGTTTCCAGTATTTTAGTTTCATACAAATGGCTTACCATTCACCTCAATCTCTCTGCCTGCTCTCAATGTAAATATGTCTATAGTAGCTGTAAGTGTAAATAATGTATGTTTTGTTTCGTAATATATTCCTCATCCTTCATTAGAGATTTATAATACTCTTAACCACATTGTATATTCTCCCTAGACCTTATATTCTCCTAGGTGATTTTAATGCTCACCACCAATCATGGGGTAGTGCAATAACTAATAACTATGGAGAGGAACTAATTGATATCATAGATAGCCATAATCTGTGTGTTTTAAATACTGGTGTTCCAACTCGACAAACTCTACCAAACCAAAACAACAGTGCCGTAGACCTGTCAATTTGCACCCCTAGTTTGGCATCTTTGTTGAGCTGGGAGATTTTACCTATAAGTTTTGGTAGTGACCATTTCCCCATAGTTTTGTCTTTTCCTTTTAATAGAGCTCCTATCTCCAAACAAATAACTCGGATAAAATTTAAGTTACCTAACAGCAGAGATTTTGATGAATGGAACAAGTATAAAATTAGTGTAGAAAAGTGAATTTCATCCCTTCCAAACATAGCACCTGGAAATGAAGTAGCTTGTGCTGATGCTCTAGCTAACATATTGATTGATGCAGCTAAGGAAGTCTTTCCTGTTAAAAAGAATTCCCCTCATAAAATACCTTCCCCACCATGGTGGGATAGTGAATGCACCAATGCTATTAATAATAGAAAGGCTGCAGAAAAAACGTACAACTCAAATATGTCTGATGAAAATTATCAGTTACTATCTAAGGCTATAGCAGACACTCGCAAATTATTCAAAAATAAGAAGTTTGAAAGCTGGCGTCGCTTTTGTACTTCCGTATCTCCTGACACTCCGTCTACTATTGTGTGGAGCTGTATTAGGAGATTTTGATCAACTTTTACTGAATCCCCAAATAATATTCTTCCTGAGTCTTTAGCCAATGATTTCTTGGATGGGTTCCCCAAAACCTAACCTCACTTCCTATTTCTATTGGTCATCAACTTTCTCCTGATCCTACAGGAATAACTTTACCTTTTTCTCTTCAGGAACTTAAAGGCATCATCAAACACAAACAAGACTCTGCTCCTGGAATAGATAACATTCCTTACTCATTTTTAGCCAATACAAATGATAATTTACTTTCTTATTATTTACATTTGATTTATTTTATCATGTTGACAGGTGTCACTCCACCATCTTGGAAATGCCAGCTAGTGCTGCCATTCCTAAAACCCGGTAAAGTCCCCCCCGATGCTTCATCGTATCGCATAAACCACTTACTGTTCTCCTGTCCTCTTTACGATCGCTCTACAAGCATAATTCAATTATTGTTTGGTAATGATATTTGTATATACAGGGTGTGGCGTAAATAGTGGTCCAAAGCAAAGGTGTGGATACACTGTACACTGAAGCACCACATACCAGTATTTAAAAAGAAATAATGTACAGGGTTTTCAAAAAAAAAAATTTTTTAATTTTTTTTAGAAATCGTTACCTTGCCTTACAAATTTGGTTATAATTTCCAAAAATGACGGTTTTTTTTATCCATTTTTTTATTATTATTGCTGATCACTTGTACTTAGTACTCCATTCGTTTTTTTTTTTACAAACTGAATTTAATAAAAAAAAATAAGTTTCTTTCAAAATTCAATACTCACTGCTAGCAAATCGTTTGACTTTCAATGCTTTTGGTGCAAAAAAAATGTACCACACTGTCAGTGCCCATTGTTTAAAAAAAATGCCCATCTTTTGCAGATTCTTAAATGGTGCAACAATAAGTGTTACGACTTACAGGAAAAAAGTTATTGCTTTTCGAAACAAAAAGGAGCCCAATTCAGAAAAACAATTTATTTGAAGTTCAAGGGTTTACAAGGGTTGTAATTTTTTTCTGTGTGGTCCAAAGCAAAGGTGTGGATACACTGTACACTGAAGCACCACATACCAGTATTTAAAAAAAAAAATATAAGTATGTTGCATTGCAGGTTACCAGCAGGGGATCGGATCTGCTGTATGCCTGTAGAGCTGAGAAAAGCCTCTGTGTATCGAATATTAGCCCATATAAGGCCCCAACATCTCTTTAATTTTTTTCCTTATATAGAGCTGCAACATGTAAACGTAATATTTCCGTTAGGTCGGAGTACTTTAGGCCTAGAGGGCCCGCCCATATTATAGCTTTGCTAGAGCACCAAGATATGAGTTAGGTACGCGGGCAATAAGGTGATTAGACATGCTTGCATCATTTAATACATAGATCGTTTGAACTGTATCTTGCTTGGCGCTTTGGTACGGCTAAATATGAGTGCACAATAGTACTCCTTACTAGGGACATACTATATTATATTACGGAGTAGGTACCCTACGGTATTTTAGTAATAGGTATGGATCTTTTATGTTACTAGTTTATATTATATGTAAGTTTATAAGTTTATACTTTTACGTAAAGCAGTATAATAAAGTATTATTGCAACAAACAGCAATCTTTTATTTATTTACCAACAATAAAATACAATCTATACCGGATAGTAAATATCGCTTAACTGGTATCGATTAAATAGTATCGATTGTTCGGAACCGATCAAAAATGACTCGATAAAAGGATTGGTTATATTCGTTCCGACATCAGATACACGTACATCACTAGAGTTTGCTTACACTTTATTTTAAAAAAAAGTCGAGCACTTTAGTTTTTGACGCATAATGACAGTATTTTTTTGCCGATTCTTAGTCTATGGGAGTTAATAATCTTAAGATTACATGATCAGTGGCTCTCATGCTCTGATGTGATTATTTGCTCAGTGGTTGCGATGGGCAAATTCGAATAATATATTAGTGTTTTCAGTGCCTACAATTTTTTTATCATTTCCAGTCAGTTTAGAGTACCAACCGTATCTTTCCCTTACTTTACTGAATTTTGATTTAAACCATGTCGTCAGTTTGTCTTCCAGCTGGTGATTTTTTTGTACCTTTGAAAATTGAAGAGAATAATCTTATAAATGGTATTTCAAAACTTCTCCAAGCTATCAGACCAAACTGGCCATCTGAAAGCATTAAATTTAAGGTAGCCTTAAGTCTATTTATCCTTTGACCTCAAAGATTTATCTTAAACATTAATCAATATAACATCATTTTCTTTTTTACAGATATTTACGGATGGAATAACTAACAAATTGGTTGCATGTCAGCTCAATACAGACCCAAACAGTGAAAATATTGTGCTGGTTCGGATCTATGGCAATAAAACAGACCTTCTTATTGATAGAAATGCTGAATTGCGGTAAGTAGGTACCTATGATAAAAATATTTGATTGATCCTACAATAGTCTAGTTACATAAAACCTATAATAACGTTTACCGGTGTAGCAGTGATATAATAAAAAAAAATACTTAAAATAGCCAATATATTGATGACCGTCTTAGTGTAGTCGTTTGCGCACCGGACTTCTAAACCAGGCAGTTGCGGGTTCGAATCCCGCAAGGGGCAAATGTTTGTGTGATGAGCATTTGTATCTAAGTCATGGATGTTTATATGTATTTAAGTATTTCTATCCGTTATCGTAGTCACCACAGCACAAGCTCACACTTAGTTTGGGGCTAGGTAATTGGTGTGTTTGTTGAAACAATTTATTTATTTATATTATTATTATATAGTATAGGCTCCCGCCATAAAACGACCTTCACCGAGGTGTTTATTTGATGAAACTTATTATATATTTAATTTAATATGTCAATAAATATATTGCATATGGGTTGTCTAACAAATTTCAGTCCATGATATGATTAATTAGTAATTTAAAAAAAAACATTTTTAACATTTCGCTGGTTTGATTATTAGACAAATTCTATACCAATCGAAAGTCTGAAGCCCATAGAATATGCAAACGTCGGGTTGGTTTCCGGTCACAACTCTTGGGTAGCCAGGTATAAACAGGTAAATCAATATGAGCATTTTGCACCAGTCTGATTATTGAATTAAAATTAAATTAAAATAAATATTATTTCATTATGAACACGATGGCATAGGGTTGCCTGCGAAAAGTCAGTCCCGAATTCCGGTTGTCGAATTTGGAAAAGTGAAATATTGCTGCAAGTGAATATGTGAGACTGAGAGGTCCCAACCAACCATCCCATGCGATAGAAGAGGACACAGCATAGCAGCTGTTTAAAGCCCGCACATTTAAAGAAAAAGAGTGCGCATGCTATTTGTTCTTGAAAATGAATAGGATAGCAATAGACTTGTATATACTGTGTATCATTTTGGAGTAGTTTATTATGAAAAAAGAGGAGTAGCTTTTTTTTTTAAATTAATTAACTATTTGTGTGTATATGTTTTATGTGACACTAAAGTATATATACATTTGTAGTAAAAAGGTTATAGTAAGACATATATAATACTAATCTTGCAAATTTTATCTTTATTACTAGAAGACAAAATAAAAAACAACAATAAAAAAACTTGTTTCTTGTAAAAAAAAAAATATACAATTTTTTCATTTTTTTTCAATGATTCAGGTTCCGAGTCATCGGACATATAACTATGACCTCCAACTTCTGAACCTTCTTCGTCATCACTCTCCGTTTCAGTTCTTTCGACAATGTCTTCTATTTTTAAAGGTGTATGATCCCCAATGAATTCAGTAGGATTAAGAACCAGTAGGATTTATTCATCTATAAACCAACCGCAGTTCGCAGACTGAAGTTTCACGCATGATGGATCCGTTGCATTAACCCACATGGAATTTACGAAAATAGTTCGTAAAATTGATGTGTGATTGATGACCAAAAATAAAAAAGGGAGTTTTAAGGAAACAGTACAAAGGCATGAAATACAGGGTGACAACTTGTTTATTAATCTTTAGGTTAGTTTGTAAAATAATACTGAAGAAAATAATGAAAAATTATACAATTAAAAATACTGAAGACGTGGCTGTATAGACTTGATCCTTTGCCTACCCAGGATTGGTGAATTGTGTCAATATATTATTTGTTGTAGTATGACGAGATTGGACCTGTATAGTGAAAATGTAAAAAATATGATTATTATGAAAGTGTCTTCATTAAAAAATACTCGTGTACACATTATATACGTAATTTAATGGGAGTAGTAAATAAAATACAAGTCATGACTTTCATCAGTTACCTAATTTCATACAAAACATGAACACACAATCTACTTCATTACTTCTTTGTTCGTATTATTGGCTTATGAATCTTCAAGTGAATGATATTTGACTTATGACGTAGCGTCGTCATCCATTGCTGCGTACCTAATCACACATGACAATTTAAATAGCTGAAGCCTAAGCGGCAATGTATGAACTTAGCCAGTTGCCGCTTCATAAGGTGAATTATAACATGTGCCATGTTTGGGCTTTGATTTTGTATGGCGTAGTCAATTCTTATATATAATAAATCAATGGAGCGGGCTTTAAACAGCTGCTATGCTGTGTCCTCTTCTATCGCATGGGATGGTTGATTTGATGGTTGTTCACTCGCAGCAATATTTCACTTTTCAAAATTCGACAACCGGAATTCGGGACTGATTTTTCGCAGGCGATCCTATACCATCGTGTTCATAATAAAAGAATCTTAATTTTAAATTAATTTTAATTCAATAAACAGACCAGTGCAAAATGCTAATATCGATTTACCTGTTTATACCGGGCTACCCGAGAGTTGTGACCGGAAAAAAATAGGCAACCCAACGTTTGCATATTCTATGGGCTTCAGACTTTCGATTGGTATAGAATTTGTCTAATAATCAAACCGCTGAAATGTTGAAAAAGATTTTTTTTTTTAATTTTTAATTAATCATATCATGGACTGAAATTTGTTAGACAACCCATATGCAATATATTTATTGACATATTAAATTAATATAAAATGCGTTTCATCAAATAAACAACTCTGTGAAGGTCATTGTATATCGCGATCTTAGACTAATGTTCCCTTTAGGCCAGTTATTGGCCTATTTAACCAGTTATGGTCCACCAGTGTACACTTGATTCATGGAAGAAAACCAAGTCTTATTTGATAGGTCATAAGACTTAGAATTGTATGAGAGTAAAACAGTTAATACATAAATTTAAAAAGCGGTATATCTTTACTTACTTTCTTCTGTAACTTAAAGCAAGATTAGGTAACAGATTAAAATCTCAATTCAAACAAAGCAGCTACTTGGCCTTGTTGGCCGATAGTTTAGCTGCTGATAACCAGTAAAAATAAAGCCTGTTTCCGGCCTGCTCAAATAATTATAATTTCATGTATTTTTGATATGATTGTTTTAGAACATGTTTAATCAATGAACATCGCCTAACACAAACATATTAAAATTGATTTCAAACATAATGTGAAATTATAATTATTTTAGATGGCCGGAAATAGGTTTTGTTTTGATTAGTTTTCGGCTGCTTTACTTTTGATACTTTTGAAGATCAAATCTCTAAAACTATGATGTCTGTATGTATACCAGCGGTCGAAATCTTTACAACTATTCAGAAAATTCTAGCCAAAAGTAGCTGTTTGTTTGACTCGAGATTTTAATCTGCTACTAAAACAAAACACCTTTTCCTTGTTCTTATATTTTTTATCCACTTCCATTTATTTTACAAAATATCGTCAGCACTTTAGATTACTACACCATACTTAGCTCTCTGAGCGATCGAAAAAGACTGACTCTCCGGCCGCGTGCAGCCCATAACGTAAGCTTCCCCTTCCACTTTTTAACGGACGTCATGGGCAACACGCCACCATCGGTAGTAGTCAAATCAGTACTTTTAAATCATCAGTATTTAATTAAAATCACATTAAAATAATTATAATTTTAAAGTAAACATTCAAAATAATTTCTAAAATCATAATAATGTGTAATACAAAAGTAAAGTTTCTTTAATATACTTTAAAGTCTTAAAATAACTATAAAACAGTATTAAATATTTCAAATAAATTCTAACATCGTAACATTCGGCCATCCGACCTTGTGATGCCTCCTGGCACTTACATATTTACACACACACACACTAAAATACACACACGCTGAAATTTTAGTGGTTGTTTTCCCGCAGTAGAACGATTTACCTTTTTAAGTATGAAAATGTAATGACATTCATACTTTATCACTTAATTATGCCACACATGAAAACTGATATTAATAAAATCTAATCTTAAATAAAACAAAACCTGGTGTCCCCAGAAATATTTTATAAATTTGAGTAAAATAAAAACAATTTCATGCAATTTTTTAACATTCAGCACCTATGATAGTACGACTTATCAATATGTATAAATCATAATATAAACCACAAAGGGCTTTTACGGAAACACTTTTAGTATATGAAGCGGCAATATGATATGTACAGTTTTATTGGTTATTGCGATAATTGGAAAAGATAAATGGAAAATAATATATAAATAATGACAAAAATTAAGCTAAATTGACAGTTTAACATTTCTAAAAACCTTACCTATCAATTTGTCCTTTATTGCTTTGATTTTGTAAAAATTTTTGCTCAGCAAAGGATTTACGCCCTAAGTAAATGATAAAAATTTAAGGGGTCATTTCGTTTTTTATGGGTGTAAAAAAAATGTTTCAGTAATAATTCGAGCTCTTTACTAAGCACTTTTTTCCTAGGCGTAGGAGTCTAAATAGTTCCAGAAACAAGTGAGGTATGAGGTATCAAAATGGTCAGTGAAACAAAAAAATACAAAGAGTCAGTGCCTGTGTTTCGCACCCTAAAATGCCTTATTACGTAGGTACGCACTTTACTTTTTATTGCGACGCTATTCTTTAGGAAATGCACAGTGACACACATTTATAAAACAGTGCCGCGTTTATGACGCGCGTTAATAATCGATGCAATTGTAACGATCAATACAAACCTTAAGATAGATCGCATGGTTCGTGTGCAAAGGGTACAACGTGGCTTTTTAGGCTGGTGGCAATAAACACGAAAATACCCTAAAATTGCAAAGCTTGGTGTAGCTCTGCTGCATTTACATCTTCGTAAAACTTGTGAGTATTTGCTTTGGTACCCGTGATTATTGCGACATTTTGCTCTAACTATGCCTCTTCTACAAAAAAGCTCAGTACCTACTTATGTAAATATTATTTACTAGTGGTTCCCCGCGCCCTTCGCCCGCAAGAGTTGGATTTTCCATATAAACTTTCATCCCCCAATTCACCCCCTTAATGTTTTTATATCTCGATAAAATGTAGCCTGTGTCCTTTCCGGGTTCTCGAACTGTCTCCATACCAAATTTCACCTCAATCGGTTCAGTGGTTCAAGCGTCAAGAGCTAAAAGACAGACAGACACACTTTCGCATTTATAATATTAATATGGATTTTGTATTGTAACGAATTAAACTTGACAGCTGTGTAAACCCTAAAGGGTGTAAGCATAGATCAAAAAAATGGATAAGAACAAAATGTCTAAGACGGGTAGTCCTTGCTTTAAACTAGTTTAGGGCCATGATCGTTAGCACATCGCACCTGCCTGAGCATTATTATTTTATTACCGATCCGTATCTTTTTTGTTTCAGAAACATCAAAACTCTAAATAAACTTGGCCTTGCTCCAAAGGTTTATGGATTGTTTGAAAATGGATTAGCTTATCAATATTATCCTGGTGAGACACTTACTGTCGAGTCTGTATTAAATAGTAAGATATGGCCTCTCGTAGCTTGTCAGATGGGAAAAATGCACAAAGTTAAACTAGGAAAAGAAGTAAGTATACGAATAATGATAATACCTAACGTGCTTGACCCTAAAAGCAATTTGAGTAAAATATATAAATTTACTCAAATAGTTTTACAATTTAGATAATTCATGTTACCAAATTCATATTAATTATTACTTGTATTACTAAAACTCGATATAATACTAAGTCTATTTGTCGTTACCTTGTCAAATTAGAGGTAGTAACTTAATGACTTAATTATTGAAGTATATCATTTTTCGGCAGAGAAAAGGATGGATCGTATTGATTTTTAACTTAGAATTTTGTATCCGAGAGTACACAATACTTGGTTCGGAATTATAATAAATACTGAACTTACATATACAACATTGGTTTCGTTGGTTATTGGCAGGTATTGTCAAAGTAACCTGGTTGAAGGACTAGATAGTAGAAAGGGTCTTTCAAATTCAAACCGTTTTGAGGTCCGTAGCAATAAACAGAACTCGTCTCTTTTCTGTCTGATAGTAGGTCATATCAACGGTCCTTAATATTTGTAACGCGGAAATTGTCAATTCAGTCGGGGAATTGAAGGGAGCTCTCTTAATTTGTCTTTCCTTGATTTATTTTCGTATTGACTTGGATATTTTATTTCATATGATTGCTCGTAGTACACGTTTTGCTAAGAACAGTATTTTATTTAAAATAGAGTAGTTTAAAATAAACTAGAGTAAATAAGAACCATAGCCATACCCGTGGACCGTATTTCATGCTAAGGACCCGTACTAAAAGCACACATAACTTTTTAACTGAATTATTTATTTAAAAATAAAATAGACACAAATAATGACCTACTATGGTAATTTATCATTTTATACACTTTTTTATCTAAAAGTATTTTTAAAAGTCTTGATAGTTTTTTTAAATGTTTCTTTTTCAATAATTTGAAATAATTATGTTTGCCAAGCAAAAAAGCAACGTTACTTTTTATAACTTTGAATTAAATATTATTAGCAGGCACAATGAATACAAACAGTTTTGCGCGACTAAATATCCGCAGATGGCATTTAATATCAATAATAAATTATGTTGTAGATTTAGCTAAGTAGATACGATAGGTGCATTACTATCCGCATACCGTTAGCTGGTCAACGGGAACACGATAACAGAGATTATCGTAGGCACCTTCTATGTGATACTATTCTGTTCAATGTTGGATTTTTACTACGGCATGTAGCCAGCCTTCAGTCACGTGTTGCAATAAAATAAACAGACAATGTTGAAACGCTTATCTGTAACGTTTCTCAAGGTCTTACTAGTTAGATATTATTGCTAAATGATACAAAGACACCGAAACCCGAGATAATTCAATTTAATTTAAATACAACAAAGTGGAGATAAAACGGGAGCTATTACTGTTGTCTACGGCCCCCAAATAAATGAGCTTGGTCTCCTTAGGACCAAAACTACAGAAAACATAAACTGAAGATTAAAAATTAAATCTTGCTTGTACATTTCGTTCTGATTTTGTAAAATTATTTTACTATCGCAAAACTTGCGCGATTACTTCTCTCGCGCTTTCATAATTGCATATCAATCAATCGTTTATTTGCGTGTCACATTTACAAATACGCGGTGTTGTTAGGTTATTATAAGTAGGTATACATGTGAAGCCCTGCAAGGGCATAGCAAACAGGAGAAACAGCTAACTGAATAATATCATTACACCAATGAATATCATTACAATACAAAATAAAGTTAGTAGGTATACAAGTATTAAAAGTCTAGTCTACATTGAAGTACCTATTCCTGTTTATTCGATTTGGTCGAGTTTTTTTTTTATTTTATTCAATTTTAATTGTGTAGTCTATTCTGTTATTCAAAGTACATTTATACCTACTGATTCACATTAAAATAATATATTCGAAATCTAATTAATTTAATTAATAAAACCTATGTGTAGTTTCATTTAACTCAATATAATTTAATTTAATCCAACCTCGTTTCACCTTTTATTTGTTTCAATATTCTGGCAACCCTAGTGACGGCTTACTACCCCTCTCTTCTGCCTTCCGTCGCATATTCACCAGAAGGTTGGGAAGGGAAGTTGAGGGGTAAAACCGTTTCTCTAGCTAAGTCAAAAGGGTGACTAAATCAGGGTTACTAAACTTTTCGCCGTCAAAGACTAGATAACCTTAAGTCTTCCTTGCTTGAATTTCGACTAGCGGCCAATCTTGACAGAGATTAGCCAACTACGCTGGAGATATTATAGGTAGTGCACAAGTGTGTGCTCAATACACAGGTGCACTCTCTGTTCCTTGACTCTCATAATTTGGTAAGATGGCAGTCCGACATGACCGTAGAGAGATCAGGCGCAGGACCAACGGCTTATGTGCTTTCCTAGGCACGGGGGTGTTAGTTAACACCACCAACTTCCTGACTCCGGATCTGTGTCTGAGTTATTTCAAGACAGAAAATTCAACACTTTCGGCCCGTACGGTAGATAGTAGATAGACCACAGGACCAACGAGGCAGGGAACCTTAACTATTGGTTGAGTATATTATTTTTTCTAACAGTTAGAAATTATTACAGATAAAACAGGAGCCTATGGTATGGGATAAAATAGAACAATTTTTAGTTATTCTTCCGGAACCCTTTACCGATCCCAACAAACATAAAAGGTAGGTATGATACTTTATTCTAACAGTAAAGGTGTGTATTAAGACATTGATTGAACGTGCATGCACTCTTATAATAAAACGTGTATCAATAGTAAGTAGCTCATATTTTTTTCAAATCTGTAGGTAAGTATAATTTCATGATAAAATTATGATTGATAACCACATAATAGTATACTTAACACAATTGTTTGTCTATTTCTTTCTGTTGTAGATTTGTGAATAGCTTTGGCTCAATAACAAGACTAAGGATAGAGTTTGAACGCCTAAAATCACACTTAATCAAAACTGAGAGCCCAATAGTGTTTGCTCACAATGATTTGCTTCTAGGAAACGTGATCTACAACGAAGATGAAGGGACCATAGCTTTTATTGATTACGAATATGCAACATATAACTATCAAGGATTTGATATTGCTAACCATTTCAATGAATTTGTTGGTGAGTTTATGTTCATTAAACTAATCTTTCTCTGTAGGAGGGAAGGGGAGGGAGGGTTAATGTGATTATTTTAAATTTCTCTAGGTTATGTTAGAACAGTGACCACAACGCCCCGCGAGTGCTGCAGAATAATTATGTTTGTATTTAGGCAAAGTATTTAATGGACGGTAATATGCATCATGTATCATACATTGCCTAGGCATTTTATGGAATGCCTGCATTAATATATACATACAATGCCGGTAACACGTGAACTTAAAAGACTTCGGTCGGCACTGTCCGACATCTCATTGAGCTAGACCTGGACCCCTAGCACGGTATATAGATGTACAGTACTTTATCTTCATACTAGACCGCCCGAATAAACGTCGTCCACATACACGTCATTTACACGGCCGCTGGGCAGACTTGGGCAAACAAATTCACGAAGTGCCACCACGTGCGCCGCGAGCCGGTTCGCTGTCAAAGACAGACTTTCAAAATGCAGATGTAATTTTAACAAACAAACTAGGTTTTATGAAACGTGTATAAAAACATCTTAATTTTGGATGACTGGTGTCAAATTTGAAACGGCCATATCTCGATAACTACCTACCCTAGACTACTGGTGTGTAGGGACAAATTGTAGGGCTCGACGACATCTTCATTTCGGATGAGTGCTGTCAAAATTAAAACTGCCATGTCCCGGTAACTATCCACCTAAGACTACTGTTGTGTAAGGACAAATCGTAGGGCTCGTCGAGATCTTCATTTTGGATGACAGCTGTCAAAATTGAAACAGCCATAACTCGGAAACTACCTACCCTAAACAACTGGTGTGCATTTTAAAAAAAAACTCTTTTCGCCGAATTTGTTTCTTAAATTCATTAATTAATGTCTTTTTTTTTCATACACATAGGATTTAATATTTTTTTAAGGCTCAATTATGTGTACGAGCAAACTCTTAAATTGTACCTCGTCTCATCAAACTGACAGTGTAAAAACGGGCCCGTTTTACTAAGACTCCACTGTCCGTCTGTCTGTCACCAGGCTGTATCTCATGACCCGCAATAGCTAGACAGTTGAAACTACTATGAAAACAGCTTATAATACGTAGGATATAGAGGTGGTCTTAAGGTCAAAGTGGGGTAGTCTGACATACTGTGTTGTTAATAGACAATAAACTTATTATTATATTTGACAGATAATCTGTAATTAAAATATGACTCATTCCTAAAACAATACACATTTGTGGAATAAAAATCATAAGACATTTTTTACTCTTTTGTGTACCAACCCTAGGGTTGGTACCGCGGAGCGCTAGCGCTCCGCCGATCCGTAGCTATAGGTAAGCAAGTTGTTCTGAGCGAGTGTCAGAAGATTATCGCAACTGTCTTTCTGATGTCACATCATGACGTAAATATAACCAAATTTTGTCCGGAAATTTTTCTAAACTGCCGGTCAATTTAAGGTGCGATAATCTTCTGATCCCCGCTCAGCACAACTTTTTTAACCGTGTGCTATTTATTTATCGCGATAGTACATTATCTGTTAACTTGATGTAAAATTAACACCTGTTTGTTTCCCTAATAAAGATAAATAAAATAAAATGTCATATGATATGACGTAGGCAGTCTTGGGGGCGGGCTCACGGACTATTATGTTAATTTCATACATTTTGTTAATGAAAGCGGACTTCTCTGCAGAATAGATTGTATCTTGTCCAGGGGACCTGGTGGCATTTTATATGCAGTTGTTGTAATAAGGGTGACTTAACTGCTTCTGATTCCCGACTGCACTATTGGGAAATAATTTTAAGTTCATTCTGTTTCTTTTCTGCTAAAGAAACGAAAATAGACAGACTATGTCCTACTAATTTTCATACAAAATATGACAAATAATATCGTACTAGGGTTCACCTTAATACCTGAACTTTCTTTACCATGCATCATAGATAATGAATTAATTTTAGACCATAATGATAATAGGTACTTACTTATTTTTCATTTTGCAATGCTTCAAATTTTTAGGTTTATCAATCGAGGATATCGATTACAGTAGATACCCTAGTGAAGAGTTCCAAAAGTTATGGATACGCACATACCTCATGGAATATTTGAAAACTGACAATCCATCTATCCAGGACATAGACAAAATCTACACTGAAGTACAACATCTCTCATTGGCATCTCATTTCCTATGGGGTATATGGTCTCTTGTCCAATACGAGTTGTCTGACATAGAGTTTGATTTCGGAAGGTAAGTACCTAAGTAAACTAATAGTATAATCTAACCTTCTGACAACGCTATAGTTGCGTGCTATTTGCGCCGTCTAGGCGCAGAACGTCCAATTCGCAAAATGTCCAGCGGTCACAAAATATCCAAATCGCATTTTGTCCTAACAAAATTATATATGTAGACTACAAACAAACAGAGTAGGGCCATAATAGATCACATTTGTCATCTAGTGATACTCCATCAAACGTAACCTTGTTATGGCGGATTTATTATATTATTATTTTTTCGAAGTTACAACTGCACAAATTGCTTAAGCGATTTTTAATAACGATATTTATTGTAATAATGACCAAAGAAGACAATGTTACGATTTACTTTCACTAATAAATAATAAACCATTTCTGTTCTAAAGAACTTTACGACGCGTCGCGTCGTCAAATTCTTTCTTTGCCAAACAAACGAAAGGAAACAGACTATATTAAATTGGAAACGTCAGACTAAACAGCTGTCCGTTGCTAAGGAAAGTAGATAACCCATAGACAATTTAGTATGAATGTCATTCGACGACGACTGAAGTTAGACGAAAACACGCAAAAACTTGTACAAATACGTTAGAAATCGCATCATTTAATTTGACGTTTCTAAATTATTGTAGTCTGTCTCTTTTCGTTCGTTAGACAGAGAAAGAACCTAAATTTAATCTTAGACAGGGCACATTGGAATTGAGCCCACTATTTCGCTATTTAAGTTACTCAGAAATATAAGATGGAGTTTATTTTTACCAAAATACAAACCATTCGTTGACATTCATACGACCTCGTATTCAAAGAAATGTCTACTCAATGTCGTCAACAATATGGCGTAATTTAGTTCGCCTCAGAGTCAAGCACATTTTCGTGTAGACACCTACAAAAATCCATTGCAAGATAATTTCATACTTATTGCTCTGGAATATGATTCATAATACACTAAACCTATTCAGTGACGTAATATCACGCGACGCGATAGGGTTGACTGCTACGAGAAGCTTCTAACGCCATCTAGCGCCTATTTCTAGTACTTTATTCATTCTCGTCCAGCCAGCAACGTAGCCGCGCCGCCGCCGGTGAATAAAACGCGCGAGCGTGTCGCTGGCCGGTAGCGACACGCAACTTGTTTTAGCCCCTAAGTAAGGGTCGCCGCGCGTAGGTACGTTTTTGCTACCTAAGCGGGGAGATACACAGGCCTGCCACCGGATCACATCCGCCACTAAACTTACCTATATAACCTGTGACTAAACTACGCATGTGGGTTTCCGGTGCGTGTATGACTTGTCAAATCTCTGGAATGTCAAACGTGATTGGCCGTCATGAATATGTGCGTGCAAGTTGTTGCTTGTAAAACAATTTTATTCAATTTAGTTTCTTAAAACAGGCTAAACTTATAGAAAAAAATATAAAATAAATACCCTTACAACCACTTTACATACCGAATTTGCATCAGCGAACCATTTTTATTTTTTAACACTAGGGATGTTACCGAAAAAAACTACATTTGTTAATGAAATATAATGATTCCTTCGTCTGTGTGACGAAAATTTGTATAGAATAGAAATGGAAAGCAAACTCGCAAAAATAATCGTAATACGCGTCTTTAAAGTGTATGTGTAGTGTATCGTAAAAAAAGTTAATTAAATAAAACACCCTGCAAAAATGTCGTAAGTCTATCTAGTTACTACTTGTTTTTTTTCTCTATTGATTTTTATTTGGCATTACATTTTGTTAACCTCACTATAATCGACCCTCAATGAAATTGGCGAGTGAAAGCTTATCTCAGGTGGCGCCACCACTGTATGAACCCTTCTTAAAGCTTGAAATTTCTAAATTTGCGATGATTGCATGGCAATTTTAAGCTTTGGAACATGTAGCTATTTCACTTGGAAAATATGTGAGTGTTAAGAGCAGAAATAAGAAAAGAAGGCACTTCTTTACGTGGAAGGATGCCACAGCTAATTAAAATTTCTTGAATATCTTTAGATTTTTCCATTATAAAGTCTTAAAACTTTCTACCTTCATGCATTATTATATACAATAAATCAATGCCTACATGGTATAATAATGCACGCTTGTTTAAAATAGTCTAGTGTATGATGATACATATGGAACTTTTTATGTTGTGCTAAAAAGTTTTTAGATATAATTAGTAATAATTACAAATAATTAAAAATATCATTTTTATAATGTCAAAAACTTTAAGTTTGGGCAGTCAGTTCTCTTAAAAGGTATATTGAAATGCAAAAAATGAAACTTACTTACATTATAGGTTATATATAATGCAGGTAGGTATAGTTTAGGTACTATTTTAAAGTTTCTCATCCTCGATGAAACTGGTGACCTTCAGTTTCTTCACAATTTGGTACACATTAATGGTCTACATTTACTAATTTCTTACAAAAACAGCTGTTATTATTGGTCTTTCCGCTACTAGCGCCACTTTCACAGTTTCCGGTCCCAAAAATATCAATTCATATATAACATAATCATTAATCAATTCATCAATAGAAGCTAGAAAAAAATTTACAATTACTGTAGCAGCCTGTCGAGCACCGGACATGAAACCGCGCGCGCGCTTTACAGAGTCGTAGGGACCGCCTTAAGTGCTTATCATACCATACTATTCGTAGCGTCCTAACTAGGAAGGTAGCGTGCTACTAAGGATCCTAACTAGGAAGGTACAAAGTAGTGATGGGACTTGTATCGAAAATTAATATTAAACTCACCTGGCCAAAATTCGAATTATAATTTAAACTAGCTGACCCGGCGAACTTTGTTCCGCCTTAATGTCAATAAATAAGCATTTTTTTTTTTATTGGAAAAAATACAAAAAAAATTAAATTTCTACATCAATCATTCATAATTATTTCTGTATTTTAGTACATAGGTTGCTCTTCATTTAAGTACCTTGTGATACACGACATTTTTTGTTTTATTATCAGGCGCAAAAACAAACAACGCAGATGGTCTTCCGACCCGTGAACATGCCACGTATAATTGACCATGGGAAAAACATGAATGTTCTAGATTTAAACCACAAACTTTTAAGGATTGGCCTTGTGATTTGTTGATGGTCATGGCAAATGCAAGACGTATCGGAAATTGAAGTCTTTTAAATTCAAACGGCATATCGGTTGGGATCATCGGTATCCTCGGAATGAGAACTTGCTCACCTTTGAATTTTCCTATCATTATCGTAGCGTAAATTACATTGTTCATCAATTTTCTAACCACCAAACGCGTACCGTTGCACAGTTTTGGTTGGTTTATGTTTCGAAGCATGATTACTACGGAGCCAACCTTTAGGCGTAAATTGTGCGGTGGTAAGCCAGGCACGTCCAAAGAGTTTAAAAATTCAATTGGATAGTTGGTGGCTTCATCTTCATTTGTGACGCAGTCAATAGATTTGAATGAATGCATTGTTCCAATGATCTTATTTTGAATTATGTTGTTTAGGTCATCTACATCTTTATTCTTAGCCGCTAAAATTGCTCGCTCACTCATCCATTCATAATTTTTGTAGTTAGAAATAATTTCTGGAAATACATTGTTGATAAGTTCGTCTTTTGATGAGACAAAATTACAGAAATTATTTGGAAATGATATTAATCCGCTCGATTCATCGACAGGTACTTGACCATTACCGATAGTCAGCAATTGCTCCGAGAAATCTTCAGCAGATGTATCATTAAGCAATGCAACTCTCATGTTTGTTGTCAGTTGCAGTTTCTTCACATGGCGCCATAGATTTGACGATTTGAGGCAAGCGTTTATTTCGTCGGCAGCCGTAGATCTTGGAATTACTGGCAGTATTTGGCGGAAATCACCAGAAAGTAAAATCATTGCTCCTCCAAAACATCTCGAGTCATTGCGTAAATCTTTTAATGTTCGGTTAAGTGCTTCTAATGCACGTTTATGCGCCATTGTGCATTCGTCCCAGATGATGATTTTCGATACCGCTAAAACTTTGGCCATTGCTGAGTGTTTTGCAATATTACACGTTGGTTCTTCAATAGTTTGAAGATTTAACGGTAATTTGAATGCTGAATGAGCCGTACGGCATCCTTCTAACAATGTGGCTGCTATTCCAGAAGAAGCAACTGCAACCGCTATGTTAGATCTCGCCCGAACAGTTGCTAAAACTAATGACATGAGGAATGTCTTGCCAGTTCCACCAGGGGCATCTAGGAAATATAAACCACCATTTTCATCATCGATTGCCTTCATTAAAGTATCATAAACTTTCTTTTGTTGGTAATTCAACAGGGGTACATTCGTTTGAACTACTAAATCTAATTCCTGGTGATCATATTCACGTTCCCGTTCCAATTCTCGATTTAATGCGTCATTCATTTCACGATATGGTGCTGGCATTCCTAACCTGATTAATAAATTACCGCACATGAGGTAACACATATCTTCGATCAAGAGTAAAGCACGATTATGTATCTCCTCATTCATCTCAATATCGTGATTTCTGGAACTGACACGAATTTGATGTAAAATATCTTCTGACATATTATCCTTGTATTTGTGCCACAGGTTACATGGGTTTGATGGAAAACATGTCGAAATTATGATAGCGAATAATGTGCGTATCTGACTTGGAGATGCACAGATAATGGCTTCAGCGATTGTCGTATCCCAATGACTATCGTTTTCTAATAACTTCAATTCTTCACATGCAGCACGATATGTTGGGAATATTACACCATTAACAGTTCGTAGTGACTCAAATGACGTTGGCCCACGCACATTTACCAGCAACAACCGCAAATAGAAACATTCATTATTCTTTGGATGAACTGTATACATACGACCAAGAGCATCAGTAGAACGCACATCTGGATACCCAGGAACCGCATCGCCTTGCTTCCGTCTTTGAAAATTCTTCGATGAAGCATTCCAAGTATAATAACGTGGCATCTCCGAGTAAAGCAAAGTTCGTGCAAACTGATCGCTTTGGCAGATTGCAAAAAAACTGGTCAATGTAGTTGCTGGAGGTGTTTCAGCACGTTGCGTAGCATTCGAAGCCGTGAAATATACTCGTTGACCATTCTCCAGATGCACCGCCAAATGCGTAACAGTAGGATGACGTTCGTGAATGGGAAATGCGAATATACGCCAAATCGCTTCATTACAGTTCACATAACGACCAACTTGATAGCGTGAAATTTCATCGTTGGTATTCGAGGATTGCAATCCAAAAACCGCCATATCACTGCCTTTCGTGACATATTTGCAAATATATTTTATGGACTTAACTGAATTGCAGTATTCAACGTTGCAATGTGTCTTGAACGATTTAGAAATAAGTGGCGAATATGGAACAATCCAACTGTTGTCGACAACGAAATCCATTCTTTTCACTTTCGTTGTGACAGTTCGACCGTTGTCATCTGGTGATCGACGCCGATACAGCGGATAACCATCATTGCCAGTGACAGTCTCCGCCGTTAATTTCCGTGGATATCGTTTAGAGCACTTTCCATCGACCATGCAAGGTGATTGGGGATTGATGGCACCACACGGTCCATGAATCATATTAGTAGTAACAACATCATGTAGGTCTGGATCGACTTCATAATCAGGAATCTCAGCACATATGATATCATCTATTTGGTCAGGCTGAATTCTTTCCACTAACCAAATAAGAATGTGTGCGTGCGGCAGGCCTCGCTTTTGCCATTCGATTGAATACATCCAGCATCGAGTATCTCCAAAGACGCGTTGTTTAACAATAAAGTTCATCAGGGACCGAATTTTTTGCCTGAATATACGTGCTGTGATGTCGTGTCTATCACTTGATGTTTGTCCGGGAAGCAGCAATTGAGTAATTTCTATCCATTTTGGATTACAGGTAAAAGTAATAAAGAGATCGGGCCGACCGTAATGACGAACATATGTCATTGCATCTTGTGCATATTCATGCATATGACGTGGACTACCAATGTATGTCGCCGGCAGAATAGTTAATCGACCAATATTAGCTGCATTTCCTTCAGTATTAACTGCATCACGTAAATGGATGTACTCCTCAGAACGCAGTTTGGCTTGGTTCAACCTAATGAATGTTAAACGTTCCGTTTCTATTTTTACATACATGTCAACGCAATACTGCTGAAACAATCGACGAAACCGCAGCAAATAGTTGTCAGCATTTTGACGAATCATCAAACGATATGCGTAATAATTCATTGAGCTAACTTTCTTTGTAGTTTCTTCACCTGAAATTAAAAATTTGATTATTAACCATTTCAAAGGCAAATTTTAAAGGCAAACAATACAGACATTAACCATTTTTTTAATAAGCATTATTTTAAATCAGTGTCTTTCACAAATAAATGAAATAAATTATGATACTGATACTCACCATTCAATGGATTTTTCATTTTAATATTAAAATAATATCCATCTTCTCCTTGCCAAAACATCAGCGGGTATTGCAATGTGTCATATGATCGATGAGTTTCAGATATTTGTTGCAGTTGCCCAGTATCGCGACGTGTAAGCACAATATCGCGTTTTTCCAATTGTTCACCAACAATCAGGATGGCAACTTCGTCTACTGTTGGAGCATTAAATGTCCTTTCGTGTGTTCCAGATGGTCGTTTATCTGCTTTGATAACAACTTTATAGTCATCACTTGGCATGCGCTCTAAAGCACTCTTAAACAACCTGACCAACGCATGATGTTCATGAAGCAGACACTGCAAGTCTTGAAGAATTGCTCGCTTCATTCCTGCATTGATCTCTAGGCGTCGATCAAGTTGTTCTTCCATGTTGCCCATGAAATATATTTGTAAAAATTTATTCTGTGTATCTTCGAAAGGTAGTAATGATCCAATTCGATGATGAATCTGTCCTTGTATCTACAAAATAAAAACCAGACAGTATTAACTGGGTTATAAACACTTTTTTCGGTGGGAGAGTAGAGTTCAGAATTAGCAAATATACTACATAGGTACCAATAGATAAAGTAAGTTATTCTTTAACTACATTCTATATAAGTACAAAAATAAATACCTTAAATGTCGGATTAAATCCCCGTTCTTCGATAATATCTGCCCCAAATGACGTCATCTGGAAACAACCATTGTATTTTTGAGTATTTGCAAGAAAGTGGCGTGATTCTTGTGTTTCGCCACAAAGCAATGAATACAATGGCTCAGGTGGCGGAGTCAACAATGGCAATTTCACTTTACCATTAAGGCAGCATAATCCAGGCGTTTCTCCGGAAAACTTTAATGCACCACAATACTCGCAAACTACGTCCATTTGCCCAATGCAAACGCTAGGATGCAAGCTGTAATCATTGCTGCAATCGTATTGAAACGCTGCTCGATTCAAATCAGCACTTGATAAATATCTTGTTCTGCGTCGCAAATTATCTATTTGTTGACCTCTGTTGTTCGCTCGACGATTCTGCATTGCCAACCGAGCTGTTTCACGGGCTGCTTCACTTTGCTCTCGTGATTGAGAAGCACGAAGTCGAGCCATACTATCGCGGCGCTGTTCACGTGCAATTTCTTGTTCTTCTTCAGTCCTTTCATTTGCAGTATTTCGTATTCTTCTTGCATCACGGCTTTGTCGGGAAAGATTCGATCGTCTTGGTCGCGGCATTATTAATTAAACTTCACTTCACCTAAAAACTTAAATTTTTAACCATACCGAGTTTTATAGTTCACTTCACTGTTTATACGAATGGGCAATTGGGCAATAATGTTAATTATTTATTTAATAGAAATAGTTATATTATTGATTTCTTACAAATATCAAATAGTCATCCATACGTCATTACATAGCTGTCATTATACGTCAATTTTGTTATTCCAAGTCTGATTCTTTTTTGTTATACCACGTTTTATAGTGACTGACGTTACATGTCAAGTCACACGGGAATGATGTCGAACGGGATAAAAAGTATCCTATGTCCTTCTCCTGGCTCTAAACTACCTCCCTGCCAATTTTCAGCTAAATCGGTTCAGCCGTTCTTGAGTTATAAGTGAAGTAACTAACACGACTTTCTTTTATATATATAGATTATTAACTTTTGATTCAAATGATTCAAATCGGTAATATGATTCGAATTTCTAATGTTTCAAATCGATACGATGATTCAATTCAGCTTGAATTTCTATTTACTAGAGATGGTAGATGCTTCTTCCTTAGGAAGAAAATAATGAACCTGACAACTTTTTACTAACGGGCAATATTTAATTATGTATTTTTTCAGGTATGCTGAAATAAGATTAAATCGATACCAAGAGCTTAAGGACAAAATATTCAGAGAGTTAAGTTTTAACTGACAAGTACTAAAGTTCCTGTCATTGGTTTGTTAGAGTGTCGACCGCAGGCGTAATGTTTTTATTACATACCTACGTAGAATTAAGAAAAAGATGTACAACTATGTGAAAAATCTATCTATTGTATTTATTAACGAGTAATAAATTCAAGAACAGTGTTTTCAATTGTTTTCTTATCATTAGTAGGTCACCTTTGTAGTAAGAGCAAAAGTAAATATAATGGTATAGTAGGTACCTAAATAAAATTCAATCACCAAAAAGATAAGTTAATTTTTTGAGGTGTTTGCACGCGCGGATTGCTTTACTTCGCCATAACAAGTGAGTATCTTCGCGCCTCCGGCTTCTAAATTACTTCTTTTATTACTCTTCTGGGAGGCTAGAATCTGTGCAATAGCTTTAAGATTTTTTAACACTCATAGTGCCATTTTATTTACATAAGTTTAAATACGCCGTGCATCCCGGCGGAACCACTTTTGATTTAAATAGTATAAATAACTTAAACAAATCTATGAAATGTCTATAAAATTCTGGTCTTACGAGGGTCAAACTGAAAGTTCTTAGAACTGGCCACTTATAAACAATATAATAAAAAAAATATTCAAAAATTTGAAAATAGAACTCTTTGCCAATATTACTGAGTATATATTTCATTCATTTGTCATTTGTTTTACGACTTGGCGGCAAATTGAAAATTGTCTGTGTCACGTCAAAATGAATTTAACACGAGAAAATTTTCGTGCAATGATTTTTTATGACTTTCGATGTCATTTAAGTCAACAAGAAAGTTATGATAGACTACGATTGGCCTTTCACGATGAAGCCCCATCTCGTGCGACTGTTTACAACTGGTTTAATGAGTTTAAACGTGGTCGCACTAATCTCACTGATGATGTACGTGAGGGACGGCCTTCTACGGCGACGACTGAAAATAACATCTGTGTTGTGCGGCGTATGATAGAGACTGACAAAAGAGTGACCTATCAGCAGATTCGGACAAGCTTAGGCATCGGTATGAGTCAAGTGCACAAAATCCTCCACGAACATTTAGCGGTCAGGAAGCTTTGCGCCCGGTGGATACCTCATAATTTGACTAAGGCTCAAAAACTCCATCGTGTGGATTGGTGCCGTAAAATGATTGAAAGATTTAACGGAGGTGACTCAAATGCTGTGTTCGACATACTAACAGGTGACGAAAGCTGGATTTACTGTTATGATCCTGAAACCAAAAGACAATCTGCTCAGTGGGTGTTTCCTTTCGAGGAGTTGCCAACTAAAGTGAAGAGAGATCGAAGTGCGGGAAAAAAAATGGTGGCCTCGTTCTTTGGAAGGATAGGTCATTTCGCAACAATTGTGTTAGAGGATCAAAAAACAGTTTCTGCAGAATGGTACACTACCAATTGTTTGCCACTTGTCTTGGAAAAAGTTCGAGAGAAACGACCTCGCAGTAGGATCCTCCTTCACCACGACAACGCCTCGTCGCACACCGCCAAGCGAACGATCGACTATTTGGCGACATCAAACGTTGAATTACTGGGTCACCCGCCGTATAGCCCCGACCTCGCGCCTTGTGATTTTTATTTATTTCCAAAAATTAAAGAAAAACTTAAAGGAAAGCGGTTTATGAATGCTGAAGAAGCGGTGGCTGCGTATCGCGATGCCATTGAAGAGACCCCTAAGGACGAGTGGGCAAAGTGCTTTTCCCAGTGGTTCCATCGCATGCAGCGGTGTATTGACGTCAATGGACAATATTTTGAAAAGATATAATAAAACTAATAACTGGCTAATGTAATCAGTTTTTGATTTTCTAAGAACTTTCAGTTTGACCCTCGTAATATTTAAAAAAGAACTGTTTCCGGTTCGGTTGTATCGTTTGTTTGAGCATGACGTGTTTAAATAAGAAACCAAAAATTCGGACACGGGTAGGATTTTAACACACGACCCTTGCTTGGCTAACCGGGCCAACGCTCTTACCAACAGAGCTACCGTGCAGTCCATCCACCGCATCCACATGCGAAATTCCTGATCACGTTTTAAATACGTTATTGCGTTACGTCAACGACAACCACCCAAACTCATTGTAACTGGGTGATTTGGGTTTTAACCCGGTTATTACCCATAAAAACTCATTTTGCTGGGTGGAAATTAATTACGATAAAACTTTAAAAGAAAAAGATATAAATGTTTTTTTTATTACCAGCACCTTTAATAACAAACAAGATAGAAAATCGATTTAAAGTATGTTTAATAATAAAATATATATTTTTTCGGTATGAAAAGAATGAAAAATTCATCAATGTCGATGCAAAAATTACTTCTTATTGCTGCAACAGTCAACTCTTAATGCAATTACATTAAAAAACCGGAATCGGACTCACGCACTGAGGGTTCCGTACAAAAGGTTTTTCTCTACATGTAACTAACAAATTGCGGTTTATAGACTTTTTCCTTTACTTTTGCTGTAGGTCTTACAGCCTGTAGGACCTTCCTTCTTGACAAATTCCACGATTCTAGGTCTATGGGAAGTAGCCTTTAGGTTTTAATTCCGTTGCGATTTTTTATAAAATACAGCTAAAATGGCCGTATCTTTGGATTGGTAACCTATCTCATTTCCGAAACTTTGCTGTTCGAATTTTAATTGGTCGAAAACGGTTTAACGAAGTTTTAAATAATAGATTGATTTTTTTACATAATATTGTAAGACTATAAATTCATTGGCCGATTCATTTTCCAGAAAAACAGTTCTCCGATTATCAAAACGATTTTTTTTCATTTCTTAGATGTTTTGCTTGTCATAACTTTAATTTCAAACAGTTTTAATGATCGAAGTAACCGTTAATATTCTCAATTTGGGGAAACCCGACTTGCCGTGGTACTAGTCTGCCCAACACTAGAGTGTAATTTAGAAGCCGGAGGCGCGGAGGGAGTGCAGTCCTAGCCCCTTGTAACAGAGATCTGGCGCCTGTGCGAGCTGGAGCGGCTGAGCAAGCCGAAGCTGCAGAAGCGAGTATGGGTGCCAAATATTTGTTACGGAAGGGCAGAAGGACTGCACTTCCCGCAGCGCCGGTGAAGAGCGGATCATATGCACGCTGCATGTCTGCCTGCATGCTGCATGCCTGCTTGCATGCTGCATGCCTGCTTGCATGCTGCTTGCATGCTTGCATGTAGCATCCCAGCTTGGATGCTAGGAGCTTGCTTGTACAGTGCATGCCTGCTTGCATGCTGTATGCTTGCTTGCATGCTACGAGCTTGCTTGCACAGTGCATGCCTGCTTGCATGCTGTATGCTTGCTTGCATGCTACGAGCTCTCTTGCACAATGCAAGCCTGCTTGCATGCTGCATGCCTTTGTATGCATTTTACTTGTTTGTTTGTAATAATATAATATTGAAAACATTTTCTGAAAACTGAAACATCTAGCAATAATAGTTTTTTCAAACGATGAGTTATAATTCAAAACAAATTAAAAAAAAAACAAATGGAAATCGGACTTTCAAAAGAATGTTAATCGTGTTTTCGGTCAAATGAAAATATGCTCATATTTTAATTAACCATTATTTTTTTAACAGGGTGCAGAATAGGTATATTTGTGTAAAAACGTCGATGAAACTTTTTGTTTAACAAAATAGAGGTGTTATAGCCCGCAAAGTTCGGGCGCGATCCTCCTCCGCCTCACCAGACGGGCGCAGTGATGGCGAGGAAGCAGCCAATTGCGCGCGACTTTCATAGGACATCTCGTTCCCCACAATACTACCCGTCCCGTTGACATCTAGCATATCTCGCCCCTAGACGTCTTGTGAACGTTAAGAAGGTCAAGCACGAATTTCTTGGACTAAAAGGTGAAGTAATTTTTAGTGGCATTGTGACTTCATTCAACTAGATGAAAGAGATGCCTCATTAGTTTCAAGGTATCCGTTTGGTGTAAACCCGCACTAGGGGATACGACCAACCGCTGAAACGACGAAGTCCACGCTAACAGCGATACTTTTTTTAATGGGTTTGCTCTTCTTTACTAGAGTCAAGACTTGGCCAGACGTGGCGTAGACAGAGTCGACGGTGGAGCAAGCTCGCACAGAAGGTTTTGGCACTCCCACTCACCGACAGAACTCGACAAGCTGCTTGGCGCTGGCCCTAACCTAACTTATCGGAGCCTACACCCGCTGATAGGATCGTTCAGCCGCCATCTCAAACTGGAGTTTGAGAGGTTGTTGCCCGGGGTAGTCCACTACGAGGTAGATCCTTCACAGATGAATCAATGGTCGCTTTATAGTCGTCAGGGCTTGTACAGACCTTACAGTGAAAGGTTTGCGCCTGTAGTGTGGTTAAAACTGCAGACTCTGGTACAATGGTGTGGGGTGGCGTCAGCGTAACGAAGCTGGTTCAGTGTTATTCGTCTTTGGTAGAGGCAACGTTAACGCTCATAAGTACGTGACCGAAGTCCTATAATCCAGTTACATCATTAAATGGCGATAATTTTAATTTTAATGCACGATAATTCTCGTATACACACCGCGAGAATCGTCACTAAGTACTTAAAATTCAGCATTTAACAAATGCAGCAAAAAAAACACATAACAATATCCAGCTTCTCAAGATGGATCTGCTGCTGAAAAACGCCAAGCCGACGTGTCTCTTGGAGATAAATGCGTGTACCGTTTGCCGTTGTTGGACCGTAAGGACCTAACGCAAATTACTATTTCGAAAAATGCTCCTTATTTAAATACACGTCAAGTAAATAAAACAGCTCGTTTCTCGCTTAGAGCTCAGAATAGGTATCTAACGCAGAAACGCAACGCGCATTCTCGCTTCCTTGCTTCATAGACACGGTTTGGTAGTAGTTTATTGTTAATTTTCAAACAGACAAATTTGACAGACAGACGAACAAAGTGATCCAAGAATGTTTTCTTCTTCCTTTTAAAAAATTTGATAAAATTCAACTTGAATGATGAGATGACGCTTTCGCTATTCAATAGATTAAGATTTTTTAACACTCATAGTGATATTAGTTTAATAAGAAATCAAAAATCCGCACACGGGCATGAATCAGGATTTGAACCGGTTAGCCAAAGGTTTGGCTAACCGGGCCAATGCTCTTGCCAACCGAGTTATCTACCCGTGCGAAATTCCTGTGATGTAACCATAAATTTGCGGTTTCCAGATTTATTCCTAAATTTGCACTATCGGATATTGGTAAAGCTAAATTTCATAATTCTAGGTCAACAAAGAGTGCCTCATAGGTTTTGATTACCTTGCAAATAAAACAAAATATGTGGTATTGAAGCTTGATTTCTTCAGCACAGCTCTAAGAGATATCCGTGCTGACTTTATCCTTATCTTATGACTAGCAAGATTTCTGCACTTAAATTGTTTAGAAAATTTAGGCCACTTAAAAGACAACTTACAATGGATGTTAGGTACGTCAATCACCTAACTGAATATTTAAATCAGAAAAAAAAACGAAAAAAAAATCACGTGTGGGTTATGCTTTCCGAATAGATATAGCAAGTATTAAAAATATTAAAGGCCTGCATAATGGTCAGTAATAAATGACGGTCAGTTTCAAAATTAGTTACCATTTTTTAGGGTCCCTTAATTCAAAAGGAAAAATTGAATCATTATAAGAAGACTTTTGTCTGTCCGTCCATCTATCCGTCCGTCCGTCTGTCTGTCTGAATTTTAGCAATCTGCTAGTACAACTTCCGGAATAAATCAGAAAACTGGAAATCTATAGTTACATTATAGGAAAAAAACATTTTATTATGATTTTACAAATTTGTACGGGACCTACAGGGCCTAAGGCCGACTCGCACTTGTCCTTTTTACAAAAATATTGTTTTTTCTTCATTACGTATTTTATTTACTACACCGTAGAATCCGGCAAAATAGATTACAAATACGTACCTTTATGCACTAAAATTTAAAATAACTATTAATTTTTTAAAAGTTGTTTATTGAGGGACTATTTTATTCAATAAAAGAAAATAAACACAAAGACATGCATGAAATAAAAATTAATAAACTTAAAACCCACTTAATCAAAAATAAACCCGTGTCCTTGAGGCAAGGAGACGAGAATGCTGGCTGCGTTACCGCGTTGGATAGCTATACTTATCCTTTGAGCGAGGAACGAGCCAGCTTTACTATTTGCTAAAACAGAATTTAATTTAGGTGCAATTTTTCCAAAAAGTAATTTAGCGGATGGTCCCCACGGTCCAAAAGTTTCAACGCCAAACGGCGCAAACACATAATCACTTGCAAGTGATGCATACTTGCGTCGTTTGGCGTTTTCAGCTAACTCCGCCGCCGCTCCAGCTTTAAGCGCTGATTCCCTGAGATGAGATGGGGCCAAAGTATCGACGCAAGTTGCGTCCCACACTAAGGCCCGACCCCGCTCCCAGTGAATGAGCGTGAGGCCATCGGGTCTCTTGCCATCATCACGGACCAAACCACGTGGTTCCAACGTGGAAGCAACATTGATGCTGGCAAGAGCTCTCCTAATGGCGTCATTAAGAGTAGCGTGACGGGCGAGACGCCCAGCGCTTTGCTGGCAACAAAGACAGTGGAGACCATATTTGTCGACCTCCTTGCCACAGGGACACGTAAAAACTTCACAAATAGGAGTACCAAGGCGCAGACCCACACACATCCGGAATGACTCACTATCAAAAAGGGTGCCCAGATTTTTTGATGGTAAAGCATGAAGCCAGTGGCCTGAATCTTTGCAGGAAACTGCCAAGAGCCTTGCACGATTACAATCACTGACAGAATTTTGAAGTAAAGAATTGAAGGTCTCTCTCGCAAGAGGGACATCCCAGAGTTTTTGTTGATGACGTTCCTTTGGGATGTCTACACTAGGACAGAGACCTTGCAAAAACTCCTCCGCCTCTCTTACCTCAGAGAGCTGGCGAGAATGTTTAAAGATTTTTCCTGCTAAAACGGAAGTGCTATGGAGAGAGGAGAGAAAGGCGGGAAGTGCAACACTAGAAATTTGGCGAATTCCGACACCACCGAAACGAATAGGAAGCGAAGCCTGAACCCAAGAATCATTGTCAAAATGCAAATTTAGAATTTTTTCCAAACAATTTCTAAGGGTGGTATCAAAAAGTTTTAAATAATCCGTTTTTTTTCCAGATTGGACTAGCACGAAGGTAATGAGTAAATTTAGGCACAAAAAGACAAGATTTCAGGATTGTATAAGCAATGTGAGAATTTAGACGTTCCAATCTGGGGGCTAAAAGGGTGAAATCATTCATTTTTTTGTCAAGAAAAGGTTCGATGCCAGTATCCAGAAGAGGGGCACCTAGAAGGCAAAGCGACTCAGAATTTAGAATTTTGATGTTTGGAGCAAGGGAGTTAAATTTATCAATGATATCCTTACGGGAACCAGAGGGAACATGGTCGTTAATAAATAGTTCACATTTCGAAACGTTGAGTTCAAGGCCTATTTTCTTGAAGCTCTCTATAATCCGAACGAGCATAGCATTTGGATATATACCAAAAAGGTGGAGACAAGTTAAAGTAATCTTTATTCCTAAACCAGGTAAAGCAGATTATGAGGAACCAAAAGCGTTCAGACCGATCAGCTTACAATCATTCCTACTAAAAACGTTGGAAAAAATGGTTGATAGGCATATCAGGGAAGGTGCATTGAGAAAATTTCCTCTACACGGTCTACAATGCGCTTATCAGTCCGGCAAATCAACGGAGACCGCACTTCACTATGTCACAAAAAGAGCAGAGTACGCTCTAGAACATAAGGAACTGTGCCTAGGGGCTTTTGTGGACATAGAAGGTGCCTTCGACCGCACAACATTCGAATCCATAAGAGCATCCGCGAATGAGCACGGCATATCTAAAACTATCTGCAGATGGATAGATTGCATGCTCAAAGGAAGAATAATACACTCTGAGCTAGTGGGAGAACATCTTACTTTGAAAACCACTAGAGGATGCCCCCAAGGCGGAGTCTTATCGCCTCTTTTGTGGAGCTTAGTTGTAGACTCGCTACTGGCCAGACTAAATGAAGGACCTTACTACACAGTAGGTTATGCAGATGACCTTGTAATAATGGTCAACGGAAAATTTCCGAGGACGGTATCGGAACTAATGCAAAGAGCGCTGAACATCCTTCAGAACTGGTGCGAAAGCAATCATCTGATGGTCAATCCCAGCAAAACAACAGTGGTTCCGTTTACAAGAATGAGAAATCTCCAAGGGCTTGGGACGATAACATTATATGAAACCCAGCTACAATGGTCCAAAGAGGTTAAGTATCTAGGATTAACACTAGATAAGGAACTCAATTGGAGCAAGCACACTGACATAACAATTTCTAAAGCAACAAGAGTTTTTGGAATGTGTCGAGCGGCCTATGGTAAAACATGGGGATTAAACCCAAGGATTATAAGATGGATATACACAATGATGGTGCGACCTATAATTACATATGGCAGCATTGTCTGGTGGACAAGGACAAGGCTAGTAACATGCAGAAAGGGTTTGGAAAAATTACAAAGAACTGCTTGTCTAGCGATAACGGGGGCCTTCAGAAGCACTCCAACGGCAGCAATGGAAGTAGCACTAGAACTTCCTCCGCTGCATATTGTGATAGAGACTGAGGCAAGGAAGGCACTGCAAAGACTTAAGGTCTCCCAGCTTTGGGATGCATCCAAACCTCAAACGAATCACACTCTATGGGAAGGAAATTCGGATTTGTACAGGATCCTTCAAATGGACTGTGATCGAACAAGTCCAAAATTTTACTTCCAAAGACTATACAAAGTCCACCTCCCCACAAGGGATGACTGGAAACAACGCCCACCCAAGCCGGAACCGGATAGCATAATCTGCTATACGGATGGATCCAAAATGGATAGCGGCACAGGTGCGGGAGTTTACCTGAAAGACTTCCAAGAAAGTCAATGCATGGGTGTAATGGCAACAGTTTGCCAAGCGGAAACCTATGCTATACTCTCATGTGCATTGAGGAATCTAGATCGAGGTGTGAAAAACCGCACTATCTATATTCTCAGTGACAGTCAAGCTGCGTTAAAGGCACTGTCAAGGGCAAAAGTGAACTCAAAATTAGTCATAAATGCCATTGAAGTACTTAACAGACTCGGCAAACATAATAAACTACGTTTAATATGGATACCGGGTCACACAGGTTACGAGGGTAACGAGAAAGCAGATGAATTAGCGAGATGGGGCTCATCGGCTAGACTAATTGGCCCTGAGCCTTTTATAGGATTGTCGAATGGAACAATTAACACGGCATTCAAGAACCACATAAAGGCCAAACATGCCCAGGAATGGTCCAGAATAAATGCCCTGGATCACTCTAAAGCCTTTCTTGATCTGAATGCTAGAAAATGGTACAAATACCTAATGCTTAACAGCCGCCAACACTCGAGACCTCTGCTGGGGGCATTAACTGGTCACTACGCCACAAATAAAATGCTTCTCAGAATGGGGCTAACTCAGGACGGCAGCTGCAGAGCCAGTGGGGAAGAGCCAGAAGACATGAAGCACTTGATGTGTGAATGCGATGCACTGGCTAGAACCCGAATGGGTCTTCTTGGATTGGCTTACCCAGACTCGGAAGACTATAGACTCTTCAGACCTAAAGACATAGTAAAATTTATAAAGCAAGTCTTTAAGGAACACTGAAGAGTAAAGGTATGGGGAGTCACAAAAGATCCTAGTGGGTCGAGGTGCTCCGTGGGTTAATGCCCATGGCCCCTATAAAGATAAGATAAGATAAGATAATCCGAACGAGGTCCTGAAAAACAGTATCTGCTTTGCCACCGAGTGAGCCATCATCGAGAAACCAGGCATTAAATTTAGAATTTAAGGATGAAATGACAGGGTGGATGCCTAAACTAAAAAGGGCTGGACCTAAAGGATCACCTTGCTGAACGCCGACTGCAGAAATAATCGAATGTTCATTGTAAAATAAATTTGATGGCCTATTGTAACATTGAAATACAGAAGGATATATCTGAGACGAATGAGCTTGAACTTCATTCAGCATTGCAGTCCTATCAAGGGAGTTGAAAGCATTCTTCACGTCAACTTTAAAAAAAACGTCAGATTCGTCATCATAGGCGAGAAAATTCCGAGCGGAATGAACCACAGCTTCGCAACCTCCTCTACTGCCAAAACCAAGTTGAACGGGTTGAAAAATTTCCTTCAAGGGTGAAAATAGTTCCCGACAGGCTAATTTGGCTGCAAGACGCCGAAAGGTGGATCCGATAGCAATCGGACGAATGCCACCATCTTTCTTTCGAAAGGCACAAAGTCTTGCGCCAAATAAAAACGGGAGGAAACTTTCAACAACTCTGCCGGATAAGAGGAGGTTACAAAGCTTAGTAATATTCGAAAGTAAAGTTCTACCGGCGTCAGCAGCGGAAGCACTAACCAAATCCTTAAGGTGTTGGGGAGTGATGCCGTCGATGCCGCCGGCAGAACCAGCCGGAAATGACATTATGGCAGCAAACGTGTCGCTGTCATCGAGAATCTGAAAGGAAATAAAATTTTGAGGAGGAGGAACAGGGGAAGAAGGAGAATCTGGACGTGAGGGATGCTTACAACGAAGGCTCTCAAGAGTTTCCTGATTAGGGGGAGCGAGCGTGACGTCGGAGAACAAAATACGGGCTGCGTTCTTCAGGTCGCCTTCCATTACTTTATTTTCAACTGATCGAAAAATATTTGATTTAGAATAAACCAGAAAAGATGAAAGGGATGGATTGCGTGGTATTGAGGCATTATCTAAGAGTGCACGGGTTAAAGATTTAGACGGTGAGTTTACATGCAGAAATGAGTATGAAAATGTGAAAAGGTTTTGCCAGGCAGTTTCGGTGTTAAGGAGACAATTTTGGATGCATGATAAGAGGCATTTAGCGATGGCTATTCTCGCTCCCCTAGGGATTCTCTTGACCACTGGAGTAGATTGGTGGAGGTGTGTGATAACAGATTCAAAAGATGGAGTAGGAGCTACTGAAAGATTTGAAAGAGAAGGAAGAGGGAGAGATGAGGGTAAATTTGAACTATTATGACACCGAGAAATATGAATTTTAAGGCCCCTCTTTCCTTTAAAAAGCCTATCAGAATTACAAATATGACAGTGAAGAAACTGCGGCTGTGAGTGGGTACCTGGTGATGCAGAAAATGTACTCATAAAAACTATAAACAAATTACTCAGATTACAAATAAATTTAGAAAAAAGCCTGCCAAATTAATACTTACAAGAATAAAATAAACATTCAAAATCAAAAATAATAATAACTAGGACGCTGATGGACGGATGCCTGACAGTAGTTTGCGCACCCTGGCGCACACCTTCAGACGAGAACTTGACACAGTGGGTGCGCACGCAAGTCTGGCAGTCTGGTTGCCTGGCAACTGAAGCAAATCCTTGATGCACAAGTGGTTGCCTAGACAACTGCAGCGAGTCTCGTCAACTGAGTTGTCAAAAAAATATGCACATCTTAAGATGCGCACCGAAGCTTTAAACTTCCACCCAACGCCAAAATAAATCTTGCAAATGCCTTGGCGGACGAAAATAGGCATTAAATGTATTAATTACAAAAAATCTCAATGCCGAGAACTTTGGCATGTGACTTTTTTTTTTCATGTGTATTTAAAGTTAACTATTTTTACCATTGTACAATTGTCAATAATTGTGCAATTAAAAAAATTTGGCATGATCTGCTTCATACTTTTTTTTACACCACAGGCTATCAAAGTCAGTAGTTCGAATCAGGTTTTTTTTATCAATAGGCATATAGTAGGGTAGGTCATACTGTGACCTATTCACATTTATAGGATTATCCTTCATTTTTGGACACCCTGTATACAATGAGGAAAAATTTTTACAAAAAAATTAAAAATAATAATATCTCAAAACTGGTAGCACTTGTACTTGTAAATTTTTTTGGCTTATAGTAGATCATACAGTGACCTATTCGCAGTTATAGGATTATCCTTAATTTTTTGGACACCCTGTATATCTCTATTGCAACTATATGTACAGTCGACCAAATTGAATCATGACCCACTCTGCCGATTATTCCTTTGTATTCATAAATGTAGTAAGGTTTTCTTCGCTGTCATGCATGATGCACATAGTACGTTTTAAATATGAATAAAAATGCGCCATTAGGGGTCAGAGATCTATGCAAGTTTAACCTTTATTATCACTGCACTAGACATGTTTTAAATAAACCAGTCTTAATAAGAATTTAAAATAAGTCCATAATCTAAACTCTTTTCACTACGAAGAAAAAAGTATCATAATTTAAAAAATATAAAACGTCGTGTGTCAGATGTCAAGTATACCTGTCTGTATGTATAGTCTGAAATTTTATAAAAATCTAAGTCAATATCTACAAATAAAATCGTATAATGGCCAATTTGGCAGAACAAAGAGCTAAGAATAAGTCTGAACACAGTCAGAACCTGGATCAGACGGCACGCTGAAGAGGGTACCCTCGAAGACAGACGACGACATAATTATGGCGTTCGACGAATCACGAACCAACGAAGAGAACGGAAGTGCAACACCATTACGAAGAACATCTTTACAGACGAGAAATAATTTGCTCTTCTCAACATGGTCGCTTAACTTTGTGGCGATAACACGCGATACACAGAGGATCACGTAGTGCTCAACCAATTATCCGGATGAATTTCAGCTAAGATGTGTACCTGGATGGATGCCGGAAGTGTAGGAGAATTTGTTCAAATGTCATAACGCTATAAACTATGTCAATATATTGGAAGAATCAATGTTACCGACTTTACGAACAGTTTACTTGCGTGAAGAAGTGCCAGTATTCTCCTTCGTTCATGATATCTGCCCAGTGCATACTGCCAGAATTGTCTCGAATTGGTTTACCCAGCATGAAGATGAATTCACTCTTATTTCATGGCCGTCTATGTCCCCAGATCTTAACCCAATAGAAAATTTATAGGGTTTGGATTATATGAGGGGAAATGACATTTGCAGTCGTCTAATCGGGTCACTTTTCACTTTAACAATTTAATGCCACTTGTTAAATTTATACCTATATTAAATTATAAAGAGGAAAGATTTGTTTGTTTATTTGCATCGAATAGGCTCCGAAACTACTGGACCGAATCAAATATAATTTGGCACAGAGATAGTTTGAGACACTGGGAAGGACATAGGCTACTTTTTGTCGCGATATAAAATCATAAGGGGGGTGAAATGGGGGATGAAAATTTGTACGGAAAATCCGACTTTTGGCGCGGGCGAAGTCGCGGGGAACTGCTAGTATATACCTAAAATAAATATTATATTCTTCATCTAAGTATACTGTTTTATTTCATCATGGCTAACACAAGTTCCAGTGGAACTTTTATAAAGAAACTGGTTCCCGATACAGACTTAGCGCCCGGCTGTGCTGAATCCCGAATATCTACCTACCTACCTGTGTGTTGCATTGCAACCCTTACCCACATGAAATGAAGTTCTCGCCGATTTTCATACAAACTTATTTATTCAGATAGCGAGTATAGCCTAGTCAGTAACTGTCAGTGTCTAATAAAATGATAACAGGTTCGTTTCTAGGAAATGTATGTTCAAGCGAATTTCAACCTACTTGTATAGAATGACAGTAGAAAAATGACCATAAGGTGGGTCATGATTCAATTTGGTCGACTGTACCTACATACCTGTTACTTGAGCATGAAAATACTGACAGATGTATACTCATTGGCAAAGGGACCACTGCCTTATTACTACCTGGTATATAAGGGCAGCTTAGGAAGGTATTACTGTTTAAAATAAATAAAATTGCTTTATAAAGTTGTTATAAGATACAATAATTATTTAAGAATAATAAATGTCAATAAAACATTATACAATTTAAAATTGGTCTATGACATTTTCCTTCAAAATCATGCAATAATTCATCTATATCATTGTCCAGATCATCACTTTGTGCCATTTTTGTCACCATGTCACTGATCAAGAATGCACCTATTGTTGCTTCTTCATGGTTGTCTTGAATGTCAATGTTAATCACATGAACAGGTTGATTAAATACAGATCTTCTAGAACCAAACCATTCTATTACCTGATCATATACTCTTTCTTCACATGTTATAATAACATCAAATCTCTCAGTTGATATTTGGAATTTTTCTGGGCTTGGTTTGATTCTTCTGTTCCGATCTAACATGTGAAGCAATCCATTTTGTGTATAATATGACTTATCTTTTTCCAACAGATCATTATAAATATCGTCATATGGTACACCAAAGTCATAACAATTGGGTCGGTCAGCAGATGATCCAGGTAGTTTTACTTTTTCACCTGTACCAAAGGATTTAACTTTGAACCCCTTTTTGACAAGGAATGCATGGGCCTCCATGCTACGATTCATATTAGATGAACATACAACTGCAATGTATATATCACCCATGGTTATCTCAGTAAATTCAAACAACAAAGTACATATTTATTGTTCCGTCGTATTATAACAAATAATAATACAGGGTAGGTATTACATCAATGTGATAAATATTTTCGCCAAACCAATAATCTGGAGCTTTGGGGAAAGAGCGAGCTAAGTATTGTAGCTTTATATAAACTATTTTGTAAATCGTAATAAAATCCTATTCAGTTTCTGAAATAATGGGTTCGACGATTTGACATTGTAATTTTTTGTTCAATTTACCCATTCTGGGCAGGCAAAGGATCACGTGAATACAGCCACGTCTTCAGTATTTTTATTTGAATCCTTTTTAGGCGAAAGGCCTATTGTATGAAAGGACTTGTCCTCTTTTTGTATGGAGGCTGGTTTTTTATTCCAAGATATCACCAATAAACCTATATTTATCTTTAAGCTACAAAAATATGAAACACGTAACCGTAGAAATCAGAATTTTAAACGCCTCCATTTTTGAGAAAAAATATGTTTTGTAAACGGCATCATCCATTGATCACTTACTTGTATTTCCTGGCTGTATGGCTATGTACCATTGCCTTTCCACTGGTGGATGAATACTACTAGATACTACCACAGATTATATAATAGGTACACCACTGACTTGAAATATATTAAAGCTTTAAATATATTAGTTTGTTAAAGCTCAGTAGGTACTACTGTCAATGGAATGACAATTATGCTGTCAATTTTTTCCATGCGTTAATTGATATAGGTAAAGGTGCGGTTTATGTACAGACAAAGAGAAAAATTAATTTCAATTTTTCTCTAAATCGGAGGTTTTAAAAAATATATTAATTAAGCAGAAAGGCTAGTTTTTGTAAACTTTTTCATATGATATTTAGTTTGTTCTGGTTAGAAATATTGAAGAATAAAAAACCATTGATGGAAAAGTCCTTTTCGAATTATTCTAGAAAAGTAAAAAAAAAACAGTGTCAGCGTCACCTCCCATCAGGGACACTATCCCATCGTCTAAATACCATACATTTAATTTTGAGAATAAATTTTGAATAAAGGGGTTAATAGCCAAACTGAAAATGGCAGGTCCAAGAGGGAAAAATACAATTTAATAAATTACAATTTCAAATGTTTTGCGGACACTGAATATCGATTAACTAGTATCGTTTGTAAGGAACCGATAAAAATGACTCGATTAAAAGATTGGTGATAGATATTCGTTCCGACATCAGATACACATGTACATCACTAAAATAAAGTTTGCTCCTCATATGTTTGCTCCTTCCTTTGCTCATTCTTTTTTTATTGGTCGTGCACAGTGGTGCACAGCGCAAATATTACATGAACCGTAGACATGAACAGTGCAAGAGCTTGTAGTCTATTCTATGACACTTTATGACAGTATTTTTTTTTGCTGGTCCTTGGTCTATGGGTGATGGAGTTTTAATAAAATTGTAATCCATCCAGATTTCAAGTTTAAATTCAAGGTTTACACGGTTCGTTAAAACATTACGTGAAATTGTTTGTTGCGGAGTAACGTGTTTGAAAAACGTCCTGTCTCCAGACAGTGGTCCACAAAGTTTGAGGTTATTGAAAGTTTAAGTTGAGGTTTCTTGCAAGATAGCCTCACTTATCACTGGCCACTCTCCTGCCAGAATGATTAGATTTTTAAAAAATCTGCATTTATCTACCTGCAGAAATCTAATCATTAATAACTTCCACACTGCACCTGCCTCATTAGCTTGGTCGAAATCAGTTTTACCAAAGAAATTTTTGGAACACAATAAAAAAGTGTTTCCACCTCAAGAACTTAGTGAAGAAAGTCGACCAGCTGTAAGTGAAAATATAACATTTCTTAAAAACTTAAGCTGTTATTATGCTATCCTATTTGTGGCACCGTAACCAGGATCCTAGTTAGGAAGGATGCTACTAATAGGATGGTGTAATAAGTGCTTTACCTAATAAAGTATATTATCAAAATCTCAAACCAGCCAACCTAAACTTGTACATTATTGTCACCCTAGGGTGGTTCTGCACTAATCTATCCAATCCAAATCTGTCAAAAAAATATTATAACCAAATATTTTTTTGACAGATTTGGATAACCGGACCAACAATGAGGGACATAGTGTGTTAGTTCTTGTACTGAAACAGTACTATGACTATGCTGGACAGTATTTGGATGGATTTGGATTGGTTGTAGTGGGAAACCACTATTAGTGTTGAAAGGTATTCTGCATTTCTACAAAGCCTTTCCCCATCAATGGGGTATTGTGGAAAAAAATATGATAATCCCCATTCACCCTATTCTGTCTGTTGTGTTAATACTTTAGAGATAATGTTTCCAGACACAATAGAAAGTAAATTCTTATGAGGGCATTGTATGGGGATTTATGGAACAAAGCAGTGCACTAATCCCCATTATTAAATTTTATTTGAAAAACAATCCAAGAAGGAAATCATCACATTAATCTAAATCTACACACATTTTTTTTTGACAGATTAGTGATTCTTGGATTTGATGGATTAGCTACACGCCTACTCGGCTAAAGTACAGTTAACACAAGGAAATATAAAAAACAGTTTTACTTAAGTTTACATTCACTGCTCACAAAAATCTAAACCTTTTTTTATTAAAAGGATACTTTCAGTCCATATTAAATTTAATTACTTACTTTTTCAGTTACCCGTTTTCTGAAAAACCAAAAAACATTGTCAAAACATACTTAGTTTGGACCCCTGCAGGTAGAAAACGGCTGAAATATTTTTTATAAAAAATACGCAACTTATAATTTCATATACTCATTTCTAATGTCATGGAAGCAATTTTGCATTTTTGGTTTGGTCCTAGTTCTTTGAATTAAAAATAAATCAAAAGTTAAATAATATAATCTGCAACATCTTCTATTAGTTATTTAAATGTATAAATGAAAAATAAACAATATTCACACAGCTTTGTTCCACATTCCTTAGTGTGTAACATAAAAGCTACTCAAAGTGATAAAAGGGCACAGTAAAGGTGACACACAAAACAGGTGACTGTTATGTCTTTAAACATACACCATACGACCGTGAAAAAATTCTCGCTTCGCTCGCGTTTTGTGACCTTCTTTTGAGCTCCACATGTATAAGCAAGAGATCTCAACGCTTGCTACAGTCATGTTTTGTGACCTTAGTTCAACCCCTATGTCGAGTCTTGTCTAACCAAAAGTTTCCATGTTCCCTTCACTCACTGTTTGTGACCTTTTTTCGCCCCCCATGTCTAAAATGATTTCTAGACATGTGTTCAGTAAACGGTCAGTATTTTTGAGGGCTTAAGTCAGTAAAGTCAGTATTTTTGACCATGGAACCAGTTTCCACCCCTGCAATTGTCGCGCCTGAGGCCATACTCCGGTTGACGATGTCCGTATTTTTTAATGAAGCCGTCCCTTTTACTCACGACAGAATGACAACGCGAACGAGCGTGATGGCTAGACTCGAAAATACGAACATCGTCAACAGGAGTAGGGCCCACGTTTGGTCAAATAGGGCCCTGTGCCCTGGTTGAGGTTGGATCAGGAACCGCGATGCCCAGCCTGAGCACAACCGTACTCTTGTTGCTCAAATAGTATAAGGTACAAATTACTGGGATAAATGGGACTAAACGCTCAGTATAAAATGTTGATTTTGTGTCTAAACGAAAACTCCGTTCCTTGTCGTGGTCGGGTCAGGTCACAAAACTGTCAATCTAGCGTGCCCTTTTTTTGGGACACCCTGTATAATTAAGGAAAACTATCACGGTCACGAAGGCTTTTCTGGTTATTCAGTATGTAAAAGTCGACCTACTTATAATTTGCAGCTTGAGAAAATTTCGTTATAGCTCTTTAGAAAACCACTGCATCACAATAACTTAGTAATTTTATCTTATACGTTTTATTGAAGCGCGCATACCGAATCCTACATTTAAGCGGCGCTTGACACGCTCTTAGCCAATTTTTTAAATAAATGTACAGCATCTACAGTGTTGTTATAATATGTATGTGTACTTTCAGTTTGTCTGCCATCAACTTACCAATTTAAAATACAGCCCAGAAAAGCTTTGGTATATTGCTGTTCTTGTGAGAGGTATGACAGTAGATGAAGCTGTTAAACAGTTATCTTTTGTCAACAAAAAAGGCGCTGCCTTTGTAAAGCAAGCCATACTGGAAGCACAAGAACTTGCTGTGAAACAACATAATGTGGAATTTAGAAGCAATTTATGGATAGGTAATTTATTTATAAGTGTAATATATATATTTTTTTATTCTAAGTAACAGTCACTGAGTTTCAACTGAAAAATATGGATACCAGAAATCCCCTTTGATCTTTGGTGGGGAAAAATGGAATAACTATCAAGAGACTAATTTTAACTTCTGGGATGCAGATGTGGCGTCAGCATCAAGATGGCGGGAATAAGCGTCCGATTCATAATGTTTTATATCAGGGTACAAGTGCATCATTTGTACTTTACCGCCACTTTGACGTCATAGTGGCGGGACCAATTGAAGCGTTAACCAGAAAAATTTTGATGTGCCGTTTTTGTCTTCAGATGTACAAATGTCTAGGTCAGGGTACAAATGACGCACTTATACCCTGATATAACACATTTTGAATCGGAAGCTTGATCCCTTCAATTTAATGCTGACGATGTGGCCCCATATGGGCTGTAAAAATGTTATACAAGATCGATTTTTTAATGATCTATACTTAAGATTAACAGTTCTTGGAAAAACCTTAAAGTACAAACCGCAAAATGCGGCTGCCGTGGGAAATAATAAGTCTATACCATTTAACACAGTTATTAACTTTGCCAAATTTCAATAATTAAACTTGTTTTCAGCTGAATCCTACTCTGGTAAGGGTACTGTAATAAAAGGAATAAGAAGACATGCCAGAGGAAGGATGGGTGAGGTGCGCTACCAATATTCACATTACTTTGTACGCTTAGAAGAAGGCAAACCTCCAAAGGACTACTATAAACGTGAACTACCCACTCCTCAGCAACAACTTGACAAATGGTTGGAACAAATGAGGAAAAGGAAAATAACAAATTCTTACTAAGTAATGTACATTTTTTATTTACCAAAAATACAAATTTAGAATAGACTACATATCTTATTTTCGAAAAAATTGTTACAGGTTTTTAAGAGTCAGATTATTAATTTGGTCAAATAAATCTCAAGGTTACATACTAATATTACAAAATATTGCTCATAAAAGTAATTAAGTACTCCCTATGTCTGTCTGTTAGATAGATGCCTTTTCATGCCAACCCTGCTGAACTAAAATAATTGTTTCGTTTCTAGATGATTGTAATGTATCTTTTTAAAAAAGAGATCTTTTTGAACTTCGTTGGGTAGGAACAATAGGTATGACGGTTAACATATAGGTTTGCTTTACGTGTCTAATATATTCGTATGGTAGGTCTATACGACGTAGTAGGTACATATCATTCGACTATTAGTTACCAAACTTTCAAAAAACTGCCACAAAGTAGTCATTTACATATTATGATTGATATACTTAAATTATAAAATATATTTAATTAATTAATTCAATTTAGTTCAATTTCCATAACATAGTAGGTTCTCGGAAGAGACTAAGTGTGTAGTGTCAAATAATTTTATTAATTTGCTGTAGTACAACAAAATTGTGCGCGACCTTCCTGCGCCCCAAAAGACGTGTGGGGGAAGAGAAAGCGCCAATTGTGCGCGTCCCTCCTGCGCCTCACAAGACGTACGGGGTAAGAGGAAGTGTTAATTGTGCTCAACTCTCCTGCGGCCTACAAGACGTGCGGGGTAAGAGGTAGCGTTATTTGAGCGCGACTCTCCTGTGCCCCACAAGACGTACGGGGTAAGAGGAAGTGTTAATTGTGCGCGACGCTCCTGTGCCCCACAAGACGTGCGGGGTAAGAGGTAGCGTTAATTGACAACATTTCATTTTTATAGAGGTACTAAAATTCAAAAACCATTTCGAGATTTGGCGATGCTTAAAACGATAAAAATATTTTTGTATTTCTTTACGCTATAAATTCAGAGATATTTGAAAATAACTGAAAGGTGCTAGATACAGGCTTTATAAGGGGACATGCCTTTGCTTGGTTATCTAGTCTGACTTAAAAAGTATTTTACTATACATACAAGCTAACTGTCCTTTTGATATTGACATTTGACACTGATAATGGTAGTGTTGTTCTACAATATGTAACAAAAACCCTGTCCGAGCCGAAAGGGTCATAAAGTTGCTTTAATAACGTTACCAAAATAAGTATCAAAATTACGTAATTCATTAATACTTTTTTTTGCGATTTTTAAAGTTAACAAGTTTAGCACCTATTTACCCTAAAACGGGGTAATTTTCAAAATACGTTAACACTCCCGGCAGGCGCGCGGCTCCATTGACGCCGCCTACTCGCTTTGTCGGTACTACAAAAAACGTAGCCGCGGCCTTTAATATCGCCGCGTCACGTGCCGGCGGCTATCCCGATATTATTACAGGTCAGTTTCGCGATGACATTACTTCCGAGTGGTCGTTCCGTTCCGTTGATCCGCAAAATGTCGTATAAGAATCAAGAATACTTTAATATGCTCATGAGTCTGGATAGGAGTGACTGTGATTATTGTGAAGCTCGCAGAGACTATGAAGTGCGTTTTGCTATTCCGCTGGGTATCACAGTGCCGTCAGAGCGTGCGTTCCAGCGTTTGCACAAACGCGTGTTCACTACGGGCAACGCAGGGTCGGCAAAGGTTTGACGCAGGCAGGCCACGAGTCCACCAAACACTAATCACCACCACAAAAAAAACTCTTTTCAGAGCTACCAAAAAGTCTCTGTTTCTTACGATTGACACATTATTTTCTGGCTAATAATAAGAGCCGGGGTTTTCTGTGGTCATGACTGCGGTACCTGCGAGTGCCGGCGCTAAGCCGCGCGCCCCGCCACCGCCCTTCGCGTTGCCATGTAAGTTTTTTAAGTGAAGTATTTTTTATCTTTTTTTTTCATGGGGTAATTTTTTCTAATATTTTATGAAAATAATTTCACAAATAGAACCTTGACTCTATACCTGATAACACCTTAACGGGTCGGACAGGGTTTTTTTTACATATTGTATAGAAGCGAAGTCTATCTAGTTATCAATAGTTTTAGTGTAGTACATTTAAGATTGCTAGAAATTCTTTAAATAATTATTTAGTTTGGTGACGAAATCATAAAAGTTCCTTTAATCATATTATTGATGTTTCATTTGATTTTGGAAACCATAAAATTTTAAGTCGGGAAAATTGCAACGTAGTAAGCTTTAGTTAGTAAGGTTGTGTTTGGATAAACATACCCACTAAGATTATTTATCTACTTCTTTATTTAGACTTTGAATTTTTATGTAGGTGTTTACTGTCGATATCGATATCTTACTGCTACAAAATACAACACTACAGACGTCAGTTATTTTTTAAATTTAAAATATGGCAAAGGCGTGATGTCGTCACATCCTTACTCTTGTACTGCTCTTTTAGAATGGAGATTTTAAATAATTTAATTCAACGGGAAAAATTAAAAAGAAATGAAAAAGAAAAAATACGTATGTCTTCTTTTTTGATGTACTAAGGAAAAATATTAAAAAGTGCATGTAATTTTTTTGGAATGTTGTCAATTGTACGAGACCTTCTTGTGCCCCACAAAACGTCCGTGGGAAGAGGAAGCGCCAATTGCACGCGACTTCTAGCATGCCTCGCCCCCCGCACCTCTAGAGGCTGCAGGAGGGTCGCTCACGAACTTGTCGGACTACAGTGAACTATTTTGTCGTACTTTACGCAACTTGAGGTGACTTAGCTAAAGTGTAATGGGGATTTACCCATCTTCGACACATTACGTAAGATGATTTTTGATATTTTTACCTATATCTATCATAAATATTTTTAACTGTTCGTTTTCCAAATATTAATAAAATAAATATCCGGACAAGTGTCATATAAATTGGAACTCTTAAGCACACACTGGAGATCATGATTGATTACAACAAGGGGCAGAGAATGGGGATCCCCATGCAAAGCTTGATGCAGGTGGCGTAGCATAGATACGGCTATGTCAAACATTTTGCTATTGTTTATGTCGGGCTTTTTCGTAATTTACAGTTTTTCGTGACTATCTTATGTTATTTCATCATTATGTATTCGTCAATGAAGTTATCTGTACTAAAAGACGAACTTCGAAAACGAAGATCAAAAGTATCTGGTAAAAAAACCGATCTTATTGCAAGGTAAACATTTGGGTGTTAATCCAGTTTTATTACTGTAAATGTTACATTTAATTGTTAAAATTGTCTTTGTTGTAAGTATTTGTGTTACAAATCAACTACATAACAAGGTTTTTAATAAATATAACTAAAATTATAAAACACGTACATGTTTGTTTTTTAGGTTAGAATTCTACGATCGAAACCGCGATGATACCGGGAATTTTGGTGTCGTAGCTTCAAAATCTAGTTATACGATGAATGTTCCCGATCCAGAAGCTTATCATTCTTATAGCTGTTTCCCACTTCTTTTTTAAAACTGGGTCTTTGGAAACAAATGAACACCATTATTGTAACAACCTAGCACAGCACATAACGGCATTATGCTTTCGTAGATTGAAAACACAATAAAATTATTAAAAAAAACAACTTCTGTACTGGAATGACAGATAGCTTTGGCCGCATCAACAATGCGCCACCTACCGGGAGAATTTGGCAGTGTGGATCCCCATTAAATTGTGTTGTCAAAAATCACTTGACAACAATTTCAATGGCAGAGCCCACTCACTGGCCAGCAGACCCAAACAAATTGTCAGTCTTTTTGGGCTTTTTCATAATGAATTCCCGACTGTCCTACCAGATTGAAAACCATATCATCGTTATGGATGGTGCTTCTAATGAGAAGCCTCCACCTGAAAATCCTCACCCGACCGATCTGCTCAAAGTCGAAAGGACTGATCGCATGATGCTACTATTAAAAAAGTGTCCGATAAACTCGCATGTAGGGTTACATAACTACTTACATGACTACACTTATGAGCCTGCGCGTAGATTGCAAAAACCGCAATCCGCGCACTGCATATTATGCATTTTATGGCACATATTAATTATTAACAAAATATACAAGGTGTGGCGTAAATAGTGGTCCAAAGCAAAGGTGTGGATACACTGTACACTGAAGCACCACATACCAGTATTTAAAAAAAAATTATGTACAGGGTTTTAAAAAAAAAAAAATTTTTTAATTTTTTTAGAAATCGTTACCTTGCCTTACAAATTTGGTTATAATTTCCAAAAATGACGGTTTTTTTTATCCATTTTTTTATTATTATTGCTGATCACTTGTACTTAGTACCCCATTCGTTTTTTTTTTTTTACAAACTAAATTTAATAAAAAAAATTAAGTTTCTTTCAAAATTCAATACTCACTGCTAGCAAATCGTTTGACTTTCAATGCTTTTGGTGCAAAAAAAATGTACCACACTGTCAGTGCCCATTGTTTAAAAAAAATGCCCATCTTTTGCAGATTCTAAAATGGTGCAACAATAAGTGTTACGACTTACAGGAAAAAAGTTATTGCTTTTCGAAACAAAAAGGAGCCCAATTCAGAAAAACAATTTATTTGAAGTTCAAGGGTTTACAAGGGTTGTAATTTTTTTCTGTGTGGTCCAAAGCAAAGGTGTGGATACACTGTACACTGAAGCACCACATACCAGTATTTAAAAAAAAATTATGTACAGGGTTTTCAAAAAAAAAATTTTTTTTAATTTTTTTAGAAATCGTTACCTTGCCTTACAAATTTGGTTATAATTTCCAAAAATGACGGTTTTTTTTTATCCATTTTTTTATTATTATTGCTGATCACTTGTACTTAGTACTCCATTCGTTTTTTTTTTTACAAACTGAATTTAATAAAAAAAATTAAGTTTCTTTCAAAATTCAATACTCACTGCTAGCAAATCGTTTGACTTTCAATGCTTTTGGTGCAAAAAAAATGTACCACACTGTCAGTGCCCATTGTTTAAAAAAAATGCCCATCTTTTGCAGATTCTAAAATGGTGCAACAATAAGTGTTACGACTTACAGGAAAAAAGTTATTGCTTTTCGAAACAAAAAGGAGCCCAATTCAGAAAAACAATTTATTTGAAGTTCAAGGGTTTACAAGGGTTGTAATTTTTTTCTGTGTGGTCCAAAGCAAAGGTGTGGATACACTGTACACTGAAGCACCACATACCAGTATTTAAAAAAAAATTATGTACAGGGTTTTCAAAAAAAAATTTTTTTTTAATTTTTTTAGAAATCGTTACCTTGCCTTACAAATTTGGTTATAATTTCCAAAAATGACGGTTTTTTTTTATCCATTTTTTTATTATTATTGCTGATCACTTGTACTTAGTACTCCATTCGTTTTTTTTTTTACAAACTGAATTTAATAAAAAAAATTAAGTTTCTTTCAAAATTCAATACTCACTGCTAGCAAATCGTTTGACTTTCAATGCTTTTGGTGCAAAAAAAATGTACCACACTGTCAGTGCCCATTGTTTAAAAAAAATGCCCATCTTTTGCAGATTCTAAAATGGTGCAACAATAAGTGTTACGACTTACAGGAAAAAAGTTATTGCTTTTCGAAACAAAAAGGAGCCCAATTCAGAAAAACAATTTATTTGAAGTTCAAGGGTTTACAAGGGTTGTAATTTTTTTCTGTGTGGTCCAAAGCAAAGGTGTGGATACACTGTACACTGAAGCACCACATACCAGTATTTAAAAAAAAATTATGTACAGGGTTTTCAAAAAAAAAAATTTTTTTAATTTTTTTAGAAATCGTTACCTTGCCTTACAAATTTGGTTATAATTTCCAAAAATGACGGTTTTTTTTTATCCATTTTTTTATTATTATTGCTGATCACTTGTACTTAGTACTCCATTCGTTTTTTTTTCACCCTGTATACAGGGTGGCCCGTTTACAGTGGTCCAAAATTTTTTTTTAACTTGAGAGCATCATGAGTGATTATTTAAAACATACTTTAGATAAAACGTATGGTTTAGAAATTTAAACTTAAAAAAAAACAAATTTCAATATTTTTGACGCAAAACCTCTCTGTTATGAAAACTACTGGACCGAATCGAATTTTTTAAATTGCAAAAGATCAAAAGATTGATTTTCGAAAAAATCCTGTGAAAGAAAAATGTACCGCCAAAGTTTTGCTGACACTGCTAAAAATATTTTACATAGGGTTATTCTTTACACAACAAATCATAGTAGTCCTTTGATTGCAAGTTGCAATCAAAGGACTACTATGTTTAAGACGTTGCAATTTGCAACGTCTTTAAAAACAACATCATGTAAGAAAAATTACGAAATTTACCATAATTACATTTAAATTAGAAATGGGCCGAGTACTCGGTTAATATTTCGGTACTCGGCATATTTGGCGGGTTTTTCAATACTCGTACTCGGCCGAGTAACTCGATTTTAATGCCGAGTATACTCGGTTTATGCAAAGCAATATATTTTAGTAAATATAATTAAAACAACAAAGGGCTCGATTCCAATGTCAATTTAAATCAGAATGACTGAACTTAAATTTAATCCTAGACTTTCTGTGCCAAACTAACGAACAGAGACAGACTATATTACTAATTTAGAATCGTCAGACTAAGCAGCTGTCAGTTTCTAAGAAATAACAGAAGCCATAGGCATTTAGTAGCGATGTAATTCTACTGACTGAACTTAAATTTAATTTTAGACGGCGCACTGGTGTTAATATTTATTTGGCAAATATTTGACAATCTCAAATTATGATAGTGAATGAGTAGCGATGAGACAGAATTAGGAAAACGGTAATGAAAAAAATATAAAGGTAAATTATGATGTAAGAACACAAGGCTCTCTGCACGTACTGATATCTCAAACGTGCTGCGCAAACCTTTTTGTACATGTTTACGCGCCCGGAAAAGGAATTTGATTGAACCGAGTTACTCGGCCGAGTACTCGGTTGGAAAAAAATTGAACCGAATAATACTTGGTACTCGGCAAAAGTGCTACTCGGCGCATCTCTAATTTTAATCATTTGACCTTTATTTTTGATTAAAAATTATTCCTTTCGATAAAAATCGCTACAAATCTGTATTCACATGGCTAAAAAATCAATGCAGTAAAATTTTGCCAGCCAAGATAATTAAACTTTTTTCTAATGTGAATTTATGAATAGGCTGCAAAGAATCATTTTACGCAGATGCAGATTATGTTTAGCAAATATGTTGTTTTATTGAATCTTCATACCTTATTCAGATTTATAACTAAATAACAACAACAAACTCAATTAATAAATTTACATTATAATAAAGTTAAGTTATCTTGGCTGGTAGGTTAAAATTTTACTTCACAGATTTTTTAGTCATGTAAATACAGATTTGTAGCGTTTTTTTCGAAAGGAATTATTTTTTGACCAAAAATAACGGCCAAACGATTAAAATTTAATTATTGTAAATTTCGTAATTTTTCGATTTTCATGTAGAAACCAAAATTTTTAGTTTCTCAAAACTTGAAAATTTTGCGTAAGTACCAAACCTACTATACATATTATATTATATTATTTTTCTAATTTATGCCTATAAATTGGAGGACCACATGCTTAAAATTTATATTATTTACGTTTCACGTTTGTCTTTTTGTCACCGACTGACATGGTCGATTAAGGCGAAATTAAAAAAGGTAACGCATGGTTGAGTACGGCTCAAACCTCCACATAGTTGAGGTGAGGCTTTTTAGGGTGCCGTAGCTAAGTAAAAAAAAACAGTATTTGTCATATTTATCTGTTTGTCTGTCAAAGTCACTTAGGTAGGTAGTATAATAAAGATTAAGCAAATAATCACATTTGTACCCACATAAATATTTTTCCCCATTAATGGCAGAATGTGTGAAACCATATACATATATATTAAGGGGGGCTGCCATACAAATGTGATTTTTTGTACAGTTTTAAAACTAAAAATAAACCGGCAAAGTGCGAGTCGGACTCGCGCGCGACGGGTTCCGACCGTACCATTATCTATACAACATAAGACACTGACTTTAAAAAAACACGTTTGAATGGAAGCCCCCCTTATTTTTTATGTGAGTATACATATTCTGTAAATGTTTTAAATAAATATCTCCCTCCCTTAAATATATATTTTATTCTGTAGTATATTAAAAATTTAATTTAATTTCGCTCACAAAAATTTATTGACTGTGTCATCCGGTGGCACTCGAACTCACGTCCCTTCGCTATCCGGGCGAGTGCTCTTACCAACTAAGCTACGGACGTTAGCACGGTACATAGATATACAGTATTTTATCTACATACTAGAGCACCCGTATCGACACACACATGCATACACGTCAGTTACACGGCTCGTTGAGTAAACTTAGGCAGCCAAACCCACGAAGTGTCACGCGGGGCGCGACCCGGTTCGCTGTCAAAGACTGACTTTCGAAATGCAGATAGATATCATTGAACAAAGTAGGTTACCTATATGAAACATGTAATCATCTTTATTTCGGATGACAGCTGTCAAAATTGAAACTGCCATATCTCGGAAACTACCCACGTCAGACTACTGGTGTGTAGGGACAAATTTTAGGGCTCGACGCTTAATTTCGGATGACAGCTGTCAAAATTGAAACGGCCATATCTCGGAAACTACCCACCTCAGACTACTGGTGTGTAGGGAGAAATTTTAGGGCTCGACGAGACCTTCATTTCTGATGACAGCTGTCAAAATTGAAACGGATCTCGGAAACTATTCACCCAAGACTACGGGTGTGTAGGGACAAAAAATAAAAATTATTTTCGCAAAATTTTCGATGCCTCCGAAGATTGCGGGAACTGCAGGGTCTGTGGATATTTTTCATACACATACGATTTAAATATATTTTTTAAGGCTTAATAATGTGTAGGAGCAAACTCGTAAATTGTGCCTGGTCTCATCGAACTGACAATGTGAAAACGGGCCCGTTTGACTAGGAGTCCAATGTCTGTGGATTTGATAAATAATCTTTAATAAAAATATGACTCATACCTAAACCTAAAACAATACCCATATGAAGAATAAAAATCTAGTAATTTTTTACTTTTTGTGTACCAACCCTAGCGCTCCGCCCATCCGTAGGTTCTAATTTCAAAAATACGGCTAAGTCACACTATTGTTCTGAAAACAAATCTTTTTATTGTGACGTTAGTAAGCCGACGAATTATAGTAAGTGCTTGCTACGCCAGTTTCGATTTTGTCAATACTTTTTATAAGTTAAGCAATTATTTTGCAAGTTTTTTACGAAATTGAATTAAATTTCGCTCACAAAAATTTATCGACTGTGTCACCGGTGGCACTCGAACACACGTACCTTCGCTATCCGGGCGAGTGCTCTTACCAACTAAGCTACAGAGGACTAGAGAGTTGTATATTGTTGTTACAGCGGCAACAGAATACATCATCTATGAAAATTTTAACTATCTAGCTCTCACGGTTCATGAGATACAGCCTGGGATGACAGACAGACAGCGGAGGCATAGTTATAGGGTCCCGTTTTTACCCTTAGGGTACGGAACCCTAAAAAGATCATAATATAGCGTCTAATGTTGTATAGGTACTAAACCCTTCGTGAGTGGTTCCGTCTCTCACTTGGCCGGTTTTATCTGATGCCTTCATCTCATTTATTATGGAATACGTTCTCCAAATCTTACGGTTAAGACCAGCGGTTAAGGCTGTGCTGATCAGTCGGTCAGGACAAACAGGTCACCTGGCAGCCGTAAGGCCCCTCCAAGTTTAACTGGCTGTGGATTATTCATTATTAAATGCCTTTATTGGCCTCAAAATTTTTGTATCAAAAAATCTTCTTACATAAAGTGTCTGTGGTGGTCCTATCTAAGTCCTTCATCTACGTTTGTAATACATTAATCTCGGTTTGACTCTGGCTATAATAACCTTCAATACCTATACAGTGTGTCCCCTGCGATAAAGTGTAACACAAACAATACAAAAACACAACGACAAAAAATATACATTTGTTTTGCTTTTAATCATGAAATGACAACAGCTCTTAGCAAACTCGCAATGCGGAACTTTAAGGCGATCTGCCTTGATAGGCCGGTCAATTTCATCGCGAACGATAGCGCAAAGGGAATCATGAAGGGCAAAAAGACCGCGCCAGGCACTGGTGGCACGGCATGTTCGTGGCTACCCGCCATGGATCACACAAACCTGTTTGTATGAAGTAACGCAGACGGCGCGGGGCGGCTAGCTCAGCCCGCGCCGCGCGCTTTCTAGTGAACTAACTGCCTCCGTCCCTCGTGTGCTTTATGTTAGGTGAGGGAACATAAAGCACATGACGCCGGCCCGCCCCGCCGTCTGCAAAGCGCCTTAAAGGTCATAGGCAGAGTGTTTCTTATGTTTGATCGTAGTTTTTTTCACAAAAAAGTAATATGATCGAGAATAATAACGAATCATAAAATTAACCTGTATTATGGGTATTATTTTGTAAAATTTAGAGATAATTAAAAAAAAACCCTGCATAAATACATCTTTATTACAAAAAGCAAAGTATATGTCCTGATAACCACTTTTTGCGAGATATTTATTAGTTCATTCATCACATTTTTTTCTCTCCGTAATCGACAATCGAAAGAAAACGATTGAAAAAATAAAAATATTCAATCATCAATTAATAATATTCAATCATCAATTAATAGAAGGTAGAAAACATATTTTTTTCTAATTATTTTGTCAATAATTTAAACTCCTTTGGGGGTTGCATTTAACGCGGGACACACTGAATAGGTTAGTTATGATCTCCAGTACGATATTGATTTCTCACTGAGTTGGATTAGATGTTTAGTTTTTAATAAAATTAACCATCATTACTCGTACTTGTCACAATAACCTAATTAAGTACAAATCATACTTCCAGTTGCAGGAACAGAAACAAAATTTTAATTGAATTATTAGAAGCATTGTCCATTCTTGCAACTGGGCCATAGTTCAGAAATCTTTAACTTATAACTATGTATTAATATTTACTATATACATATTATACTGACTATTTTGGAATGTAATACTATAAAATATGATGTGATGTGTTAAATGTTACACGTTTAATGGATTCCGCGTATCAGACTTTTTAGGTACATAGCCATATAAAAATATGGATCCTATCACAAGCATTGTACCAAATGCAAATTGTACTGTTAAAACAAAATCAAATAAATATATTGATACAACGCAAGATATCAATATCGCTACAGACGTTGCAAAACCTTTAAGAATGTTGTCAGCGTATTTCACCACTACCGCCACTAATAAGCCGCCAGCTGCTTGTAATATTACTAAATACCAAACGAATCCATCAAATCCTTTTAATAGATTTTTCATTGACCACTCATTATTAACAAGGTAGGTAACTGTACCGAATGGCAAAGACAGCAAACTTAACTGCACATTCCGCATCCAAACCTGAAACATAGAAAAAGGGGAAGTCAAAACATCGCGTCACGCAGTCGGCATCAAATTGCAAGTGTCCAATTGTCATATAAAGTTGAATATAAACATAATCGAAATATATGTATACAGGGTGATCCAAACAGTGACGTCAGTTTTTTTTTGATACCTTACATCCAGGGATATCTTAATATACCTTATGTATGTTAGCCGAATTTTCGTAGTTTTCGAGATATTATTTTTCGTAAGTTTTGATGCAATCTAAATTAAACTTACTTAGATATGCATAAGTCTTTATCTATGAAATTAGACATTTGTATGCACAAAATTACGAAAAATGATATTTCCGTACAAACTATTTTGAATCTTTTTTGCAAACATGTAAATAGATTTGCAATTGCAAACCTTAGTTACATGGAAAAAGAGCTATTCAATGCGTATTTCAATTTCTCAAAAACAGAGTACCTATATGATAAAATTATACCTGGTTGAAGTACTTTATCTGACGACACATTGAAATAGGTGTTTTTAACGCTTCCCTATAAATATTATACACTTCATAAACTAGTGATGGAATAATTAGCAATGGCATCAACAATTAGCATGCGAATTTGTGATTCGCAGATGCAAAATTTCGTGAATGCTAAAATTTTAAATTAGCGCGCGAACTTAGCAGCAGCGCGCAGAGCGAGCGTGCGATTGCTTCATTTTACAAATTCGCAGGTATTGGTAGGCTAGCTAGCATGCTATTTTATTAAGCATGCATGCGAAGCGAATCGGGCGATCTCCGTTTTTCGAGCGTAATTCGGAGCGAGCGGTAAACGAATGAATGATGAAGAACGAAATTATCTGCAATTATTTTCATATTTAGCATTTACGATTTCGTAATTTAATTATATGCTGTTTCTCAGTAGGCCCAAGGCCCATAGATTTTTTTTCTACTCTGTATGCTCCCTAACAGAGGTGGCCTTTAAAGGCCGTCGTCGCACTTGTCGTGGAAGATTCCTTACGGTACATACCCATGAAATCCGCAAATGGCGCGTGAAAATAAAAGGTTCAAGGGTCGCGAATTAAGAGACTCATTATTTTTCGATGCTCATTCAAATAAGAATCAACCAAAATATTTTTTTTTAAGTAAGTAATATGTAAAAAGAGATATTCATTTACAATGAATTAACACCTAGTACTTACGGATATATCAGACTCCTTGAGTACTTTTTCAAAGTAAATACCAGCAAATCCAGATATAAAACACGCTGTTAATGCTGCAGCAAAACCAAGTGCTTTGGACTGGCCTTGCAAATCGGAATGCTTCTTCTTTTCCGTCGATGATAACTGCACGAGCGCAACACCCGATGCTAATAGTGCCAAAGCACACCATTGCCATTTCTTAAGTTTTCTTTTTAACACAAGTACGGCAAAAAATGCAGTTGTGAGCAATTTTAATTGATATGTAACCTGAAATATTAACAAAAAATAAGTATGTAAGTTGACTGAAAGCCGAAATAATCTTAAGTAGGTAGGTACTACCTTTTGAAAATAAATATGGAAATCAATTCAGATTAAAAAATGACTAAATCCGAAGAACTTAGGCCGGATCCGAAGCGTGGCAAACTTAAACATCGAATCTTATGCGAGTGGCCTTCTGGCCACACCGCCTCTTTTGTAGTCTGACCGCCTATCTGATTCCTAGCCTGCGAAGTACAGGGGTGTGGGCAGGGGTAGATGAGAACGGTGACCGGCGAACGCTTCGATTTGATTGCGTGATTTGAATTTAGGAAAAAATTATAATTTCAAAATTTAAATCACCTAATCAATTCATAAGCGCCCGCACCGCTCATGGTCCCCGTTCTCGTCTACCCTTGCATACCTGAACCCCGCCAACGAGGACTCAGAAGATCAGGCTATAGAGGGAAGCCAAGAACTCAGAACGTGCCACCAATGATGTGGCCAGAGCCTAACTCCCAACAACAACAGGGCAATGTAATGAATGTCCAGTCAAGCCAATCGGCACACACCGTCGGACATTACAACCATGCGGTTTAAATACAATCTTTAGTTAAAGGTTTACAAGGTACAGGAGAGAGCTCTGGCTCAGTCATAAGCTTTTTAAATATACTCTAATAAAAAAATTATGATTTTAGGAAATAATACCACTTTTGTCCCTGAAGTGGCTCACCAGACTGACACAGGATATAGTTGAGCTATATTCCTTTCATATAAAAATAAACATAACTAATATGTCTCATTGTTTAGAAGATAATGCCACTATTGTTACGAGGGTCAAACTGAAAGTTCTTAGAACTGGCCACTTATAAACAATATAATAAAAAAAATATTCTAAAATTTGAAAATAGAACTCTTTGCCAATATTACTGAGTATATATTTCATTCATTTGTCATTTGTTTTACGACTTGGCGGCAAATTGAAAATTGTCTGTGTCACGTCAAAATGAATTTAACACGAGAAAATTTTCGTGCAATGATTTTTTATGACTTTCGATGTCATTTAAGTCAACAAGAAAGTTATGATAGACTACGATTGGCCTTTCACGATGAAGCCCCATCTCGTGCGACTGTTTACAACTGGTTTAATGAGTTTAAACGTGGTCGCACTAATCTCACTGATGATGTACGTGAGGGACGGCCTTCTACGGCGACGACTGAAAATAACATCTGTGTTGTGCGGCGTATGATAGAGACTGACAAAAGAGTGTCCTATCAGCAGATTCGGACAAGCTTAGGCATCGGTATGAGTCAAGTGCACAAAATCCTCCACGAACATTTAGCGGTCAGGAAGCTTTGCGCCCGGTGGATACCTCATAATTTGACTAAGGCTCAAAAACTCCATCGTGTGGATTGGTGCCGTAAAATGATTGAAAGATTTAACGGAGGTGACTCAAATGCTGTGTTCGACATACTAACAGGTGACGAAAGCTGGATTTACTGTTATGATCCTGAAACCAAAAGACAATCTGCTCAGTGGGTGTTTCCTTTCGAGGAGTTGCCAACTAAAGTGAAGAGAGATCGAAGTGCGGGAAAAAAAATGGTGGCCTCGTTCTTTGGAAGGATAGGTCATTTCGCAACAATTGTGTTAGAGGATCAAAAAACAGTTTCTGCAGAATGGTACACTACCAATTGTTTGCCACTTGTCTTGGAAAAAGTTCGAGAGAAACGACCTCGCAGTAGGATCCTCCTTCACCACGACAACGCCTCGTCGCACACCGCCAAGCGAACGATCGACTATTTGGCGACATCAAACGTTGAATTACTGGGTCACCCGCCGTATAGCCCCGACCTCGCGCCTTGTGATTTTTATTTATTTCCAAAAATTAAAGAAAAACTTAAAGGAAAGCGGTTTATGAATGCTGAAGAAGCGGTGGCTGCGTATCGCGATGCCATTGAAGAGACCCCTAAGGACGAGTGGGCAAAGTGCTTTTCCCAGTGGTTCCATCGCATGCAGCGGTGTATTGACGTCAATGGACAATATTTTGAAAAGATATAATAAAACTAATAACTGGCTAATGTAATCAGTTTTTGATTTTCTAAGAACTTTCAGTTTGACCCTCGTATTCTTGAATTATTGTATGAATAAAAACAAAAAGTGGGATTATCTTCCAAACCATGACACTTGAACACACCGTTATTTTTAAGTCATGTTATTTTTATTTGAAAGGTCTATGGCTTAGCTATCTGTAGTGTCAATCTGGCACAATACAACTTACTACTCTTGACCGTACTAAATAGGCAACATTATTCTCTTATACAAAGACTTACTTGATAAGTAGCGGCGTCTAAATTTGAAGCAGATACATAAAGCAAGTTGTTTTGAATGATATAGAGGAACGATGGGACACAAACTCGTAAAGTGTCTTTGACATTCAATATTACTGTAGCATACATTGTATGGAACCCCTTTTTTATACCATGAGATTCTTGCATTACAAGACCAATACAGAAGACTAATTTGAACACTTCTGCCATGACAACCGCTGAAATGATAATATAATTATGACAATTAGATAACCTTTTTAATCAATAAAATAATAATCACTGGCTTGTTGGTTTAATAGTCAGCACGCTGCCTTGGGTCATGGGTTTGAATCCCGGATTTTCACTTTTATCGATTATGATATCGATCTTTTATGCGATCAGTCGTAGATGTTCATAACGGATATATATTTGGATAAAACGTTACATAGAATGATTATAACGTATATACCATTATAACGTAACGCGGCTCGCCAGCAGAGCGCGCGGAGCTATGGACCGCTGTGGTCAACGACTCGTTGGCGCCGACTGTTGATTTGCGTTAAGGCTAACCGTACGTTAAAAACCGGTCAAGTGCGTGTCGGACTCGGAAGGGTTCCGTACCATTGTCTTTGCAACTAGACACTAATTATGACTTTTAAAAAACAGGTTTGTATGGGAGCCCCCGTTGAATATTTTTTTAATTTAATAATTTATTTTCGAAGTGAATACTGAATAAACAACTTAATAATCTGTGAATATTTCAAGCGTCTGCCTGTTGCTATTAGTAATATCAAGCAAAAAACAACAAAAAAAACGCGTCTGTTGTATGGGAAAATATTTTTTAACATTTTATGTATTATTTTTCAAATTTAAATACAATTTAATATTCTGTAAATTTCTCAAAAGTCTATATGTTGCCGTTATTAATATAGAGCAAAAATCGCCAAAAAAAAACACGTTTGTTGTATGCCCCCCTTAAATATTTATTTTATTCTGTTTTTAGTATTTTGCTGTTATAGCGGCAACGTAAATACATCATCTGTCAAAATTTCAACTATCTAGCTATCACAGTTCATGAGATACAGCCTGGTGACAGACATACAGACAGCGGAGGCATAGTAATAGGGTCCCGTTTTTACCCTTGGGTACGGAACCCTAAAAATTAACGTTATAAATATAGCTCCTTTGGAATTATTATACAGTGCGAGCTATTCGTTATAAATAAATGCCATGCTATATTTATTGGCCTTACGTGCTATTATCCACCACAATAAGCAGATGTGATGATCAAAAAGGCTCTACTTGGTGTAGCATCTTGACAAATTTGACAAGATGCTACTCCAAGTAGAGCCTTTATGTTTGGTTGATCTGTCTCGTGATCTCGACGCTTTTTAGTTGTTACAATTTTTAGTGTCAAAATGCTCATTATGATTGTCTCTATTTAATAAATAAAAGGCCCTTAAATTATCGCTAGTCGAAACCCGGACTCACTATATTTATCTCGTTTTTGACCATTGGCAGGTTGATCATTTCATGGACCTGTTTTTTGATAAATCATTGTATTATCATTGTATATCGGAGCCACTTGCAGACAGAACCCCACCACAGTTGTGTAAGTCCGTATTGGCAGGCATCTCTCTCATAGTACTTGCGCGCGTTAATAGCCTACTCTCGAAATGCGTAAATCAGTAGGCTGCCAACATCCGACAGGCGCGCGCGTACGCACTGTTGAATTATTTGTGTAACGGTCGGTTCGTTTTTATGCAAACTAATTAAGTAATATGATTTATACATCTGGTATTTACTGTACAAATGCAACCAGAAGCATAATATGTCCTGAATTAGTCTCAGATTTAAATAAAATTCTGGACTTATCAAAGTCTCGAATGTTTTAACTCTTTAAATCTTTTAATAAGTCATCATAATTTTACGGTAGACTGAAAGTTCCTACAGATGCTTTTTATAACTACATATGTATGAATACATTTTTGAAAAAAAAAATGCACAAAACAACATCTTAGATCTCGTTTTCCACATTACTACTTATTAAAAATGATTGTACGAATCCGATTTGTTTTTCGGGACAACCGAAAATTTTGCACAGGTTAACATTTTATAAAACACTACATATATATTATTGTAAAACATTTCAAACCAAGCTACAAATATAAGAGGCCTTGTATCGAAAGAGGCAACCCGGAGTATATTAGTTTTACTCTAAGGTCGCGTAGCTGCAGAGGAATAATAACGTAATGTTCGAAACTTATGGCACATTTTCGGGCGCAGCGGTCTGCGACAAAAAATTGGAGGCTATTATAAGAGTAGGTATGGACAATTTTCCTTGGAGTAATTTATCTGTTACGTAGTAACTATTCTATAATCTGTGGTATTGGTTTAAGGATCCGCTTATCAATACACAGTTCTGAAATTCTACCAAGTAGCCACAGACCACACAACCTAAAGACCACGCATTGCGGGGGACTTACATTCGCCTAGGTTATGCAGTATCACTGCATAACAGCCGGCCCCGCCCCCTTTCGTTTCTCATTCCGCTACCGAGACTCAAAGTAACAACATTGACCTTGCTCCCGAAAAAAAATAAAAATAAGCGGTAATAATGCCGTATTGTTCATTGAAATGGTGTGAAAAGTGTAGTACAACATCTAGTCTCACGAAAGATGGCATTACATTTCAACGGTAAGTAATTATTCCTATCAAATTAATTGAAATACTCCAATATCAAAAATGAAATAAAATGTTTTATTTCAAAGAGCACGCGTTGATGTCTTTTTTTTGCCATCCCTTTCTCGCAAGTTTAGTTCAAATGATGTTGTCTCAATTTGTCAATTAGCTAGGAGTAAAATAGTGTCGAGACACATACTAGTAAACTTGAAATTCAAAATATCGACAAATCCTAAACAAAACAAGTGATAAGTGGGTATCTAAATATCAGTTATTTCATATATATTTTAATAAAGTGACTTTACATAAGAGCACTTACGATGAATTGAAATAAGTGTAAAGTGCTTCAACAAACTTTAACTAATAAAACAAAAAACTTAACTAAACTTTTTAAAATAAATATATCAAACTCACATTGCGTACGATTACCATTTTTTTTCACACTTAGTTTTCGTACACTTAACAAAATGATGTTGAGTGAGATAGGTAACTTGTTTTACTAAAACCGCTAAATTATGAAAAGTAGCTAAATAACGTGAGATCTCCGGCGATTGACCTTTGCCCACTCCAGTTTTTTTTTAAATTGCTATTTATGGGTGTCGGTTGTACGTGTGTTTTTTAAATGAATTATTTTAAAGCTCCGAGATATTTTCTTACTTTTTTTTAAACTAAGGTATCGATATCAAGATATGTCTTGCCCATCACTAGTGAGCTATCACTGCCATTGTCAAATTTGACGTCTCCTTGTACTAGCCAATCGGAACGAGCAGACCTCTCCCCGCACCCCACCAACTTTTGGCGATTTTGTTTTCGTATTAGAGTTGATAAAAGCGTGGTCTTTAGGTTGTGTGGTCTGTGCAAGTAGCCCTTTACTTTATGTTCATTTCGTCTCTTTTCGTTTGTACGTATTTTCGCCAGGTAAATCTACGATCAGGTATTTAACCGGGGCCAGACAAGGGAGTGTATGCTATTAAGCATACCGGATGGAATTTCAAATGGTGAAGGTAATGTGAACAGATTTGTGACGCTTATAGCTATTCCCTATTTTGTTACCTAGCTATCCATTTTTTTCAAGCTTCCTGAGCATTTTCGAAGCTTTTTTCAGACAGGTAAGTAGGCCTGTATCATGAGCGAATGTGGCAGTTGTGTAGATAAGAAGTCAGTGGGCATCAATTTAGCATAGATAATACGACAAAACACAATATAGTCCAGTACAGTACATCCTTCCTTACAGTCAAGCAGTGGTGTTGTAACAATGCCGTGCTTCAGTGAAATTAAATAAATATCTTGGATTTTAAAAATATTTTTTCATCTCACCTGTTCGGAAAGTTGAACTTTCATGTGTAGATAGCCGGGTGGGAAATAGCTTTTCCCTCCTACTTTATACTCCACTCCTACTATTGAATAAAAGGCCACTATCGAGAGTATCGATAGTTATTGCAATAGTCAGAGTTATATCAGCTATCGATAGTGATTTTAGTATTGAACTTTGATACTATCGATAGTATTGCTATGTGTCGACAGTATTTATATTAACGGAACTATCGATATTATCATTACTATCGTTAGACTATCGATACTATTGCTTTTGCCGAGACTTTCGATAGTCTATCGATATTATCGATATTTAATCGATACTGTTGCCTTTGCCTCAACTAGATAGTCTATCGACACTATCGATATTTTATCGATACTATTGCTTTTGCCTAAACTATCGATAGTCTTTTGATACAATCGATATTTTATCGATACTATTGCCTTTGCCTCAACTATAGATACTCTATCGATACTGTCGATATTTTATCGATACTATTGCTTTTGCCTCAACTATCGATAGTCTATCGATACTTTCGATATTTTATCGATACTATTGCTTTTGCCTCAACTATCGATAGTCTATCGATACCCTCGATTTCCTCACAGTCGAATTGAAAAATAGTATGTATAACTCGGGTCAAAGCACCCATTCCACTCACGAGCTATTGGCGCTCTCACTTCGTTCGAGCGCCAGAAACTTCTCGAGTGGAATGGTCACTTTCCTCCCTTGTATAACAATCTACTATTTTTCCAAACATATTCTATACAAATCACTTCATAATAAATGATGTTGTGCTGGTAGATATGATAAGCAATAATCAGAATGTTTGACTGATTAGATATTTTTTTCATTCTTACATATACCTACCCAAGTACCTACTTACATACGCCAGCATGAGTAAATCCGCGAAAAGGCGCGGAATTGGAATCTCTTGCAGGAAAAACTGTATAATAATGTCCTCCTAGCCGATTTCGACTAGGGCGGCCTATCTCAACAGAGATTAACCAACTGCGCAGGACATATTATAGTGTACAAGTATGTGTGCAATACACAGGTGCACTCTCTGTTCCTTCACTCTCATAATTCGGTGAGACGGCAGTCCAAAATGACCGTAGAGAAGATCAGATAGGCGCAGGACCAACGGCTTAACGTGCTTTCCGAGGCACGGTGGTGTTAAACACCACCAACTTCCTGACTCTGGAGCTGTGTCTGAGTAATTTCAAGACAGAAAAACCCAAACACTCTCGGCCCGACCCGGGACCTCGTGGATAGTACCCAGCGTGCTGACTGTATAATACTATGTAGTTATAAGCATAGAATAAGTACTAGTACTAAGTTCATAGCTGACTCTACCCACAGCTGCAGCAGATGATGTGTTGCCGAGAAACTTATGGTTTCCACGTATTTCTATAAAATCCAACCAACAATTTAGTAGAAATACATATATAATTAATAGAATTAGGCGTTACTTTGCGGAAATCCATTATCAGATAGGAAAAAGAAAATACAATTATTTTGCTTAAAATTTCCGCTAAGAGACGCTAGCGCAGGCAACAAAACCACACCAACCGCAACCACTTTGAGTACCAGTTCAGGCAAACGGTGCGGGCAGTGCATTCTGCATTTGCCTGAACTGGTACTCAAAGCGGTTGCGGTTGGTGTGGTTTTGTTGCCTGCGCTAGCGTCTCTTAGCGGAAATTTAAAGCAAAATAATTGTATTTTATTTTTCCTATCTGAAATACATATAAACCAATAGTGTCGCAATGAAACATTGTCTGCTGCAGCAGTTATGTGGAGTCGGCTACAAATGTATACTTTTAAAGATAGGAATTTTAATAAACTTATCCAGGGATTGGGTACCTGCAGCTGAAGAAAACATTTCCACTTCTCTTGTACGTGCATATCTCATACTAAGACCCAATACAGCATTTTGTACAGTAAGTACCACCAGACTTATATACTTTATGTAACCTGCAAAGAGACAAAAAGAAATTAGCAAAGATAATGGGCTCAATTCCAATGCGACCTGTCTAAGATTAAATTTAGGTTTAGTCTCTCTCTTGCTCTATCAAACAAACGCAAAGAGACAGACTAAAATAATTTAGAAACCCCACATTTGATTCGATTTCTAACGTATTTGTATAAGTTTTTGCGTGTTTTCGCCTAACTTTAGTTGTCATTGAATGACATCCCTACTAAATTGTCTATGGGTTCTCTAATTTCCTTAGCAACATACAGCTGTTTAGTCTGACGTTTCTAAATTATTATAGTCAGTCTCTTTCCGTTTGCTTCTCAGAGAAAGAGAGAGACTGAACCTTAATTTAATCTTAGACAGGGCGCACTGGCATTGAGCCCACTGAGTGTGACCTAATAATTAATCAAGGCTGCATGACAGATTGCATAAGTACAAAATGTTTATTATTCAGGTATTTTTTGTATCTTTATTGAATTTCATTGACACCTGCTGTGTGTCCTCCCTGGGAGGACACCTAAATCAGTACAAAGCAAAAAAATGAGGCATTAAAATGGTATCTTACCAAACTTAGTTTGTCGATTAGGTGAAAATGATTGTGATTTTTTGGAGTCATTGTCCATAGCTTCCACTGGTAGCTGGCTATCCTCAGTCTCCAAGATAAGATCTGCTGCCTGTTTATCAGGTACCTCTGAAGTATTATCAATCAAAACATCAGTTGCCAATTGCTTTGATAATGTTTCAGTATTTTGGAGATTATCACTTACTGGTTCTTCAAAAGGTTTCATAGAGTAAGTAATTTTCAGTTCTAAAACAAAAATTTTAGGTATGTACATACTTTGCCATACTCATATAAAATGGCACACATAAATAATTTACACAATATAGACAGGTACATTATAATAAAAAGATATGCAATTTGTTTTATGTAGGTTGGCTAGGTACTATACATGTTAATCTATTTATTCTGCACTAAATGCACCACAAAGTAATGGGGTTATCAGACTACACTATATTCAGACAGTTTTACTGAGACAGTCTATCTCCTCTTCACTCTTTCATACTATGAAAGGAAAGATGGGGCAGACAGACTTACAGGCTAACTCTTATTACATACACTATGCTGAGTATAAGTAATGTAAGACTGTCTGAATACCACGTACCTAGTCTAATAAATCCCTAAGTATTTCAGATTTTTTTTCTGTAGTAGACAAAGGTTAAGAGTGCGTACCTTTTGTTCATGTAATAATGCAGATACGGGACTTACAGTCGGGACACAGCAGGTAGGTAGGTACTGTAAATTTACATTTACAGTGTAAATTACAAAGAAATATATGTATATAGAGGTCGTTGGTAAATGACTAATAAATGACGACGTGTAATAATAAGTAACAGAAATATTTAGTGTGATTACAACAAATCCTGATGACCGAGTGACAGAACAAATATAGTAATTAGGTCTCAACGAACGTAGGTAGGTCTCAAGTTTTTAAAACAGCTATTAACGTTTTCGTATTAATACGATACGTGGTGAAATTATTTTGAAACTAAATGTTTTGTTGGCATTTTGGCATTTTTTTAACATTGACTTGTTTTTTTGCTCAATTCACCTACTCTCGGTAGGCAAAGGATCAAGCCTATACAGCCATGCCAAATGCGAACCATCCTCTCATTTCAATGAGTTAGGGTGTAATCAACATAAATTCTTTTATAGCCTGACCGGGGCTATTACGTAAAAGATATTTACTGAGTGTATAACTGAGGTTAGTTGGTAACCGGTTGACAACTGATGAATTGATATATTTGGTATTACGTAAGCAGTGCCTATCATAGGATAGGACAGTGGCTATGCGGTGGAGAACAGTGGATATCGACCATAGATCGACACATCACTAGTGTTATTGACAGGTTATGTGGCTAAATTAAAGAACATTGCGTTTAATATGGAATGATACTAAATTTATCAAAGTTTTAAATAAGTTGGGTCAAAGGTTAGCAACTTTCATTCGCGCCATTTTTTTAAAGTTTTGACTTTGAAAAATCAGTGCGCAAGAACGTGGTTTTTAGTGGTTATTTATAGGTACATAGAAGAAGTTGTGGTTGTGGTGATAAAGGTATCATTGTATCACTTAGCTAAGTTAGGAATCACAAAATTTCTAGATAATAAATGTTATAATATATATAATTATGTTTTCCTATTTTAGATAGCTCCTAGGAGAAATATATCTCCTATACAAATAATTTTAACAATTTAGTTTGCCGAGGGAAATCGGTACTTTACGTTAGGTCGCTTCACCGGTGTACCTCAGAGTTCAGACTAGCCAAACCGCTAAAACAGCATGAGAGTTTATAGCGATTCAATGCACGCTGTCGCAGCACAGAAGAAGCGGGTGTACTAAAACAGCAAGCTGATCGATGGCGCCGAGTAAGTTCTATTTTTTTAGTTTGAGTCAGTATCAAATTCAAATCTGTATTTGAAAATTTTTCTATATGACTTCATCACAGTAATGAAATTTTTCGTATTGGGTCACTACGATCGTGAAAACAACGTGTTTGATCCTTAGCTCTTTTATTATCCTTTGTTTCTCGGCACAACCCATGCATATCCCAATAAAAAAGCTTGATACGTAATAGCCCTACTGGAATATATGGGACCTGAATAAAGGGCGCTACGAATCCTCTTTATATGACAACACTTGATATAATCATACCAGCGTAGATTGGCAACTAAACATAAAAAAAAACTTTTATATGTTTACATATAGGTATGTTACATTTTAAAGTCTGACAAAAGATTTTACGATACAAGAACAAGACGGAACACTCGCATATCAAGTAGGTACTTGTTAAAATGACTCTTGGTAATATTGGCCTTGAAATTTGGACTAAAATTGAAATTATTGTTGTTAAACCACAGGCGGGTAGAAGTAAAATTACCTACCTACCTATATAAAATTACTTTTAAATTACAGTATTTATCATTTTCAATATTGTATGTGAAATTTATGAAATTTCTACGAACTACGAAATAAAGACATTAAAACTCTCAAAACAAGTACATAAATAATTAAAATTTAAAAAAAAATACAATATTCTCCTAATATTGCCATCAGTAGCCAATTCTCACTATTCGCACTATATGACGTACCAAAAATTTTGATGTAACAACTAAATCGGTAATTCATACCGGCGTAAATTTTGTGTTAAAACTATTGTTTGAAAATCTTTTTTTTTTAAACTTAATCTTTTTTTCTACTTGTGGAACGATTAAATGTTAAATGATAAATAAAATTATGATTTAAGCACGTACCATCCAATTCATTCATTTGATAATGTAATGTTTATAATAAAATAATACGCGGCAGAACGGAATGCACGCCATCTTGTGTCGAGAAACATGCCGCCGCCATATACTTTTCAAGTTGTTTCTTTCTAATATTTTTTCAAACAATAATTTATCAATATAATCAATAAGTAAAAATAAAAATACGATTTATTAGTGTCAAAACCAACTTTTAGATAGTTTAAATGTTAAAGTTGTTCGTAATAGTAATAAGACGTGTTTTGATTGCACTTCGAAGTGTTATCACCCAATCATGCGTGAGTAGGACAAAAAACTATTTAGTTCGGGATTTGAGCGAGAAAGGAAGATGGTAGGCTTGGCGGTAAAGTATTATCGAAGTACGGCGAATGTCACGGTTTTTAGCTTTACCAATATGAAGTGTGTCATTTTTAATTTGGTCGGCTTTTTTATCTAAATATGCGGCTGTGTCGTTAAGGGCTAAAATTGCGTGAGTGTAAGTGAATCTGATAGGCAGCCGCGAGAATGCTTACTGCTCATACAATGGTGCAAGTTGAGCGGTTTAGCTAAGAGATTGGACTGGACAAAGACCGACGACATTTGTCTCACAATTGACAACATTTCAAAAAATTTACATGCACATTTTTATGTTTTTCCTTAAACTACATCAAAAAAGAAGACATAAGTATTTTTTATTTTTCATTTTATTCCATTATTTCCTCTTGAATTAAATTATTTAAAAACTCTCCAGTCTAAAAGAGCGTAAGTACAAGTGTAAGGATGTGACGACTTTACGCCTTTGCCATATTCTAAATTAAAAAAAACTAACGTCTATAATGTTGTAGCAGTAAGATATCGATATCGACAATAAGCACGTTTATCAAAATACAATACGTTTAAAGAAAGAAGTAGACAAATAATCTTAGTATGTTTATCCAAACACAACCTTACTACGTAGGTATATTAAAATACAAAAAGTCTAAATGAAGAAGTAGATAAATAATCTTAGTAAGTATGTTTATCCAAACACAGACTTACTCAGCACGTATATCAAAATACAAAAGTCTAAATTAAGAAGTAGATAATAATCTTAGTATGTTTATCTAAACACGTTGCAATTTTCCTTACTTAAATTTTTATGGTTTCTAAAATCAAACGAAACATCAATAATATGATTAAAGGATGATTTCGTCACCAAACTAGATAATCATTTAAATACATGTGTATTTATAGCAATCCTAAATATAAAACGATCGATAACTAGATGGACTTCGCTCCTATAGACACTACCATTATCTCTCCTTTCACTCACTCATCAAAGTGTCAGTGTCAAATGTCAATTTCAAAATGACAGCAGTATGGTAAAAAAATTTTTAAGTCAGACCAGATAACCAAGCAAAGGTATGTCCCCTTATAATGCCTGTATCATAGCACCTTTCAGTTTTTGTCAAATATCTCTGAATTTATAGCGAAAAAATATATACAAATATTTTTAACGTGTTAAGCATCGCAAAGTCTCGAAATGATTTTCGAATTATAGAACCTTTATAAAAATTAAATGTTGTCAATTATTTTAATGGCAATCGACAAATTTTGGTAAGGTAGGCACTGCTTAACTGCCTATATGGACTTTATGCCACTGTCAGTTAAACACCAATGCATAGTGATAATCACTTTGGTTGTCAAATGAGATACGTAATAGCCTACGGTAATAGCCCTAAGATCCGGTTCGATTTCCCGCTCAAAAATTCCTTGAGCGCATTGAAATGTGAACCATCCTCACTTTTCAATAAGTTAGGTTAGGTTAAGTTCTTGTTTGTAGTATAGTGTTAATGTAGTTGTAATTGTACATAAGAAGAAGATTCTGAAGAAAAGAGTGAACAATGTAATGATACTGAAATACTGAAGACGTGGCTGTATGGACTTGATCCTTTGCCTACCCAGAATGGGTTAATTATTGAACAAAAATAAAAGAGTTGTGATTGTGACAGTGACAGCCAACCCATTTTTCGACTCCTTTGGCAGTGTGCTACGAATAAATTACGTAATACAAGAAATTCCTCTTATTTTATTGTCTTATTGGCATCCAGAAATGGGTCTTCATTTTGGAGAACTCGCAAAGATCAGAGGGCTGATTTCGTATAAGCTATCTCCGCACGAACAAAGAGCATATGCAGGGGCTATTTCCAATGGAATACCTAACATTTTCCGACGATTTCGTGAAAATGTATTCATAGTGGCACCACGTAAGTATCCACTAAAGCAACACTGATGATTAGATTACAAAATTAATTTCTGTTTAAAAATATTCTTGTTCGTCTTAATAATGTGATAGTCACTTTATTAAATAAAAGAAAAGAAAAACAGACGCATGAAGTAAAAATAAATAAACTTAAAACCTTAATCAAAAATATACCCGTGTCCTTTAGGCAAGGAGGCGAGGATGCTGGCTGTGTTACCGTGTTGGATAGCTATACTTATCCTTTGAGCGAGGAACGAGCCAGCTTTACTATTTGCCTAAACAGAATTTAATTTACTTACTTCACTGGCTCAGCGACCCGAAGTGGATCTTGGCCTCCGACATTAAAGTGCGCCATTCTCCCCTATTCTGTGCTAAATCTGACCAGTCGGGCACTTCTAGCTCTTTCAGGTCTTTGGCGACTTCATCCTTCCAGCAATATTTTGGACGCCCCACTGGCTGGCGGCCGGAAGGTTGACCAAGATAAGCTCTCTGCGGCTTGATCCTCTCCCATCCTCTCCACATGTCCTAGCCAGCAAAGTCGGGAAGATATGATTTCTCTGATGATGTTCGGCTCAGACACTAGCTCTTCAATCTCTCTAATTTAATTTAGGTGCAATTTTTCCACAAAGTATAAAATACCTACTTCAGTTATGTGTTTCATAAATTATACGACTTGGACTTAGTTACATTCATTAAAATGCTCCAATCTCGTTAATTTAGCCTCAAGACAAATTATTCCAGGGCACCTCCCTTACCTTGCCCATCTGATGCAAGAAGCAGTATCAGACTACTGGCCCATGTCCAAAATGGATGGGTCATATGAACCACCAGCTGACGTATATAGGATGATATAAGAGCATAAAATAATAAGAAAGCGCGCAGGCTGTAAAAAAATGGTGCGCCACAGTCGGTAAATTTTGATTTTCTAAAAAAAAAATACCGACTTTGTGGCGCACCATTTTTTTTACAGCACTGCGCTCTTTCTTATTCTATTCTCACCAGCACTCAGTTGGACAGCTTACAAGTGACGGTATAGTGCTGAATCTTATTATTTTATGCTCTTATATTGTCCCGACGAAGGGGTAGACCTAAAAAGAGGTGGAGCGACGATCTGTCCAGTCCAGCGAGAGATTGGGAGTAGTTGGCCGCTGACAGAGACAAATGGAAAGAATTGGGGGAGACCTTTGCCCAGCAGTGGGATGATGTAGGTTAGTAAAAAAAAATATATATATTGTCCTATATATGTCACCTGGTGGTTCATATGACCCATCCATTTTGGACATGGGCCTGTAGTCTATATGATATGCCTTAATTTGGGTAATATTGTTTATCTCGCTAATGTTGTTTGAAACAATCGTTGTCTAGTAATACACATATTGTTACATTAGTCATGTTGAAGAATTCCCAAAAACTAGCCTTTCTTTATATTTTTTTTATGGCCTCAGATTTAAAGAAAAATTAAAGTTACTGCATACAAAAAGTGGACAAGTCCTTTATAATTAATTATTTCTAATGCCTATGTTTCTTCTGTAATTTTGATTGCCTAAATATATTTTTAAAATTGTTATTTTTATGTTTTAGCTCTCATTATTGGATACCTTGTTTATGAAGCTGTTGAACGTGAACATCATAGACTTTCTCGCAAAAACCCTGCTGATTTTGAAAATGATCAATAATTATTGTGTATTGATTTATGTATACCTATAGTGAATAATATAATTGTTATGTAGGAACTGTGTGATTTTAATTACTTTTTTAACCAATCACAGCATTTAACCGAGACAAAAAATACTACCCGACCAAGCCAACTAGACAACTGTCTAACAACTTACGGAGACGAATTCAACGAAAACACCGATGGAAATGAAAAAGGAATGGTGTTTAAGTAAACTTAGGCAGTTCATCTAAAAATAACAATAGGTATTTAATTACCTTTGGTTAATAAATAAAATAAATTGTTTCAACAAACAAAACACACCAATTACCTAGCCTAGCCCCAAACTAAGCGTGAGCTTGTGCTATGTTGAAATACAAAACAACAATGAAAGTAGGTACTACTAGAGTTAGGTTTACTCACAGATAGCGATTGGCAAGGGCAAGAAAAAATTGGGATAGAAAAGAAAAATACGGGAAAGTAAACATAATTTTCGAAAAAAGAACACCCGACTGCAAAATTTTTTACATTTTTGAAATTGACTTTTTACTGGCTTTCATCTGATACCCATATTGCTATGGTAAGGAAAAAATCAATCCCCCCTCCCCCTTTATTTCCATTTGCGGGCGCCATTTTTAAAATTTATGTAGCCTATGTCACTCTCACAATTTTGACAAATTCAACGACACCTCATTATGTCAAAAACTGTCCAGCCGTTTGGGCTGTAGGGCGTGCTAAACAATTGTATACTCTCTCGAAAAACATAACCCGCCTTCCGCAGTCGGGTAAAAAGGGAAAGATTGGGAAATATTTAGCCAGTGAGTATCCACCGTATCTCGCTCTTTCACAGATTGTAAGAGCGATATGGGGCATGGACTGTCTCAGTAAGCCTTTGGACCACTGTGAACGGGCCACCCTGTATAAGGTATGTAATCTGCTAAGGTCATTTTATCATAACTCTTGCCATTTTTGTGTAAATAGAGCAAGAGGGAATAAACCTGTGCATTATTTTATAATATCATCAAGTTTTGATGGCTGTATTATAAAAAACATTAGTCTTACCACTACAAAATTAGTATCGTTTTGTAGGTAATTTATCGACAATGATTGGCTTCTTGAACAGTTATCTCCTAGGTCTTACCGTTTTTGCAGAAATTGCAGAAAACCAAAAAAAAGGGGGGGGGGGGGGAGAAGCAATCATTTCCCAGCGTGTTTCTATATCGGAAATAAAGTGCACATACGAAAGCTACAATCGTGCCAAGTTTCATGCTTTCTTCCGGATGGGACCATAAAACCGATTTTTGTTAGGAGCAGGAACCGTAATTAATTAAGCCATCGAAACATCACGTGACTTTTGCAAACGTATCTTGACATTACGTTGGCGATAGCGAAGTTCGCTTCAGAAAGATTTCCATTTGGCTACGGGACCTGGCATATTTTTAGCCAGGTTTCCGCTGGAACCCAACAGGTAAATAAATTAGCAATTTTACTCAATCTTAATAAATGTACGTAATTATGATGTTAATTTAACATCACTTGGATAAAGAAGCCGAATTATCTAAGAAAATGGCAAATATTGAAAAATACTGCCAGTAATAGTGCAGTACCCGTAAATGATTTGATATCGATGTTTTTGGCGACCGATTTCTTTGCCACAGTATTTGCACTAGTTATTAAAAATAACTACTACCTTTTTTTTGTTTCAGCCTTCAAATTACTGATGAAATGATTCTGCTGTACATAATATGCAAATAAATGACTGAACCTTTTTAGCGCTTTTTTATTTAAGGAAAGTCGGCGATAATCCATGTAGCATGTTATCGGCAGATTTTAAGAATATTAAATATGACGTTAGTATTTATGGCCTGCTTTCAATTTGTAAAATCAAATAGCAGAAATTCATATCATGAGAGGTACCTAAAGTGCAGAAAAATATTCTATCGATATCATGTCCAAGTTCACGAGGTACATTACTATTGGTTTGACAGTTCCCAAATGCCCAAATCTTGCGTGTTGGTTGGTAGTAATTTTCTTTAGGTCATGTTGGTAGAATCTACGTTCTCGTTCGGTACTCTTTAAAAAAGAGTTTAAAAAACGTTCAATAATATACGATTTTTTGGCGGGTAACGAGCCGGACAAAATAGGCTTCGTTTCTTAATTATCTAAATTAGTTTTTCGTGGTCATTGTTGTGATTGTGTGATGGAGTAATCGTAATAATGTGCTGCAAGGAAAACTAATAAAGTACAAGTGAGGAACAAAGTAAGGCGTAAAATTTCGTTAAGAGCATTGAAATGCGAACTATCCTCACATTTTAATGAGTTAGGTTAGTTTGTAGTTTAGTGTTAGTTTAGTTGTAAAAAAAGAAGAGTATTTACTGATGAAAAGAGTGAAAAAAATATATAATAAAGATGATGATGATGATGTCCTCCTAGCCGATTTCGACTACGGCGGCCTATCTCAACAGAGATTAGCCAACTGCGCAGGACATATTATAGTGCACAAGTGTGTGCGCAATACACAGGTGCACTCTCTGTTCCTTCACTCTCATAATTCGGTGAAACGGCAGTCCGACATGACCGTAGAGAGATCAGGCGCAGGACCAACGGCTTTCCGAGGCACGGGTGTTAACACCAACTTCCTGACTCCGGAGCTGTGTCTGAGTAATTTCAAGACAGAAAAACCCAAACACTCTCGGCCCGACCCGGGATTCGAACCCAGGACCTCGTGGATAGTACCCAGCGTGCTGACCACTAGACCAACGAGGCAGTCATATATATATATATAATAATAATCTATATATATAAAAGAAAGTCGTGTTAGTTACTTCACTTATAACTCAAGAACGGCTGAACCGATTTAGCTGAAAATTGGCAGGGAGGTAGTTTAGAGCCAGGAGAAGGACATAGGATACTTTTTATCCCGTTCGACATCATTCCCGTGTGACTTGACATGTAACGTCAGTCACTATAAAACGTGGTATAACAAAAAAGAATCAGACTTGGAATAACAAAATTGACGTATAATGACAGCTATGTAATGACGTATGGATGACTATTTGATATTTGTAAGAAATCAATAATATAACTATTTCTATTAAATAAATAATTAACATTATTGCCCAATTGCCCATTCGTATAAACAGTGAAGTGAACTATAAAACTCGGTATGGTTAAAAATTTAAGTTTTTAGGTGAAGTGAAGTTTAATTAATAATGCCGCGACCAAGACGATCGAATCTTTCCCGACAAAGCCGTGATGCAAGAAGAATACGAAATACTGCAAATGAAAGGACTGAAGAAGAACAAGAAATTGCACGTGAACAGCGCCGCGATAGTATGGCTCGACTTCGTGCTTCTCAATCACGAGAGCAAAGTGAAGCAGCCCGTGAAACAGCTCGGTTGGCAATGCAGAATCGTCGAGCGAACAACAGAGGTCAACAAATAGATAATTTGCGACGCAGAACAAGATATTTATCAAGTGCTGATTTGAATCGAGCAGCGTTTCAATACGATTGCAGCAATGATTACAGCTTGCATCCTAGCGTTTGCATTGGGCAAATGGACGTAGTTTGCGAGTATTGTGGTGCATTAAAGTTTTCCGGAGAAACGCCTGGATTATGCTGCCTTAATGGTAAAGTGAAATTGCCATTGTTGACTCCGCCACCTGAGCCATTGTATTCATTGCTTTGTGGCGAAACACAAGAATCACGCCACTTTCTTGCAAATACTCAAAAATACAATGGTTGTTTCCAGATGACGTCATTTGGGGCAGATATTATCGAAGAACGGGGATTTAATCCGACATTTAAGGTATTTATTTTTGTACTTATATAGAATGTAGTTAAAGAATAACTTACTTTATCTATTGGTACCTATGTAGTATATTTGCTAATTCTGAACTCTACTCTCCCACCGAAAAAAGTGTTTATAACCCAGTTAATACTGTCTGGTTTTTATTTTGTAGATACAAGGACAGATTCATCATCGAATTGGATCATTACTACCTTTCGAAGATACACAGAATAAATTTTTACAAATATATTTCATGGGCAACATGGAAGAACAACTTGATCGACGCCTAGAGATCAATGCAGGAATGAAGCGAGCAATTCTTCAAGACTTGCAGTGTCTGCTTCATGAACATCATGCGTTGGTCAGGTTGTTTAAGAGTGCTTTAGAGCGCATGCCAAGTGATGACTATAAAGTTGTTATCAAAGCAGATAAACGACCATCTGGAACACACGAAAGGACATTTAATGCTCCAACAGTAGACGAAGTTGCCATCCTGATTGTTGGTGAACAATTGGAAAAACGCGATATTGTGCTTACACGTCGCGATACTGGGCAACTGCAACAAATATCTGAAACTCATCGATCATATGACACATTGCAATACCCGCTGATGTTTTGGCAAGGAGAAGATGGATATTATTTTAATATTAAAATGAAAAATCCATTGAATGGTGAGTATCAGTATCATAATTTATTTCATTTATTTGTGAAAGACACTGATTTAAAATAATGCTTATTAAAAAAATGGTTAATGTCTGTATTGTTTGCCTTTAAAATTTGCCTTTGAAATGGTTAATTATCAAATTTTTAATTTCAGGTGAAGAAACTACAAAGAAAGTTAGCTCAATGAATTATTACGCATATCGTTTGATGATTCGTCAAAATGCTGACAACTATTTGCTGCGGTTTCGTCGATTGTTTCAGCAGTATTGCGTTGACATGTATGTAAAAATAGAAACGGAACGTTTAACATTCATTAGGTTGAACCAAGCCAAACTGCGTTCTGAGGAGTACATCCATTTACGTGATGCAGTTAATACTGAAGGAAATGCAGCTAATATTGGTCGATTAACTATTCTGCCGGCGACATACATTGGTAGTCCACGTCATATGCATGAATATGCACAAGATGCAATGACATATGTTCGTCATTACGGTCGGCCCGATCTCTTTATTACTTTTACCTGTAATCCAAAATGGATAGAAATTACTCAATTGCTGCTTCCCGGACAAACATCAAGTGATAGACACGACATCACAGCACGTATATTCAGGCAAAAAATTCGGTCCCTGATGAACTTTATTGTTAAACAACGCGTCTTTGGAGATACTCGATGCTGGATGTATTCAATCGAATGGCAAAAGCGAGGCCTGCCGCACGCACACATTCTTATTTGGTTAGTGGAAAGAATTCAGCCTGACCAAATAGATGATATCATATGTGCTGAGATTCCTGATTATGAAGTCGATCCAGACCTACATGATGTTGTTACTACTAATATGATTCATGGACCGTGTGGTGCCATCAATCCCCAATCACCTTGCATGGTCGATGGAAAGTGCTCTAAACGATATCCACGGAAATTAACGGCGGAGACTGTCACTGGCAATGATGGTTATCCGCTGTATCGGCGTCGATCACCAGATGACAACGGTCGAACTGTCACAACGAAAGTGAAAAGAATGGATTTCGTTGTCGACAACAGTTGGATTGTTCCATATTCGCCACTTATTTCTAAATCGTTCAAGACACATTGCAACGTTGAATACTGCAATTCAGTTAAGTCCATAAAATATATTTGCAAATATGTCACGAAAGGCAGTGATATGGCGGTTTTTGGATTGCAATCCTCGAATACCAACGATGAAATTTCACGCTATCAAGTTGGTCGTTATGTGAACTGTAATGAAGCGATTTGGCGTATATTCGCATTTCCCATTCACGAACGTCATCCTACTGTTACGCATTTGGCGGTGCATCTGGAGAATGGTCAACGAGTATATTTCACGGCTTCGAATGCTACGCAACGTGCTGAAACACCTCCAGCAACTACATTGACCAGTTTTTTTGCAATCTGCCAAAGCGATCAGTTTGCACGAACTTTGCTTTACTCGGAGATGCCACGTTATTATACTTGGAATGCTTCATCGAAGAATTTTCAAAGACGGAAGCAAGGCGATGCGGTTCCTGGGTATCCAGATGTGCGTTCTACTGATGCTCTTGGTCGTATGTATACAGTTCATCCAAAGAATAATGAATGTTTCTATTTGCGGTTGTTGCTGGTAAATGTGCGTGGGCCAACGTCATTTGAGTCACTACGAACTGTTAATGGTGTAATATTCCCAACATATCGTGCTGCATGTGAAGAATTGAAGTTATTAGAAAACGATAGTCATTGGGATACGACAATCGCTGAAGCCATTATCTGTGCATCTCCAAGTCAGATACGCACATTATTCGCTATCATAATTTCGACATGTTTTCCATCAAACCCATGTAACCTGTGGCACAAATACAAGGATAATATGTCAGAAGATATTTTACATCAAATTCGTGTCAGTTCCAGAAATCACGATATTGAGATGAATGAGGAGATACATAATCGTGCTTTACTCTTGATCGAAGATATGTGTTACCTCATGTGCGGTAATTTATTAATCAGGTTAGGAATGCCAGCACCATATCGTGAAATGAATGACGCATTAAATCGAGAATTGGAACGGGAACGTGAATATGATCACCAGGAATTAGATTTAGTAGTTCAAACGAATGTACCCCTGTTGAATTACCAACAAAAGAAAGTTTATGATACTTTAATGAAGGCAATCGATGATGAAAATGGTGGTTTATATTTCCTAGATGCCCCTGGTGGAACTGGCAAGACATTCCTCATGTCATTAGTTTTAGCAACTGTTCGGGCGAGATCTAACATAGCGGTTGCAGTTGCTTCTTCTGGAATAGCAGCCACATTGTTAGAAGGATGCCGTACGGCTCATTCAGCATTCAAATTACCGTTAAATCTTCAAACTATTGAAGAACCAACGTGTAATATTGCAAAACACTCAGCAATGGCCAAAGTTTTAGCGGTATCGAAAATCATCATCTGGGACGAATGCACAATGGCGCATAAACGTGCATTAGAAGCACTTAACCGAACATTAAAAGATTTACGCAATGACTCGAGATGTTTTGGAGGAGCAATGATTTTACTTTCTGGTGATTTCCGCCAAATACTGCCAGTAATTCCAAGATCTACGGCTGCCGACGAAATAAACGCTTGCCTCAAATCGTCAAATCTATGGCGCCATGTGAAGAAACTGCAACTGACAACAAACATGAGAGTTGCATTGCTTAATGATACATCTGCTGAAGATTTCTCGGAGCAATTGCTGACTATCGGTAATGGTCAAGTACCTGTCGATGAATCGAGCGGATTAATATCATTTCCAAATAATTTCTGTAATTTTGTCTCATCAAAAGACGAACTTATCAACAATGTATTTCCAGAAATTATTTCTAACTACAAAAATTATGAATGGATGAGTGAGCGAGCAATTTTAGCGGCTAAGAATAAAGATGTAGATGACCTAAACAACATAATTCAAAATAAGATCATTGGAACAATGCATTCATTCAAATCTATTGACTGCGTCACAAATGAAGATGAAGCCACCAACTATCCAATTGAATTTTTAAACTCTTTGGACGTGCCTGGCTTACCACCGCACAATTTACGCCTAAAGGTTGGCTCCGTAGTAATCATGCTTCGAAACATAAACCAACCAAAACTGTGCAACGGTACGCGTTTGGTGGTTAGAAAATTGATGAACAATGTAATTTACGCTACGATAATGATAGGAAAATTCAAAGGTGAGCAAGTTCTCATTCCGAGGATACCGATGATCCCAACCGATATGCCGTTTGAATTTAAAAGACTTCAATTTCCGATACGTCTTGCATTTGCCATGACCATCAACAAATCACAAGGCCAATCCTTAAAAGTTTGTGGTTTAAATCTAGAACATTCATGTTTTTCCCATGGTCAATTATACGTGGCATGTTCACGGGTCGGAAGACCATCTGCGTTGTTTGTTTTTGCGCCTGATAATAAAACAAAAAATGTCGTGTATCACAAGGTACTTAAATGAAGAGCAACCTATGTACTAAAATACAGAAATAATTATGAATGATTGATGTAGAAATTTAATTTTTTTTGTATTTTTTCCAATAAAAAAAAAAACTGCTTATTTATTGACATTAAGGCGGAACAAAGTTCGCCGGGTCAGCTAGTAATATATATAATATACTTGAGACGTGGCTGTATGGACTTGATCCATCGCCTACCCAGAAAGGGTAAATTGAACAAAAAAAAAAGTTTAATAATATACTCGCTCAGTAAAATATAACCTAAAACAACTTGTTGAGAAAGTTAAAAAAATAGCTACCTGCCTTCGTTAATTATGTTAAGAAATTTGCGATCATGTATTTTAAAAAGGAAACAATTCTCATCTTCGTCCATACAATATCAGACGTTTCTTACAAACGATTATCAATGTAGTGAAGCTTGGAATTTGCACAAAACATCTTCATCGTTTAATCAAATAAATTTAAATGATTTCTACAATGTGATTGATCAAAATTATTCTTCAAAAGGAGTTATAAGTCCCATTGATGTCGATATATTTGCTAACGCTATTAAAGACACGTATCACCTAGAGGAACTTAAAGACCTTCTTCATAAATTGAGACTTTCGGCAGAAACAGGCAACATGCTGGAGTCAACTCATCAAGCAACCATCAGAAATTATCTTCAGTTCGGTAACATTGAAGAATTATTAACAATCCTTAAGGACCCTCTTAATTTTGGAGTGTTTCTGGATGAATTCACTGGCAATATATTATTAGATAAATTAATTATGTCATCAAATTTTGAACATGCTGCCAATGTAGCTGCATTAATAATGTTACAAGAAGAATATAATAATGAAATTTCCATTGCATTGTGTCAATATGCTTGTTATAAGTATATCATGAGTTATAGTAAACCCCCAGATACACCAATAGTATCAGATAAGAAAAAAAAAGTTGATGAAATAAAAATTAGGATAAAATATATCCGGAACCCATATTTTGATGATCATTTTGATATTAAAGATGTACATACATTGTCTGGCAAAACATTAGCTTGGATTTCAGAAAAGAAGTCTGATAATATCAACATGAATTTACAACTAATGGGATGGCTAGTGTACAAAAAATTTGACAAGCTGCTGCATTTGTGTGATAAATATTGTAAGAAAGAATCTTTCAAAATATATCTTGAAGTAATAGATTTGATCAAAAAGAAATTGAATACTACTGACAATGATTCCAAAAAAAGTTTAGAAATGTGCATCTCAATGTTGGAGCAGGTAAACCAAGCAGAATTTTCCTTAGAAGAATCCATAAAAAATTGTATTGAAAACGCAATTAATAAATCTCAGAGTCAAGACATTAAAAATCAAGAGAAGGTATGTATCCCTTCTTAACTTACTATTCCCCACTAATATTTTAAATATGAACTCACTTTGTCCGTTGGGTCATTATAAAACAGCTGGATTGGTTTGTCGTAATTATGAAAGAACAATGGCTTAATGGCTACCACAGTAGTCACTCACTACTATTGTATAGTCCAAACAACTAACTAAGCCCTTGTCTGTGAGGTACAGGGCTGCAGATTAAAATACCATGAATGATCCATGTTGTATTTTCAAGATTAGTAAAACAACTTAGATGTGAAGAGTCTTATTTTCCAGGCCAATGTGATGGTTGATCTCATTGTCCTGATTACTCATGCCAATTTGATTGACCATCCTACAATATCCTTGCTAGTGGACTACCTGACCTCTGATGAGGGATCTAGCCTGCCTAAACTGGTGGTGTGCCTTTCTATAGTACTAGCAGTTCCCCGCGACTTCGCCCGCCCCTAAAGTCGGATTTTCCATACAAATTTTCATCCCCCATTTCACCCCCCTGATGATTTTATATCGCGACAAAAAGTAGACTTCGCCCGCCCCAAAAGTCGGATTTTCCATACAAATTTTCATCCCCCATTTCACCCCCCTGATGATTTTATATCGCGACAAAAAGTGTCTTTCCCAGTGTCTCAAACTATCTCTGTGCCAAATTTTATTTAATTCGGTCCAGTAGTTTCGGAGCTTATTCAATGCAAATAAACAAACAAACAAATCCTTCCTCTTTATAATATTATTAGTATATCTACTTGGGCCAGCTAGTCTCCTTCGACAACAGGCAAGACAGGGAAATCAACCGTCGCGTCAAAAATGCCTGGAAGAGCTACTGGTCCATGAAAGCTTATATGAAAGGAGATCTTCCTTTGTGCCTAAAACGTAAGCTTCTTCAAACTTTGTCACTGACCAAAAGTCAAAAGTCCAAACTTGGGATTTGCCAAAGGGCCATGGAACGCAGCGTTTTGGGCATAAAAAGAACAGATCGGATTCGAAACACTACAATCTGACCACAAACTGGCATTATGGACGTTGGTGTAAAGACCGCAAAACTTAAATGGGACTGGGCGGGCCACGTTCTTAGGATGTGTCCTGAAAAATGGTCCAAGATCGCCACCCATTGGCTGCCTACCGATGGACGCCGTCCGAAAGGCAGACCACGAAAGCGATGGCGCGACGATCTTGTCCAATATTATGAGGACTGGCAAACCCTTACCGGCAACAGGGACGCGTGGTGTAGTTTGGGGGAGGCCTTTGCCCAGCAGTGGGACACAATGACTAACAAAAAAAAAAAAAGATTATTAGGTTTTGATTGTTATTGGAAAATTAAAGATGTAATGGTAACCTATAAATATGATTAAAAAAACTGGCCAGATAGAAGCAACGAGACTTTTTTGACTAGACAAATCAACCAAACAAAGAGGCCGACTCTGCAGGGAGTAGCATTTTGACACTCCACTATCCTATCATCACATCTGCTTATAGTCACCACAACTGATCACATGAAATACGCTTAAAAAAACTGACTAAAATTTCTGTTTTAATACTAAATATGGGCATATACAGGGTGTTTGGTGCATCATTTGCCAAATTGAAATGGCAGATAACGGGGTCATTTTCTACCATCACAGCTTAAAAAAAATTCTAGGCCTTACAGATTTCATTAGTTTTTTTTTTTCTTTTTAATCCAGTCCTCCAGAATCCAGTATTTTAATTCTATTTAAACAAAAGTTAAGCATATTTCGCAAACAATGCATCTAACGGCCTGTATATATTTGAAGACCAGACTTTTTTGATATACAACCTTATACTTTTTCTTGCGTTGCTTCTTCTCAGTACTAGCCGACAATTTGTCCCGAAGCAATGGTAGATGGCTTAAAGAATATATGTTGGGATGTGTATAAGTGTCCCCTGTGGGCCTACATGCATAAATAAATTACTATTATGACTTTAGAAAAGATAATTATATTTGGAAATTCTGTCAAATTAACCATCTATTCAGGTTTACCAGCTGTTTAAAAATTGGTGACTTGGGTCTTAGGCAACTTCCGCCCTGTAGTGATCCGCGCTCCGGACTACAAAACCAGAGGTTGCGGGTTCAAATACCGTAAGGGGCAAATGTTTGTGTAATGAGCACGAGCATTTGTACTTAAGTCATGGATATATAAACGTATATAAGGATGTCTATCCGTTATCGCAGTCGCCATAGCACAAGCTCACGCTTAGTTTGGGTAACTATTAAATAATCTAATATTTGTTTGGGGGCTAGGTAATTGGTGTATTTGTTGAAACAATTTATTGAATAATTTCATACAATAAAAGCTAGGGCGTCATTCGCGCGGTAGCAGCGACATTCGCATGCACTCACTGCATTCAGTCAAGCGCCGAGTTAGTTCTGACACTGAAGAAGCTTCGACATGACAGCGCGACTGTATCGCTAAAGTTGTGCTGCTAGTCACCTAAATGTGAAAGCGCTCTATGTGATAAGGATGGCTACTTGGGTGTGCAAGTCCGACTCGCACTTGGCCGGTTTTTAGGCTTAGCATAGCCTACCTGTCATCCTGTTTGTAACATGATGCACCCTGCACAACACACCCTGTATAAATATTGACGTTTCTAGCATGTCCTTGTCCTGATTCTTTAACTATCAACAAAACAATATGTAGATACATATTTATGTACATAATTTAATACCCAAGTATATGTTTTTTTCAGTTATTTCGAAGTTGGTCAGAAGTGAGGAATAAAAAATTAAAAGAACAAACCAAACGCTTGGACAGAGCAAAACGCATAGAAGCAATTGACTACAAGCAAAAGGATCTTAAAGTTGAGGAGCAAAAGTTATGGTTCTTTGAAAATGAAGAAGAAATTGATCTTGAAATCGAAAAGAAGGAACAGTCTATTGAACCCGATTTAAAAAAGAAAGCATTAAAGAGTGTAGATGATGATTATATTCCACCAGAGATACTACCAAGGCGGAAATAACTTTAATTAAAATATTAAACAGCTGACTGTTGTCATTCGTTCTTTATTACATAGCATTTAAAGGCATCATAAGAACCGACATCTGTGGTACTTCAAGAAATAACATTTGGAACTCACCTAACAATTCAATTCAATGCAAAGTACCAAGGTAGTAAAAAGAATTAAAGAGACCAAAGTTGAAAATGGAGCCAGTGTTATTGTATTTTACTCTTTGTTTGCTCACAAAAATTGATCAACTGTGTCATGCAGTGGGACAAGAACCCACGTCTGTTGGCTATCCAGGCAGATGCTCTTACCAACTAAGCTACAGAGGATGTCAGTCAGTCGACGAATTTTTGTAAGTGATTGCTACGCCAGTGAGCCAGCGTTCGATTTCATCAATTCAGTAGTGATTCGATTTTCCTTACAAAAATTGATCGACTGTGTTATTCGGTGGGACAAATTTAATTAATTTTTAGGGTTACGTACCCGAAGGGTAAAAACGGGACCCTATTACAAAGCCTCCGCTGTCTGTCTGTCACCAGGCTTTATCTCATAATCCGTGATAGCTAGACAGTATTTTTTACAGCTGATGTATTTCTGTTGTCGCTTGTTTAATTTCTACTAATATTAGGCTTATATATAATTATAGCCTTAATATCTAATTTCTAGCCTTATTTTGTTGTCCCATCACAAACAAAAATATTTTAATCTATTAATGAAATAAAATCTATTTAAGTATAAAATTTCAATAGATGGCACTATGCATATCAAATTTGCTGAAAAATTATATTCACGTTTTAGAAAATAGACCATGACCATCATGAAACAGCTTGATTGCTATTAAATAAGTTAATATGATTTTACACATAAAAATAATATACAGGGTGTGGCGTAAATAGTGGTCCAAAGCAAAGGTGTGGATACACTGTACACTGAAGCACCACATACCAGTATTAAAAAAAAATTATGTACAGGGTTTTGAAAAAAAAAAAATTTTTTTAATTTTTTTAGAAATCGTTACCTTGCCTTACAAATTTGGTTATAATTTCCAAAAATGACGGTTTTTTTTATCCATTTTTTTTATTAATTTTGCTGATCACTTGTACTTAGTACTCCATTCGTTTTTTTTTTTACAAACTGAATTTAATAAAAAAAAATAAGTTTCTTTCAAAATTCAATACTCACTGCTAGCAAATCGTTTGACTTTCAATGCTTTTGGTGCAAAAAAAATGTACCACACTGTCAGTGCCCATTGTTTAAAAAAAATGCCCATCTTTTGCAGATTCTAAAATGGTGCAACAATAAGTGTTACGACTTACAGGAAAAAAGTTATTGCTTTTCGAAACAAAAAGGAGCCCAATTCAGAAAAACAATTTATTTGTAGTTCAAGGGTTTACAAGGGTTGTAATTTTTTTCTGTGTGGTCCAAAGCAAAGGTGTGGATACACTGTACACTGAAGCACCACATACCAGTATTTAAAAAAAAATTATGTACAGGGTTTTCAGGGTTTTTTTTATTACATTCAGTTTGTAAAAAAAAAAAACGAATGGAGTACTAAGTACAAGTGATCAGCAATAATAATAAAAAAAATGGATAAAAAAAAACCGTCATTTTTGGAAATTATAACCAAATTTGTAAGGCAAGGAAACGATTTCTAAAAAAATTAAAAAAATTTTTTTTTTTGAAAACCCTGTACATAATTTTTTTTTAAATACTGGTATGTGGTGCTTCAGTGTACCGTGTATCCACACCTTTGCTTTGGACCACACAGAAAAAAATTACAATCCTTGTAAACCCTTGAACTTCAAATAAATTGTTTTTCTGAATTGGGCTCCTTTTTGTTTCGAAAAGCAATAACTTTTTTCCTGTAAGTCGTAACACTTATTGTTGCACCATTTTAGAATCTGCAAAAGATGGGCATTTTTTTTAAACAATGGGCACTGACAGTGTGGTACATTTTTTTTGCACCAAAAGCATTGAAAGTCAAACGATTTGCTAGCAGTGAGTATTGAATTTTGAAAGAAACTTATTTTTTTTTATTAAATTCAGTTTGTAAAAAAAAAAACGAATGGAGTACTAAGTACAAGTGATCAGCAATAATAATAAAAAATGGATAAAAAAAAACCGTCATTTTTGGAAATTATAACCAAATTTGTAAGGCAAGGTAACGATTTCTAAAAAAATTAAAAAAAATTTTTTTTTTGAAAACCCTGTACATAATTTTTTTTTAAATACTGGTATGTGGTGCTTCAGTGTACAGTGTATCCACACCTTTGCTTTGGACCACTATTTACGCCACTCCCTGTATATACAATTTATTAATAAAAATTAAGATAAATTACTTAATACAACACAAAAACCAAAATTATAAAAAGGGTCCTCGTGGTAAGGTTCCCAGGATGCTGGCAGCATTACAGCGCTGAATAGCGATGCTTATACGCTGAGCAAGGTAGCTGCCATCTCTTAGGTCACCACTGATGTCAACTAGCCTCTTGGAAATCTCTTTAAAAAAAAATTGCGTTGAGACCCCACGAACACAAGTGTTTCGACTCCAAACGGTACAAAGTGGTACTGGGAGTCGATCTGCCTGTACTTGTTCTTTTTAAAGTTTTCGGCACTTATCGCAGCCAAACCAGCATCACGGCTTGCCCCGGGCAGATGAGAGCCCGGCGCATTTTAATGTACACTAGCGGCTATATTTAGTAGGTACTACTATGTTTTAGCTGGAATAAGCACGTCGTCCTTACTGGTGAATAAGTGTTCACACATGGCGTTATTCGCAAATGAATACTCTTTAAAAAGTTAACATTTTTTAGGGTTCCGTACCCATAGGTTAAAAACGAGACCCTATTACTATGCCTCCGCTGTCTCTCTGTCTGTCGCCAGGCTGTATCTCATGAACCGTTATATCTAGACCAACCTTCTTTCATCATTCTGGTAAAAAATATATTATGAAAAAAAAACGAATTAACTCTTTTCCTTCAAGAATAGACTCAAATATTTGCAATTGACCCTACTAATCTTACTATACGCCTGTACGATTTGATCCATACGAGGGTCAAACTGAAAGTTCTTAGAAAATCAAAAACTGATTACATTAGCCAGTTATTAGTTTTATTATATCTTTTCAAAATATTGTCCATTGACGTCAATACACCGCTGCATGCGATGGAACCACTGGGAAAAGCACTTTGAAATGACCTATCCTTCCAAAGAACGAGGCCACCATTTTTTTCCCGCACTTCGATCTCTCTTCACTTTAGTTGGCAACTCCTCGAAAGGAAACACCCACTGAGCAGATTGTCTTTTGGTTTCAGGATCATAACAGTAAATCCAGCTTTCGTCACCTGTTAGTATGTCGAACACAGCATTTGAGTCACCTCCGTTAAATCTTTCAATCATTTTACGGCACCAATCCACACGATGGAGTTTTTGAGCCTTAGTCAAATTATGAGGTATCCACCGGGCGCAAAGCTTCCTGACCGCTAAATGTTCGTGGAGGATTTTGTGCACTTGACTCATACCGATGCCTAAGCTTGTCCGAATCTGCTGATAGGTCACTCTTTTGTCAGTCTCTATCATACGCCGCACAACACAGATGTTATTTTCAGTCGTCGCCGTAGAAGGCCGTCCCTCACGTACATCATCAGTGAGATTAGTGCGACCACGTTTAAACTCATTAAACCAGTTGTAAACAGTCGCACGAGATGGGGCTTCATCGTGAAAGGCCAATCGTAGTCTATCATAACTTTCTTGTTGACTTAAATGACATCGAAAGTCATAAAAAATCATTGCACGAAAATTTTCTCGTGTTAAATTCATTTTGACGTGACACAGACAATTTTCAATTTGCCGCCAAGTCGTAAAACAAATGACAAATGAATGAAATATATACTCAGTAATATTGGCAAAGAGTTCTATTTTCAAATTTTAGAATATTTTTTTTATTATATTGTTTATAAGTGGCCAGTTCTAAGAACTTTCAGTTTGACCCTCGTACTTCTAGGGGCACCCTGTACTACACAATCAGTTCTCCGCGACTTCGCCCGGGTCAAAAGCCGGATTTTCCATACAACCTTAAACCCCCCATTTCTCCCCCCAATTGTAAAATGCTCATAAAATGCTGCCAGCAGTTTAGCTTTTTTAGGGCACAAGTGGACAAAAAAATTATACAGGGTGTGGCGTAAATAGTGGTCCAAAGCAAAGGTGTGGATACACTGTACACTGAAGCACCACATACCAGTATTTAAAAAAAAAATATGTACAGGGTTTTCAAAAAAAAAAAATTTTTTTTTAATTTTTTTAGAAATCGTTACCTTGCCTTACAAATTTGGTTATAATTTCCAAAAATGACGGTTTTTTTTTATTCATTTTTTTTATTATTATTGCTGATCACTTGTACTTAGTACTCCATTCGTTTTTTTTTTTTACAAACTGAATTTAATAAAAAAAATAAAGTTTCTTTCAAAATTCAATACTCACTGCTAGCAAATCGTTTGACTTTCAATGCTTTTGGTGCAAAAAAAATGTACCACACTGTCAGTGCCCATTGTTTAAAAAAAATGCCCATCTTTTGCAGATTCTAAAATGGTGCAACAATAAGTGTTACTACTTACAGAAATAAAGTTATTACTTTTCGAAACAAAAAAGAGCCTAGTTAAGAAAAACAATTTTTTTCAAGTTAGTTACATTACAAGTGTTGTATATTTTTTTGTACCAATTATTCAGTTCTTTCTTAAATTTTAGGTTACTCTAGTGACAAAAAAAAACGGTGTACTGAAATCATCTTTATTAAAAAACAAAAGTCTTAACTTAAATCTTAAACTTAAACTAACAAATTAAACTTACAGTAAACCATAAGGTGTACCATACCAGTAAGGTAGTCATTTTGAACATTTAGTTTAGGCCCTATACTAAATGTTCAAAATGACCACCGTTAGCGGCGATGCAAGCTCTGCACCGTCTAATAAAAGAACGTTTGATTCTGCGTGCATACCCGCTAGTATTTATTTCTTCGGCCGCTCTTCCGATTCTTTGTCTCAGTTGATTTACTGAAGTGATTTCTTCATGATATACCTTTTCTTTAAGGCACCCCCAGTAGAAAAAGTCGAGGGGGTTCAAATCAGGGGACCGAGGTGGCCATGTTATAGGCCCTAGTCGGCCAATCCATCTTTGAGGAAATGTCGCATTTAAAAATTCTCTTACGATAACAGCGTAATGGGCCGGACAGCCGTCATTTTGCAGCCACATCACTTCCCTCACCTCCGGATCGATCCCTCCGAGCAATTCCGGAAGTTCGTTCTGTAAAAAGTTTAGGTACCTTTCGCCATTTAGAGTTTCAGGTAACTCGAATGGGCCAATTATTTGCCCACCAATGATCCCAGTCCATAAATTGATTTTAAATTGATACTGGGATCTGTCTTGTCTAATTAGGTTGGGATTTTCAAGTTGCCAACTGTGTAAATTATGCATGTTAAAATATCCGTCTTTTTTACACGATGATTCGTCCGTCCATAATATTTTATCGAAGAAGCTTGAGTCGACTCGCATTCTGCGTAGCATTTCTCGGCAAAACTGAACCCGGAGTGGTCGATCACGGGGCAGTAAACTTTGCACTCTTTGATAGTGATACTGGTACAGTTCATGCCTTTTCAACACCCGATGCACCGTTCTGGTAGAAATTCCGGTCCTCCTTGCTATGGCACGAACTGAAGTGGTAGGGTCTTCATGTACCAGTTCTAAAATTTGATTGTCATCATAGACCATTGGGCGTCCCTCACTTGCGCCGCCAACGCCTGTACCTGGTATCCTCCCTTCAAGGTATGCCTGATGCACTCTAATAAACACCCGATGATCAGGGTGTCGTCGATCAGGATACCTTTCTCTGTACAATCGAGCTGCTTCTCTACCATTGCATCCGCATTCGCCGTAAATTAAATACATTTCGGCGAATTCTCGCGGCGTGTACTGCGACATGGTTGATTCGTTACTGCCACAAACAGGTTCCAAGTCCAAATTGTGTAGCCAAAGTCGTAGGGATCACCAAATCAACAAATCCAAATCACGAAGCAAAACCAATCTGGTTTCAAGTCCAAATAACGTAGCAAAAGTCGTAGAGATCACCAAATTAACAAGTCCAATTCAAGAAGCAAAACAAAGTCCAAAAACAGCAATTTAACGGCAGAGATAGAAACCACAGGAAACACAAATGATAAGCGCATGCGACGTACGAAATCGCACTGACTCTGTCATCTATCATAGAGACGTGGTCAAAAATTAAGGAGAGGGAGGGGGTGTAAGCAGCGCCGGCGCACCAATCAATCATCCGGTGGTACACTCGGATAGTAAAATAACTGCTTCACGCGCTCGCATGTCAGCAGTCGTTTTCTATCAACATGACTCATCAATGTGAAGCCTCACGGAACAAGAGCAATAAGCGGAAGCGAGACAGAAACACTCGCTATGAATTTATGACCCTAACCCGACTGAGACGACGGTACTGCTTTTATTGTTTGAGTTGCTGTCTCATTCCTTTTTAAACTCGACCTTGAATTGAACTGTAAGGTCCCGTCGCATTCCTTTTACTTTAAATGAAAGGAAAAATTACCACGCGACGACAAATTACCACAAAAATTTCATAACCTGACACAAGTCGTCGTGGTAATTTTGAAAATGCTTAGAACATTTTTATGGATCCACGTTCTAAAAATTTTAAACGCCGTTTGAATAACCAAAATTAAAGAAAAACTAAATGATTGGTTAGAAAAAAATTACAACCCTTGTAAACCCTTGAACTTCAAATAAATTGTTTTTCTGAATTGGGCTCCTTTTTGTTTCGAAAAGCAATAACTTTTTTCCTGTAAGTCGTAACACTTATTGTTGCACCATTTTAGAATCTGCAAAAGATGGACATTTTTGTAAAATAATGGGCACTAACATTGTGGTACATTTTTTTTTGCACCAAAAGCATTTAAAGTCAAACGATTTGCTAGCAGTGAGTATTGAATTTTGAAAGTAACTTAATTTTTTTTAATTAAATTCAGTTTGTAAAAAAAAACGAATGGAATACTAAGTACATGTGATCAGCAATAATAATAAAAAAACTGCATAAAAAAATACCGTAATTTTTGGAAATTATAACCAAATTTGTAAGGCAAGGTAACGATTTTAAAAAAAAAATTAAAAAATTTTTTTTTTTGAAAACCCTGTACATAACTTTTTTTTAAATACTGGTATGTGGTGCTTCCTTGTACAGTGTATCCACACCTTAGCTTTGGACCACTATTTACGCCACACCCTGTATGTAGGGGAGTTGAAGCGGCGAAATTGGTATACATACACCTACAAAATAACAGCTTCTACTAGGTACTAACGGTCTCTTAGCAAAACCTCGACAGACAGACTGACGGACATGACAAAACTGGACTACGGAAACAGAAAAAACAGATGTCGCTGCAACTATATTTTAAAGACTATACTACGTTTTTTGGTTTTCTTCCGCACACCACGCATCTGTAAATATTAGAGAATGTTACAAAAAAATTTGCCCATCAATAATCGCCACCGTGGGTCGTCGCGTCGTCTAAAGTTTACCTACCTATGTGCCCTCAGCAACTATTATATAATCTGTGCCTCAGCGCCCTATAGGGATGTATAAATCATCGACATGAAGAAAAATATGGACTCCGTGGGTCGCCTACATTAAAACTGAAGCACCAAAGTAAGCCAGTCATTGTCGTAAATACACGATCTTCTCACGCACACCAAAGTAAGCCGATCGGCCGCCATTGTAACCCTATGATCTCACACACACACAGGCTTAAACCCTGCGTCACTCTTTTAGTATCGCGGTACCGAGTCCATATTTTTTTCAAGTCGATGGTGTAAAGTGAAAAATAATATAATTATTGTTGGCAGGCCTCGGGCACTTAAACTACAGGACATGCTACAGGCCTCTGACACCTATTTCACCATCGAGACAGGCGCGACAATTGTCATAAATATTTTTTTAAGTTATTTAATTTATTCTAAATTCTACAATGGTTTTATTTATTCTATATTTTTCTCCAAACACAAATTTCAATTAGGATATTTATACGTTCTCTATTCATTATTCTATGAGAACTCGACTTAATCGCTATCACAGTCGTACCTTTTGTTTAAACGACGAAAACACTATAATTGTCACGCAAGACAGACACAGCTCCGAACTTATGTCAAGAATTCTCAAAATTCATTCAAAAGACAATTCTACAAATTATTTAATTATTGTAAAAAATATTCCTGTTTCACAACACAATGTCAATTATAAGATACTGGCAATTGTCACATAAATTCTAGGAATGTTTACAATTTCTATAGAAAATAAGTTTTAAAATTGTCACTTTACATTATGTCACTTGACATTTTTAGCCGACATCTTATGTCGGTTTGGTGAAAAAGGGCCTAGGACTGTCACGCGGTAAAACTAGCACATTATTGATGAACTAATGGAAGGGCCATAAATTATCATTTTACGGTTAATAATATTAATTCTTATAATAATATAATAGCCTTTATTCATGAATTACATACATTATAAACTACATTTAATCATACTTCATAGGATGTCACGTAACTCAGTGTGCCTTTTGGCAAAGGCATCTTCCAACTGTTTCCAGCTCGGTCTATTGCCACCCTATAGTCCAGTGTAGTCCCAAAGTCAGTCAAAGTTCATCTTCCTATCTTCTTATCGAGCGTCCCTGTTTTCTGGTGCAGTCACTGTGATACCTGCTTGCTCCATTTATTTTGCTGGCAGCGCATCATGTGGCCTGTCCATCCCTACTTTTTTAACTTTAATTTATATAATGCTTAGGTACTTAGAAAACTCTAATCAAAATTAAACTGCCATTTCTAGATGTAATGTAGGGATTTCTAGATGTAGGGTTTGGCGAGATACGTAATACCGTAAAACGATAAACCTAAGTAAAAATCTTTATTTATTTAATACAGACTCTTCTTGCATTTTAGTAAGATCAACATGAATTTTCTTTAAAGTCTCTTCAGCTCTTTTTGCTTTTTCTGTTTTTATATTGTCTTCCAAATCCACAATATCGCGTGCGACAGTACCCGTGTCATTGACTAATGATACGATAGTACTACATTCAGAATGTAGCAAGGCCAAAAGCTTGTATGCTTTTTTTGCTTGATCGTCTTTTTTCGCATCCTGAAAAAAAATCTACATTAATACAAATATATACTTGTGTTATACTAGATTACAATTTAAAAACAGAAGACGATGACTAGCGGAAAAGAAGAAGCATAGCATTACCTACTTGAGCCGAACGAAAGTAATTTGATCCCGATATACCTACATTAAATAAGTTAAGTAGGTACTGTCATGGTTGTTTTAAGGAGGTGATTCAGCATTTCAATAATCAATGATTCAGTCACCATCACTACCAAACTTTTTGCGGAGGAAATGCGTAACGCATGCGTGGGGCTACCTGGGGATAGCAGCAGGTTATGTGGCACCCCAAGGCAAATGACCAAGTAGGTATACCCAGTAAGTACCTACAAAACCTTCGCAAAAAAGTGCTTATACACACACGCAGACGACGAAGTATCGCTGTCCGCATGCATTTCATCAAAAATAATTATAGGTACTGGGGTATCGTTCCCGGACCCCGGAGCTTATATTAACTTATGTGAATTTACTAGAACTCGAATTCTGTGCTAAACCGTTCAATCTTCTGCCGCGGCGGGAATCGAGTTTCGCCGAACACGCAATACCTACGCTACGTTACATATCGCCTGTCGCGACAGCTGAGAAAATTCCAGGATATTGATTGGGTTATTGGGTTGGGTTATAGCGCTACCGCTGACGGTAGATACCGCTTAGATTTGAATAGACCTGTGGCTGCAGCACACCAAACGCGGGACAGAAGCAGCGCAGATTGAAAGCCGGCCCACGCAAGTTGTTTAGGCTTCTGCACACCAAACTCGGGTCAGAAGCAGAGCAGGTCAGTAGCAGCGCGAGAGACGGCACACTGAACGCAGCTGCAGTTTTAAAGTAGTTGCAACGCTGGACCGCGTTTAATCCGCGTTTAGTGTGGTGGGTTAGGCTTGTGAAAAAAAATACAACAGTCGACAACTGCTTTTGCTAAAATGTCAACATGACCGCCATAATTATACAACAGCACCTTCGCTGCTATTGCCCCGCGCAACGCCCGGGAGAATGCAAAGATAAATTCACGCGCTACGCGGCGTGGTGCGGGGCAGTGTGAAGACCGCCTTAGAGCACGGGCGCGCGTTCCAATTTGCTGTAACGCAGTTCAAAGAGTTTCTTTTATTAATTCATAGATTTTATTGTAATAAGTTATTACAATAAAATCTATGAACTATACATTTTACACCAAATTGTGCCACGGGCCTGCGCTCGAAATGCCCTGCCGCGCTGCAGCAACAGCCGGGTGACAAACTAGGCGGCATGGAGGCGAGGCAGAAGCAGCTTAGGCTCGGCCCAAAGTAGAGCGCAAGCCTGACCTGTTGCAGAACTATGGTGGCCTTGTGAGCATGACACTCCGAAGCAGGGCGTTGGCGGAGCAAAGGGCTTAGTGCAAGTTTTTTGACGCGCTTAAATCCCGATGTGACGAAAATTTTAATGGAATTTGGTCAGCGCCCCTAGCGGCAGGTAAGCGAAACCAGTTTTTTTCGTCCGAAACTGGGTCGATCTTAAACGCATGTGTAGATATCAAATGAAAACTCGCAAAGCCCTCAGAGCAGCGCGTTGAAAGCGGTTTTCGACGGGCTCCCTACTCTAGCTCGAATAGCATTTTACCGACGATCATTAAATGATGATTTTGCTCTTGTCTCTCTATATACCTTGAAGATTCTAGGAGAAACGAAAGGACTAGAGTAGGGAACCCTAAAATAAAAAAACCCTGTATTTTTTACAACAAGCCAATGGATTAATCATAGGTAATGAACGCGTTTTCAAAGTGGTCCCAAGTTGCAAAACTGCTTCGAATCTGAAACTGCTTAGAAACTGCCGCTGCGTGCGATGTACTCTCTCCTGCGCTGCTATTGACCTGCACCGTTTCCGACCTGCTTGGTGTGCTGAAGCCTTTATCTTATCAGTTTGTTCGACTTTTTATAAAAAGTTAAAAAAATTAACTTTCGGAAAAAAATACAAAAAACCTCACCCTGAACAACGTCTCATCTGCAATTGAGAAACATCTATCTAATTGCCCTTCGAGAGTATTGATCTCTTTTTGCAGTTGTCTTGTATCTTCCAGGATTTTTTTAATCTCCATATTTTGTTTATCAACATTGCTTATTATCTCTAATATTCTTTTAGTGTAAATTGACCTGAAAGAAGCAAACAAGAACAAGTTATGCTGTGGATTACAAATTTACTTTAAATGTGTTCCGGCTTTTAAAGCTTTTTATGTGACGCTAAATTAAAAAGTTGTGGGAGAAGAAATATAAATATGCATTTATAACATGAAAAATACATTAAAAATCTTAGAATTAATTTTTATTTTCCTTCGAAAGAGATTATAGAATGATATAGAAAGATTTTTTGTAACGATCATGAAAGCGGTAAGTTTTGTTTTTATGCGAAAAATGTGATGTTCCACGTTTGGAGACCGTACAAAAACTGTTCATTTTGGTCATCGTTTTTTTCGCAACGATAAAGCGTCTTCTAAGCTCTATATCTCATAGTTGCAACCACTGAGCGTTTTCATGATCATTAACGAAAAATCTTGCTACCTCTTATACTATTACGTTTTATTAAAATGTTGTTAACCCTTTCACAATTACTGTCCTGCCACCACAGATTTTCTTTCTTTGGAGAGTATATAACAAACCTTTTGTTTCCGCCCTTGCATTTTTCATAAACTTTTTTTAACTGATTTTTTATCTTCTCGTTATTTTCATATTCATCTTTAATAGATTTTGCTTCATCTTTTAAATTTGTCAGTATTTTTTTATATTTACTTCTCTCTGACTGCAACAAAAATAAAAACTTTTATCTTATTACAAAACTTTAAGACCAGCGTTTAAATCGGAACTGAATAATAACAGGCCTGGTTCACTCCGCCATTAAACTTAAAGCTACAAGTACATGCGCAAATCGACCGGTCGGTTGATTCAGCGCTCCGGCCGAGTCGCACGTTATCTCGACGATCGATAGTCGATAGGTACCCATTTGCGTGCCGCGGTTTTTACCTACACTTTTGCTAATAGTCACAATGAAGACTAAACAAATTAAAGTATCTAAATATGGACCAAGAGCTAACGCAATTTTTTTCTTTACTGTGGTAGGATTAGGAACAGCAGGATTACATAGTGATTGTATTCTCTGTGATACGCAAGTTAAAGTGATCAATTATTAGTACCCCTACCTAAACTATCTTCTATCCTTACTTCTAATATTCTTCCATATTTTATTAAATGTATCCTTTTAATAACTAACGAGGAAGTAAGTATGTAAAAAATATGATGCGATAACTTTTTAAAATTTTTCTGTATTACAGTCTTTGCAGTTTCCCTTTTTTTATTTCGAATTTACAAAACAATTTTTCTGACAGATTTGATGCGCATGTATAATGTGCAATAACATTGTGCCTATTCTTTAACATTGTAGAATAAAATAGGTACCTACGTAGTTTTGTATAAACACAACCTCTAACGCAGTTAGAAGAGCAAAGGTTGTACGCGATAGAAAGAGATGCAGCGACTAGGGGCGGTGCTTAGCGCTGCCGCGAGCTAAATTGCACTTTATTGTGTCGCAAAAAAAAGTCGCTATCTACTGAAGAGACGGCTGACTTTCTAACATGGGTCCCGACTGCTACAATTTTTAATATGGGTACCAATTTAACCCGGGTATGACCTCTTTCTTGTTTTAGGGTTTTTTAATTTCCAATTACACAGAAACGCAGTCGGGTTTTTTAGTTTTTTAAATAACCGTTTCTTATTTTATTATTTTTAGTTTTATTATTTAAAACAAAACACCAAACTGCAAAAAATATTATATTTTTAAAATGTTTTTTTTACTGGCTTTTATTTGATACCCATATTGCTATGCTAAGGAAAAAATCAATCCCCCTACCCCTTTATTTCCATTTACGGGCGCCATTTTTAAAATTAATACAGCCTATGGCACACTCACAATTTCGACAAATTCAACGATACCTCATATGTCAAAAACTGTCGAGCCGTTTGGGCTGTAGGGCGTGCTTAACAATTATACATACATACTCTCGAAAAACATAACCCTCCTTCCGCAGTCGGGTAAAAATTTCAACTGTCTAGCTATCACGGTTCATGGGATACAGCCTGGTGACATACAGACAGACAGAAAAAACAAAGGAGGTGGTGGAACTGATCCACAGCAGCGGCATTTATGTGAAATAGCCTCTCCTGGCTTCCCATAATCCTAAGCAATGGCCGTGAGATGTTGTGAAACAGGGTATTCAAAAATCCTTACCTCAGATATTGATGTAGATTTTTTCATTTTGTCTATATCCACTTTGAGAGACAGGTTCTTAGATGTCAGTTCTTCACTTTTCTTATGCAGAATACAAATATTATTTTGTACTTTTTCCATGATATCATTAGTTAGACCATGCTCTATGTCACTGATTCCAATATTTTCTAAGATTTGTCGTAAGCTTTTCAATTCAGTTTCAACTTTTTCGGACGCCTTTTGTACCTAAAATGATTTTCTTATTAGGTACATAAAAACTAACCGAACAAGTTTGAAAAAAAGAGAGATTCTTTTTAGGTGTTAAGTGCAAAGATTTTAAACACTGGCCCCCATTCCAAAGTGTCACGTACTAGTTAGTACCAACTGGATCATAATAATACACAATATGTACCTATTTATCTTTTAATTTTTAGGCACAATAAAAATGTGGCGTATGGCCTCGTACGAGAGCTTTCCTTTTCAAGCGTTGCGCGTTAAAATCCAACGTTAGCTTTTGTAACGGAGGCGATCGGATACTAACAATAAAATAGCAAAGCTTGATGTAAGTAGTTCTGCATCTTTGGTATAACCGTTTAGGTAACCAGAAAACTGTATGTAGGAATCGTATGGTCCAATTCATTGAATGTCAACCATCCACGCCGCCCACATAGATTTGAAGACGACATCTGCACGCGCTGGTGGAATCGGCATTTTACTGAAAGGCTACTCAGATAGTTACATTGAAGATTGATACAATGCTATAACTGCGGCGCGTGTTAAGGTATAAGTTCGTAGCCGCCCTAACAGCAGACGACATGGTCGCCGCGGCACTACTACTGGTTTCTATGTATTTCTATGCAAGCTTCGTGTCGCTAGCTAGCTCCGAATGGTATTTCTTAGAAATACATAGATACCATAGGTACTAGTAGTGTCGTGGCGACATGTCATCCGCTGCTGCCGCGTGTGGTCCGCTACGAACTTTACCTTAAATGCACGTTCACCTTAAAGAATCTTATTGCATGTAGGTACTTACTCGCATGTAAAATAATTACTATTTTGTCGTTCGGGTCACAACTATTGGAGTCAACCCCGCGCGCGCTAGTCCAATTCAAGGCTGATATTTAGGGAACCAGGTTCCTATAAGTTTAAATAGGAAAGCAAAAATTCACAAACGGGCAGGATTTAAATCCTGCCAGTGTGCGAATTTTACGTTTCTTATTTAAACTTTTAAAAATAAAATAACACTGTAAGTGTTAAAAAAACCTTAAAGCTACCAGGTTTCTACTTAATATACTTACTAGTAACTGCAAATCTTTGCGTAAATTACCTGTGAATATTCAACATCCATAACATTTCGATCACTTTCCAGAGTATCAAGTTTTTGCTTTAAAATAACTACTTCCTCTTGAAGTTCTTTAAGACTTTTTTGTATTTCGTAATCATCAAGATTTTCTCTGGTACAGGTACTGATTTCCTGCCCTGTAGCTTTAAATTTAGAAGCACAATATTTTTCTTTGACTTTTAAAAGATTTTTCATTAAATCTTGGTCATTAGCTTCTGTCATGATTCGGGTAGATATAGGGTACCCTAAAAATAAAACTCTTTAGGTATACTTTAAGTAGACAATGGGCTCAATTCCAATGCGCCCTGTCTAAGATTACATTTAGTTCAAACAAACGGAAAGAAACAGACTGCAATAATGTAGAAACGCCAAATTAAGTGATGCTATTTCTAACGTATTTGTACAAGTTTTTGCGTGTTGTTGTCTAACTTTAGTCGTCATCAAAGGACATCCGTACTAAATTGTCTATGGGTTCTCTAATTTCCTTAGCAGCGTACAGCTGTTTAGTCTGACGTTTCTAAATTAATATAGTCTGTCTCTTTTCGTTTGCTTGGCAGCGAAAGAGAGAGACTTAATCTAAATTTAATCTTAGACAGGGCGCATTGGAATTAAGCCCAATGTACCTCAAAATTTATGGACCGTTTTTGTTAGATGGTGGTCGTCTAAGTTGTGACGTCGCGTATAATTATGATCATTAAACGCGCGTGTCCTTCAAGGCTACGCGCAGATGGGCGACCGGTGGCTAGCAAACAACGACTGTTTGCATCGTTTTTAATACGTTTTGTATGGTCGAAGAGTGAAGCGAGTGGATTCGCGACTCAGTGTTCGCGATACGCCACCGGTGGCGGCCATTCACCATTTCGTCAAAACATCTGTCAAAGGATCTAGCAGATGAGTGTCAGTCGGTTATAGCGGCCACCGACCACCTTCGTTTGCACGGGACGAAAAGACATAGCGCGCGACAGTCACCGGTGCCGGTGGTTGGTGGCCCATCTGCGCGGAGACTTACGGCCCGGCCTCGACCTTGTAGTACGAGAATTTATGGAAAAGAGCAGTAACAGTAGGAAATAATATGTTCACTCGAATATAATGCCAGAAATATCGTGTTTCCTTTCAAGAAAAAAATCTTACTGAAATATGAATAGACGCCGATGGAACTTAGCCTTATAGGTATTTTTTTTTGGTTTTAAGGAAGATTTTGCAACAGCCTTTGTTTTATGTTGTGGAAAAGATTACTTACTTACCTGATGCATCATAAGCTTCAAAGTCTCCAAAATGTTTCTTTGTGGCATTGCAGCATGGAGGAATCCAAATTAAATTTAGCTCTTCATTAATTTTGTTACTGATATCTTGTAAAAATAAATGTTTCTTGTTAGTGTAGGCAGTTCTTGCAGAAGATTTTTGGCCTTCACTTGGTAATCTTTCAATTAGAAACATGAACACTTGCCTTAGATCAGCTTCATTGTAATATAAGAATGTTTGATAACCAACTTCATTTTTATATCCTAAGTCCTAAAAATATTACATTTTCTTTTTAATAAAACATTACTAATTTGCAATTATGTAATCCTTGACATATTTTTTATCTTTGAACAGTAGAGGCCCCATTATTTTTCAATATTTACTAAAATATTATATTTTTATAACTTAAGCAATTATATTGCAAGTTTTTACAAAATTAAATCAAATTCCGGATAGCGAAGGGACGTGGGTTCGAGTCCCACCGGATGACACAGTCGATAAATTTTTGTAATTGAAATTTGTTTAATTTCGTAAAAACTTGCAAAATAATTGCTTAAGTTTTAAAAATATAATAAGTTAAGCTAATTTCATCTTAACTGATGGTTAAATATTTGTAAAAATATTTCCATTGGATACATGCGGGTACATTCCCCAAGTATTGATGAAATCGAACGCCGGCTCACTGGCGTAGCAAGCACTTGCAAAAATTCGTCGACTGACTAACGTCCTCCGTAGCTTAGTTGGTAAGAGCACTCGCCCGGATAGCGAAGGGACGTGGGTTCGAGTCCCACCGGATGACACAGTCGATTAATTTTTGTAAGTGAAATTTGATTTAATTTACTAAAAACTTGCAAAATAATTGCTTAAGTTATAAAAATATAATAAGTTAAGCTGATTTCATCTTAAATGATAGTTAAATATTTGTAAAAATATTTCCATTGGATACATGCGGGTACATTCCCCAAGTCGATTAATTTTTGTAAGTGAAATTTGATTTTATTTACTAAAATTATAAAACCAAAAGGGCAAGATGTTTTGATTTATCAGTATAATATGATATGTTACTACTAGTCAGACATTATGACTCATCCTCGGCAGCATCGTCGCTTACTGCCAGGTAAGTCTGCCTATCAATAATAATAATAATAAATATTTTAGGCTGCCATGTAGGGAAGTGAGTAACTACAGCAGTCAGCTGTAGTTACTCACTTCATGAAACCATGACTTTCATGTCTTGTTAAGGTATGGCACTACTATTCTGGCTGTTCTTCTTTCAAAAACAATCAAGATTGGTCTATGATTTTAATTATACATACAGGGTGTACCGTAAATAGGTAATGGTTCAACGTAAAGGTGGAAGAAAGATAGCTGTCTTATATTTGTTTGGAAGAATCAAATATATCTCAGAAGTCAGTAACCTAATTACTTACTTAGAATGGTTTTTGTACCTATGCTGACATAAGCTTTTATGTAGCAAGTTAAACCTCTGTGGTTTAATCGCTTTTAGCTATGTTTGATGAAAACATGAAGTTTGATAAACCAAGTTGTCAAGCAGATTTGATCGATAACAAGGTGCTTAGATGGACTTGAACCAGCTTTGTAAAAACTTAGGCATAGACTTTGTTGTTACAAATTTATTACCATTAATCTGGAGGCGCGAATTTATATACGTATATTAAATTAAATGTAATGGTCTGAGTGCGACCAACTGACTACTCGGACGCTTCTCGTACCGTGTAAACATGTGATCCGACCTCCAAGCGCTCTCGGACATTATGATAGGATGTAACTATAATTGTAGACACTCAGGCGATGGGATCTTTAGGTGTGCATTAATGACAGAGTGCGCTCAGAGGGCTAAGTGCGAGTTTTTTCATGCTTTCACATTCGTCCTGGTGACGAAAAATTGTATGGAAACTTGGTCAGCACCCCCAGTTCCGGCACGTTTGTAAAACCTGTTTTTTTTCTATGATGCTCTGTCGATCGTGATTCGTGAGCGCGTGTGAAATACAAATCAAAACTCGCACTAGACCCTTGGATCACGTGTTTACACGTTACGAGAAGCATCCAATCCGATTAGTAATCGTCTGGACACACTCGGTCGATCACGTGTTTAGACATTAAAACCAAAGTTTATGAATAGGTACGTTTTATAGCAATTTACAAAGCTGGTTAAATGCACAAGATTTTAAAATGATAGTCCAGTTTACTACCTACACTTTTTTTCAGAAGATTTAAAAAATATATGTTCATCTAAATACCAGTAAAAATAAAGGACAATATTTATTTTGGTCCAAATGCGAAAGTGTCGGCCAAAAGAAAAAGATTGAAAATCAGTTATATTATCAATAGTATCGAAACTATCGATTTTCTCGATCGAACTATCTTGGCGGTAATTATGCTACTATCGATTGATAAAAATAAGAGCTTTCGCTAAAGATCAATAAGTATAGCTCAATTCTGGGATTTCTGGGACTGGGATTCATATAAAGAAATGCTCAAGTGGACGAGTTCTATCATCAGAAAAAAACACTTTTCTTTTGGCCCGCACTTACGCAATTGGACCAAAAGTAAGAAAAAGGGATAATATCCTTCGATATTTGAATTTTTTCCAAGGAATTTATGAAAGTTTGGGGATTTTTTTAACTGAATACATAGGTAAACTATTAAGCAATATTTAACAAAAAGATCTTAAAAATGTTATCATTTGCCATTAAAGCATTTAAAATGATGGTTACGTATCATTTCAACTTAACTTGATTCAACTATTTTCAGAATAACTAAGGTCGGAAGACCTAATGTTCAATATACCTAAAGATCGTTTCACATATTTTTGTTATAACTAATGGACGAAATCTATAACGCACGGGTCACCTACAGTTAACTCATCATATCAGCCTAGTGCAGTCCACTGCTGAACATAGGCCTCTCCAAGACGGCGCCAACTTTTACGGTCCTCCGCTTCTCGCATCCAGCCACCACCGGTCACCTTCTTCAGGTCCATTTAGCAGGGGGGCATCCAACGCTACGTTTCCCGAGACGTGGTCTCGATTCGAGAACCTTCCTACTCCAACGCCCGTCGGTTCTGCGACAGACATGACCAGCCCACTCCACTTCAGCTTACTGCACCTCTGAACCATATCTATGACCTTCGTCTTTTGGCGGATGATCTCGTTTCGGATTCTATCCCTTAGCGAGATCCCCAGCATCGACCGTTCCATAGCTCGCTGAGCGACATGCAGTGGGTGGGCCAGTTTTACTGTCAAGTTCCACGTCTCGGCCCCGTAGGTAATGGCAGGTAGGACGCACTGGTTATACAATATGTAAAAAAAATCCTGTCCGAGCCGAAAGGGTCATAAAGTTGCTTTAATAACGTTACCAAAATAAGTATCAAAATTACGTAAATTATTAACTTTTTTTTTTGGCGATTTTTAAAGTTAACAAGTTTAGCACCTATTTACCCTAAAACGGGGTAATTTTCAAAATACTTTAACACTCCCGCCGGGCGCGCGGCTCCATTGACGCCGCCTACTCGCTTTGTCGGTACTACAATAAACGAAGCGCCGGCCTTTGACATCGCCGCGCAGCACGTGTCGGCGGCTATCCCGTTATTATTACAGGTCAGTTTCGCGATGACATTACTTCCGAGTGGTCGTTCCGTTGCGTTGATCCGCGAAATGTCGTAAACGAATCAAGAATACTTTAATATGCTCATGTGTCTAGGTAGGAGTGACTGTGATTATTCTGCAGCTCGCAGAGACTATGAAGTGCGTTTTGCTATTCCGCTGGGTATCACAGTGCCGTCAGAGCGTGCTTTCCAGCGTTTGCACAATCGCGTGTTCACTTCGGGCAACCCAGGGTCGGGAAAGCCATCGGTTTGACGCAGGCAGGCCACGAGTCCACCAAACACTAATCACCATCACAAAAAAAGCTCTTTTCAGAGCTACCAAAAAGTCTCTGTTTCTTACGATTTACACATTATTATCTGGCTAATAATAAAAGCCGGGGTCATCTGGGGTCATGACTTCGCTACCTGCGAGTGCCGGCACTATGCCGCGCCCCCGCGCGCCCTTCACCGCCCTTCGCGTTGCCATGTAAGTTTTTTTAGTGTAGTATTTTTTCTTTTTTTTTTCATGGGGTAATTTTTTTCTAATATTTTATGAAAATAATTACACAATTGAAACCTTGACTCTATACATGATAACACCTTAACGGGTCGGACAGGGTTATTTTGTATATTTATTGTATATCCTGCTCTTCAGGCATTGCGGTAGTGGCGACGAGAAGATGTGACGCAACTTTCCATATGCTGCCCAACCTAGCTGCACCCTTCTGGCGATTTCGCGGTCGAAGTTGTCTTTACCCATTTGCAACACTTGCCCGAGGTAGACGTATTCCTGGACAACTTCGAGCGTCTCGCCACTGACTGCTATCGGTTCCGGGACAATATGTTCGTTGAACATGACCTTAGTCTTGTCTAAGTTCATCCGGAGACCAACGCATCGCGAGGCAGAGTCTAGGCTGTGCAGCATTTTTGCAGATCCTGCGGCGATTAGTCGGCAAAGCGGAGGTGCGTAAGATATTCGACGTTGACATTGATGCCCAATCCCTCCCAGTCAAGAGTCTTGAAGATATCCCCCAGTGCACTTGAGAACAGTTTCGGGGAAATAACGTCCCCCTGTCTCATACCTCTGAGCAGCTGGATGGGTCTTGTCTTGTGACCTTGGACTTGGACAGACATCGTTGCCATATCATACAGGCCCCTCAGCACCTCAACATACCGCCAGTCGACTTGGCATCGCTGCAAGGATTCCAGAACAGCCCAAGTTTCCTTTTCGTAGTCTACAAAAGCTAGACACAATGGCTGGTTATACCTACTCTTCGGACTTCTGTATAACCTGCCTGACTGTGTGGATGTGATCTACGGTACTGTAGCCTTTACGAAACACGGCCTGTTCCGGTGGCTGGAAGGCATCCAATCTTGCGGCGAGGCGATTTGCGAATACTCTCGAGAACAGCTTGTAGACGTGACTCAGGAGCGCGATTGGCCTGTAGTTTTTCAAGAGTGACTTGTCGCCTTTCTTGAAAAACAGCGCCACAACGGTCCCACTCCACGCTTCTGGGGTAGTTCCATTTGCAATGACGGCATTGAAGATCCTCACGAGTTCCTTGATGACTGGAGGTCCTCCTGTCTTCAGGAGCTCGGATGTAATGCCGTCTTCAGCGAGAGCCTTCCCATTGCTAAGCTGTTTGAGAGCCCCCGCAACTTCGTCTTCGTCCACATTTGGGAGGTCTTCGGTGTAGTGGCGTGTCAGCGTGGCTCTTGGGTCAGTCGCATCGGGAGGAGGTTTTGAGACATGCGAGGCATATAGTTGGCCGTAGAAGCCTTCAACTTCGGCGAAAATCTTTGGAATTGAGGTGACTATGTCACCGTTCGAGGTTTTGATTTTCGTCAGATGACTCTTGCCCAGTCTTTTAGTAAAAACTTTTGAACCCCGATTATGCTCAATCGCTTCTCGTATGAGCAGCGTATTGTAGCATCGGAGGTCGCGTCTCACCGATTGCCGGATCTCTTTGCTGAGACGCTGGGTATCTGACGAAGCTCCTTCCGGCATTTCACGTCGAATTTTCATCAATTCCAGAGTCTCCCCCGATAATTTAGACTTCTGGCTACCTCGCTTCCTCCTAAAGTGCCTATCTCCCACTTCGCGGATCACCCTATTCACGCTTTCAAGGTCCTGGCCGACGCTTTCCGTGGTTGCCAGTGCTGCGAAGCGATTGTGAAGCTCCAGCTGGAACTCTTCGGTGCCAATTTCGGTTTGGAGCACATTCGGATGAAGAACGGATTTGACCATCCGACTTCTCTTGACCTTAAAATTGATATTTAGGATGCCTCTTACAAATCCGTGATCGGTACCGGTGTCAAACCTGCTGATCACAGAGACATCCCTGAATATGCGTCTTTTATCCGTCAAGATGATGTCTATCTCGTTCTTCGTCTTACCATCCGGGCTCCGCCAGGTCCACTTCCTATGAGGCTTCTTCTGGAAGAACGTGTTCATGCAGCACAGCCTCTGCATGTCGAGGAAGTTGACCAGCATTTGGCCCCTAAGGTTTCTGTGTCCGGTCCCGTCTGGCCCGATTCGCGTTTCGTCGCATTCTCGCACTCCAACTTTGGCATTAAAGTCCCCCATGACAACGGTGATGTGGGTTTTGGTGGTTTAGCCTCAACCTCATCATCCGGGTGTGACGATGTCGGCGCATATACCTGTATGAACTTGAGAGTGTATCTCTCGGTCAGTTTTAGGACAAGGTACGCTACCCGGGTCGACACACTGGATACCTCTAACACGTTGTCTTCTTGATCGCCAGTTCGTGACAGTTGGTCGCCTTCCCGAAAGTAGAACATGTGGCCTGATTCTAGGGTTATCGTTCCTTCCCCTGTCTACGGACTTTAGACAACCCCAGAATATGCCACTTAATGTTTTCAAGTTCTACCTCGAGTTGGACAAGGCTTTCGTCCTGCCGTAGACTGCGTCCATTAAATGTCGCCAGGGTCAGATTTTGGCCGCCTTCTGTAGCCCGGGGATTCTTCGCACCCCATGCCCTACCGTGACCAGAATCGCTGCCGTGGCCCGGAATAGTAGGGCGGCCGGGAACTGGGGGCTGTTTTCTTTTTGGCTTCGTCATAAGAGGTAATGCCCATATTCACCACGCTGAGCAGGTGGGTTGGTGAGCGGAGTACAGAGCCTCGTACCGGCGACGCTGCTGCCCGCCGCCGGCCAGAGGAATTTGGCTCAGCCTTTAGATGGTTCTAATACCATCGGTTCGGTCGCCAGAGCCTCGTCTGTTAGTCGGCAGGGTGCACCACGTGCAGGTGAGGTTGACAATTAAGCTTCGTAAGATGGTATTCGGAGCCCCTACACCCTTTATATACATATACACACAGTTAACTCACCTAAGGTTAACTCATCTACGATTAACTCGCCTAATGGTTCTTTCGCCTAAGGTTTATTGAACTACAATAAATGAAATGAAACTAAGGTTAATTGAACTAACTAACGATTTGCTTACTGTTGATTTATCCATTGTCAATATTTGTACACAAAATAACAATGCTTGAAGAATAAATTGTGTTGTCCCCGACATGCCGCGGTCCTTCGCCGTGGTACTTGTCTGCCCTACACTAGAGTGTAATTCAAAAGCCCGAGGCGCGAAGGGAGCGCAGCCTTTGCCCGCTGTAGTAAGTTAGCTTCCGCAGCTTCGGTCTGCGGGTCTAGGACCAGCCTCAGCCGCTCCAGCTCGCACGTGTGCCTGAGCCTTGTTACGCTAGGGCGGAGAGCTGCACTTCCCGCAGAGCCAGAGACGAGGAAATCCAATTGCATGCATGTATGAAATCATGCTTGCTGCATGCTTGATACATGTATACATACATCAGTATTATGCTTATTATTAATATCTTTATATTATTATGCTTATTACCCACACAGTATCAATAAACTGTTAGCATTACCCTCATTTTAGCAACCGTAGGTGAGTCGTCCATTAGATGTTTCGTACTTAGTTGAAACAGCCAATAGTCTAAACAACCATTAGATTAATCGTTCGTTAGTCCAATTGATTTTAGTTGAAACAAAATTATGCAAGTTAAACATTGGATGAGTCGTCCAATAGGCGATATGAACATATGTGAATCGACCATAGGTATTTAGAAATTAGTGGAATCAAGTTTAGTTGAAATGATACTTAACCACAATGATTTCTTATTAACCCTAACCCTTTGTTCAGTTAATAAAAATATTATGATTAGTTTCAAGAAATTACTTTAGCTGTCTTTCCCTTTAACTACATTGGACCATTAATTACTTACAGGACAAATAAACAAGATAAAAAGAAAATTAAACAGAAAATAATCCGATTGGTTATTTGGCAATTCATTCTTGGAAAATTGAGCAATCTTCCAAAATAATTGCTGAAATTCATTGTTATTGCTTAACTTATTGCTCCAGATCAATTTCAGTTTTCGAGTAATTATTTCCAAAAAATTGCCTCTGTAAGAGCATGTTTACTACATCACATCATTTTTCCAATTAAAATATAACAACCCGGCCAAGCAAAGTCAGCCATTATTTAAAATTTATTTCAACAATAGTACCTACCTTTACTTCCTTTGAATGGACCCTTCAAGGGCCTTTTTGAATTTTTCAGATTGACCCTGCCCTACTGAACCCTAAAATGTGACTCAATGCTACAGGTAATGAAATTAGTAAAATATATTAAGTACCTTACAAATTGATGCAATTTGGGATGCAACTTCAATTCTGTGAGAAATTCCAGATGGTAACTTTGATGGTATTTTCAAGCTTGGATTTATTTCACTGAGACATCTTGAAGCAGATTCAATTATGACTTCAATAGGTAGTTCACAAACACTTTTGATGTCTTCCCCAATGTTGCTGTAAAGATTAAACTGATTATTCTCTCTATCCAATCATTATTATAGTGAAAGCTCACTACATCAAGTGATTAATTGTTTAAGCCAGCAGCGGTTAATTTGACTGAATGTCCATACAAAATATAATGTTAAACCAGGTATTTACTTATTCTACTATCTACAGAGCAAACTGTGTAAAATGACAAGCAAGCAGCTTTAGTTAAATAATGATTGCTTAATATGTAAAACATTTCAAAAAGTGAATTTTAACCAATCGTTTGGACTTACATGTTCAATTGACGAAGAAAATGTATTATTATTGAATCAACCTCCTCCATGACAGTAATTATTGGAAACTAAATCACTGAATCTGTTGCTTCTTTTCTGCTGTGCTGAACTGCTGATTAAGCAGGCACCTTAGCAGGCACATAGATCTCAGAGTCTGAGAACTTTGAATAGAAGGTTCTGTGATTTTTATAACACTTTTACCTACTTCTAGGCTTAGCTTCTAGGTACTTAATAAGAGTGCTAGCAAAAACTAATCCAGTACAAAAGAAAGATTATGTCCAGAAGAATATAGGGAGGTATCCAGCATAAATAAACTTATTGTTAAAAATGACAAAAGGACGTTGTTTGATCAATAGTTAAGCTAACTACAGTTAAAAAAAATGACAATTAGTTAAAAAAGATAACTACGCGTAGACCGAGTAGTTATAGTTAAATTTGACATTGACTGTTTGTCAACTGGTGTGTTTTGTGTTTTGTGAATTGAAATAACATGAATCTAAATATTATAAGATATTTTGAAGATTCTGACAGCTCTTCTGACGACGACATAATTGTAGATTATGTATTGAACCGCCGTCCTAAAACATTTACCTATATTATTTATTTATTCACCATGACGACCGTCATGGTGTAGTCGTTCGCGCACCGGACTTGTAAACCAGGCGGTTGCGGGTTCGAATCCGGCAAGGGGCAAATGTTTGTGTGATGAACACGTATTATATGTATTTAAGTATTTCTATCCGTTATCCTAGTCACCATAGCACAAGCTCACGCTTAGTTTGGGGCTAGGTAATTGGTGTGTTTGTTGAAACAATTTATTTATTTATTTAGGGATAGAATATTACAGCTAGAATTTTGGGATGAAGTTGATTTCTTCGAACGGTACAGAATGTCCAAAACTACTGTACTTTGGTTACACAGTGAACTCAAGAATTCCTTGAAAAGGCCAACAGAGCGAAACTACTAAAATACTTCTAGGAGATATCATTTTAACAAAATTCTAAACATCAACAAAATTACCACGATCACCACAACACAACGATCACGCACGATGCGTCAGTTTTTGACTCATTTGACATTTTGTTTTCTGTGTTACCAGTGTAATTAACACATTTCTACCATAATTTACTATTTTTTAATGCGGCAACACAATTGACTATCGTTATATTTGACAAAAGTTAAAAATATGTTTAAACACCGTATTTCTATTTTAACTATTTGTTTAGGCGTTAACTATAATTTTCAAGTAACAAATGGTTAAATTAGCTAATAGTTATGTTTTACTACTGATCAAACAACAGGCCCTTAGTTGTCATGAAAAATCATGACAAACGAATCTAAACTTAATGTTCATAAGTTTTAAGTTCTTAAAATGCCTGCCCAGTATCGACCGTCACCTATAATCGCATAACTAGTGTGTTTGTCTTTTTCTAACACGCACCTAGGGCAAATCATTCCTCGCTTGCGCTCAAGGATTTCGCTCGCTAGACTCGCTCTGCTACATGCAGTCATCAATAAATGAAATGAAATGAGTATGATCTATAATTTCGCAGAGTGCGATTTGTAGCAGTCTTTATGAAAAAAATAGCAGGTGTGAACAATGAAATTCATTTCATATGATTTTTCACCTGCTATTCATGAAATCTTGCATGTCTACTGTTTTTTTTGTCCAATTTACCCATTTTGGATAGGCAAAGAATCAAATCTAAACAGCCACAACTTTAGTAATTTTCATTTATGTAATAAATAGTTGATAGTTGAAATTTTTACATCATCTGTAAAAAATTCAACTGTCTGGCTTTCACGGTTCATGAGGCACAGCCAGATTGAGGCTTGGTAATGGAATCACGTTATACCATTGATTTATTTACCGTAAATATAAAATTTATTTAAAAAAAAAACCGACTTCAAATCTGCCTACTAAACAAATTTAAACTAAAAAGTACAAAATAATATTTAAATTACCTGGAACCTTACCATCGGAAACAATGCAATCGCTAAACCAGGATATTTCTTATAATTCGAACCATAAGCCCGAAAATTAGCAGGCCCGCAGCGAGGAAGTTAGTTTATCCTGTCACCTTTTTTTTTGTATGCAATTTCGTACTATGACACTCCATCTGAAATCAATCTAGTGTCAGTTTGCCTGCCTTAAATGTCAGATAAGCTATCATAAAAAAGTTACCCATCGAGTAGCTTTTTCAAAATTGTTATGATTAAATCTTGTTACATAAGTTAATTTTAGGATTCATTTACGAAATGTGAAATGTTAACAATACAACGAATTAACTAATGTGAGATTTTTGAATGCAAAATTGAAGAAATATCTACGAGATGTGAACATTAATCTAATGAAGTCCGATTGCTTGATTTCTCCGTAGAAGCCTGATGACTATTTTAAAATTATTTTTGATAAAGTGACTTCATTGTGTAATTATAAGTAAAATTATAACGCAGGTACGTAAATTGCAATAAAACTATTATATAGGCTACACCTGCAGCCTTAGGTTCTTAGATGTGAATATTCATTTTCCTAGGCAGTAACTACCTATTTTCTTTATGCGAGAACTTTGTCCCAACGAGCAGAGATTATTACTGATCAAACTTTCAATCTATCCACAAATTCAATAATTTAGGTATTTGTTGCATCAGTACACATATCTAGTCTTTGCTAACCTACCTACCTACACATATTTAGGTACTTCATAATAATTTTATGTATATAATTCTTCTTACGACTTAAGTGTAGGATTTCATCTACCTAATGTATGTACCAAGTTAATAATTCCTTTCTCCTTTCTTCCTAATGTTATAGAACTATTTTATTCGCATGAAAAACCAGCAAAGTGTATACTGTTTCCAAGTAGAATGTATTAACTCACTGTACCGTCATTCGAAGCCTACTTATAGTGAGAATAGCAACCTTATTTTTTTTATCTGTGGCGAACATTACGTCAGTTTTACACGTTTTTCCCGCTCTTTTTTGTTAGTTCCTTACTCCTCCACCAGGTGGCGATTGTTTTCGTTTTAGCAAGGGGCCTCCTGCGCCTCATTGGCAGTTTATTTTTCAAACTGTGCGGACGGTTCTAACTAGCATCCTTTAAGTATCTATCTACTTGTAACTAGCAGTTAGAATAAATAATTTTGGTAAGAAGTCAGTTTACACAAAAGTGGTTACTTCGGTAAGTGATTTATATTTTTTCTAACGGTACTACCGTTCGGTTGTTTTGTGATAATGAGTTTTTTAGAGTCAAGTACATCGTCATCATCATCCTCTGAACCCAAACGTAATGAGAGTTCTCCTAGTAGTGATAGGGGCATGCGCCCATCTAAAAACCGAAAGCGTAAAGCGCCCGATAGAAGTGATAAAGGTGGTAAACGTAAAAAATCTAAAAGTGAATTGCGCAAATTCGCACAACAGTGTTTCGAACAATTTGCTGCCCAAAATTCTTTTAACAATTACCCTCTTTTTCATCCACCCGTACATGTACAAAGGAACGAAGATGAAGTAAGTCTCAATGTTAGTGGCGAGCTTTTTTCCGATGTAGCCGACCTCCCTCACCCAATGCTTTACAATTGCCAATAAATACGGTTTTAAAAGAACCGACAATTTCCAAATCGACGAAGGAACATATCGATCTACTGAATACAGTTCAACATTTAAACTGTCCTGAGTGGAATGGTGTGAGATATTCAGAGGTGCAAAAGAACTATTGTTCTACACCAGGCTTTGTAGAACTCGAGTGTAATGATGAAATTAGACCTTTTGATAAATTACCTAACTTGATGATTACGGAACGCGGTTATGCAGCTCTAACACAAGCTTTAATCAAACAAAGAGAGGCCACGCAGGCCGGTTTAAAGTCACTGCTATCCTGGGCGTCAACAGTCGAGGAATTAAATGCTTCTACCCTCAAAGATAAAATCAATGAAATCTTTATTGAGGGTAATTACAATAAAATTTCATCCGACATTCTTCAAATTTGCTGCGGGCATAGGGCTGATATAATCGAACAAAGACGTGATGGCGTTTTGCGGTATGTCAAAGACAAATACATCCGATCTAACCTTCGTAAAATTCCGCCACCGAGCGATTCACTTTTTAATAAGGAATCATTTTCAACTACCCTTGACAAAGCTGGTGGTGTAAGCAAAACTTTTTGGCCCATTCGAAATATGACTCAGAAATCTTATTATTCAGCTACGCAAGCAGGAGCTTCCAATTCCAAACTGCCCACGCAGGGCTTCCAAGGCTTATCCAATAGAGGCCAATATAGTCGTCCTTCTTACAATCCGCCTGCGCAAGGCCCGTACCCGACTTATTACGAGGGTCAAACTGAAAGTTCTTAGAACTGGCCACTTATAAACAATATAATAAAAAAAATATTCTAAAATTTGAAAATAGAACTCTTTGCCAATATTACTGAGTATATATTTCATTCATTTGTCATTTGTTTTACGACTTGGCGGCAAATTGAAAATTGTCTGTGTCACGTCAAAATGAATTTAACACGAGAAAATTTTCGTGCAATGATTTTTTATGACTTTCGATGTCATTTAAGTCAACAAGAAAGTTATGATAGACTACGATTGGCCTTTCACGATGAAGTCCCATCTCGTGCGACTGTTTACAACTGGTTTAATGAGTTTAAACGTGGTCGCACTAATCTCACTGATGATGTACGTGAGGGACGGCCTTCTACGGCGACGACTGAAAATAACATCTGTGTTGTGCGGCGTATGATAGAGACTGACAAAAGAGTGACCTATCAGCAGATTCGGACAAGCTTAGGCATCGGTATGAGTCAAGTGCACAAAATCCTCCACGAACATTTAGCGGTCAGGAAGCTTTGCGCCCGGTGGATACCTCATAATTTGACTAAGGCTCAAAAACTCCATCGTGTGGATTGGTGCCGTAAAATGATTGAAAGATTTAACGGAGGTGACTCAAATGCTGTGTTCGACATACTAACAGGTGACGAAAGCTGGATTTACTGTTATGATCCTGAAACCAAAAGACAATCTGCTCAGTGGGTGTTTCCTTTCGAGGAGTTGCCAACTAAAGTGAAGAGAGATCGAAGTGCGGGAAAAAAAATGGTGGCCTCGTTCTTTGGAAGGATAGGTCATTTCGCAACAATTGTATTAGAGGATCAAAAAACAGTTTCTGCAGAATGGTACACTACCAATTGTTTGCCACTTGTCTTGGAAAAAGTTCGAGAGAAACGACCTCGCAGTAGGATCCTCCTTCACCACGACAACGCCTCGTCGCACACCGCCAAGCGAACGATCGACTATTTGGCGACATCAAACGTTGAATTACTGGGTCACCCGCCGTATAGCCCCGACCTCGCGCCTTGTGATTTTTATTTATTTCCAAAAATTAAAGAAAAACTTAAAGGAAAGCGGTTTATGAATGCTGAAGAAGCGGTGGCTGCGTATCGCGATGCCATTGAAGAGACCCCTAAGGACGAGTGGGCAAAGTGCTTTTCCCAGTGGTTCCATCGCATGCAGCGGTGAATTGACGTCAATGGACAATATTTTGAAAAGATATAATAAAACTAATAACTGGCTAATGTAATCAGTTTTTGATTTTCTAAGAACTTTCAGTTTGACCCTCGTATCCACCTCCGCCGGGCACATTCCCACCAGTCATGTACCCTCCGCAGGGATTTGGATATCCTTACCATGAACAAAATAAAAGGTTCGCGCAGAACCAGAACAGACCTCCACGGCCGGAAAATAAGTCCTTTTACCAAAGGCCGCAGTGTGATGATATTCATAACAAGAGTGTACCTCGTAACATGCAACAAATTACAAATAAATTAAAAGCGGAAATCCTGACTCGGAACGGGTAGCAGGCCGCTCAGCCCGCTTTGCCCTAACCTGAAAAAAGCTTCATGCCCCAATGTCACTCTTAAATATAATAAAAGGTTACAGAATCCCATTCGCTCAGAAACCTCCACTATGGATGCCGAAAACCACAAACAAAAGGTTCATAACTCGAAAATAATCTCAAATGACAGTGGCCATAAGCGAAATGTTATCCTCGGGTGTATTAGAAAGCGCGCAGCTGTCTCCGAGTTTCATCTCACCCATATTCCTAACATCCAAGAGCGACGGCAGCATGAGGCCGATTTTCAATCTGCGAAATCTAAACGAATTCTTAACAATTTCGAAATTCCGTCTAATAAATATACAAAGAATCCCAGACTTCCTACAGCCTTTCGACTGGCTAGTAAAGATCGACCTCTCGAACGCTTATTTTCACGTTCCCATTTCGGAGACACACAGAAGGTCCCTGCGAATAATTTACAACGACAGCCTTCTGCAAATGACATGCCTTCCGTTTGGTCTAGCTACAGCACCCAAAGTTTTTTCAATGCTGACAAATTGGATCGCGCAGATCCTAAGACAAAAAGGAATTCGTATTGTAACTTACTTGGACGATTATCTGATCGTAAATCAACACAAAGATTTACTGATTCAACAGGCACAAGAAACCGTCTCCTTTCTGGAAAATCTAGGATGGCAGATAAACCACACAAAGTCCATTCTGACCCCACAAAAATCCATAGAATTTCTCGAAGTATGTTGGGATCCATGGTCCAATCTAAAATGGGTACCTGCAGCAAAATGCCAGTCCCTGAAAGGCAAAATTATACAGATTCTAAAGCGAAAAACGGCAAACCTGAAAGAAATACAGAGTTTAGTAGGCCTAATAAACTTCACCAGTTTTGTTGTTCAGCGAGGACGCCTAAACCACCGCAACCTATTGAAATTCCAAAATCTATTATTACAGTATATCTAAATTATTTATTTAATTTAGGACACATATCTCATTTACATAAAAATAATCAATTAATTAAATATGTACACTTAACAAAACTTAAAAATCTACTTATTCAAAAATGTAACCGTGTCCATGAGGCAAGGAAGCGAGAATGCTAGCTGCGTTTCCGCGTTGGATAGCCAAACTTAGCCTCTGAGCGAGAAACGAGCCAGCTTTTTTGTTTTCCATTGTATTTAATTTAGGGGCTATTTTTCTAAAAAGTAATTTGGCGTTAGGTCCCCATGGTCCAAAAGTTTTAACGACAAACGGTGCAAACACATAATCACCTGCAAGAGACTCGTATTTGCGCCGCTTGGCGTTTTCTGCCGACTCAGCGGCAGACCCAGCTTTAAGAGCTGATTCCCTGAGATGAGAAGGGGCCAAAGTATCAACACAAGTTGCGTCCCATACCAAGGCCCGTCCCCGCTCCCAGGGAATGAGCGTGAGGCCATCAGGTCTCTTGCCATCATCACGGACCAACCCACGAGGTTCTAATGTGGAAGGAACGTTAATGCTGGCAAGAGCTCTTCTGATAGCGTCATTAAGTGCTGCATGGCGGGCAAGACGCCCCGCACTTTGCTGGCAACAAAGACTATGAAGACCTAATTTGTCGACCTCCTTGCCACAGGGACACGTAAATGGTTCACAAACCGGGGCCCCGATTCGCAAACCCACACACACCCGGAATGTCTCGCTGTCAAAAAGTGTACCTATATTTTTGGAAGGGAGGGCGTGAAGCCAGTGGCCTGATTCCTTACAGGAAACTGCCAAGAGCCTTGCACGATGACAATCACTGACTGAATTTTGAAGCAGGGTATTGAAAGTCTCTCTTGCTAGAGGGACATCCCAGAGTTTTTGGTTGTGTGTTTCCTTTGGGATATCTTCACTAGTACAGAGACTTTGCCAACATTCCTCCGCCTCTCTCAACTCAGTTAGCTGGCGAGGGTGTTTAAAGATTTTGTCTACAAGACCAGCAGTGCTATGAAGAGAGGAGAGAAAAGCGGGGAGGGCAATACTAGAAATTTTGCGAACGCCGATACCACCAAACCGAATAGGAAGCGTTGCTTGTAACCAAGAGTCGTTTTTTAGCTGCAAATTCAGAATTTTTTCAAGATATGTTCTAAGAGTGGTAACAATAAGTTCTACAAGATGTAGTTTTATCTAGATTGGACTTGCGCGAAGGTAATATGTAAATTTTGGAACGAAAAGGCAGGATTTTAGAATGGTGTAGGCAATATGAGAGTTAAGATGTTCCAATCTGGGGGCTAACAGGGTGAAATGATTCAATTTTTTATCGAGAAAAGGTTGGATGCTGGCATCTAGAAGAGGAGCTCCTAAAAGGCAAAATGATTCAGAATTTAGAATTTTGATGTTAGGAGCGAGGACGTTAAATCTTTCAATTATATTTTGACGGGATTCCGCAGAAACATTGTCATTATTATAAAGTTCGCACTTTGAAAGATTGAGCTCCAAACCAATTTTTTTAAATTCTTGAATTATCCGAACGAGGTCTTGGTACACAATATCAGCTTTGCCTTCGAGAGACCCATCATCAAGATACCAGACGTTAAATTTTGAATTTAAAGACGAAATGACGGGGTGAATGCCTAAACTAAAAAGTGCTGGACCTAATGGGTCACCTTGCTGAACGCCGACGGCAGAATCAATGCAATGGTCAAGATATAATAATTTGGATGGGCAATTGTAGCATTGGAACACAAAAGGATAAATTTGGGAGGTATGGGCATGAACTTCATTTAGCAAGGCGGACTATCAATAGAGTTAAAAGCATTCCTCACGTCAACTTTCAGAAATACCTCTGATTCGTTACAAGCGAGAAAATTTCGGGCTGCATGAACTGCAGCTTCACAGCCTCCTCTACTGCCAAAGCCAAGTTGTATGGGCTGAGAAACGTCTTTCAGCGGAGAAAAAATATTTCGGCAAGCTAATTTCGCCGCTAGGCGTCGAAACGTAGAGCCATCGGATTCCGCCATCTTTTTTTACAAAAGCACAAAGTCTTGCGCCATACAATAAAGGAAGAAAGCTATCAAGCACTTTACCTGACAGGAGGAGGTTGCAAAGCTTCGTGATGTTGGAAAGTAAGGTTCTGCCGGCGTCAGCGGCGGATGCACTAACCAAATCCTTAAGATGTTGAGGAGTGATGCCGTCGATGCCCCCGGCAGAACCAGACGGGAATGACATAATCGCAGCAAGCGTATCGCTGTCATCAAAAACCTGTAATGGATGAATGTTGTGAGGTGGTGGAATAGGAAAGGTAGGAAAGTCTGGACGTGAGGGATGCTTATTTTGAAGGCTGTCGAGAGTTTCCTGATTACGAGGAGCGAGTGTATCATCAGAGAAAAGGATACGAGCCGCATTCTTCAGATCACCGTCCATCACTTTATTTTCTACTGTGCGGAATAAGTTGTTGGATTTGTTATTATAACGAGGATTAAAAGTGGGAGGGGTTGAATTTTGAACAGTGTTGTCGATAAGAGCGCGAGTTAGAGACTTAGATGAAGTACTGACATGAAGGTAGGTATAGGAAAAAGTAAAAAGATTTTGCCAATTTGATTCAGTGTTCAGAAGACATTTTTCGATGAACAATGAAAGAGATTTAGCAATAGATATTCTCGCTCCCCTAGGAATCCTTTTGACCACTGGAGTTGATTGGTGGAGGTGAGAGATATGCGATTCGAAAGAAGGGTTGGATGTAGATGGAGAATTTGGAAGAGAGGGTAGAGGAAGAGATGTCTGTAACCTGGGATTGCTGTGACATCTTGATATATGAATATTCAGGCCCCTTTTACCTTTAAAAGTTCTGTTTGAGTTACAGATGTGACAGCGATAAAACTCCGGCTGTGAGTGGGAACCGGGAGTAATAAAAGCACTCATAAAATTAAATTTAAACCTACGTAAACAAACAAATACATTTTGTAGACTAAAAATCTGCCAAAACAAACAATAAAAATCATATGCAAAAAGAAAGTGTGTGAATTACCTTACGTTATTTACAATCTTATCAACTAACTTAATTTTGTTTCTAATACCACTAATACTCCAAAACACACAAAAAAAATAAAAATTGTTCAAACACGAAACGATTTGATGTGGCGCTGACACACGCAAGACATTCCATTTTCATCTCTATAAAAGCTATTCCATTGGTAGACGAAGTATGGTGTAAAGCGCATATTGGTCAAGATTCCAAGTAACTCCGGGCAATGGCTTCCTTGGCAACGGTGGCTTCGTAGTAAAAATGACGTTGACAGGCAACAATCAGCTGATATTGTAAATAAAATTAAATACGATGTCGCAGTAAGCTCCGAAGGCTGCGCACATGCGGAGAGTGGCAATCTGCACTTTAATTTAAAAAAGAAAACTCAATAGCGCCATATTAATCAGAAAATGATATTAAACCAAATAAATAAAAAATCCAGCGAAGTCGCCTTCCTTTTTTTTTTTCAGAACGTTTAAGTTCAAACATACTTGTTAAAAAAGTTCTTAAAGCAATAGCCTCTCAAAACCCTACAGAATTTAACAAACCTCCTATTTGGGATGTAGATACACTTATAACTTGACTATTGAGTAATAAGCCTGATCACAATAACCTTTACCAGTGCTCTCAAAGAGCAGCCGTTCTATTATTGCTTAACTTAGGACGCAGAGTCCATGACCTGACATTATTAGCTGTGGACAGTAATCATTGCTTAATTTCAGATGATCAAATCACTTTCTGGCCCAAGTTCGGTGCGAAGACGGACAACCCTGACTGTAGACAAATAGGATGGCGTTTAACTTCAAATAAAAGTCAGCAAGCTATCAATTGTGTATATTGGACGAAGAAAGTAATCGAGTTGTCAACGGGAAGGAGATCTTTATGTCTAGTAAACAATCTGTTTACTTGCGGCCCTCCAAAAGCGGCATCTCGCGCTGTACTGGCGGGATGGGTGCGACGCACTCTGGCCCAGGCTGGTATTCGCGCAAGTGCTGGTAGCGTAAGGCCTGCTGTTGCCTCTAAGCAGTGGGCATTGAATATGCCTGCAGATGAGATTCTTTCTCGAGGCAACTGGCGTTCCCAGGACACATTCAGGAAACATTACTGCCGAATAATACAACCTACTCTAGCTCAAACTACTGTGGTGTCTGCTATGTTTTCCCCCATAGCAAATTAAAGGTTGTATCTTGTATTTATCATCTGATGTCGTCGTAAATATAATTAAAATAGCATACGTTCCTAACAATTTTTTTCAATTATCCATTTTAACTAGGAATGCAAATAATTAAATAACTACCTATCTAGAATTCCTAGTTACACATGGATCAGTACTTTTCTATCATTGTTTTTGTCAAAAAAAAAATTGTTTCATTATGTTTATAGATTGCTCTCAAGTAAAATTACTTTCATTTAATTTGTACCTAATCTACAAAGTTATCATTCTCACCCCGATGATTTATGTTAAGATGTATTACCTACTCTAAACTAAGTTTGTATTTTATTTGCAATAATGTTACCTAAGTATATGACGAGTTGTGTAATATTTTATTCCCTGCAAACTACCACTTCCCTGCTTTCAAAGTTTCAAAGTAAAAGAGAGCCGAATGAGCGTTGACTGAAAATTACTTACCGACATTAAATATGTCAAGAAAGTTTTTATTGGAGGAAGGCTAAAAAATTAACAAGAAACACCTACCTAACTAGTTTTTGCTAGGTAATCAGTGGGTAGGTAAATTAACAAAGCATCTACCAAATTGTTGTATATTTTTTCAGGATAAGATTGCACTAAAGAAAACATATACATATAACACGTGTGAAGATCTTGATTTTCGCCTGTGAGAGTTCAGAAGATTCTGTGATATTGTCTATTTTTATTTTCATAATTAAAGCTTATTGTTGAACATTCAGTCAGCCTTTTTTGATTTTCCCTATCAAAATTACTACTATACGTTTCACATGAGATAGAATACGTTCTTCTCCCTCCTAAATATATTTTTTTCATCCACCTTCTAGGTCGGCAAAGAAATCAAGAATAAACAGCCACGACTAATTTAGTTCTACTTTTCTTCTTTTTGTACAATAGCTCTAAAAAACCGGCCAAGTGCGAGTCGGATTCACGCACGAAGGGTTCCGTACCATTATCTACTTCATCTTAGTGACTTTAAAGAATTTGTAAGAATTTTGTAATTGGTACAACATTATTCAACACCCAAGTTCTACCAATATTACTGCTAAACTAATAGAGTTATCTTAGCCGCTATAATTTTCCTTTAAAGTTTATGAAATGCACTATCATCTAAATTTTTTATTTTATTTTTTAGACCAGCAGTTAAGCTTTTAGAGGAAGGGGGGACGCGCACTTTAAAATTTAATATTTCGTAAATAGAGCAATGAATCAAAAAATGTTGTAGAAACCCCTAATTCATTTTAAAAGACAAACTCAACGATACCCCACACGATGGGGTAGATGACGAAAAAAATAATTCCCTATTTTTATTACTTATTTTTTCTTAAGTGCAAAAAATATATATTTTAGACCTTACTTCATACTCCTTACTTACTGTTTGAGAGTTTAGGCAGTGGATTACACGTGGAGGGCGACAATGATAGGTGGAAAATTAGTCAGGTCTGAGCACTTATAGCTAGGTACTTGCCACATCAGCTTTCAGGGGTTCAGGTATCACTTCACGGGCCACAATCACTCGAAATGTCTGTAAGGAGCTTCACAGGATACACACGCGGCGAAAGCGCTCTGGTCTGTCTAGTACATGTGTCATAGGGAACGTCTCGATGTCGACTCGATTGTCGGGGTTCTCACGGTACGTTTTTAACAAATAAAAATAAGGCAGGTATGCGTGTGAGTGTGCGCGGCGTAGTATCAATAGGGTACACAAACAAATCAAAATATTGTAGTAAACATATCGCCCGCCCTAAACACGTCAAGTGTTTACGAGAAGGTTAGGAAGCCAAGGGACAGGAAGTTCACTGGACAGAAAGACGAACTAATTTCGTCAAAGATCTCTTTAGGCTACCGGTAGGAGTTTTAACATCTACCACACGAACAACTTGGTCTTGGCCAGGGTATAAATTAATAATGCGTCCACGACGCCACTGCAAAGGGGGAAGGTTGTCATCTTTTATGAGTACTAGCTCACCCACTTTAGGAGGATCACAAGGAGAGGTCCATTTATTTCTAATTTGTAATGTATTTAAGTATTCTAAATGCCAGCGAGACCAAAAGTGCTGGGTAATTTGTTGGATTAGCTGAAACCGTGTAAGGCGATGCAATTTTACGTCTTTATACGGGTACTCCGGAAGTGCAGTTAAGGGTTGTCCAATTAAGAAATGGCCGGGAGTTAACACTTCGACATCATTAGGGTCCGGAGATACTGGGCACAATGGGCGTGAATTTAAAACTGCTTCAATTTTAGCAAAAACAGTGGTCAGCTCTTCAAACGTAAGGGGGGTATCGCCTACTACTCGTTTTAGGTGCGATTTCGCCGATTTAACCGCAGCTTCAAAAAGACCGCCCCAATGAGGGCAAACAGGAGGATCGAAAACCCAGGATATGTTCCGCTTTGAAAGCTCAGAACCAATAGCCGCCTGGTTTTGAGACAGGAAACACTCTAACTCTTTCAGGTAATTGTTGGCACCGATGTAATTTCGACCGCAATCGGATCGGATTAGGCGAGGTACACCACGACGCGACACGAATCGGAAAAAGGCCGCAATGAAGGCTTCAGTAGTTAGGTCTGACACAACCTCAAGGTGAACGGCTTTAGTGGAAAGGCAGAAAAATACACACAGGTAACTTTTCACTAACCTTTTGTTCCTGTAGGCCTGGACTTTGGTAAAAAAGGGTCCTGTAAAATCGGTACCTACACCGTCAAACGGTCTAGCAGCCGTGACGCGGTCTTTAGGTAGGTCACCCATGAAGGGTTGAGATACAGCCGCCTTGAGACGATAACAGGGAAGGCATTTAAAAATCACATGCTGAATAGCTCTGCGTGCAGACAAGATCCAAAACTCTCTATTTAACATGGCAAGAATTGCATTAACACCTGCATGAGCATTCTCGCGATGGTAATGTGAAATAAGGATGTTCACGAAATTACCATTCTTAGGCAGAAGAAGGGGATGGTGCGCATCAAAGGATATATCGGAGTTTCGTAATCGGCCTCCAACTCGAATTAGGTCTCCGTCATCCAGAAATAAATTTAATTTTCTCAGGGAGTTAGTGATAGGATCGCCACGCCGTAAGCGATCAAGTTCATCAAAAAAGGAGGTAAATTGAACAATTTTCACCAAAAACAAAAGGGAATCTCTCCGTTCCTCAGGGCTCAGGTAGGACGAGTAAGATTTAGGAAATAAAAACCGCCTTAGGTAACAAGTCACGTTTATTGCTTGTTGAAAGAACTATACCGCTCTAATAAGAATGAGGGATCCGGGGTAGGAACATCGGCAGAGACCACCAAATAACGTCGTCCAGGGAGATCACTACTTGGGTTAGGCTCCGAAATACCGGGCCAGTTGTCAGGAGACTGCGTCAACCACAAAGGTGAAAGCCAAAGGGTCGATCAGTCGGGTGACTGACATACCTCTCGATGCACAGTCACTAGGGTTCATGTAGCCTGGGACGTGCCTCCATTCACTAGATGTAGGATTATTATTAATCTGGGAGACACGATTAGCCTCAAAAGTCTGAAGGAGGTGAGGAGTGGTTTTTAACCAACACAACACGATTTTTGTCACTAACACACTTAAAAATTCCATGATGAGGGATAAAATAATGTTCCCGGGTCGAGTCATATGAAGAAAGGGACATATGGTTTAGGTCAAGGTACTCGCGCATAAAGGAAATATATTTCTCTCGAAGATTAGGAAGGCCATCAGGGGACACAAACAAGTCGGACCTTAAAAGGCGAGCAATGACGTCAGCTCCAAGAAGTACACTTATAGTATCAGGTTTGTAAAATAAAGGGTCAGCAAGAGGGAGGTGCTTAGTACAGGTAATTACACTTTTAGGTAAGTCTACCTCTGGGAGGGTACCAGCAATCACATCAACAACTATTGCACTGGTGAAGATTTCTGGAAAGACAGAATTAACTGGCTTAAATGACAAGGGTACAATGCCCGGGGAATTAATTGCTTGAACATTACCTATTCCACGAACAGGAACTGGAGAAGGAATGATAGGTAAGTTCATGTGGTCAACAACAAGCTCAGTAGTAAGAAGGCAGCCCTGAGCACCAGTGTCACATAAGGCACGCGCTTCCACATAATATCCAGACGAGGTTTTAATATGAATCAAGGCCGTAGGTAAAAGAACGAGAGAATTGCGAGGTAAAGATGTAAAAGCGGGTATGGAAGGGGGGCTATCTAGTCAGAATTGTAGGGCCTAATTGTACTTATGATGAAATGCACGTTCAGCCTGGGTTCTTTGACCTAGAGGGGCATTATAAGTACGGTTACCGTTGGGTGCAGGTGGGGATCGCCCGCCCGAACGGGGAGGTGATGCTCTACGGGAATCACGAGGGGGCGGGGTACGAACACGGTGCCATTCAGTACGTGGGGGTGACACACGGTCCGTTAAGTGACTTTGTGGAGATTGCCGCGGTTGGTTAGAAGCTAAGGCCGCGACGTCTCGGTATGAGCGCTCGCGATCGTAATTCACAGGAGAGGAGTCATCATAACACAGTGACGTGTGATGACTGGAACGGCGGCACGTGCGACAGCGATAATCTCGCGTGCATTGGGATATGGAGTGTTTATCCAGGCATCGATAGCACAGCCGGGCTTCTTTTACAAAAGTAACACGTTGACGTGTAGGAAGGCGAATAAAATCGGGACACTCGCGTAAGTAATGCGAAGTACTATTGCAAAGGTGACATTTAGATGTCGTCGCAAAGGTAACAAAGGCTCTCGCAGGAGGTGGGGAACGCGCGTTAGGTTTAGGCAAACGAGGGGAGCTCACAGTAGGGGGGGTAGTAGTGTCAACGACAGAAGCACTACCAACATTGTCGTGGTGCCTACATTCATCCTCAAGAAAGGTAATAAGATGATCAAAAGTAGGGAGGTGATTAGGATTGTCGCCATAACGACGTTCAAATCTCGATTTTAACTCTGAAGGCAGTTTAGCAAGGCATAAGTGAACTAATAGGTATGACCAATGTTTAACAGAAAGTTCCAATCTCTCTAAGCATCGATAAGTCGAAAGCAGGGGGTTCAGGAACGACACACGTAACCCGGAGAGTTTAGGCGTTATAATAGGGAGCATCATTATTTGAGCTATGTGGGTATCCGCTAAAACACGAAGGTTATGGTACCTACGTTTTAGGAGGTCACGGGCCACGGTGTAATTGCTCGCCTCAATCTTGAGGTGTTGTATCAATCGACGAGGTTCATCCGATAAGGCTCCCACTAAATAGTGTAGCTTCAAAGTCAGGGTAAGGCTAGGCTGGTTGTCCACCACGCTATCAAACTGGTCTATAAAACTGATCCAACTATTGGGACGGCCATCAAACTTAGGTATAGGTAGGTCAGGCAATTTACTAGCCGGGCTATCAATAGCCAGGGATTTATTCTCCTTGAAGGGGGTGCTAGTACGGGACGTCTCAAATTACTGAGGTCGTATTTCGTCTAACTTAATTTTTAAGTCGTCAACTTTGTTCCTTACTACGCGCATCTCGTTCTTAACTTGCACATATTCTTGTTCATAAATCGCAGGATCGAGATTACCTAACAGCTTGGAACAAGCGGCAGAAAACTTATCGCACATAAGTGGCAGGACGGAAAGACGCGCTCGCATACGATTGGAGGAAAAGGTCTCAAGAACTCGGTGGGAATCATCAACCCAGTCACTAATATAACGTTCACCTATAGCTTCACGGTATTCAGCTGTATCCGTGTAAAGTACGGCCCTTACGGTCTCGTTGCCGGTTTCGGTATCCGACATTTTATTTACTTTAAATCGCAAGAAACAAGGTAGGTAAATTAAACTCACAAAAGATTCCAATAGGATGCGTATAGGAACAAATAGTAAGGGACGGCACAGATGCACCGGGTATAGTAAACGTAACTCGTAAACAACTCGCACGCGGTCACGCGGTAATGGCGTGATCAATAGGGAAACAAAGCGCTCGCGCACCTCACTTGCACTCAAAGGGTAGGTAGGTAATTAACGCGCTAATCGATTTAATCGACACTTATGTAAAAGGGGTTGTACTCGAATGGTATTAGGGATTTACTGTAAATAGGTTAGGTATATGACGAGACGTTTTGTTTAAATTACAAAGGAAAGTAGCAAATAAATAACTCTCAATTAAACAAATTACGTTACTAATAAGGGGTCCTAATAAAAAACTACGCTCTGCTACCAGAATGTTTGAGAGTTTAGGCAGTGGATTACACGTGGAGGGCGACAATGATAGGTGGAAAATTAGTCAGGTCTGAGCACTTATAGCTAGGTACTTGCCACATCAGCTTTTAGGGGTTCAGGTATCACTTCACGGGCCACAATCACTCGAAATGTCTGTAAGGAGCTTCACAGGATACACACGCGGCGAAAGCGCTCTGGTCTGTCTAGTACATGTGTCATAGGGAACGTCTCGATGTCGACTCGATCTCCGGGGTTCTCACGGTACGTTTTTAACAAATAAAAATAAGGCAGGTATGCGTGTGAGTGTGCGCGGCGTAGTATCAATAGGGTACACAAACAAATCAAAATATTGTAGTAAACACTTACCTATATCTAATAAATAATTATTATCTGTGTCTCTACGTTTGACATCTTAACAATCAAACGAAATAGACACCATGTTAATGTATAGCTCCATCTCGATCTTTCATCCTGTCACCGTGAGGCCTTTTCTTAAGAGCTCATGGTACGAGTTTTAGCCATCCTTAAGCAGGATGTTTATCGGGTTGTTAGCAATTCGAAAGATAGTTATTTTGCTGATGTACGGGCCCTACGAAATTATACGAGAAGCCTATTTCCAATTTATTCCAATTAATTTATTTTACTAGAGCTATTGTACAAGAAGAAGAAACGTAGAACTAAATTATTCATGGCTGTTTATTCTTGATTTCTTTGCCGACCTAGAAGGTGGATGAAAAAAGTATATTTTGGAGGGGGAAGAACGTATATCTATCTCATGTGAAACGTATAGTAGTAATTTTTAGAGGGAAAATTAAAACAGGCTGACTGAATGTTCAACAATTAGCTATATTTAATTATGAAAATAAAAATAGACTATATCACAGAACCTTCCGAACTCTCACAGGCGAAACTCAAGATCTTCACACGTTTCTGTATCTCTCTGGAAAATCTTTAGTTGTGTTATATGTGTTTTCTTTAGTGCAATATATGTTTTCTTATCCTGAAAAAATATACAACAATTTGGTAGATGCTTTGTTAATTTACCTACCTACTGATTACCTAGCAAAAACTAGGTAGATAGGTGTTTCTTGTTAATTTTTTAGCCTTCCTCCAATAAAAACTTTCTTGATATATTTAATGTAGGTAAATAATTTTCAATACTGCAACCAATACATACAATACATTCTACTTGGAAACAGTATATACTTTGCTGGTTTTTCATGCGAATAAAATAGTTCTACAGCATTAGGAAGAAAGAAAAAGGAATTATTAACTTGGTACATACATTAGGTAGATAAAATCCTACACTTAAGTCGTAAGAAGAATTAAATACATAAAATTATTATGAAGTACTAAAATATGTGTAGGTAGGTAGGTTAGCAAAGACTGTGTAGAAAGTTATATGTGTACTGATGCAATAAATACCTAAACTATTGAATTTGTGGATAGATTGAAAGTTTGATCAGTAATAATCTCTGCTCGTTGGGACAAAGTTCTCGCATAAAGAAAATGGGTAGTTACTGCCTAGGAAAATGAATATTCACATCTAAGAACCTAAGGCTGCAGGTGTAGCCTATATGATAGTTTTATTGCAATTTACGTACCTGCGTTATAATTTTTCCTGTAATTTCACAATGAAGTCACTTTATCAAAAATAATTTTAAAATAGTCATCAGGCTTCTACAGAGAAATCAAGAAATCGGACTTCATTAGATTAATGTTCACATCTCGTAGATATTTCTTCAATTTTGCATTCAAAAATCTCACATTAGTTAATTCGTTGTATTGTTAACATTTCACATTTCGTAAATGAATCCTAAAATTAACTTATGTAACAAGATTTAATCATAACAATTTTGAAAAAGCTACTCGATGGGTAACTTTTTTATGATAGCTTATCTGACATTTAAGGCGGGCAAAATGACACTAGATTGATTTCAGATGGAGTGTCATGTACGAAATTGCATACAAAAAAAAAGGTGACAGGATAAACTAACTTCCTCGCTGTGGGCCTGCTAATTTTTGGGGTCATGTACGAATTATAGGAACTATCCTGGTTTAGCGATTGCATTGTTTCTGATGGTAAGGCTCCTGTTATTTTTAGGAGTCGGTGCTATAAATTCTAATGTTTTTTATGCAAGTAAGGACAGGATTAAACCATCTCTTGGCTGGCACCGACTCCAAAAAATAACAGATAATAAATTGGAAATAGGTTTCTTGTAAAATTTTGCAGAACAGTCAGGTAATTTAAATATTATTTTGTACTTTTTAGTTTAAATATGTTTATAAAATTTTACGTTTTAATTAGCACTGTAGGCAGTTTTGAAGTAGGGTTTTTTTTTAAAGAAATTTATTTTTCTAATTTTAGTTGAAAGTTTGTGTAGACCTAATAACGCGCTGTTCAAATGCGACAGCGTCATTCATTTGGAAGAAAGTTTATAGTAACGAGGAAGGAAGACCGTTAAAAGAAGAACAGGGAAAGATTTGCAAATATAATTTTAAATATAGTTTGTTGTAAATCGTATCATCGGATTCCCTATACAAATGATTTTGAGTATAAAAACTGTACTATGTCCTTTCTCGGTACTCAAACTATCAATTCCATTATTTCAGCGGTAAGAGTTAATTGATTTCTTAGTGATGGGTTTTTATCCGGATAAATGCTCAAAATGGATAAATACTCATAAATATTCATTTTTACTCGAGTATTTATCCGAAAAGACGGATAACTATTTTAAAAACATCTTTTTTGCTATATAACGCAAATTTATGATTATTATAATAGTAAGTTAGCAGTTTAAACCAAAACAAGTACTAAAGAGTTTTTGAATCTAGATAATATACAATAAATATAACTGACTGACTTACATAGTGATCTATCAACGCACAGCCCAAACCACTGGACGGATCGGGCTGAAATTTGGCATGCATGGTAGATGTTATGACGTAGGCATCTGCTAAGAAAGGATTTTGATCAATTCTGCCCCCAAGGGGATAAAATAGGGGTGGAAACTTTGTTAATTTTTAACCTATCGGGCTGAGACTTTGCATGCATAAAGCTACTATGACGTAGGCATCCCCTAAGAAAGTATTTTGATAAATTCCACCCCTAAGGGAATAAAATAGGGAATGAAAGTTTGTATAAATCTTCTCTTAGATTTTCGACTGATTGAACTGAAATTAAAGACTGGATACTATGATGAAGACGTCCGCTTAAACATGAATTTGATAAATTTAACCCCCATGGAGATAAAATAAGGGATGATGGAGGATGTAAATGTATTCATTTGAACCTATCAGTACTTACTTAATGGAACGAATAAATTAAGATGAACAAAATAATTTCTAGTTCTAAATGTTGACAATAGATGGCGTTAGTAGTATTTTAAAAGGCGCCATTGTTGTGTTTTCACTGAGCTACATATACCCAATGATGAGTGGCTGCCGTATTTAATAGTACATACTATATCTAAATTCAATTCGGATATTTTGACGAATCGTGACAAAACACGAATCCGTGATGAGTGCAATGCAATGTGAACGTCCATCCGTCATGACGTTATCCTGTATTTTGACGAATCGTCAATAACGGATCCCGTGTGAATGAGCCCTAATCTATCCTAAAAGAGTGCCTATTGACTTCGATTTTTCATTCCTCTCTTCTCCATACGACATGGTAGACTAAGAGATCATGATAGCTGGATGGCGCGACGGGAGTACAAAATATTTTGTGTCATCGAGTCCACGCGGACGAAGTCGCGGGCAACAGCTAGTTCCATATAATTAGCTACAAACAAAAATAATCGATCTTAATTATTAAATGACCAAGATTTGGGTTTCGACTGAGAATCATGTTGATGCTGCCGTAGGGTGTCCACTGCTGAACATAAGACTACCCCATAGTTTTCCACAACTGTTAAGTGTTAAGTGTAATCCTGCAATCTTTACAAGGTTATCTGTACATCTTGCTGTACGAAGTCCGTCCTACGCTGCGCCTTTGATCAAACGATCTGCAATCTAGAACTTTTCTGCCCCAACGGCTATCAGTTCTTCGTTCTATGTGCCGTGTCCATTGCCACTTTAGCTTACTGATTCGCAGGGATAGCCCTGCGAATCAGTAAGCTAAAGATATTGAAGAACTAAGGTAACAGACATAGGTCCGTTACCTTAGTTCTTCTACATATTTCCTCATTCGATCTCGTAGAGAAACACCGAGCATAGCCCTCGCCATTGCATGAACTTAAGCTTTTTTATGAGGCCCATAGTAGATCCGTATGTGATCACTGGCAGCACACATTAATTAAAGACTTTCGTCTTAAGGCACTGAGGTACTTGAGACGAGAAGGTGCTGTTGCGTAGTTTTCCAAACGCAGCCCAGCCAAATCGGATTCGTCGACAGACCTCTTTTCTCGAAGTTGGACCTACCAAATGGTCCAACTACTACCTAGTTGGACCACAACGTACCAATGCAAGTAACTACTTGTCTCAGGTAGACGTACTTGTCAACAACTTTGAGAGTTGACTTCTCAACAGATACTGGAGTGGGTACCACTCTGGAGCTAGACATTACTTTCGTCTTGTTCATGTTCATTGTAAGACCCACTTATTGGGAGATTCGGTTGAGGTCTTTTGTACTGAACTACTGGTCTATCGTACTGAAGCCTTTTCGAAAGCCAACTGGTTCAGGAGGTTGGAAGGCATCAAAACAACGTACGAGACAATACGCGATGACCCCTAAAAACAGTTGGTGGCTCAGGAGTGATATATACTCGTAGATCTAGTTTTTTTTAATAAGGTTTTGTCTTCTGTAAAAGGAACTACCTTTCAAACCTGTTAGTACACTAAAACTAAAAATAAGAATTATATTCTGCTATATACTAATTCGGCTATATAGCCGAATTTCAAATACGGTAATTAATCAACAGAGATTAGCCAACTGCGCTGGAGATATTATACAAGTAGTGTACAAGTGTGTGCACAATTCATAAGTGCAGTTATCTGATTGTTCACTCTCATAGTTCGATGAGATGGGATGGATAACCAATTTCCTGACTTCGAGCTGTTTCTAAGTTATTAAAACAGTAAAACCCAGAAATCGGCTCAAACCGGGGTTTGAACCCGGGGCCTCTTAGATAGAAGCCATCGTGCTGAAAATTAAATCAACAGGCAGTCTCAGTACAGAGAAAGCGCGAACATTTATTTTCTCTGGGTTTTAGCATTAGATCCTGACTTGGTGACACTGAGATAACCTCAAAGTATGCTCTTTAAATTAGAAAAACAATAAATTATGAAAATAAGTCCACAACAAACGAAGAACTCTGTGAACGTAGATAAAACAAAACGAAAAAGATACATATGGTGGAACATAGAACTTCCTTCGTTTTTGAAATCGGTTAAAAACTTAAATGACAGGTATCGCACCTGTCGCGCTTGGTTAAGTAGGGCCCAGGCCCAATTAGTTATTTTTATCCGCCATTTCGAGTAAATATCCGATAAAATTTGATAAAAACGTTTCCCTCGATTACACCAAGTTCCCATCATCAGATCTCGACTAGGACCAACTAGAAGGTATAACCTCAAGGTAAACATTTTTTTTTTCAAATCGGTCCACAACAGACTGAGATACGAGGTAACATAGCCACAAAAAAACATACAGTCGAATTGATAACCTCCTCCTTTTTTGAAGTCGGTTAAAAATATAGACTTGGCTGTATCACAGATGATCCTTTGGCTATCCAGAATAGGTGAATTAAAAATATTAATATATTTTATACCCCCAGCGGGGTGTGAGCCGCCGACTCCCGGGCATACTTGTTCCTTAGGTAGACTAGTGTAGTAGTCTACCTAAGAAACAAGTATGCCAAGGCTCATCCTTTGAACCGAAAAATATTGGTGTTGGCGTATAACAACCCAACTAATATGCCGCAGTATACCTACATCAAAATGTATGAGTCATTTTATTGTAAACTTTTGTCAAAATCTATTATTTTTTGTATGAAAGGGCAACTAAGTCGAAACAACCATAATATTAGTAGCACAGGATTAGTGCACTCAGTCAGTTAGTAAGCCATTGATTTATTATTTGTAAGGATGCACTACGGCCATTGATTTATTATATATAGGTAAGGATGCACTACGCCATACTAAATCGAAGCCCAAACATGGCACATCATATGTTATAATTCACCTTATGAAGATTCACTGGCTAAGTTCATACATTGCCGCTTAGGCTTCAGCTATTTAAATTGTCATGTGTAATTACGCAGCAATGGATGACAACACTACGTCATATGTTATGTCAAATATCATTAACCTGAAGATTCATAAGCCAATAATACGAACAAAGAATTAATGGAGTAGATTGTTTGTGCATGTTTTGTATGAAATTAAGTAACTGATGAAAGTCATGATTTATATTTTATTTACTACTTCACATAAAATTAGGTATATAATGTATATGAGTATACGAGTATTTTTTTAATGAAGACACTTTCATATAATCATATTTTTTACGTTTCTACTATACAGGTCCAAACTTGTCATACTACAACCAATAATACATAGACACAATTCACCAATTGACAACATTTCAAAAAATTAACATGCACATTTTTATTTTTTTCCATGTAGTACATCAAAAAAGACATACGTATTTTATCTTTTTCATTTCTTTCCATTTATTCCCCTTGAATTAAATTCTTTAAAAATTCTTAATTCTAAAAGAGCGTAAGTACAAGAGTAAGGATGTGACGACTTCACGCCTTTACCATATTCTAAATTTAAAAAAATAACTGACGTCTATAGTGTTGTATGTTGTAGCAGTAAGATATCGGTATCGACAGTTAGCACGTATATTAAAATACAATACGTCTAAATGATGAAGTAGATAAATAATCTTAGTGATTATGTTTATACAAACACAATCTTACTAAGCACGTATATCATATTTCGTAACCAAACTAGATAATCATTTAAATGCATCTGTATTTTTAGCAATCCTAAATATACTACACTAAAACTATCGATAACAAGATGGACTTCGCTTCTATAGAACAACACTACGATTATCTCTTCTCTTACTCACTCATCATAGTGTCAGTGTCAAATCTCAATGTCAAAATGACAGCTAGCTTGCATGTATAGTAAAATACTTTTTAAGACCAGATAACCAAGCAAAGGCAGGCCCCTTATAATGCATATATCATAGCACCTATCAGTTTTTTTAAACATCTCTGAATTTAAAAAAAAAATCAAATATTTTTAACGTGTTAAGCATCGCCACAGCATCACAATTTTGCAACATCCAGTTTTAAATAAAATGTTTATAAATCGCAATGTAATAAATAAAATTGTGTTTTAATGAGTTTGAATGTTTGTGTAAACGTAAAAAACAAATATTCAATTGTATTATTTCAGCACTCAACTGCGCTCGCTTGCTGACGAGAGTGCTGCCATACATGTTGGAGGAGCCAGAGTGGCACAGCTTCTTCTGGTCATCGCTACCGGCTGCTGCTGAGAACGAGCAGTCAATACCGCTGGCTCAGTCTCTAATTAATGCAATATGTGAAGTTCTATATGACTTATAGAGTTTTGTCATGCCATTTTTTACTGCTACCATTTACTTTATTGACTCATTATATTTTAGTAGGTCATAATTGATGATGTATGATGCAACATGTTCCACAGATTGATAAGAAGCATAAGGGTGCTGCCACAGGTATTAATTTAGTTTATTAATAAGTGTAATAGTATTATAATCGGATAACTAAATTATTTTATTGAAAATGTATCTTATGCTTTGAACATTACGTTATTATTTCTCTGCAGCTGTTTTTATTGTTAGTACGGTTTGAAAGACAAGAGTTCCAGCAGAAATTGATATTTAATCAACACATTTTTTAGTCTTTATTTTAGCTACCTTCAGTTATTTATTATAGTGTGATGTTATGAAAATAATTTGTTTTACTGCTAAGGTAGTTAGTAGGTTCTCTACAAAACAGTTTCTAACTTAATTTAAAAATGAGGTGAATAAGGTAACCTAGTTAAGTACAGTCGGAAGTACGTCAAGGCATACATTTGAACTACAAAAACAGCTTTATCGTGTAGGGAATAGAAGCGGTATTTAGGTTAACACGTGTAGTCTGACTTGCAATGTGTATGTACACTCGGCTCACGTCAGACTACCCCACTTTGACTTTAAGACAACCCCTATTAACTTCGTAATAAAAGCTGTTTTATAACTCACATGTAACCTGACCTACTGCTGACTGTACTAAAACTAAAAACCGTTTCTTAAGTCTAGGTACTCGTTATACCTAACTTCTACATTGGATTTTACCGATGGCTAAGATATATGACAGTTAAACACCAAGCAAGTGAAATACAACATAAGAATATAATACATAGGCTGGGTGCCCCGAATACCAGCCTAATTGCAGCCTTTTTGCATCTACCTACATCCCTTTACGTGTAATTTAATACTTACATAACAGATTTAGAAAAAATTACGAACACACAACACTATATTTTCCCTTCTTATAAAACTCATCGTCTTGGTATATTGCGATAAATTTTGTTCATTTTCTTTATAAACATAATTTTGTGGTAACCTAAAAACTAAAGTACAGTAGGCGCTCGATAATCCGGCGCTCGACAATCCGGCACGCTCAGTAGTCCGGCACTTCGGGACTCAGGCAGCCCGCTCTATTCGCTCGGCAGTCCGGGCCTAACCTCAATAGTGAAGCCACGTGTTTGTTTTACTCGCAGCGTCGCTTTGACAACTCGCAGCGTCGCTTTGACAAAATGGCGGACAAAAAACGTAAACACGAAACATTGAGTTTAGTTAAAAAGATGGAAATTTTGCGAAAGTTGGATAGTGGTGAAAATCAGATGAAGTTGGCTGGTGAATATGGTGTAGGCCGTGCAACAATTTATGATATAAAAAAGAATCGTGAGAAGATTGAAAACTTCGCCAACACTGCTGACGCCGGGACGAGTTCACGACAGACTGTGAAGATTGGAGAGTATCCTGTTATGGAGGACGCGTTGTATACGTGGTTTCTTCAAGAACGAGCTCGTCATACGCCTCTTACTGGAGATATTATTCGTCAAAAAGCTTTAACTTTTTATGAAAAAATATACAAGAATGCCAACTTCAAAGCTAGTGATGGGTGGTTCCAGAATTTCAAGTCAAGATATGGAATACGTTTGTTGACTATAACCGGCGAAAAATTATCCAGTGACACATCAGCCGTCGCTCCATTTGTCGAGAAGTTTAAGAAAAAAGTTGACGATCTTGGTTTAACACCAGACCAAGTTTATAACGCTGACGAAAGCGGCCTGTTTTGGAGAGTTTTACCTAACAAAACTTATGTTTATAGAAAGGAGTCAGAAGCTCCAGGCAGGAAAGTGTCAAAAGACAGGGTCACTATTATGCCCTGTGCAAATGCTAGTGGCACTCATAAACTTAAACTGCTGTTTATTGGAAAAGCGAAGAATCCTAGAGCTTTCAAAAATGTTAATCTTCCACTTGTGTATAAAAATCAAAACAAGGCATGGGTAACTAAAGAATTATTCGTTGACTGGTTTCACAATGATTTTGTGCCTGCGGTACGTAAATTTTTGAAAAGCAAGAATCTTCCACCTAAAGCTGTTCTGTTGTTGGATAATGCCCCTGCCCATGGACCAAATGATGAGTTATCATCTAGGGATGGTAAGATTCAAACACTTTTTATGCCACCTAATTGCACACCGTTACTTCAACCTATGGACCAAAATGTAATTCAGATGATAAAATGTAACTACAAGAAGAAACTGTTATTGAATGCTGTTATTCGGGATGATGATGCCACTAAAACACTGAAAGACATGAACCTTAAAGATGCGGTCTTTAACGTAACTGAAGCGTGGAACATGGTGCCTCAAAAAGCGATTCAATCGTCCTGGAAAAAATTATGGCCTTCACTAAACCAAAATCCTGAGGAAGAAGAAGAGTGGGAATCAGAAGATGAATTACCTCTTGCAGAACTAAAGCAAATGTTGTTCCAAAAAAATCAGACAGAGTTGACTGAACAAGATGTTGAGGAATGGTTTGCGGAAAACTCGGATTCTTTTCCTGCAATGACCGATGAAGAAATAATAAATGATGCTGTTTCTAGCTCTGAACAAGATGATTTGGAAATGACCTTGCTTAGTCCCACGAGCCCTTCAGTGAAGGCTGAAGATGGCCTGAAATCAATAGATGTCAGTATTCGCTGGGCAGAGGAGAATAACGCTAGTAACGACATTTTACTGAATTTGAGAAAGTTAAGAGAAATGATAATTAAAAAAATGTACTATGGCAAGAAGCAAGTGAAAATTGACAATTATTTGGTCAAAGCGTCGTCTTCCTCTTCTGCGGCTGAAAACGTCACAAATGATGAACCTAATATGTAATTTTAATACATAATTAATTAATATTTTAATTAATTTATGTAATTTTATTTTTATAATAAATTCAACTTACTATATTAAATATGAAGTCTTATTTCCTATACTAATTCGATAATCCGGCATTTCCGACAATCCGGCATAGAGGAAAAATTTCCGGTGCCGGATTAGCAAGCGCCTACTGTATTTGTTTAACAAAAACAAATCACTGGTGACTCCATCCTTAAAATTGACTTTGTTCTGATGACGTCACGTATTTTGTTTCATTTTAGTTTTGGGTGTGAAAGTGATAGAAGATTAGCAATGTTTTACGTAAATTAATTAGAAAATAAAATATAAAAGCAGGTTTCAAGTGTTATTTCAGTTTCAAACCTTATCAATAATATTTACCTACCGATGAAACGTCATTCCATATTTTTACGATTCATTGAGGTGTTATTTTTGCAATTTTTGACGACACACTGCGGCATGTTCATTGTTTGACGGACCACGCGTCATTAGATATTTAATCGGTCTAAAATGGCGATCCGACCGATTTGAGCATATGCTTTAGTTGTCAGTGTGATGAGATATCCCTGTATATAATAAATCAATGCAGTAAGCTAAAGAATTTGTTAGTTATGTCCCGTCCCTACAAAGTTTTGTAACGTCAAATTTCCTGTAGTGTGCTGTACATGTGCTTCCTCGTCCCCCGCTAAATGTGGCGAAAATTTTCGCATCGGGATTTTGACACATGCTCTCTCCATTCTATCTACTCAATGTAATAATGTGCTGCAGATAAGAACTAATGGGAATTTGGGCGGGAAATGAACCGTGACGGATGGGCTTCGTTTCTTAATTTTCTAAATTAGTTTTTCGTGGTCATTATTGTGATTGTGAGGTAAAATAATCTTTATAATGTGCTGCAATGGAGATCTAAGCAAGTGAAAGTAAGAAACAAAGTAAGGCGCTCCTATCATCCGGTTTGATTTCCTGCTCAAAATTTCCTTGAGAGCATTGAAATGTGAACCATCCTCACATTTCAATGAGTTAGGTTAGGTTAGTTTGTAGTTTAGTGTTAGTGTAGTTGTGTAGTATAAGAAGAAGATTCTGAAGAAAAGAAAGAACAATGAAATGATACTGAAGACGTGGCTGTATAGACTCGATCCTTTGCCTACCCAGACTGGGTGAATTGAAAAAAAAAAAGAGAACTAATGACGTAAAGTGAGAAACAAAGTAAGGCGCTCCTACGATCCGGATCGATGTTTCCGTTAAAAATTTCATTGAGAGCATTGAAATGCGATCCATCCTCGCATTTCAATGAGTTAGGATAGGTTAGTTAGTAGTTAAAATTTCGACAGGCTCTGCCAACGCCAGGGTGGCCGAGAGGTTAGGCAATCGCCCGGTATGCGAGGAACGCGGGTTCGATTACCGCCTCTGGTGGTCGTTTTTTTCAAGTGCAATAATATATTTAGATTGCATAGTGAATGCTTATCACTTAAAAACAATAATTATCTTATTTGCAAGCTTCATCTTTCGATTGTTAAATACTTGCAATAGTATTTCTTTCGAGTGTTGAGGGTACAATCCCAATAACATTGATGAAAGCAACGCGGCATTTCAGCTTTAAGAAGCACTTGAAAATTTCGACAGGCTCTGCCAACGCCAGGGTGGCCGAGAGGTTAGGCAATCGCCCGGTATGCGAGGAACGCGGGTTCGATTCCCGCCTCTGGTGGTCGTTTTTTTCAAGTGCAATAATATATTTAGTTAGTAGTTTAGTGTAGTTGTAAAAGAAGAAGAATACTAATGAAAAGGATAAAAAAAATATATGAAATAAATATAAATGGCTGTTTGCACTTGATCCTTTGCCTGCCCAGAATGGGTAAATTAAACAAAAAAAAACGATTGACGTACGCGACGGTTCGAAGCGAAAAAAAAAGTAAAATGAGGAGAAAGGAAGATTTCGTTGACCGATTTTTGGATTTGGCGGAAAAGTGAGGACCATAACATTCTTGCTTGATTACAGTTCGAATGTGCAACAGTTCCAGGAAAACTGTGATTTATTTTTAAAATCTCTTCATTTTTATTACTGTAAGTATTTTGTCTTCTATGCATGAGTACATGTATTCTTTTTCTTTATAAAAATTCAATTAATTGGATGTGAAGTTCGTAAGTTTTACACTTAGGGGTGGGTAAATAAAAAGAAACCTAGATAGGTATATAAGTTGAAAAAAAACCATATAATTGATTCTCTTTACAGTGTTCATGATCATGAGGAATGCTATTTTGTTCATTGCCCATAGTATGTAAAATAAAGGTACCTATTATTCGTTTTCTAAATGTTTTGTTGAAGAGTATCTTCTTCAACAAATAGGTTATAAAAAGGTGGTATGGCTGCTGAACCACAAGAAAAAATATTAGTTTAACTTTTGATTTAGCCATATTTGGAATTTGTTGCCAAATAAGGTTATTGGCCATTTAATACTTCAGAGATCATTTTTCCAGAAACAATAGAAAGTCTTATGATCCAAATAAGTTTAGAGTTATTTCTATCATATTGCTGTACATCAAGACTTTAAAATAAACCGTTTACATAAATGTAAGAAACAATAAATATATGAGCTTTACCTACTGTTGTAAATCTACTGTATCTTTTCGCTGTCTACCGTAGTATACCGGTAGACTATGGTAAGATACATTTAGATTACCTTATTTCAAGAAAATTACTATAAATTTGTAATAAAGAGGAAATAAATAATGGATTTAACAAATTAACTATTGCTATTTATTTGCACTAAAACAATAGATTCACAATCAAAGAATATTCAAAGAATACATTTTTTTTCCTTTATCGTCGAACTAGTTACCTACGTAAACGTATTTAAATAACAAGGCAATCAGCTTTTGTGTAACAGAGGCATTTTTCACTATATTGGTTTTTGTATTCCTATTAAAAAACCGGCCAAGTGTGTGACGGACCACGCATGAAGTAGGGTTATGTAGTCATTTTCGGCACCGCGCTGTTTTGCCTGTTTACAGAGGGAAAGAAATTAGGTCTAAATTACCTAAATACCAGGTTAATAGTGTATGATTTGCATATCCTGCTTCTGATATTTACCCAACCTCCTCTCAAGTCTGACGTCAGGCATCTCTCACTCAATGTACTTGCGCGCGTTAATACCCTACTCTCGAGCGCACCGACGGCGGTGCGTAAATCAGTAGGCTGCCAACAACAGACGGGCGCGCGCGTACGCACTGTTGAATTATTTGTGTTACGGTCGATTCGTTTTTATGCAAACTAATTAAGTAATATGATTTATATGTCGCAGTCATCTGGTTAAATCTGCTATTTGATTGTATGACTAGCGCGTTCATGGAATGACGACATTTAATTGAATGACTAAAGGACAACTCATCAAGTTGTTTAATGTAACGTTCAACGTCTTGACTGAACGTCATTTAGCATAGTCGTTGGATGGGATATAGCCGACTTTGTAATGTTTGGTTAGGGTGACCATAAGTTCGCAACTTAAAAGATAACTAACTTTAATGAGGACATGACACATAACACACCTTATTATGATTTTATATTGTATTTTAAGTCTTAAAATAGGCTAACAATTTATCATATTTAAATATGGGAGTCTCTGAGACTCCAAAAAGTTGTTAACTTAAGTCTTTATCACCTTGTGAAATGTGAAACCTAAACCCTAGGTAATAAAAAAAAACTAAAAATTTATAATCACAGGATCAGTTTCATTTATTGTATTGTTTCTAAATTACAATCACCTAACTGATTTTACGTCCGCTCTGTTCAAAGGGCTATGTTACAATCCGCTAACTAATGGGACGTTGAGTGACGCTTGTTCAATCAACGTTCGGCCTATTCATTCAATTAAATGTCGCCATTCAATGAACGCGCAAGTCATTCAATCAAATAGGAGATCCAACCAGATGACTGCGACATATACATCTGGTATTTATTGTACAAATGCAACCAGAAGCATAATATGTCCTGAATTAGTCTCAGATTTAAATGAAATTCTGGACTTATCAGAGTCTCGAATGTTTGAACTTATTAAAATCTTTTAATAAGTCATCATAATTTTACGGCAGACTGAAAGTTGCCGTAAAATTATGATGACAGATGCTTTTTATAACTATGTATAAATACATTTTTGAAAAAAAAAATTGCACAGAAAAACATCTTAGATCTTGTTTTCCACATTACTACTTATTAAAACTGTTTGTACGAATCCGATTTGTTTTTTGGGACAACCGAAAATTTTGCACAGGTAAACATTTTATAAAACACTATATATCATTGTAAAGCATTTCAAACCAAGCTACAAATAAAATATGTCTTGTATCGAAAGAGGCAACCCTGAGTTTATTAGTTTTACTCCAAGGTCGCGTAGCTGCAGAGGAATAATAACGTAATGTTCAAAACTTTTGGCACATTTTCGGGCGCAGCGGTCTGCGACAAAAAATTGTAGGCTATTATAAGAGTAGGTATGGACGTTTTCCTTGGAGTGATTTATCTGTTACGTAGTAACTATTATATAATCTGTGCTGACGTGATTATTGCACGACCTCGAAGGTAGTGACTTCATAATGGCAAAGACAAAAACAATCTACCGTTTTTTGGGTCTCGGCTATTTTTTGTTACACATTGAGATTAGTTATGTGTACTCATACTAATATTTTTGGTTGTAGGTTTCAACATGGCGAATCTGTGGGGCCAAAAAGCAGAAGAATTGGAAATATCAAATAAAGTAGCTGGATTAGGATTGAAAAAAGTCCACGATGAAACCGCTGAGTCTGATGACTCTCCAGATGCTGTTAATCCAGCTGAAACATCACTTTTGATGAAAATAATTCGTCAAGGATTAGTAGAGTCTAAATTAGATATTGAAGTACAGCGAAAAGATCCCAACTCACCTCTTTATTCTGTAAAAACATTTGAAGCTTTGCATTTGAAGCCAAATTTGTTAAAAGGTGTTTATGCAATGGGATTCAATGCTCCTTCAAAAATTCAAGAAACTGCACTTCCTACTTTGTTAGCTGACCCTCCACAAAATATGATTGCTCAATCCCAGTCTGGGACAGGAAAAACTGCTGCATTTGTCCTAGCCATGTTAAGCAGGGTTGATCCGACTAAAAACTATCCCCAAGTTTTGTGTCTCAGTCCTACTTATGAACTTGCAATCCAAACTGGTGAAGTTGCTGCAAAAATGGCAAAATTTTGTCCTGAAATTAAGTTGAAATATGCAGTTAGAGGAGAAGAGGTTCCTAGAGGTACGAAAATAACTGATCATATTATAATTGGAACACCAGGCAAAATGCTAGATTGGAGTGTTAAATTTGGCATGTTTGATTTAAGCAAAATTAAAGTTTTTGTCTTGGATGAAGCTGATGTGATGATAGACCGACAAGGGCATCAAGATCAGTGTATTCGTATTCATAAATGTTTGCCGTCTACATGTCAAATGATGTTTTTTTCTGCCACATATGGCAGTGCAGTTATGGAATTCGCTGAGATTATTGTGCCGAATCCAATAATAATAAGACTACTTCGTGAGGAGGAATCTTTGGACAATATCAAACAATATTATGTAAAATGTAAAAGCCCAGAGGATAAATATCGGGCTATATGTAATATTTATGGAGTTATAACCATAGGCCAGGCAATAATTTTTTGTCATACCAGGAAGACTGCTGGTTGGCTATCAGAAAAAATGTCTAAAGATGGACATTCAGTTGCTGTGTTATCTGGTGAACTTACTGTTGAGCAGAGAATAGCAGTTTTGGATCGCTTTAGAGCTGGATTAGAGAAGGTGTTGATTACCACCAATGTTTTGTCCAGAGGCATAGATGTAGAGCAGGTGACTTTGGTTGTTAATTTTGATATGCCTATGGATGTTAATAGAAAGGCAGATTGTGAAACGTATTTGCATAGAATTGGGCGCACTGGTAGATTTGGTAAGGCTGGAATTGCTATAAATTTAGTGGATTCACCTCAAGCTATGGAAATTTGCACTGACATAGAAAACCATTTTGGAAAGAAAATTCAACTGTTAGATATTGAAGATGCTGAAGAAATAGAAAAGATTGGTGCTTAAAATGTTGATTAGATGTAAGTTCGACAGTAAATACAACAAGGTTTATTTTTTATACTTATTAATTTATGTTGTAGGTATCTTTTCTAAAATTAGAATTCCTACATTCATTATACGTTCATAATAATGTTGTATAAGAAATAAAACAATCTTTTTGACATATTTGTTTAATTTATATTAAATTTACCTATCATGGCTATAGATATTTAAATGCAAATTGTAATACATTTATTAGCGCGCGCCTTGTTGTGCTTGTTCTGGATTTGTCGCTCCTGATAACATCACGAAGATTGCAATTGGAACTATGTACATCCACTGAAATAAATAAAGTAAAATAAATGATACTTACTACTAAGATACTTACTTTTAAAGTTACCTTTATATTAAGCGCAATAAGGGTTGATTAGAGTTTAATTTGTTTCTATTATTGACAAAACTACAAATATTCAACTTGAGACACAAATCATTTTCATAATCATAGATTTCATTTTAGTTTGGGCGACGCTTCTTTGGTCGGCCAAAACCCCTATTTAAGAGTCTTAGTAAAAATACTTAGGCAACTTGCTCGAATTCATGTGTAAGATAACCGGGTGGAAAATAGCCTTTCCCTCCCTAGGGTGGAAAGTAATTTAGTTTGCATTTCTACGACCAGTCACGGAGTTGTAGATAATTGAATCACATTCACATCATATTACATGCAGGCCTGGCTCACTCCGCAATTTAGCTTAAAGCTACCAGTACATGCGGGGATCGACCGGTCGGTTGATTCAGCGGGGCTTTCGCGCGTCAGCCGAGTCGCATGTTATTTAGACGATCGATAGTCGATACGTACCCATTTGCGCGCCGCGGTTTTTTACACTATTGCTAAGAGTAACAATGAAGACTAAACCAATTAAAGTATTTAAATATGACCAAATAAATGCTAACGCAATATATTTGTAAGCTTTTCTTAACCGTAGTAGGCTTAGGCACACAGTTATTAGGTATTCTGTGTGGTACGCAAGTTGAAATGATGTATAATTAGAACGCTACCTACCTTAATTATCTTCTATCTTAATTAAAGATGCGAATTAGTACCTACATACGCCATTTTGAATTTGAAGAGAAATAGTTAAAAAAGGAATTTGGAAAAATTTGGATCGATTTTTCTAACAAAATGTCTCACTACTAAACTAGGTAAGTACCTTATTTAATATGTGTTCTCTATATTAACAAACAATTTATTAAATCACAAAAATAATCAGTTAACTAAATATGTACACTTAAAAAAAAACTTGAAAATCTACTTACTCAAAAATGTAACCGTGTCCATGAGGCAAGGAAGCGAGAATGCTGGCTGCGTTTCCGCATTGGATAGCCATACTTAGCCTCTGAGCAAGAAACGAGCCAGCTTTTTTGTTTTCCAGAATTGTATTTAATTTAGGGGCTATTTTTCTAAATAGTAATTTGGCGTTAGGTCCCCACGGTCCAAAAGTTTCAACGCCAAACGGTGCAAACACATAATCACCTGTAAGAGACTCGTATTTGCGCCGCTTGGCGTTTTCTGCCGACTCAGCGGCAGACCCAGCTTTAAAAGCTGATTCCCTGAGATGAGAAGGGGCCAAAGTATCAACACAAGTTGCGTCCCATACCAAGGCCCGTCCCCGCTCCCAGGGAATGAGCGTGAGGCCATCAGGTCTCTTGCCATCATCACGGACCAACCCACGAGGTTCTAATGTTGAAGGAACGTTAATGCTGGCAAGAGCTCTTCTGATGGCGTCATTAAGTGCTGCGTGGCGGGCGAGACGCCCCGCACTTTGCTGGCAACAAAGACTATGAAGACCTAATTTGTCGACCTCCTTGCCACAGGGACACGTAAATGGTTCACAAACCGGGGCCCCGATTCGCAAACCCACACCCGGAATGTCTCGCTGTCAAAAAGTGTACCTATATTTTTGGATGGGAGGGCGTGAAGCCAGTGGCCTGATTCCTTACAGGAAACTGCCAAGAGCCTTGCACGATGACAATCACTGACTGAATTTTGAAGCAGGGTATTGAAAGTCTCTCTTGCTAGAGGGACATCCCAGAGTTTTTGGTTGTGTGTTTCCTTTGGGATGTCTTCACTAGTACAGAGACTTTGCCAACATTCCTCCGCCTCTCTCAACTCAGTTAGCTGGCGAGGGTGTTTAGAGATTTTGTCTACAAGACCAGCAGTGCTATGAAGAGAGGAGAGAAAAGCGGGGAGGGCAATACTAGAAATTTTGCGAACGCCGATACCACCAAACCGAATAGGAAGCGTTGCTTGCAACCAAAAGTCGTTTTTTAGCTGCAAATTCAGATTTTTTTCAAGATATGTTCTAAGAGTGGTTTCAATAAGTTCTACAAGATGTATTTTTCTCCAGATTGGACTTGCGCGAAGGTAATATGTAAATTTTGGAACGAAAAATTTTTTCTTCGATCTTAATTTCTGATATTCTTCCATATTTTACTAAGTGTATCCTTTTACTAACTAACGAGTATGTTAATAATGATGCGATAACTTTTTTCTATTTACTGTATTTCAAAGTATTTGCAAAATTTTTCTTTCTTTCGATTTCTATTTTTCCAAATGATTTTTGGTTTTGGCTCCTGGACTATTTGTCCCAATTATTTTCATGTCCGATTTGATGCGCATGAACTTTCTTATGTCTAAAAGAGGTACAATAACATGTTCTATTTTTTAACACAGTAGAATAAAATAGTTACCTAGACCTACGTAGTTTTGTATATAGTCAACAACTAAGTTACCGAGTTCCTTGCCTCAGACGTCAAAAAAGTAATGATAGGTAGATATAACTAGTATCCGATATTCTGATTAACTGACCTTAAAACAATGTCAACCCTAACGCAGTTAGAAGAGCAAAGGTTACGCGATGGAAAGAGATGCAGCGACTAGGGGCGGGGCTTAGCGCTGCTGCGAGCTGAATTGCGCTCTATTGTTTCGCAAAAAGAGTCGCTATTCATTACGACATTGCGGAATGATCGTTCTGTACTTGTACTATTATTTATTATGTGTTACATACTAACAAAAAACATAAATTTGAACTTAGCTATACAAAAAAAAACATACAATTGACAACATTTCAAAAATTGTACATGTACGTTTTTATTTTTTTCCTTATAGTACGTCAAAAAACAAGATATACGTATTTTTCTTTTTCTTTTCTTTTCATCATTATCCCTTGAATTCAATTATTTCAAAACTCTCCATTCTAAAAGAGCGTAAGTACAAGAGTAAGGATGTGACGACTTTACGCCTTTGCCATATTTTAAATTTAAGAAAATAACTGACGTCTATAGTGTTGTATTTTGTAGCAGTAAGATATCGACACTAAGCACGTAAATCAAAATAAGAAAGTCTAAATGAAGAAGTAGATAAATAAATCTTAGTGAGTATATTTATCCCACTGACCTCTTTAGTATAAGTACGCTGGACTAAACATTCTCTAAGATTTTTGTGCCGAATCAAAGCGCCAAATTCATCAAATTCTAGGGAACTAAAATAGAGTAACTTGCATATTTTTATGTCAACTCTCATTAGTTCCGTAGGCGGTCACCACACGCTCACTATAGCCGTATTCCGATTATCAAATGGCTTCATTCTTAGGTTGACAGTCTGCAGTCCAGCGTACTTGTATTATAGAGGTCAGTGTTTTATCCAAACACAACAAAAGTAACAAAAGCTTATATTGCAATTTTCCTTGCTTAAATTTTTATGGTTTTGAAAATCAAATGAAACATCAATAAAATGAATATAGTAAATTTTTATGATTTTGTCACTATACTAGATAAACATTTAAATGCATGTGTATATTTAGCAATCCTAAATATACTATACTAAAACTATCGATAAATAGATTGACTTCCCTTTATAGAACAACACTACTATTATCTCTTGTCTCACTCACTCATCATAGTGGCAGTGTCAAATGTCAATATCAAAATGACGGCTAGCTTGTATGTATGGTACAAACTTTTTTAAGTCGGACTAGATAACCAAGCAAAGGCATGTCCCCTTATAATGCCTGTATCATAGTACCTTTCTGTTTTTTTTAAATATCTCTGAATTCATGGCGAACATCGCCAAATCTCGAAATGGTTTTTTAATTTTAGTACCACTATAAAAATGAGATGTTGTCAATTGGTCCAATATATTGTCATTACAAGAAATCTACATTTCGAAAGTTCGGCTGCCCGCCATAATGCCACGTAAGTATGGACCCACTATTGCCCAAAGCCTCACGGCTTCTAACACACTTCAAAAAAAATTTGTTGGGGGAAGGGTTTTTTTTGCACTTTCCGTCAGCGACAACCGCACGCCCACTTTGGCGCCGCTCGCGGACCAAGAGAAATGCCAAAATGTGCCGGTCGGGCGCGCGTCAAGGATATCAAATGGAACGCACCTTCGATTGCACACATACACAAAAAAAATCACAATTTCTTTCCTCGAGTGAAATGGGTCGCTTTCTCCCCTTTGTATAATAATCTACCTACTTAGTATATATTATTTGCGGGCACTTTCGCCCAATAGAATTTTAATATTTTCAGCGGTGACGTATTAAGGTGTCTTAAACGCTATGACGGAATGGTCGATAGACAAAAAAGTGATTTTATCCCACTAGAAAGTTTTGAACTACCTACCCCAAAACTTTCCTGGCAAATACGACGAATTGTTATTTTGAGATATAGAACGCTACCAAAAGTTAAATCTTATACCTTTAAACGAGCAATTCTTGTATATTTATTATATACAGTCGTGAGCATATAATTGCTCATAATTATTCCGCACTTAGAACTTCAACTGCTGAAATTCAGAGTATTGCTTGCTTGTGAAAAATATTATAAATGCAATTTAATAGTAGGTACACTTATTATCTTAATTGTAGAAGAAAACTGTGTATTAGATAGTTGCTTGCCGATTTTGTGAGATTAACAATAGTCGTAATTACAGTACACAGAAGACTGAGCAAATAATTAAGATCGGTAAGTTTAATGAAAAAATGAATAAATTACGGTGGAATTTTGTGTTAAGTAGTTGACAGCGCCGCGGCATTGGCGCTGACGTTAAAAATCTGCCTAAAAGTATGAGTAAGTCCCTCGTCGGATATAAATGTATGCCATTTCTACAAATAGTGTCTTTTTTACCATTTCATGAATACCTAGCATCTAAAATCAGTGATATTTTTAAAAAACCGGCCGAGTAGGACTCGCGCACAAGGGGTTCCGTAACTTACAACATTAGACAGTATAGGAAAAAAAAACACGTTTGTATGGGGGCCCCCTTTTAATATATATACAGGGTGTGGCGTAAATAGTGGTCCAAAGCAAAGGTGTGGATACACTGTACACTGAAGCACCACATACCAGTATTTAAAAAAAAATTATGTACAGGGTTTTCAAAAAAAAAAAAAATTTTTAATTTTTTTAGAAATCGTTACCTTGCCTTACAAATTTGGTTATAATTTCCAAAAATGACGGTTTTTTTTTATCCATTTTTTTATTATTATTGCTGATCACTTGTACTTAGTACTCCATTCGTTTTTTTTTTACAAACTGAATTAAATAAAAAAATTAAGTTTCTTTCAAAATTCAATACTCACTGCTAGCAAATCGTTTGACTTTCAATGCTTTTGGTGCAAAAAAAATGTACCACACTGTCAGTGCCCATTGTTTAAAAAAAATGCCCATCTTTTGCAGATTCTAAAATGGTGCAACAATAAGTGTTACGACTTACAGGAAAAAAGTTATTGCTTTTCGAAACAAAAAGGAGCCCAATTCAGAAAAACAATTTATTTGAAGTTCAAGGGTTTACAAGGGTTGTAATTTTTTTCTGTGTGGTCCAAAGCAAAGGTGTGGATACACTGTACACTGAAGCACCACATACCAGTATTTAAAAAAAAAAAATGTACAGGGTTTTCAAAAAAAAAATTTTTTTTAATTTTTTTAGAAATCGTTACCTTGCCTTACAAATTTGGTTATAATTTCCAAAAATGACGGTTTTTTTTTTATCCATTTTTTAATTATTATTGCTGATCACTTGTACTTAGTACTCCATTCGTTTTTTTTTTTACAAACTGAATTGTGCATGCATGAGTCCGACTCGCACTTGGCCGGTTTTTGTGTTTACGTATCGTTAGTCTAGTTATTAATATCTGCGATAGTAAGTTGCTGTTGTTTTGATCCCACACACAAAGAAATAGAAATCATAATTTACACAATATGTAAAAAAATCCTTGAAGACGCGATAGTTTAGTATTGGTAAGAGTTTATGTTAAGAGAATACTATGCAAGTAAATAAAGTAAGTAAAGAGTCCATCGTTACTACTAAAGGACACACTGTTGACTTGGTTCAACTTTCATATTCCTGTTTATCGTATGAATAAGATCAAATAATTAAATGGTGACTTTAGTGTTTACATCTTTGATTCCGTAATAAATAATTTAAAAAAAACATAATTTTTTATTATCTTTTTTTTCATTAATTATCAATTCTAAACGTGAAAATAATTTTTGCAACATGAAACGCATTAACTTTTAATAATGTCTATCGATGACGGCTATTTCATTACATTTACTACGTCACTAATTCGTTGAGTTTACGCACACTCTCGAGCACGCTACGTTGCCAACTTTACTACAACTTAGAATGGGCGCGCGTAGCCGCAAGGATGATAATTAGGACACACCAAGTGCAAAGTAATAATTTAATTATTTTGTATGAAACTAGAAAAAAATGCAAAAATGCGAATTTCAGCAAAATCTTTTAACATGACCTTTATTTATATAGTCTGATTTTTATCCTTAATTTTCCGGAAAACAAAAAGGACACGTTGTATATTTGTTATCTCGCAAACGGTTCTAACGATATCGCCGAAATTTAGTATATGCACAATCAAATCAATGGGTGAACAATCGATCTAGATTATTTTTATGTTTGGAAAAACGCGTGTTATAAGTTTTCATGCGTTTTTTTTGCATTGTTCGACGCAGCATATGTTTGCTAATTTTGCCCCGGCAACCATGAGCTCCGTGGCGCAGTCTGTAAGACGTAGGTCTGAAGAAATGTTAAGATGTGGGTTCGAATTACGTTCGGTGTTTTTACAAGACTTACGAATTATAAAGCTTTTTTATTAAATAATAGTAAGCACGGCCGCCCAGGTACTTAAACCTGTAAAGGTATTTGAATTACATTTATATTGATTTTAATTTTGCAATCAATTTTAATTTTTGAGCCCTTTGGTAACTATTTTATTATTATAACTATTACAGTACATAGGCATAGATTAATGCCTATGTACTGTAATAGTTTAAGTTACAGGTTAATAGTACAATTTATTTACCTAGTTATTTTAGGGTTCCGTATCTCAAAATAAGCAAACCAAACAGAACTTACACATAATTCACCCAAGTCGTATTTGCCAGAAAAGTAGCTCACATTTTTCTTTTTTATATGTTTTCTGAAGGGTTATGTATTTATATGTGAAGGCCATTGAGGCAACGTTGATAAATAGATATGATGATGACGTTCCTAAATTTTTTCTCTTTTCGGTCTCTTTCCGTTTGTTTAGCAGAGAAAGAGACAGAATGAACTTAAAATTAGTCTTAGAGAGGCCTTTTTGCATAAAGCCCGATGGTCAAAACACAAATTAGATGAATATTATCATTATTTCTCTCTAATTTGTAGATATTATGAAACTGGCAAAGACGAATTCCCAAATCGACGATGCGCAACCTGCCGGGATAAATGTGCAGTGAATAACCCTATTGGTTGCAGTCATTTGTTAATTGAATTTTAAATACTTACATATTTTGCTAAGAATGATCTATTATCCTTTAATTCTCCTTTTTCTCTAGCTTCTCTTTCACGTTCGAGTTTTTGAATGTAAGAAGCTGTATCTGGCCTGGAATAATAATAATAATATATGAGGTCACTTTATTATTTTCTAATAAATAAGGTTTGAGGTATTTTAAATTGTGTCCAGCAAATGGAGGATGATCCTTTCAGTATATATTACATTATTTTAATTTGTACTTGTGTACACTATTTAATTTGTGCCGAGAAGTATAAATCAATATTTGTTACATCATGCCCTAATCCTAATTTAAGTTAGAAATTTTTTAAAGGAGGTCTTACCATTTTTGTCATTTTGCTTTTAAGTTATTATTATTTATCTATTTTCACGCACAAAATTAAAAAGTAGGTATTAAATAAAAAACATGTTTAAAAAGTCATTATTAAAATTAAATCTTATGTTAGTATTAAGAAAGACAATCTATCTATATAAGGTCACCTCACTGTAAGTGAAAATATTTAAAGGGCGATTCAGCACATTAAATAAATCATTTTTTGTAGAAAACACTTTTGGGTTTTTATCCTCTAGTAGAAAATTAGAGAGTAAGATTTTTTTTTTAGATTTAGTTTTTTTTAAAATTATGGTTAAGATAAGAGAAAAAGAAAGATTGGGCATTGAAATGAGAGAGGCGAAGCCAATGACTTAGTAACTTTTAAAATTCACAGAGTACTGTTTTAAAAAAATGATATTTACTTTGTTAGAGAAAAAAAAAATTAAACCTGTAATTTCCACAAAATAATGATAGTGACCTGTTTCTATGATTTATATAAAGACAGTTAATTATATACAATAATTAAATATAAATCTCGAAAAAATATTAGAAACAAAATAATGATGTAACTAATGTAGTTAAATAATTCTCCTCTAATTACTGTCAAGCTTTGGCCTCGAGGCCACGGGCCTCCCAATAACGATTGGTTGTTATTGGGACGCCGCGGCGGTCATCCTAATCCTCAAGGCGTTGCTGAGGCAGGACAACCAAAGGGCTGGTTCACTTTTCTCTATTTTGGGTCACATTTGGCCAAATGTGTTTTTTTTAACTAATCCTGAACATGAATTTCGATGTTGGCGGACGTTTTTCTACAAATTCTCTATTTTCACTCTCTTATCTGACAGAAATGGGAAATCTGTCAGTTGAAAATTGTGCCCTGGTGGGTTTGTTTGTGTAAGGTGTAGTTATATCCTAGACTCTTACCCCATTACTAACAATGATTTTAAAATTACCATAACACTTGAAAATACAGGGTGGTCCAAACAGTGATGTTCAATATATATTTTTTGAATTCCTTACATCCAGGGCTATCCAAATATTGTGTACATCCGACCATCTGAGCCAAAATCCTAGAGAGATTGTGCATATCTAGGCTGATAACGAATCATAGGTGATGGAAATTTATCAAGGTTTTATTGTTTGTGATGCAATAGTTTCTTTAAAAATTGAAAAAACCTGGCTCAGACAGCCAAAAATTCACCTTTATGGACCTCTGGATCTCAACTTCCAGAGGGTTTTAGAGCCCCATTTTTTATGAAAAGTATAGTGTGCGTGACTTATACTGAGCGGGGACCTTTTTGGTACACTATCCTAAATTCATAAGTTTTTTATTTTATTTTTGTTATTATTTTCGTCAGCTGTTTTTTCTTTACATTGTCTGTTGTGCCAAATAAATGTTTCTATTCTATTATTGTTTTTATACTGGTAAAGAGATGATTAATAAAATGTTGGGTCTATAGACTACTTGCCCCCATTAAATATAATGTAAAAGAAACATAAACAGGTTCTAAAATAATCTATGTACTTACACAGGAGCTTGTTCAACGTAGCGGAGGTAGAAGTTTGAATGTATTTGGTAATTATTGCTTCCATGAACCAATGGCTGTGAGCTATTGTCAACTTGGAAACTAACAGCCATTATAGCACCACTAGGCAGTACCCAGGCATTAATAACATCTGAGAGGCCGCTCTCTAGATAATCTTTGGCTTTAACAGAAGATAAAAACTCTGTTTCTTTGTTATCCGCTGAAGTGCAAATAGTCCTTATAGTATAAAATCCATCAAATTCAGCTAACTCCTGCAAATTAAGAAATAGGTTGAAACAATTATAGAGATTTTGTTTTAGTGGCATAATAAATCAAATACATAGTTACTTTGAGTTCATCAATGTGCTGTTTCCCAAAAGTGACTTGTTCAATTAATGATGTTCCAGTTCTGATGCTCTTAAGGGATATATTACCCCGTTTGCAATACTTTTCACCAGCACAATTTATAGAATGATCAATCTTAATGTTCAGCCATCCATCATAATCAATGCCCATCTGCAATTCGAATTGAAAAATACTTAAATGTACTATATATTAACATTGCTGTTACAGTAGAAAAAGTAAGTGTTGATCATTAATACAAAATCTTTTTTTACTCCAGTAAGAAATATTCTAATTTATTTTAACAAATACTATAAAAAGACCATCTTACCGTAAAGTGAAGAATGTAAAGTGTGAAAATTGGTACTAAGCTGTTCTTCATAATATATACCCCAGAAGATGGCGAAAACTAAAATCTTGCACTGCTGTTTGTTAAAATGTAGGTACCTATTTATATAAATACCACTTATGCACTAATGGAATAACATTTATTTTAGTAACTTGGGCATCTAGACAAGTCAAAAAATCATTCAAGGATTGGTATTAGTACCTACAAATAGTTAATCTGTCAAATCTGTGATTGGGTTGGGTTGGGTGGGTTCAGTTGGGTTAGGCAAGCTATAGTGTCAATGTCATCACAATGACATTATAATTTTTTGTTCGATGGGGCCGGCAACTGTCAAAATGGCGCTAGTAACACAAAGACCACTAACAAATCTGTTTTTGTATGAAATCAGCTTAAGGAAATCAGTGAATTTAAATCACTGACCTGCATATTGTCAACCTAAAAATGAAGCCATTTGATTATCGCCATTTTTGCGCTGACAGCTGTAGTGATCGTGTGGTGACCGTCCAAGGAACTAATGAGAGTTGACATAAACATGCAAGTTACTCTATTTTAGTTCCCTAGACACTCAGTGGAGGCGCTTTGATTCAGCACAAAAATTATCTGTCATTTCTTAGAGAATGTTTAGTCCAGCGTACTTGTATAATACAAGTAATTTAAACCATTATTGAGGAAATGCTTAGATATTGTGCACCAAATTGTAAAGAAACTGAAGGTCACCAGTATTTCCTCGAGATGAGAAACTTAAAAATTTTACGTATATAAATTATACCTACCTTTATTACATAACCTATAATGTTGGTATAGCCTGACCAAAAATATATGGGACCTCGCCATATTGCGGAAAACAACAGGAACTAATTTCTTTTACTGGCAACAGAAACCACTAATCGTCATTGTCATGTCATTATTTGTCATAATGATTTATGTCAAAGAGGAAGCGTGAACTAATTTTCAAATATGTGCTATTATTATGTGTTAAAAACGCCGAAAACTATTCGCTGTCGTAAAAGAAAAGTGGTGAAACATGTGTTATAGTCATATTCGACAAGGAAATCTGTTTAATTAACATTATTTCTTCAAATGAATTACTGTAGTTGTCATGTCACAATTTTTGATATGTCATATAGTGCGAACTGTGAGAATTGGCTGTTGATGGTAACGGAGAATATTTTAATAACGAATTTGAAAAATAACAATTATTTTTACTGGTTTTGAGATTTTTATTTTTTTTATTTCAACCCTACTTAGTAATTATATTTTACTAAAATAGTTCGTAGAAGATTCAAAAAATTCATATACGATATTTGCAATTGTCTGATAACATTTTAAATAATATCATTTACAAGAACAACAGGTATTTTACTTTTATCCGACAGTGGTTTAGCAAAAAATATTTCAATTAGGTCCAAATTTCAAGGCTAATATTACAAAGAGCCACTGAATTTAATAAGTAGGTACTTATCGTAGAATCTGTTATGAGACTTAGAAGTGCAACATAAATGTGAACATATAAAATGTTTTATTTTTCAATGTTCAGTTGCCAATCTACGCTGGTATAATTATATCAAGTGTTGTCATATAAAGAGGATTTGTAGCGCCCTTAAATCAGGTCCCATATATTTCTGGTCAGGCTGTAAGTTAATTTTTGCATTTTAATACCCCTTAAGGAGAACTGACCCAAATTTTAAGTTATTGTAATACATAAAGTATATTTTAAATCATTTGAACATAAAAAGGTATAACTTGAATTTTTTTAGCACGACTTAAAACTAAGTTTCATATTTAAAGTTATTAATAGAATGATATAATATTGTTATCATCATTCACGAAACTGTTTTAAATAAAACATGCATTATTATACCATATAGGCAGGCCTGTGTATCTCCCCGCGTAGGTAGCAAAAACGTACCTACGCGCGGCGACCCCTAGGTAAGGGGCTAAACAAGTTGAGTGTCGCTAGCCGGCAGCGACACGCTCGCGCGTTTTATTCACCGGCGGTGCGCGGCACTAGGTTGCTGGTTGGACGAGCATGAATAAAGTCCTAGAAAGATGCGCTAGATGGCGTAAGTAGCTTCTTGTGGCAGTCAACCCTATCGCGTTGCGTGCGTGATACGAGGGTCAAACTGAAAGTTCTTAGAACTGGCCACTTATAAACAATATAATAAAAAAAATATTCTAAAATTTGAAAATAAAACTCTTTGCCAATATTACTGAGTATATATTTCATTCATTTGTCATTTGTTTTACGACTTGGCGGCAAATTGAAAATTGTCTGTGTCACGTCAAAATGAATTTAACACGAGAAAATTTTCGTGCAATGATTTTTTATGACTTTCGATGTCATTTAAGTCAACAAGAAAGTTATGATAGACTACGATTGGCCTTTCACGATGAAGCCCCATCTCGTGCGACTGTTTACAACTGGTTTAATGAGTTTAAACGTGGTCGCACTAATCTCACTGATGATGTACGTGAGGGACGGCCTTCTACGGCGACGACTGAAAATAACATCTGTGTTGTGCGGCGTATGATAGAGACTGACAAAAGAGTGACCTATCAGCAGATTCGGACAAGCTTAGGCATCGGTATGAGTCAAGTGCACAAAATCCTCCACGAACATTTAGCGGTCAGGAAGCTTTGCGCCCGGTGGATACCTCATAATTTGACTAAGGCTTAAAAACTCCATCGTGTGGATTGGTGCCGTAAAATGATTGAAAGATTTAACGGAGGTGACTCAAATGCTGTGTTCGACATACTAACAGGTGACGAAAGCTGGATTTACTGTTATGATCCTGAAACCAAAAGACAATCTGCTCAGTGGGTGTTTCCTTTCGAGGAGTTGCCAACTAAAGTGAAGAGAGATCGAAGTGCGGGAAAAAAAATGGTGGCCTCGTTCTTTGGAAGGATAGGTCATTTCGCAACAATTGTGTTAGAGGATCAAAAAACAGTTTCTGCAGAATGGTACACTACCAATTGTTTGCCACTTGTCTTGGAAAAAGTTCGAGAGAAACGACCTCGCAGTAGGATCCTCCTTCACCACGACAACGCCTCGTCGCACACCGCCAAGCGAACGATCGACTATTTGGCGACATCAAACGTTGAATTACTGGGTCACCCGCCGTATAGCCCCGACCTCGCGCCTTGTGATTTTTATTTATTTCCAAAAATTAAAGAAAAACTTAAAGGAAAGCGGTTTATGAATGCTGAAGAAGCGGTGGCTGCGTATCGCGATGCCATTGAAGAGACCCCTAAGGACGAGTGGGCAAAGTGCTTTTCCCAGTGGTTCCATCGCATGCAGCGGTGTATTGACGTCAATGGACAATGTTTTGAAAAGATATAATAAAACTAATAACTGGCTAATGTAATCAGTTTTTGATTTTCTAAGAACTTTCAGTTTGACCCTCGTAGTACGTCTAGGTTTAGTGTATTATGAATCATATTCCAGAGTTATAAGAATGAAATTATCTTGTGTAGCGACATCTTACCACTGTCGCCCACACTAGCAAGCAACTTCAAGACGCGACGCCCTGACTCGGCTCCTACAGGCTAGATGGCGCTGATAGCCCGCTCCATACAACACAAACCGCGATATGTAAGATTTAGCACGAGCTTGACTACATATAGATAAACCAAGACGGTGACCATTGGACCTTGGTCCCCGACCATAACAACCGGTCGGTAGGAAGCGCTCCCCATTGCCTTCCTAAGCCAGTTGCGCCAAAGTGGTGACCCCGACGTGATCTACACTGGAGCATGGAGCCTCACCGTCGTCATCATCATCGTCGCCTTCTCCCTTGCCAACAGGCACCCAGCCAGCAGCATCCAGCCAGCAGTCTCCTGCAAGCCAGCTCACCAGCCCTAAGGACACCACCGTAGACCGCACCGGTTCTACCTGGTTCCTCGGCAGCCTCATCCAGCTCATCATCCCGACTCACTGTGGACTTCGAGCTCATCCGCACGCATCGTGGACATCACACATGCTCATCCCGACTCACTGTGGACATCACGCATGTACATCCCGACTCATCGTGTGGACATCGCGCACTCATCCCGACTCACCGTGGACATCGCGCATCCCGACTCGCCGTGGACATCGCGCATGCACATCCCGGCACATCGTGGACTCAACAAACACTGGCACTTGCAAGCTCACTACGCACAGACTGCTGAGCTCTCAACCATCCTGGCTCAATCAACCTCCGGTTCTTCGGGGGGAGTGGTGTAGCGACATCTTACCACTGTCGCCCACACTAGCAAGCAACTTCAAGACGCGACGCCCTGACTCGGCTCCTACAGGCTAGATGGCGCTGATAGCCCGCTCCATACAACACAAACCGCGATATGTAAGATTTAGCACGAGCTTGACTACATATAGATAAACCAAGACGGTGACCATTGGACCTTGGTCCCCGACCATAACAACCGGTCGGTAGGAAGCGCTTCCCTTTGCCTTCCAAATCCAGTTGCGCCAAACTTGCAATTTATTTCTGTAGGTGTCTACACGAAAATGTGCTTTAGTCTGAGGCGAACTGAATTACACCATATAGTTGACAACTATTATATTTCTAACTATTGATATTTCTTTGAATTTCATTGCAAAGTCATACTTCTGTACGAAGTACTAGTACTTATTCTGTGATATAGGTAGCAAGTTTGAAGACCTTCAAAATTGAAAAAATCTAAAGAAATTTAGGAAATCTTCATTAGGTCTGGCTTCATTCCACGTAAAGAAATGCGTCCTTTTCTTAATTCTTGTTTCAACCCATATTTGTCCCAAGTGGAATACACGTTCTAAAACTGAAAATGAACTGATTGAAATCGTTGCAATTCTAAGTTTATCTCAGTTTTGACAAGGGTTCATACAGTGGTGGCACCATCTGAGATAAACTTTCACTTGCCACCCCTATTTACCCATTCTGGGTAGGCAAAGGATCAAGTCCATGCAGCCACGTCTTCAGTATTTTTTATTTATATCACTTTTCATGATTTTCTTCAGTATACTTCTTCTTATACACTTTCACAACTACACTAACACTGAAATACAAACTAACCTTACCTCACTCATTGAAATGTAATGATGGTTCGTATTTCAATGCTATAGCCTGACCAAAAAAATATATGGAACCTCGCCATGTTGCGGAAAACAACTGAAACTAATTTCTTTTACTGGCAACTGGAACCTCAAACCGTCATTGACATGTTATAAATTGTCATAATGATTAGTGTCAAAGCGGACGCGTACTCTAATTTTCGACCAAGTGATATTTTTATGTGATAAAAACACCGAGAATTATTTATTGACGGAAAAGAAAAGTGGCTTAACATGTGCTGTAGTATTTTTTAACAAGAAAGTCTATGTGAAACTACGTTTTATCTAAATTAAATACCGATATAGTTGTCATTACGAATTTTTAGTACGTCATATAGTGCGAATAGTGAAAATTGGCTACTGGTGCCTACTGAGAATATTTTTATAACGATTTTGAAAAAAATATTGTAATAAATAATTGTTTTGAGGCTTATTTTCCTTATTCTTCAACCCTATTTAGGTATTTTAACTAAAATAGTTTGAAGAGTTTTCTAAGATAAGCTATTATACAATATATAAAAGTATGATAATAATCTCATAAATAATATAATTTTCTTAATTTGCGAGAGCAAGACATGTTTTTATTTTGTTCATATAATGAATAAAATCCTTGATGAAAAACGACCATGCTAAAAACTGACTGAGGACGTTCATATATCAGACAAACTAAACGTTCGTTAGCTACATAAAACTAAAAGTTTTAAAACAAATTGTCTGCTGAAATACAAATATATTTGAATTAAATGTATGGTTTATTGAAAAGTACTAATACAATGCTAATAAGAAATCTGACTGTCTGGGCTGAAAACGTCAAAACCCTGCTGGCATGAAAAAAGTTTCGCAGGTGCATTCCTCATAAACTAATAATAATTTGAAAATAGTATCAATGTATTTTTAAGGTACTAATATGTCGCTAAACCGGGCCGCATACCATTGGTCTGAAGACCTTTAAACGGCGGAGGGTCCTGCTGGAAAAAAAAATAGATTTCTTTGTAGCAATTGAGGTACTATTTATTTATTTATACGATTTGGAAGGTATTAAATGCTACGGATCTTAAACTGTAACTGTAAATCGAATTCAAGCCAGGGTCCTGTTGCGTATACGGACACAAATTTTTCTACTTCAAGGGAGAGAAAAACAACAGCAAATTATTAATAATTATTTCATCTAGGGGTAAATATTAGGTGTTGTTAAAATTGTTTTTTTTTTCTAAGGTTTGTACTTACTTACTAACTAGGTAAGTAAGTACAATAATATACAAATTAAATTAATAGTGTTTTATTATTTCTCCACATTTTCACATGTATTTGGTTTATTTTTGTCACGGAATTTAAAGAAATTTAGAATTTGAGAATTTAAAGACACCCTTTGGTCGCTGCGCCAGAGGAGAAGTAGCTGTACTTAATTTTTTTTTAACGATAAAAATCACTTATTATTTTATATGACGGCCTAAAGCCCGATTATGTATGAACTATGAAGGAAGAATTGATTGGTGTTTATCATTGATTTATGATGTGTTTATAATAACCTCTGTGCAGACTGCAGGCTTTTCAAGTGCATTTTAATTATTGAGTATTATTTTTATTTTTTGAAGTATGGTAAAAAAGTGTTTTTATTTTAACTAGCTATTGCACGCGACTTATCCACATAACTACGAACTACGAAATGCTGTTTACACAAACAATGCCTAGGCGTTGTATAGAATACCTATAATGATCAGGTATTGTATAAAATAATATTAATTTTATGCTTTGCCTAGGTATTCTATACAATACCGAACGCGCAGCCAGCAATTCTTCCGAGACAAAATGCTTCTTATTTTCAGAGAATTGTTGTTTCTTCAGTTTTTTTTAAATTAGTTATTACCTAGGTAGGTACTTATCAGATTAGAATAATATGAAGAACAATTTTAAGTTATTATTACTTACCAATTGTACGACTTATCGTGTCCTGCGCCGCCTGGTCCGCAACTTGTAGCTCCTGCAGATCTGACATAACGGCACCCTCCATCGGTATCTGGGCCGGCGGACGGGGCGGCGGCCACGATGTATACCGATACGCTGCTTTGGCGTTAAATTGACAGTTATTTAAAAAAAAAAAACATAAAATATTTTCCCGAGGTAACCCTGTAGGTAACATTACTAATTATGATCAATTGAATCAGTGGCAAAAGCAACAAAGGTACCTAATATTTGGGTAACAAGATCAACGAACTTCGTTTATTGGCCAAGATCCGAAAATAAACTTTGTCTTTACACGCACCTTCGGGATTAGGTACTTTAGATTCAGGTTTTATTAGATTCTTTCTGGCTACCTGATGTTCAGCTAATTTCATGAGCTGTGTGTGTTTGTTTACGTAAAGAGAGTCTATAAGTATTATTTTTTTAAATTGTAATAATTTATTTTTTATGTACAAAAATACTATCAGAATTTCAGTGGTTTAAAAATCTAGTCTTTCATACAGTCTACGTTCTCTCCTCCCCCTTTATTATTCTTCACACCACACCACATTACCTATTTGGGATTCTTAACGGGATATGGGCCTTAGCCCCTGGGTAGGTTAGATAGTTGAATACTCCACAACCAGAAAATACCCATGAAAGAATACTACATTTTATTAAGTCTAAGGTTTTCCTATCAATGTACATACAATCTTCGGAATTTGGGTTCAGAAAACTATTTTTTATTCGCCTTAAACAAGGGTGAAATTAAACATGAATACTTGCCTTTACCTCTGATGTGGAACATTCCACCCCAATACATTTACTTTGAACACAAGGGAAGCAAGAGGGTAATCGGGTTTAGAAACATATTATCTTCCTTACCTTAGCCCCAATGAGATAAATGACTAAAATCACCCTGACTTTATTGGAATTTCTTTTCTTTCTTCAGATTTTTTTTGATATTAAAAAAAGAAACGCAGAAGGCAAGATACGTTAACCCTTTGTTGATGTTAGCTGGGTAATAGTACGGCCAAGAAGAGTCTTATTTAACCGTGGAATAGGTAAGGCTTGTAGCTATCTACCTATAGTAGCTACTTAACCAGGTAGATACCATAGGTAGGTAGCGAAATAATAAAAAAGTTTGTAGGTCCAACCTACATACATTGCATTTATTTATTTTCTCATGCATATCTATCTAGGTTAAGATAGAACAATATCAAAAACATGCTAAACATAAACATTATAACATATTAAACGCTAAAACCAGCCTTTTTCTTAAATAAAAATCTACCTGACTTAGATGGGTCAACGCCATCTAGCGGATTTTTGAGTACCGATTTTTGACACTAGCAAAATCCCTCATTGTTAACCATTAAAATCATGAGAAAATTACTTTCAGTCTAACTAAAACTCAACAACAACCCGCCCTCATGATGTATTTGTGTCAAACTTACTAAGTATTATGATCATTAATGAAATGGTCAAGAAAAACTAAAAATCTTGGAACTTGCGTTCTCTTCTAGAACTTACCTACTTGGAATTGATACCTCGTATCCCAGTTTCAGCTCGTATATTAGGAATTAAAGCACAAGCGCTAACTAACTCTATTTTTCAATTAGAGCCCGTCTAGAGATCGCAACAAAGACCCAGAGTACCTTACGCACGCAGCGAATGGCGATTTATTTATTTTTTGTAGTAACACAGTTGTTATTTATTTATTTATACTACTTCAGAATTACTTTTCAGTCAGGTGCCAAATTTCGAAAAAAAGATTTAGGGAACAATATAAAGAAACGACTTTATCGCAATTTACTTACTTTCAATCATCTCATTTTTCGAATACCTTTTTTTTTTAAATTCGAAAATAAATTAGAGATAATGCAACTTTCCCGCGCCATAATGCCTATTGATTGATATATTGCACTTTTCAGTTGATCGTTTGGTACGCAGATATTGTGAGTGTGTATTTTTCTACGAATGTGTGAAATTATCCACACGTACTTAGTTACGTTTTGTTAACAGCAGTAAAATGTAAAAACATTGTTTTCTTTGTTAGATCGGTTAAGTTAGTGACTTTGAGTCGCTTCTGAAAAGGCAAACTATTTTTTTTATATCTACTGTAAGATTTCTATCGTAAAGCTTAGTTCTGCCCTCTTATAATTTTATGAAGGAAAAGGCCCCCTTCTCCTTTTTAGGGTTCCGTACCCAAAGGGTAAAAACGGGACCCTATTACTAAGCCTCTACTGTCTGTCTGTCTGTCTGTCAGCAGGCTGTATCTCAAGAACCGTGATAGCTAGACAGTTAAAATTTTCACAGATGATGTATTTATGTCGCTGCTATAAAAACAAATATGAAAAACAGAATACAATAAATATTTAAGGGCGGCTCCCATACAACAAACGTGTTGTTTTGCCGTTTTTTTGCTCGATTTTGATAATGGCAACAGGTAGGACGCTTGAAATGTTCACAGAATATTAATATGTATATTTACTTTAAAAATAATTATTTAACGGGGGCCTCTTAAAATTTATTTTTTGTATTTAAAACTAAATAAAGGTCATAAGTCTACTGATGTAAGTATTACAGAAAATGGTACGAAACCCTTCGTGCGTGAGTGCGACTTGCTCTTGGCCGCTTTTTTTAATATTAAGAAATTATATTCGATATTACAAAAATTATTGATCGGTTAGTTTTAAGTAGAAAGAAACATTTGTACGTGACCTTCAGTGCGCTAGTCTGACTTGCACTACCTACACGGTTTTTTTAAACGCTACCGCTACCTCTCAACAACCAGTGGTGGAGGGCGCCACCTCCGTCACAGTCACCGCCGCCGCCGCCATTGGATAAATAATTCCGTTCGCGCTTTTCCACTTCAACTACTACTAAATTAAGTTTGTCCCGACCGACTGTCTGTCCCGCGAACTGCAATGAAAGTACACGATAAAACACCAGTAATGCGCCTTTTATTGACCCAGCAATTAATACTCTGAAATAAAGTAGGTACCTAAGTATTTATACTAAGTATACTGGCCGGTAAAATAATATTGAATGGAACATAAAAACGCAATATAAACATACCTAAATTTAGCATTATACTTTCAACTTTTAGGTAATCTGACTCCCACATCGGAAAATTTAAGTAAGTAAGAAAAGCACTTAGTTTGCGCTTCTAAATAATGACCTACTGTTCTATATTTTACTGCATGAAAATTGGTGAACAGCAGGTAATCAAAGTTAGTTTTAAATTATAATGCGGGCTCGAAGGTAGTCATATTGTGCGCTGATGATATAAATATTGGACGCGGGGAACCGGAAAATTAAACAACGCGTTGCCGACATATGACACCATTATTCATCTATTTCCAAATAGGCGTACACACACTTGTAGGTACTTGCAGTTATGCACTGCCAATGTATAGTTAGTTAATTTTCGGCAGGTGTGTTATCGTTGCAATTTAATACAGGGTAATTAATACCTACGTGGCGATCAGTTTTTATAAGTAATTCAGTAAATGTCTAGTAACAAAAGTTGTTCGAGCAGTAGAATCGCCCCTTAAAGTGATCGCCACGTATTACAGTAACCCTTTATAAGATACAGATATAATTAATCTGGGTTTAATTCACCCTTAATTCAAAATACCCTAATTATGACATAACTGCACTTAGCTTATATCAAGTTTGTTGATTTAGTACAGTAAAGTAGGTATGGCAGAACTTCTTTATAATCCAATTATACAGTGAAAAAAAAAATTTGTTAACAGTAACCAAAATTTGGCTACTAGTAGGCCGTAATCTAGTGACTTGCGATTGCGAACTACTGGTTATTAGTAAGTAACAAACTAGTTTTGTATCGATTACTGAACTGAATGTTTATATTTAACTAAAATTGACTTCAACTTCAACAAACAATACTTTCAACTAACAAAACTAGTTTGGTCGATCATTTTTTTTAGTGTAGGTACGTACCTACCTCACTTGTAGTGTGGTCATCTCGACTAGAGAGAGGCCATCGTGTTCTATTTATCATACAGGGCCGATACATCGTATCAGTACAGCCCAGGCGGTGCTTATCAAATTATTCGATAATTGAACATGTCAGGCGTTAATGAAATTTTCTCTCAATGAAGGACAGTTTGGAAGCGCGGCCTATCAACGGCATTAATGTAGTAAGCAGTGGACCTTAAACAATAATCCTGGACAGGAAATCTCACGAGACAACCCTTTTTGATAGGATAGGGCCAGTTACTTATGATAATAAGAAAGCCTTTGGAGCGTTGGGCTTTAGCCAACAAATACTTATATTTAAGATAATTATTTTTAAATTAACAAAATGTACCAAAAATAGGTAACGTACTTTTATCAATTACTATAATTTTAAACGAGTCGATATATATTTCACTAAAAATATCAATGCTCACAGAGTTTGAATTGATAGGTTTTGTATAGGTAACTAAACAACACTAAATATAGGATCGAACTTTTTGTCTGTCCCTCATCTCAATGCAAGGCGCGGGCACGTGGCGACTGGCGGCCTACCGCGAGGGCGCCAAACGCCGCGCTGCCATTCCCCACATATTGGCCTGTACAATGAGCATTGATGAGAACTCTTCCGCATCCTCCTTGCATTTCACGTTCACCTTACCTCGTATTTTAACAACGAAGGCACTAACGTTTTATTCCTCTAAATCAATACCTACCTTCGAAAAATAAAAAATCAGTTTCGTTTTTATGGAAAAAAGGGGTATTGCTGCACCACCGGAGGAATCAAACTGATCATTAACCGCATGATTTGACAAGAGCACCGCCGTGATCAGGCAGCATCAAAAACAAATTAAGTTCCGCCCTCTCTGGTGGTCTCTCATTACATTACAATTTGGGATTTACAGATTGCAATCAGGTTTTTGCGGTACCTATCTAGTACCAACTTAAAAACCGGGCAAGTGCGAGTCGGTTTTTTACCTCAATATAATAATATTTTGATATATGAGGTGCCATTGAATTTGGCTAAATTGTGCCGTTGACTTTGTCAGACTGACATAGACTATATACATTTAAAACCGCACCCGCAAATGGAAATAAAGGGGGGAGGGGGGATTGATTTTTTCCTTACCATAGCAATATAAGTATCAAATGTAAGCCAGTATAAAGACCATTTCAAAAATATAATAACATTTGCAGTCGGGTGTTTTGTTTTTTTAATAATTATGTTTGCTTGTTCCTTTACTTGTGCTGTAAGACATTCTTAATTCTACTCGTAGGTCTATGGAAAGTACTCGATAGGTTTTGATTCGCCTGCAATTTGATTCCTCCACGCCTCTGAGAAAAAAAGTTTGACAGACAGAAGGACAACTAAAGGATCCTATACCCCCCTTATTTCAAAAACTTAGTACCAGGTTTAAACAGGACTAAATATTAGCCGAACCAATCAGAAAAGCGTTCCTCTATTAGGTAAATATGATACCCCAAAAAAGGGGTCAGATGTTATAAATTATTATTTTTAATATCTTATGTTCGTTTCGTTAGAATAAAAACCAATAACTGAAAAAAAGTAAGTAGGTTAGGTATTCTCTTACCATTAAAAAGTGAAGAAAGAAGTTAAAGTAATTACATAGAGTTCCATCAGGTTATATTTTTAAAAATTATGATCATCACTAAATTGTCTGAAATACTTACATGAGAGCAGAAAATACTGAATTCTAAAAGTTGCGTGTGTGTATCCTGAAAACTGGCGCTTTTTCTTAGAAAAGTAGTAATGCTGTTCTAAAATTGGATCTTCGTCAAAGTCCTACTTATACTACCTACTGTAACAACCTTCACTATAGAAGCCTGCCATAATCATGCTACAAAGGAGATGTATTAGAAATTCTAGAGTTAGTAGGACGTAGGAAAATGCCTAAAATCTGATAACCCAACACTATTCGACGAGTTTTTAATTCCGCCCGACTCGCATCAAAAGGTTAATCGTTCACATAAAACACGGCACAATAAGAACGGTTCACATTCACCGGCGCCCGAGTCAGACATCTCACGTTATTATGCTCGTAAAGTTCGCCCTTTCCTTGCATAATGACATGACGAATTGCGTTCGCGATATTTTTACTTCTTTATACGATGAGGTCATTACGCGCCAGTTATGACGTTAAAGGCCAGGAAGAAATTTGCTTCCGAATATATTGTTAGCGAACATTTTATGGAAGTATAAATTGTGGAAAAGTCACCGACTGATGTTTTACGAACATCTGTCGCTGAAGTGAAAAAGCATTGGTACGAAAGTTTTGTTTGCAGTACTAAATATGCTGCGGGTGCAACTCAATGCGTATTTTTGTTGAAAACAAAGTGAGAAAATTTAAAACAAATTCGGTCACACAGATAATGGAGAGCGGGAGTCCCGAGTTATAGAGAACGTGTGGCTGGCAAGCGGGGTGAAAAAGTACAAAAGTTGTGCCCGCGCGGTATAAATTGGGCTACGAACATAAACAAATTTATTGCGCAATACATCATTTTGTGCGTTTATCTGCCACGGCACGTGTAAAGTTCAAAATCAAACCGAGAAATGTTCGTCAATCGTGTTCACATATCTTTCCGCTTCGACACGTCTGTTTCCAGGGGTTTATTAATACATTAACAAGAACGTAGCATAACTATCAGATATTCTTTAATTCATTTTTAATACTTAAACATTTCCATCTTCAAACAGCATTGTAAGTACTTACCTAACTTTCAACTTTTACAGCATTTCAATTTGCGATTCATATAATTCTTCATAAACTTAAATGCAATTTAAAAGCTTAAAACAGTAGTGAGCACTTTTCTTTGATTTTTTATTGTTTTGAAGTTGCAGAATCGCTTCAGAAACTTTTATTGTAACAAGGTTGATAATACCTACCAAGTTGTAGAGGCTAGTTTTGACTTGGTTCCTTGGAGGCTGGTTTTAACTTGGTTTCTTCAATTACCTAGGTATATACTTAAATAAATGCATGTTAGTAACTAACAAAAATAAAATAGTGCTGCGATTAAACTCCAAGATTCGATATAATGTAAATGAGCTGTATGAAAATAAGTGCATAAGAGGTGAACATTAAAATATGATCAATTAGGTGTTTGATTTTCTATAGTTTTATTCTTTCCCTGTTTGTCTTACTTGCATCCAAAACGTAATGAACAGACCACGCTAGCTCGCAACGAAAATTGAGTGTTTCTTCAATAATTTCATAAAAATAAACGAGCAAATCTCCTCCTCAGCGGAGTAGGAGAGCAGTTCGTGCCTGGAATAAATTTCTTCAAAGGGATCGTTTTCAATTTCATGGCTCAATCTTCGGGATCTCAGTGAGAATATGTAAAGGGGCATTTGTCGGTGTCAACACAATGTAATGAGCCTCTTTCGCATTAGCTACGTGCTTTAGGATATCTTCTTGTTCCTCATCAAAATCTACATCATACTCGTTGGTAATTTTCTTATGTAAAAGCTATGGTAAGTATTTTTATACTGCGCTCCCTTTCTTCGTAAAGACGTTTGTTAATATTACTGGAATAGAGGTGCGTAATTAGCAACGCCGAAGTCGTAAAACCGTTTATAACCCGGTTTAATATTAATCTTTAATATAATTTAATTATCTCCAATCTTTTTATCCGAGGAACATACAAAAATATAGGAAAAGTTAAGATATGTGGCATTTACAACGTGTATTTATTAAACATTAATTAGCTAGGAATAGAAGTAGCGGACTATACAATTTAGGTTGTAGTTTTTTAAATACTGACGAGACATTATGTATAATAATAATAATAAACAATAAATTGTTTCAACAAACACACCAATTACCTAGCCCCAAACTAAGCGTGAGCTTGTGGTATGGTGACTAGGATAACGGATAGAAATACTTAAATACGTATAAACATCCATGACTTAGGGACAAATGCTCGTGCTCATCACACAAACATTTGCCCCTTGCGGGATTCGAACCCGCAACCGCCTGGTTTAAAAGTCCGGTGCGCGAACGACTACACCAAGACGGTCGTCAAAATGAATGAATCCTATCAAGTAAAAAGTATTATACAGTATGTCCAGATCCTAATCCTTCATTTTGTGAGCTTTGCTTTATCATGCAGGCTCGGTGCAGATTGGTGGTGGAGGGGCCTGTAAAGCAAGTAACCAACCTTACTGTCAGATGTTAGCTGCCCTAGGGTATTAGCTAGGACTAACAGCCTAACGTGCCCCGAAAGTGCTTCTTAAATATGTCTCTTATATGGTGGAAATGGTTACCCATGATTAGTTCAAGAAGGTACATTCGAGTAATGTTCAGAAAGGTTCTTAAAAGGATTTATCTTTATTAACACAATTTCAGCAGAAAGGCTTTTTGGAATCTTAATTGTTGCCTGCGGCTCAATTGCAACAAGTTATTATAATTTGCTTTGTTAAGGTTATACTTAAGTATATACACTGTGTGCAGAAAGAGGTAGGTACTCTTTTTAAATTCGAATTCAGAAATAAAACACTTAGCTGTCATTCTCATTGTTCTACAAGCAAGAGTGACTTAATAGGTATCTCTTTCTTCCTGTGAGAGATAAAACCATTACGTTGTTAAGAAATAATAACTTAAGGGAATAAACACGACGCCTCGAGTCGAGACTGACCCTTATCTTGTGCTATTTTATATGTATGTATGTTGCGACTTTCGGTGCAAGCTAAAGAGACGTCACTGTAGGCAGGGGTTAATGTAATAACAACACACTATTTTCTTTTATGAAGCGTTGTTTCTAGACGAATCTACAAAGTTGCTTAGATGCATTTAAATTCGTATGCCGAAATGCGGCAATCTTCTTTCCCTTTGACGTAGGAGTTCCCCTATTGCGAATTGTTTCAGCGGAACATTCGCCATTGGAGCAGTAATAACGTTTGTTCAAGAAATTCAAACGTGAAACTATTGCGGCGCTCCTTGAGAAGTGCGCGTTGTGGCATAAACGTCTCCAGCACTATGTGCCGCGCCTTCAACCATCAAGCCATTTACGCAAATAAATTTTCGATCGTACAAACAATTTCGTAGAAATAATAACAAACGCAATGTTTACTTAAGTTTTATCGTTTGTGTTTGATAACTTGTCAAGAGATGAAGCGATACAAGAATGTTTTACTCACGAACGTTAACCGTGGCCGTGGCACCTCGAACTGGAGTGATGCGTGCTCATTATTTATGACATTTCGTAATGATGAGAACTGTTGCTCTGTCAGAACTTCTCGTTATAATTGTAGCTCTAAAAGATAATAAGTAGTTTTATTTTTAAGTTCCTTAAAGTACCTTAATAAATATTTTTCTAGATATTGTACGTAACATAACGTAACTCAGGTTAATCAAAAACTTATGTAGCAAACGCGACGGCTTAATTTTCTGTATAATACCATAACGACTTGAACTATAAATATGTCAAGCCAATAATTACGATGAAATATAATATGTATCCAATTTTCAACATTTCGTGTAAACATTTGTTCAGGCGTATTTGGTAGTAGGTTTTCGAGTAACGAAATGTCACAATGAGTAGAAAGAGCCCTTGTTGATGAAGCAGTGTTCGACACAGTGGCGAGGGGATGAGGTGAGATTGCGACCCTTCTGATTACACAATGTTGGCTTTCATCCCTTGTGCAAGTCGCGCTCCGGAAATCTTTTGTGATTCGACTTCGGTTATTGTGGCAAGGCATACTAATATGGGGTAGGTGACGCCGCTGAAATATGTGACGAGAGAAACCAAACGGCGGCTACTACCTTTGCTATGACTGTATACAACTGAAAGAGCCATGTACGTGATCAAATTCTGTTATTAAAACGTCTTATTTACACTAATAGCTTTCTGCGTCTAGTTCATTTGCTACTTATGTAATTACATTGTGTGTTGCGCTAATATCTTGCGAGCAGGAGTGCATCCAGAGTCGGGAGTCCGGACTTATCCAGCGGTCGTGCGGTCGAGAGCTAAATTAAATTTGTGCCGCCCGTCGGCTCCATGATCTAGTGGACACTACTCACACTCGAGTGGCCCCATAACACCGTCATGAATATAGCAAATGAACACACTAACTACATTATCTACATCTTGTCGATATCTTAAAGCCGTTTGTAAAAATATCAAGAAGAAATGGAAGTGGTCTAAACTGTGATTTCAGAACAAATCTACATTCTCGGGTAAAGGATTTAAGTAAGTATACCGAAAGCTCTACGAGAGTGTGTTTCTGCTCTGATAAGAATTCGTAAGAGCATAAAAATAAAAGTTCACATCGAAGGAACAGGGAAAATGTCGCGGAATAATATTTGGGATTCCCGTTTTATTTGACTGCAGACCCTCTGCGAATGGAGACAGAGATTTCCCGAGATGGCCCTATCAAACATTTATGGAGTACCTACATAAAAGGACAACACTTAAGAGCAGTTTCAATAAGTGTTCGGAGTAGCTAGACCGTGACGAATGGAATGTTCATCTCTTAACCCTTCATAAATATCGAGTAGGCAGATCTTTGATGATAGTATCGGAATCATTTCTTTTAAATTTGATCGAAATTGGACTAACAGTATTTTTCTCAAAAATTAGGTAGGTAAACGACAGATATTACTAACGATATTCTGATTACTATCCATCCTTATATTATTTTTCATACATTGTTAAATAATTGAATAAATATGAGAGCCAATTTGAAATGTTTGTCTCCATTATGTCACCTATTTTCTTAACTCCGTATTAGCCAACTTTTGATCGTAATACGCAGATATTATGTGTGCTTATTTTTCCACGAATGAGTTAAATTATGTTGTCAGCGGATACGAATAATTAAATGAAAGAAAATATTATAAAATTACTACCTACTTCATAATTACATTATCGACATTTAGTTTTCGCTGCAGTTAAGGACGACACCCAGAGTTATCAAATGAGGGTGTATGCCATGGTAATGTTCTCGTTTGGTGCAGTTTGGTTCCCAGACCGGAATCTTTACACATTGCCGGAGCAAGAGCGTTAGATATTGATGCGGTTTGGCCGAACGTGGCGCGGGCGCGAGTGACTCGTATAAATGCAAATGAGCCGATTGTACTCTAGCCTTGATTAATTTGAAACATTCACCAGTTCCCACTCGTATTAATAGGTCCGCCACTGGGTCCGCCGAGTTCCTTAAATGCCCCTATTTATTATTTTGACAAAAGAAACAGTCAATATTACTCCACATTCAATATTTAAAAGTTGCGCATTCTGCCCTTTGAGTTTTTGTCACATCGTTCATATAATATTTATCGTTCGCGTAACAAAGAAATTCCATTTTGGGGCGAATGCGCAAATAGTTCGACGTTTGAATTTCCCTTGTGTAAATGTTATTATGGAGCGTTTCGCTAGTATGTTGCAGGTAAAACATTCCGCAATAACGACCAACTTGTCGCTTCCGACAAAGTGGGATTGGCGTGTAATGCCGACAAAGGTAGTGTCGACTTGTCTTACCACAACACAGCAAAAGATTGAATAAAACTCGCTACAAATTAACAACATCGGCGCGCATCTCTGCCAACGGTATATTTTGTACTTTAAGGACACATACACCGTTTCGTGTAACTTATTTAACAAGAACAACGTCATTTGTCCAAATCTTGAGGAATTAAAATATAATTCGCGGAACGTTTATCACCGTCAGCCACGTCACTGTGTCGTTCTAAAAATTCGTGGAAAACAAAATTACAAAACAACTTCACTAAGTAAGACTGATAGACGTTTTGGACGTGAGCAAGCGGGAAACTGGATTTGATTGACATTTTATTAATGATTTTTTATCCTTATTATTTAAGAATTATGGTCTATAAAAATTAGTTAACAAAGTAATAAGAATTGTGATGCTCACGGAAGTTTAATCATTTTAATGAATAAGTAATTTTATTAACATAAAGAAATACTATAGTAAAATTGTCTCCAAGACTTTTAATTTTGTAAACTAACCAAATGACTTAATACTTTGTTTAAAAAGAATAAAGTATATAGCTTAGTTAATTTAAAAGTAAAGTTAGCCTATACAGGGTGCTAACGTAAACAGTCTTATCATTTAAGGGGGTGAATAAAGCCATAAATACCTAAACTTTTACCACACCGAAATCGTGAGAATAAGTTTGGCTCTCCATGCATTGTCATCGAGGTAGAAAAATTAATTGTATTAAGGACCTGATTTTTTATACGTTTCGATGTGGGTATTGATGGCCATATTCACTTCCTAAAAGGATAAGACTATTTACACTAACATCCTGTTTATATCCCACTGCTGAGCAAAGGCATCGCCTCACCTATGACGAGAGATCAGCCATAATACCCCACCACGCGGGCTTGTACTCCGACCTTACTGTCAGATGTTATCAAGCCACCCTGAATAAGTTAAGCGACAATTATCTGACGATATTGGCCAGGGCTAACTGCTTAAGGTGCCTCCCGACCGAAGTACGGAGATGCTTGTGATAGACGTCACATTAATGGTTAGAATGAAGTGTATCCCATCCATTCAGCGTAGTTTATGAAATTGATCTACCCGTGTGTAAAAACCGCATGTATAAAAAAGTTAAAAACATTTTGTAGCGCCACGTTTTAAAACATTTAGATGGAACGTCGCTTTCCTACCTAATCGTAGTCGGGGCGTAGCGTAGTTTGTAGCTCGTAGCGCGTCCCTCGTAGCTCGTAGCGCGTAGGTATGAGCCGTAGACCCATCGAGCACGTAACCTCTAAAGGCGCAGTAAACGCGATTTTTCTCCGAAATTTATCAGTGCTTGGTACTAATACGACAAGTGTCAATTTAAGCGTGTATTTTATAAAAAGATATTATGAAATATAAGATATTTCGGTTTTGATCATAAATAACAATCTTTTAAACAACAGCTTTATTTTGTGAATTTGTTTGACAAAATGTGTTCAAGAAAAAACGAAGGCACTAATTGCCAAGGGATTTTGGCGGAATTTTTCTGAAACAAAATTATTGACATTTCGTCTCTATAGGTTATGTGCTCGGTGCGTAGACCGGACCCCGCTCGCGCTTGATTATGATTTGCGCGGAATCACGCGTCAGGTGCGAGAGGGGTGGGCAAAGATTTACATCAAAACACATTGCGGTTTTCTCATTATTATAATATTGTAGATGATTGGAACAATTTTTAGGCACAAAAACAGTCTTTAAAATAATAAATAGATAGATACATCTATACAGAGTTACATTGCAAAGGGGTATCAAAATTTAAGAATAAGATTAAAAAATATTATTAAGAAAAACGACTTTATTGAAATTATAAATATTGTTTTTAAGTGATAAGCATCACTAGATGATAATGCTTATCACTTAAAAAACAATATTTATCTTATTTGCAAGCTTAATCTTTCGATTGTTAAATACTTGCAATAGTCTTTCTTTCGAGTGTTGAGGGTATAATCCCAATAACATTGATGAAAGCAACGCGTCATTACAGCGTTAAGAAGCACTTGAAAATTTCGACGGGCTCTGCCAACGCCAGTGGCCGAGAGGTTAGGCAATCGCCCGGTATGCGAGGAACGCGGGTTCGATTCTCGCCTCTGGTGGTCGTTTTTTTTTCAAGTGCAATAATATATTTATTGAAATTATTTTTAATCATCGTAATTTTCGAATTACATCTACCTGCTTTAAAAATCATATAAGAAAATGAAGTAAATAGCGAAATAACGCAACGTTCGCATACCATAATGACTATTAATGTATGAGTTGATCGTTACAAATATATCGTGCATGCGTAGTTTTCTATGTGTTAATTAGTTAAATTATCCATGCGTACGATTTGAAACAAGCGGATAGGAATAATTAAATGTGTAGTTTTTTGCATAGTTCGGTTAAGTTACTGATTCTGAGTTACTCCTGAAAATTTGACACTACTTTGCAATGTACCCTGTTAAAATATTTTTACTTTTGTGTTCGAGTATCGAATCAGATTGCATCGAATCAAGTAGGATAAATATTTTTGGTGGTAATTTATAACTTACCTGTCATTTTATTTCATTAAGCTCTATAGTGCGTACTATTGAAAGTAAACTGAATAACATGTTTTTTTTTCTAGAAGTATTTGATAAAATTAATTAGTCATGTTTGATATTTTTTGGTGGTCGTAAAATAAAAATAGTATCAGTGCATATTACGCAAACACTAGTTTCAGACAGGTATCGCGAGCAGGTGGCTTTAACAGCCCGTATTTGTCATCCAAGTACACCAAATGTTGCGATTTGTCACAAAACGGATATTTACAGCATTACATTCACTGCTTTTGTTTTTATTTATGACCCCACTTAATTCTTGTTAGTTGACTAATTTAATTGCCACTTAATATTAGCATGGACTAATAGTTAGTAAGGTTCTAAAATCTAAAGTAAATCAAATACAGTCGCATCTTAACCGTTTTTGACGTCTTCCGTATTTTTTAAACGATCTTTTCCTTGATACGGTGTTTTTGCAAATTGTGTGACACTAACAAACGAGCTATGCTTTTTTATATTCATATTGGTAAATGATGTATTATCTTTTATGTTTCAAGGTTCTATTATTCGTGTACTAAGGTAAACAACAGTGGTGGCACCAAGAATAGTGAGTGAGGGTCGTTTCGTACGCGAAGTTTTTATACGGTGCGGCGCGCGGGCCACATAACGGCCACCTGCGCCCTCATCTACATAATGTGGACAAGTCGTTGAACTCCGGCTGCTGGACACTTTGGCTCAAACTCACTCGCGATGCTTCCGTACACCGAGCGATTCCAAGGTAGACCTCGTTACCTTACAGAGGTTTTGCACTACGTCTGACCAAACCCGTCAAAATACGTATTTTTTTTAAAGATGGAAAACCCGACAGTGAAAACTAGACGTAGTACTGACGTTTAAAAGACTTTTGATGTTTGTTATACTTAAAGTAACAACAAGTTCATCGATTTTGCAATAAATAGATTAAACGAAAGTATAAGAATGTAACATTTTAGGTATACCTAAGTAATTATAACGTTGTATTTAGAAAGTAGTACTTAGGTAGTAATTATTGATATGAATCGTTATATTTTCAAAATGTTGGCGCGGAAATTGCTCCACCGACAAGAGCGGAGCTCTTAAGTTATACTTAATAAATGGTATTATATTGTTTGTAAGTTTGCCTAACTTACTAACAATATAAAACCATTTATTCAAAATATGTATAAAAATAAAGTGAATTCTTCTTCTACTCCTGCGATTAGAAACAACATGTTGCAGTCTTTAAAAGGGTATTTGATATTGGTATTCCAAAAATCCTTTTACATTTAGGCACGCATCTCAAAGAGTTTTGGGTCAGTAAGAACATAACATAAGAATTGTTTCAGAAATACCTTTTCTGAAATAATTCTGTTATTTTTTGGTTGTATTTTTACGTAGTATCACGTAGGAGTAATCTTACGTTTAGTATCTGGACATGTTTTATAACACTATTTATTTTAAAGATTTACTCCCTTACTAATGATAATGAACATGCTACTGATATAACATATGTTTATGTAAGAGACGGATAATTCGGGATTATGATATGACATAGTGAAGACAAACATTTCGAATTAGCCGTCTCATATTTATTCAAGTGTTATAGCAATGGCAGAATCACCATTTATTAGTAAGTGGGTAAATATATTTTAAAATATTTTTACCACGAGTCCTGAAAATCCTCGACAAAAATATGAAACGGAAGTAATATAATTTTATCCCTAGCTATACATACATGCCCAAAGTTTTATAACGAGTTAGTATTTAAACAGTGTTTAAAGTAAGCAAGTGTGCTTGTGGTCCACTGGCCTAGTGGAAAGTGATCAAATAAAATGGCAGCCGCGAGTTGCGGCGGTCGCGGTTAAACGCCGCCCGGAGACTCGTAAACGTAGTTGAACCCACCCTCAGTGGCTTGTCCATCCCGAGACACTCGTAGGCTGATATAATGACATTATCATTCGACAGCACAAAAATTCACCGAATTTTCAAGTGGCTTTTATAGTATGCAACTCAGATGGAGTTACTAAATAAGTATCTAAGTTTTGTTTGCTGACGATACATCGGGATAATTTATTTATTCAGATTTCATGACAAAACACTGGTAACTAAACTATAATAGTAATGTATATACAACTTATTAATAAAAATTAAGATAAATTATTTAAAACAAAAGAAAAACAAATATTATAAAAAGGGTCCTTGTGGTAAGGTTCCCAGGGTGCTGGCAGCATTACCACGCTGGATGCTTATACACTGAGCAAGGTAGCTTAATCTGGTATGGTATCGGGTGCTTCCAAAGAAGTATTAAGATAATAAGTACAAAATGTGTTATTTTTTGTGCTTCCATAATGTTTTATAACATTTTGTTCAGCATAAAAACGATGAACGTTGTTCATGGGATTGCGCAAACATGTGTCGATTGATTGCCTTTGTTTATCGACTCGTAACTAAAAAGTCAGACATAACTGTAGCGATTGACGACGCCCTTCGCCTAGGAGGGCAAACAAATAACATAAACTTCCTATGGGGTGAACTCGCTCTTTCAGTGCCGAGGCGATTGTCTTTTATCGTAGGGAAAACGATTTTCATAAAAATCTGCATTCTGATGTCTCCGCGCGTGTGTAGCGTGAATCTGTGTTAAGCACCCGTAGTTTGAACATGTGCTCGTAATAAATGGTTAATAAAATTATCTAAAAGTTTTGATATTCAGACCAAGATTTTCCGCACTTAGCAGAACAAATTACTGGGTTCAATTTATCAATTACGGACTAAATAAATGTCGTTCAAAGTAGCTTTGTTATTATTAATTAATTTAGTTTCACCTTGCTAAAAATAATTATGACTCTACTATAATACTTGAGTAAATATAAAACACCTAATTTGGAATGAATGACAGATAAGTATTATAACGTAATGAATGCAAACTTTTGAATTTTGCCCTCTCATATTTATGCAAGTGAAGAGTGGTACTATTATTATTACTAAGGCGGTTAATAAAACTGACAAATCTCTGTACTCATCTTAAAAATGAAAAATATCTATTTCTTTAACAATAATTTTAAATATAGCTATGCAGAGGTGAACTCTTTCTTATAAGTGCTATGGCACCTGTGGCAGAAGGAGTTACTCTTTCTTAACAAAAGGTACATTTGTATATAAAAGCAAGTTTCGTAGTACTTTTTAACTTACAAAACAAAACATTTGTGTGTGTGTGTGTGTGTGTGTATATGCGTGTGTGTGTACGTGTGAGTGTGCATGCATGCGTGTGTGTGTATGTGTGAATATATGTGCGCTTAAATATTTGGTATTGTGTTATGTATCCTATTTAAGTAGGTACACTTTCAGTTTCTTCGTAGTTTAATTATTTTAGCTAGTTTGTCACTGTAATTTTGCACTCCCGATATGTCAGGGGGTATATTTCTAGCTTTTTATTGACAAAAAAGTACTTATACCTCTTTAAGTGGCAAATCCGTGTAAATTTTATAATGAAGAGCGAAATTAGGTTTTTTCAGTAGCTCGTTAGGAGCGGTTGTCGGTGCAGAATAAAAAAGTCAGCTACAAAATGCAGTTTACTCTGGGTCTGCATGTAGTAGTTGCGGTTTCAATTACGGTAGATGCACATGCGGCGCGTTGCGACCCGCAGCTAGATTAATTACACTGGACTGCCGACTTGTCGAGGGGAGAAAAACAAGATGAGGTTATTTGTACTTACCGATACTTGGACCTAAATAATAAGTAATAGATGTGATGTCGAAATCAGGAAGAAAGTCAGTACCTAGGTACACGATACATTTTGCAACAGATGAATAGAAAAATAAAGTCATAATATTTATGTAAAAAAAATAAAAAAACAAAAAAAAGGGGGCGACTTCGCTGGATTTTCAATTTATTTCATTTAATATCATTATCTGATTAATGTGGAGCTTTTGAGTTTCCCTTTGTAAAATAAAGTGCAGATTGCCACTCTCCGCATGTGCGCAGCCTTCGGAGCTTACTGCGACATCAAATTCAATTTTATTTAATATCAGCTGATTGTTGCCTGTCAACGTCATTTTTACTAAGAAGCCGCCGTTGCCAAGGAAGCCATTTCAAGCCCTCGCCGTTGCCAGGAGTTACTTCAATTTGACCAATATGCGCTTTACACAAAACTTCTTCCACCATTAGAATAGCTTCGATCGGAATGAAAATGGACTGTCTTGCGTGTGTCAGCGCAACATCAAATCGTTTTGTGTCTGAACAATTTTTTGTCATTTTGTGTGTTTTGGTTTATTAGAAACGAAATTAAGTTAGTAGATAAGATTGTAAATAACGTAAGGTACGAGTAATTCACACGCTTTCTATTTGCATATAATTTTTATTGATTGTTTTGGCAAGTTTTTAGTCTACAAAATTTCATTGTTTGTTTACCTAGGTTTAAATTTAATATTATGAGTGTTTTTATAACTCCCGGTTCCCACTCACAGCCGGAGTTTTATCGCTGTCACATCTGTAACTCAAGCAGAACCTTTAAAGGTAAAAGGGGCCTAAATATCCATATATCAAGATGTCACAGCAATCCCAGGTTACAGACATCTATTCCTCTACCCTCTCTTCCAAATTCTCCACCTACATCCAACCCTTCTTTCGAATCGCATATCTCTCACCTCCACCAATCAACTCCAGTGGTCAAAAGAATTCCTAGGGTAGCGAGAATATCTATTGCTAAATCTCTTTCATCGTCCATCGAAAAATGTCTTCTGAACACTGAATCAAATTGGCAAAATCTTTTTACTTTTTCCTATACCTACCTTCATGTCAGTACTTCATCTAAGTCTCTAACTCGCGCTCTTATCGACAACACTATTCAAAATTCAACCCCTCCCACTTTAAATCCTCGTTATAATAACAAATACACAATAAAAAAAAAATATGATGGACGGTGATCTGAAGAATGCGGCTCGTATCCTTTTCTCTGATGATACACTCGCTCCTCGTAATCAGGAAACTCTCGACAGCCTTCAAAATAAGCATCCCTCACGTCCAGACTTTCCTTCTTTTCCTATTCCACCACCTCACAACATTCATCCGTTACAGGTCTTTGATGACAGCGATACGCTTGCTGCGATTATGTCTTTCCCGTCTGGTTCTGCCGGGGGCATCGACAGCATCACTCCTCAACATCTTAAGGATTTGGTTAGTGCATCCGCCGCTGACGCCGGCAGAACCTTACTTTCCAACATCACGAAGCTTTGCAACCTCCTCCTGTCAGGTAAAGTCCTTGATAGCTTTCTTCCACTATTATATGGCGCAAGACTTTGTGCTTTTGTAAAAAAAGATGGCGGTGTCCGCCCAATCGCAATTGGCTCTACGTTTCGACGCCTAGCGGCGAAATTAGCTTGCCGTAATATTTTTTCTCCGCTCAAGGACATTTTTCAGCCTATAGAACTTGGCTTTGGCAGTAGAGGAGGCTGCGAAGCTGCAGTTTATGCAGCCCGAAATTTTCTCGCCTGTAACGAATCGGAGGTATTTCTGAAAGTTGACGTGAGGAATGCTTTTAACTCTATTGATAGATCCGCCTTGCTGAATGAAGTTCATACCCTTACCTCCAAAATTTATCCTTTTGTGTTCCAATGCTACAATTGCCCATCCAAATTATTATATCTTGACCATTGCATTGATTCTGCCGTCGGCGTTCAGCAAGGTGACCCATTAGGTCCTGCACTTTTTAGTTTAGGCATTCACCCCATCATTTCGTCTTTAAATTCAAAATTTAACGTCTGGTATCTTGATGATGGGTCTCTCGGAGGCAAAGCTGATATTGTGTATCAAGACCTCGTTCGGATAATTCAAGAATTTAAAAAAATAGGTTTGGAGCTCAATCTTTCAAAGTGTGAACTTTATATTAATGACCATATTTCTGCGGAATCCCGTCAAAATATAATTGAAAGATTTAACGTCCTTGCTCCTAACATCAAAATTCTAAATTCTGAATCACTTTGCCTTTTAGGAGCTCCTCTTCTAGATGCCAGCATCCAACCTTTTCTCGACAAAAAATTGAATCATTTCACCCTGTTAGCCCTCAGATTGGAACATCTTAACTCTCATATTGCCTACACCATTCTAAAATCCTGCCTTTTTGTTCCAAAATTTACATATTACCTTCGCGCAAGTCCAATCTGGATAAAACTACATCTTGTAGAACTTATTGATACCACTCTTAGAACATATCTTGAAAAAATTCTGAATTTGCAGCTAAAAAACGACTCTTGGTTACAAGCAACGCTTCCTATTCGGTTTGGTGGTATCGGCGTTCGCAAAATTTCTAGTATTGCCCTCCCCGCTTTTCTCTCCTCTCTTCATAGCACTGCTGGTCTTGTAGACAAAATCTTTAAACACCCTCGCCAGCTAACTGAGTTGAGAGAGGCGGAGGAATGTTGGCAAAGTCTCTGTACTAGTGAAGACATCCCAAAGGAAACACACAACCAAAAACTCTGAGATGTCCCTCTAACAAGAGAGACTTTCAATACCCTGCTTCAAAATTCAGTCAGTGATTGTCATCGTGCAAGGCTCTTGGCAGTTTCCTGTAAGGAATCAGGCCACTGGCTTCACGCCCTCCCATCTAAAAATATAGGTACATTTTTTGACAGCGAGACATTCCGGGTGTGTGTGGGTTTGCGAATCGGGGCCCTGGTTTGTGAACCATTTACGTGTCCCTGTGGCAAGGAGGTCGACAAATTAGGTCTTCATAGTCTTTGTTGCCAGCAAAGTGCGGGGCGTCCGCCCGCCACGCAGCACTTAATGACGCCATCAGAAGAGCTCTTGCCAGCATTAACGTTCCTTCAACATTAGAACCTCGTGGGTTGGTCCGTGATGATGGCAAGAGACCTGATGGCCTCACGCTCATTCCCTGGGAGCGGGGACGGGCCTTGGTATGGGACGCAACTTGTGTTGATACTTTGGCCCCTTCTCATCTCAGGGAATCAGCTTTTAAAGCTGGGTCTGCCGCTGAGTCGGCAGAAAACGCCAAGCGGCGCAAATACGAGTCTCTTGCAGGTGATTATGTGTTTGCACCGTTTGGCGTTGAAACTTTTGGACCGTGGGGACCTAACGCCAAATTACTTTTTAGAAAAATAGCCCCTAAATTAAATACAATTCTGAAAAACAAAAAAGCTGGCTCGTTTCTCGCTCAGAGGCTAAGTATGGCTATCCAACGCGGAAACGCAGCCAGCATTCTCGCTTCCTTGCCTCATGGACACGGTTACATTTTTGAATAAGTAGATTTTCAAGTTTTTTTTTTTAAGTGTACATATTTAGTTAACTGATTATTTCCAACTAAAATAAAAGATATTGATTTGTAAACTTGTATTTTATATTGCTGTACTAAAATATAACTGTGCAATGTGCTTGGTGCAGAATATTCACATGGGAATTCAATATTCGATTCCACTCCAGTTTCATCTTATTTATTTAGTACAGATCTCTATCTGTATTACTTAAATAGTGCTAACTATTACCTATTCCTAATGATCACAATGTATTGTTGCTAAGTTGTGACATCATTTTTCACTTACTAGTAAGTTGTTTAATACGTGAGCCAATATTTTATCAGTATCATCAAACATATAGAGTTCCAGGTACTTACATTACAGAATTGTTTGGCACGTTTTAAATTTAATGCTATTCTAGGACTGGTTACTATACGAATTTCTAGTCAATTCTATAATATCAAATCTTCATGTTTAAATGGTTATATCTCATTTCCAATTTATCGTATTGCTGAGAATATTAATAAAACATATAGCTAAATAGATTTATTAATAGACTTATTACTCGTATTAAAAATTCTCTATTCTCTAATGTAATTAGGTATTACTAGGCACTGGCAATGTTAGAATTTATCTTCTCAGTAAGGTACTAAGTATTGTTAATATTTAAGATTACGCCTATTTTCCAATCTCTAGAGGCCTCCATACACGGTTAAAATGACGTTTCGTGTATACGTATCTTTGCCAGAATCAATAACGTAGACGACATCAGAGATCGCAAACAAAACTTATGCACTTGAATTTCATAACGATAAATCGTCAGTGTAAATCTTATCGTTTTGTTGTCCTGTTTTAGGTTGATCGTAACGAAGGACCGGTTCGGTGTATGGGGGCAGAAAATTATCATCATCTTAAGGTGTGAAGAGCTGGCATATTCGTAGGTCCGTATCATGAAATAAAGTTCTTCATCATCGGCACAATTCGTCGTCGGTGGCGACACAGACGCCATCTGGCGACGCGAGGAACAACTTTCCCGATGCGCAGACGCACAGCTGGTAAACTTTCATAGTTCTTATATTTTTTTGAGCTTTATTTGTCACACTGGCTTCCTTTAGGTTCGTAATCACTACATTGGGAGCATCAATTTTAATCTGAAAAAAAAACCCGGACTATTATACATGTAAATGGCTTAAAAATGTCATTAAAACTCACAACAATATGACTAACCTATTCTAATACGGTAAAACCTCATAAATTAAAAAAAAGCTTAGCTTAGTTTTTATTTTGATTACTTAATAAACATAAAATTTTCAGGCACTACGTAATGCTGAGCTTTGGAGTCAGTCCGATACCTACAGATGTCAGATGCCTTCATTATAAAAAAGACTAACACCGGAGTCCATGCGATAAGAAAAAACATTGAAAAGATAGTTTATTGTTTGAAATGGAACTTACCGATCCAACGATTGAGTCGAATTTTATATCGCCGTGTGATGTCATATCGATGTTCCCCGCCCTGCTGTCAAAATGTATGGACTGCGGCGCCTTCAAACTCAGGCGTCTCGTCATGGACTCCAATCTGAATAAAGAAGCAGTAAAATATTTATAAGTAATTATTTCAAAGAAACATTCCTCCCCCAGAGATTTCTAAAGTGACCAATTAATTGCAAGCGTTTCGCATCCAGTGCGATCCTGCGATTTTTAAAAGGTTGTTTGTCGAACTTATGATTTCAATTGTTAATGGGATCACTTAATTATTTGTTGTTGTGATATTGATGTTACTTGTATTATTACGAGTATTACTTATTTTTTATGTGTAAATGTTTTTTTTATTTTAAATTTAAAATGGGATTTTTATTGATTATTTGCTGCATTTATCGAATTAGATTTTTCCTGTAAGGACGACTAAGTAAGACAAACAATCAAATCTTACTAGTACATGCGTTTCGGTTTAGGGTTCCCAATCTAGAAATTTATTGCCCCAACAACACGAAAACAGCAGTCGGCAGCCGCAGCACGAAAACAGTTTTTATTACGTAGGGAATAGAGGCGGTGTCAAGGTCAAAGGAAGTCTTGACGAGCGTGTATACTTACTGTAAATCGGAGCCAGGCGGTGCCCGCACAGAGGGCGTCTGTACAGCGGATTTGACGGTGACGCCGCCAAGTCCGTCTACTGCCAGTGTCTCCGCGGACACCCGCACCTCGTCGCGAGACGCTGAGAACACGCTGGCTCCGTGCGCGTCACGGACTTCGAATTTACGGCCGCTACACACGACGTTGTCGCGCTCTGAAATGTATTTATGAATTATGTTAATGACGCTCCGCTGGCTTGGATGTATGAGTTCAGAGAATCATAAAATAATTTATTATTAGAAGCTTGAGTTGTATTTGAAAAGACTTAGGGGACTTAACGAATTTGGTATTGTGCATGCTAGTTACACTACATATACATTGTGTACTGAGAAACAGAAAAAAGAAGGCTCCAAAATTTTAGCAGCAGTAAATTAAATAATAAACATGCAAGGAGGGCAAGTCAACTAAACTTCAGGAGAATGTTCTATCGAATCAAATTCTTCTAATCGTGTTTCGAGATCTATACTCGTAGTTAACTTAACGATGTCCTGAAGTTTTTTAGTAATATAGGTTTGAAACTCTCATGATCGAATTCTTATCATGAAAAATTAAATTTTCAACGCGCTCCTACCTACTGAGGTTTTGATACATTTGCAAGGCATCGAGCATTTTGTCCTAAGGACCCTAGGGGCATCAGACGCTGGTGTTATAAAAAGACATACTAATAGAAGAGGCAATGGCAAACACTCCATAAAAAAATTCTAAGAAAGTCGTAGTGTGTATTTTATTCCACATAACAATCGCAACCGTCAGTCATGAGGTATACGGGTTACCTATCTTAAATCTGAAATTTACTAGTGCGAAATTTATTTTACCGAAATCGGTAATCCTTTTTTTTTATTTGCCATATTTTCATTTGACCGAAAACACGATTGACATTCTTTTGAAAGTCCGATTCCCATTTTTTATTTTTTTCAAATTCAAAATGTTTTGAATTATAACTCATCGTTTGAAAAAACTATTATTGCTAGATGTTTCAGTTTCCAGAAAAATGTTTTCAATGTTATATTATTACAAACAAACAAGTAAAAATGCATTCAACAGGCATGCAGCATGTAAGCAGGCTTGCATTGTGCAAGAGAGCTCGAAGCATGCAAGCAGGCATGCACTGTACAAGCAAGCACGTAGCATCCAAGCTGGGATGCAGCATGCAAGCAGGCATGCAACATGCAAGTAGGCATGCAGCATGCAATTAGGCATGCAGCATGCAGGCAGACATGCAGCGGGCATATGATCCGCTCTTCTCCGGCGCTGCGGGAAGTGCAGTCCTTTCTCCCTCCCGTAACAAATATTTGGCGCCAGATCTTTGTTACAGGGGGCGAGGACTGCACTCCCTCCGCGCCTCCGGCTTCTAAATTACACTCTAGTGTTGGGCAGACTAGTACCACGGCGAAGGACCACGGCGAGTCGGGTTTCCTCAAATTGAGAATATTAACGGTTACTTCGATCTTTAAAACTGTTTGAAATTAAAGTTATGACAAGCAAAACATCTACGAAATGAAAAAAAAAACGTTTTGATAGTCGGAGAACTGTTTTTCTGGAAAATGAAACATCGGGCCAATGAATTTATAGTCTAACAATATTATGTAAATAAATCAATCTATTATTTAAAACTTCGTCAAACCGTTTTCGACCTATTAAAATTCGAATAGCAAAGTTTTGAAAATGAGATAGGTTACCGGTATGGTTACAACTATGAAAAAAAGAAGAGACGTACTAATTAGCAGCTTCGTCGGCTCTACATGTCGCGTATTGTTAGCACCAGGGTTGGAAACCAGCACAGTGAAGTTTCGGTACGAGTGCATGGTGACAGGCTGACCAGGCTGCGAGGATATCGTGGACACCGCCAGGTCATCCACTATCCAGGCGTGGCCATCCAGCTGGATCCCGTTCTTGATTATCTTGATTGGGCCGATCCCATTCTAAAAAAAAAATTGTGTTTTATATTAAAGTTTTTATATGGAGCATTGCTTGTAAGAACCAGGAACATGAAAGCTATTAAAAAGGACGTAAAAAGTTGAAAACAATTATGGGTTTCGGTCGTAGTCGTAGCAAACCTAGTAATATTAGTCAGCTCTAGTAATATTACATAAATACTATATTATTACATCATAGCGACAAGTCCGCCTAATTTGCACATCTTACTGTGTAAATTGTATTGTTGTTACTTTTATCCTTTTATGGTGTGCAATATAGAGTTAAATATCTACCTTCATCAGTCAATAAAAGCAATAAATATATAGCTTGAGGTGCCTGTGGCGCAGTGGCGGCAGCGCTTTGGTAGTGATACCAAAAGTTAAGCAACCCACGGCGCGGTCGTGATTGGATGGGTGACCATTCCGACCATTTAAGTGACGTCCATGACAAGCATCTCCGTGCTTCGGAAGGCACGTTAAGCAGTTGGTCCCGGCTAATATCTGTGGTATTAGTCGTTAAGCCTAGTCAGAGGCCCTAGGGCGGCTTGATAACTTCTGACAGTAAGGTTTGTCACTTGCCTTACATACACCCCTCCACCAATCCGCACTGAGCCCGCGTGGTGAAGTATGGCTCGTTCCTCCTCATTGTTGAGGTGAGGCCTTTTCCCAGCAGTGGGATCTAATAGGCTGACTTATTATTATATATTATTATATAGCTTTTCGGATTATTTTCTACTAACAAAATGGACCTGCGTTGTTTGATCTTATAAAATGAATAACAATAATAATATATATTGTATGGCAGTGTAGTAAATATCTGAGCATCTACTGCGTGGAGCTGGAGCTGGTACTAACCGCATTCACCCGCAGCGTGCTAATGATCCACAGCGTCAGCGCGATGTTCAGAAACACCAGCACCATCAGCAGTACGATGGATGATTGCGTAGAGGTAGGTTCAATATACATTGTAAGGCAGTGTAGTAAATATCTGAGCATAGAGCTGGAGCAGGGTACTTACCGCATTCAACCGTAGCGTGCTAATGATCCACAGCGTCAGCGCGATGTTCAGAAACACCAGCACCATCAGCAGTACGATGATGGCGTAGAGGCAGGTTCTGCGCCAGCCCCTGAGCAGGCCGGCCGGCAAACACGAGGCAGGACCTCGACCTAAGGTTGTAAGTGATATTGAGGAAAAGAAAAGGTTATTAAAAATTGATTTTTCTCTCATCAGTGATAATAGTTTTGGAAACGCACGAATGGTTCCATACCATTTATCTACAACGTGAGACAATATATTGTAACCTTTTTAGGGTTCCGTACCTCAAAAGGAAAAAATAAACCCTTATAGGATTACTTTATTGTCCATCTGCCTGTCAAGAACCTATTTCAAATTAACATCTTATACTTATGTCTATGGTCCTTTGAAGCTGTACTAAAATCAAGCTTTTAAGTCAACGCAAACAAAAGATACGGCCCTATTTTCTAACATTTTTCACAGGAACCAAAACCTATGGGGTACTTCCCATGGACCTAGAACCATGAAATTTGGCAAGAAGGAAGGTACCAGTACCAATAAAGGAAAAAGACGGAAAACAGCGAATTTGTGATTACATTGTAGAAAAAAAACTTAGTTAGTACGGAACTCTTAGTGCGCGAGTCCGACTAGCACTTACCCGGTTTTTTAGTTTTAAAACGGCAAAAAAAAAACACTTTTGCTATATGGGAGCCCCACTAAAATATTTATCTTATTCTGTTTTTAGTATTTGCGCTATAGCGGCAACAGAAATGCATCGTCTGTAAAAGTTTCAACTGTCGACTTATAACGGTTCATGAGATACAGCCTGGTGACAGACAGACGGCCAGTGGCGTCTTAGTAATAGGATCCCGTTTCTACCCTTTAGGTACGGAACCCTAAAAAACATGTTTTTAAACCGGTTTTTATAGAAGAAATAATCGTTTTTTTAATATATTTTTCTCAAATCCCTACCTCGGTCTTCGCATACCGCGGCCGGTGGCGGATCGCCAGTGGGGGTGCATCCCCAACCTCTAATCACTCCAGTACTGGTACTGGCGCTCCGGTCCTCCACGCTCATACTGCGTGGCCGCTACTTAACCCGCTTAGTGGAGATCTGTGTAATCCTGCAACGAAGGATTACAGCTATTGTCAATTTGCTAAATGAACTAAGCTGTCCGTATGGTATACCTAAGAACTTTTAACTATACGATGTATTCGATTTGATAGGATATTAGTATTGTATCGCCAGCTTATACTGCTACAAGGAGCCGAACCCAAAATCATCAATTTCAGAACACAATATTTATCAGTATTATTGTTTGTATTACTCGTAAATACGAGTTTAATATAAAGTAGTTATGTTCACCGTAGCCTAGACTTCTACATTATCAACTTCATTCATTACATTAAAAAGTAACTAAAAAGCTAAATCATCGGTTAGTAATAGGTTTTACATGACCGTAGTTTATATCTCTTGGTCTATTTAGGATAAATCAGTCTAATACAGTATTGTTATATTTTAGGTAAATAAACAGTCAGTAATATAATGATCACTCAGGATTATTCCCCATTGTTTTGGTCGTAGATACTGAACTAAATAAGCAATTTTAAAGTCCAGTTGTTTGTAATTAGAAGATCGCAAGTTAGTATCGTGGAATCGTCGAACTTGGTGTTTTTAGCATTAATCCATTTATCAAGCTAGACATCTCTTGACTTTTCAATTAGTTGGTTAGTAATTGAATTAAAAACAAGGTAGTAAACGAGACAAAACTTGCGGATAAAGCGCAGTGTAGTGCGAGTGCACTAATGAACGGAGGGCGGGAGCGCCGACTAATGAATATAACACAGGGGCTTTCAAAAATACCCTTTAAATAGGCTGAATGTCGTTAATAACACTATAACAGCCAGCAAACCGAGCCATTGTTACCTCCATACTTTGTTACGAATAGTAGCACTTTTAGTTTGCGCGATTTATTTTACTGGTAGTTTTATTTTGCGCATCGATGCTTTAGCTCCTTTCAGTGTAATATTCGAGTGTGTCGGAACATTGGCAATTTTTAGTGCACTACTCAGACATTTTTTTTGCTGTCGTACTTACAAATATGTTATAATATTCTGTATTAATTCCAACAGAATTGATAATGCATAGCGCTGATTTGTACCTACAAAATATTAGCTGTTTCTACGCATTGGAGTTACGATGACGTTGTAGTCATTTTAGTTTTAGTTTATTTTGTTAATTAAACTCCCAAGTAGAGCAAAAAACATAGCAATATACTTAAGATTATTACGTCTAGCAACAATATGAAGACGCGGCAGATGCGGCAATGCAATGCGGTGAAATTTAGGAATACAGACCAATCGTTTGTTAATTAAGCGGACGGAGCAACGAACTGCATTTCGACCGGTGCTATTTTCCGCTGTGAGACAGTTTATTTGTGCTGATTGTACGTACGTTTTAGGATTTCAGGCAAGACAAGCATTTTATACCTAGATAACCTTTATTTGCTCACTCATTCTAATCGGAACAAACAGCGAATGACATTCTTTTATGATTCCCAGAACCGATGATGCAAAGTGTGCATGTTATTAGATGCTCTCAGGCCTGTGTGCAGTATAAAGCTTTGTGCCTGAAGCTTTTGAAAGCAATACAATAGCCTCGTGAGCTGCAAAGATGGTTAGTTTTTGATATCTTTGGTATTGGTATCTTTTTATTAAAACACTTTTTTTTATGAAATGTCTAGAAAAAAGTGCTGAGGAATATTTCACGGAGATTCATTAAGCATACAATTATTAGGTAGAGAATAAGTACAATAAATAAGTGCAAACATTACTTTTAGTAAGAATGTTTATTGTGTATCTTACAATATTAATAAAAACACTACACATTCACCTGTTCAACTATTAGTTTTACCAAAGGGACCAACAACAAAAAGCTGTTACATTTCCAAACTTTTTAATGAGATCAAGTTTAGACGGAGGGTTGTCTGACAGATCTTTCTACACTTACATTAATTTAGGCGGACCTATCAAGTGAAAGGAATCTCTACTATGAAAGGTATGGGTGCTAGATATGTTTTTAATTCTGGTGCAGGATCGAGGATTTCTAAATGGAATTCATATAGGTAATACAAATACATGCATTAATAGTCTACTACAGAGTTATTTACAAAACACGCACCGTTTTTTAAAATCATGAAGATATTTACAATCCAGTGTTGTTTACTTATACGAACCAACGACCGTCTGACGTAAAACGCGCAACAACGTCGAACTAGACAAATAAATCCGATATAATCGCTAAAGGTTTATTAAGCGATGCGGGCGGCTGCACCGGGCGTGTTCTGTGACTGAGACTAGGTAAATTCATAGGTGGTAGAAGCAACACTCGAAATATCTGGCGCGAGGCGAGGCAGCGTGCTCCAGAATATAATATCAGGCAGTGGAGTGGCCTGCGCGACCGTACGCCGCGGCGTGTCGGCCCTCATAATAAACGATATAGTGCGAAAATAGAACCGGAACGGGTATCGCTGTGCTCTCCACGTAAATAAAATACCGACGTTTGCAACGTTCCTGTCTCTCGCTGCCCGCGTTTCTGTTTAATGTCAGTGGGTATACCACGATCGATCTGATTCCAACGTTTTAAAAATAAAAAGCGTCCCCCATTCGGGGACGTCGTTTTTGGTCATTCTGCGACGCGATTTCATTCCAGTTAAACTAATTAACTGTGGCGTTAATGTTGAAATTTAACGACAGGGAGCTTTATAGAATAATGTTTTTTGATTAGGGTGAAATAGTTAAAAGCAGGCTTACGCTGTCATTTTACGAGTCACACTTGATCACAGACACAAGCTGGATGAACTTCACTGGAGTCACTTAAGGCCATGGTGCGGGCGGGCACGGCGCGTGGTGCTCGGAGCGGCACTGGCGGCCGCGTGCGCCAGCGACGCCGCTGCCGATCCCTCCTCATTTTGAAGTACTGCATTTTTAATCGGGCGCCTGTCTCGCGCGGGACATAACTCGGGAATGCTCCGGTACAGCTGTGCTCTCCTTTATTACAAATTCTAGTTAACGTGTCATTAACTGACACCTTCATACAAAGCCTGTTAATATTTAACGTTGATGCGACCCTGTTATCGTAGAGCATCCCGGATAAACGAATGGGAATGGGGCGCGTGCAACATTTTTGGTGTTTCGTAGCGAGTACTTTATTCAGTACTTGCATACACTGCGGCTATATGTTTGTAGCGACATTTACTTAGTTTGAAACGGAAACTACTAATAAGGACGTCTTTTTTCACGAGTAATAAATTATAAACCAAACTCCCCCTTCCTGTGAATGAGTATGTTTTTTTTACCTAAAGGTTGTCTGGAAGAGATCGCTCGTAACGAGAGATTGTACATCTTTCTGTGTAATGGTGAATTTTTTTCTGTTATGGTGTGCAATAAAGAGTTATGTTTTTTAGGAACAATCACAATAATTAATAATTACCTAGCCCAAACTAAGCGTTAGCTTGTGCTAGGGCGACTTATAGGATAACGGATAGATACGTTTATGACCATCCATGACTTAGGTACAAAAGCCCGTGCTCATCACACAAACATGCAAATGTTTGGGTGATGTTGCGGGATTTGAACACGCAAACGCTGGTTTTGTAGTCCGGAGCACGAACCACTACACCAAGACGGTCGTCGAGATAGGTAGTCACAAGAACTCGGAGTATTCTAAGTAACATTCACTAACCCCCGACGCAAAAACAACGGGGTGTTATAAGTTTGGCGTGTCTGTGTGAGTGTGTGTGTGTGTGTCTGTCTGTCTGTGGCATCGTAGCTCCCGAACGGATGAACCGATTTTGATTTAGTTTTTTTGTTTGAATAGTTAATTAGTCGAGAGTGTTCTTAGCTATGTTTGATGAAAATCGGTCCAAGATGGCCGCCGTAACAAAATGGCAGATAACATATGTATTTTAAACTTCTTCAATATGGGTATCAAATAAAAGGGCTTGACTGGTAGAATACTATACACTATGACAAATTTCAAATCCAAGATGGCCGCCGTAACAAAATGGCGGAACTCCTTCAATTTGGGTATCAAATGAAAGGGCTTGACAAGTAAAATACTATACACTATGACAAATTTCAAATCCAAGATGGCTGCCGTAACAAAATGGCGGATTACATATTTTTTTTAAACTCCTTCAATATGGGTATCCAATGAAAGGGCTGACGTTGAATACTACATATAATACACTATGCTTAATTTCAAATCTAAGATTTTCAAATCTAAGATCAAATCAAAGTTTACCTACTTACTTTTCCTCAACTATTTTATATTAATTATAATCATTTTTTATTGATTAAAAAACCAAATGAAACACTAAATCACTTAGAATCTTAAAACGCAAGAAAATAATTGAAATGAAATAAACAAAAACCATGAAATAAAAAAATAAATTAAAAATTTAAAAACCCCCGACACAAAATAATAGATGCACATAAAAATCCTAAAACATCATAGCTAGATACAATACAGTTGGTTTAAATGGAAACCCTATAAAAAGCAAAAAAATAAAACTGAAATTTTGACCCTACGTAAGTACGTAGGTATACAATATTTAATACTAATGTTGTCGCGTCGGGGGACCGCACTAATATTAGACCTTGCGCGCCGTCCACCAAAATTTGCGCGAGTCGCGCTGTACCTACTCTTGTTTGTTCTAGACAAAAGGCTTACTAGGAAAATAATTAAAAAATATTAGCTAATCATTTATTTTCGCAGTTAATCGATATTGCAACAAGTAGGTACTCAGCAGCAGGAAGAAGAACTTTATCAAAATAAGTCATTATCATCATCCTAGCATTATTCCGGTTGTGCACTCGCACGCGAGGGCCCAGGATCCGATTTGGACCATGATCCAGGATGTGGCAGTCCAGGTTATTACAGTGGAGCGACTGCGATCTGACTTCCGTGACCCACTTAACAAGGGAACTGACCAGTTTGGATCATGGTTACACATTCAGTCGCCTATACTCGTATGTGCAGGTTTCCTCACGATGTTTTCCCTCACTGTAAGAACATCGGTTAGTGAAACAACTAATGTAGGTACATAACTCAGAAAAAGTCATTGGTATATGGCGGCACGTGGGATCGAACCGGTACCTCCCGCATGAGAGGCAACTCGCTAGCCACTGCGCCACCGACGCTTTATTTTATCAAAATGAGTATAATTGATTGATAACTGGTCACTTTAATTGGTAGGTACTAGTACCTACCAATTAAAGTGACCAGTAAGCAAACATATCTGTAGGTATACCCACAGCCCACAGGGCCACATGGTATAACTTAACATGTTTCCCTAAAGTTTACACTTTAGGGAACTTTCTTGTTATCTTTTACACAGAAACAAGTTTTTTTCCCAAACGTGTTGCCAACGTTGGCTGGAGTCTTTATGAGTGCATTTTTTGATGCATGAATTTTATTTTCGTAGATTTTTGAGTTATTTGACTATAAAACCTACCTACTTTTAGTATTTTTTATAGGTATACCTACTTAACTTTAAAAAAATGTGATGTGGGTATTTATAATGTAAATATATTATATATAATATGTCCATTCATGTATATGCGCTCCCAATGCTGCTAATAAATCTTTGAATGCTTAGACGTGTGGTTTCCTTCCTACAACTTACCTACACAGAACCATGGATAGAAACCAGCGAGTTGTCAACGACGAATAGCTTTTCAAGAATACATTTGACTTAAGATGAAATTATATTAAAACTTACAACAGAAATATGGAGCAACCTCCTCTCTTGTACACAGTGTAAAGAGGTTCAACTCTCTGAGTTATCAATATCATTGATAGGATTTTTAAAATCATTCAGTGATCGTAACGAGGTCACACCACAGATTATGTATAATAGTTACTGTCACACGCCACCCGTCATTTCTGTACGTTCGAAGCGTTTTTGATACTAGTGCTATATGTGGTTTTAGTCACTTCACTACAGTTAACAATAGCTCTATTCGTATAGAAATATTGTAAAACTCAATTATATTGGCGCGTTTCATGTAGGCGGCAAAATATCATGATCCGTTGCGCGCGGCCTTTATTTTACATTGTTTAGCTTCCTCTTACGTGAGTGCTTTGGCAACTGCTGTTTTATCATATTTTTTTCAATGTTGGATTGGATGATAAAAAATTACTGCAGACTATTTCATCCAATCAGTCATTATCATTAAAGCATTTTCATAAATCGATCAATTAGAGTTTATTTTAATAAATTAAAACATTTCTCTACCATTTAAAATTGTATATATGTCTTTTAGGTAGGTTAGTAGGTACTTATATACCTTTACGTACATATTTTTTCTTACATACTTATTTGCGGAAAGTTGTTTTATTCACGAAGGGTTTTGTATAATTATCTACTTCATCTTAGTCATTTCGACAATTTCTTCTAAGGAGTTTGTATTTGGTGCAAAATTATCCAACACCCAAGTTCTACGAATAATACTGACTAATAAAGTTACTCTAGCTGTAGCTTTCTAGTAATAACGGTCTCTTAGTAAAACCTCGGACAAACAGACAGACAGATGAATTGGAATAGAATCAATTTCAGTAGAATTAAAATAAAAATTCTGAAAAGAAAATGGAAAGTGATTTATTACGTAGGCAGAAAAAATGAAACATCCAGTTTTAGCTATACATTAAATATGTTCAGGTGTTCAATTTACTCGAATACGGTATAATTTACTTGTCACAACATTTTGGTAGTTAACATTAATTATATGAGTATGGAGTTTCATTCAAACGCCTGATACAAATAGATATTTAGTATTTTTTCTGAAACAATAATATGTTGAATTTAGACTCAAGAAAATAAAACTTTATATTTGCGCGTACAAAGCGACGGACGCGTAATAATCCAGAATATTTCATGTGTCCCGTCTTTGAGGGCCCTTTGGAGAAGTCATGAAATCATATTGGATGTTACCGAATGTTTCATAGAAGTTTTATTGGGCTGATAAATGCGAGCCCCGGGGACGACACGCTGGCACTTTTTTGATAAGTAAAAGAGAAAAGGAACGGACTATGAGGCTAGTGCGACCAGATACCTACTAAGATAGTTTTGTATGAAACATTTTCCCCGTTATTCTAAAAACTTAGTACCGGGTTTAAGCCAGGACTAAGCTATTTGCTAGCCAATTAGAAAAGCGCTTCTCTATTAGGTTATGTCACGAATGTGTCATTCATGCCTCTGTTGTCGGCTAATATTTAGACCTAAGTATTTTAAACCTGGTCTAATTTTTTTGTAATAACACCGTTTAGGTTCATGAAACGATTATCTCAAAAGTTGATTTAGCGAGAACTGTGATAAAATAAGTTCAGTGGTGTTTTCATTAAGCTTAGAGTCAGATTAGAGTTTTTTAAACGACATCAATGTCTGTGCGATTATTTTATTCAGCTCGATGGAAACGACAAACGCTAACCAAACAAAGGAATGGGGTGTATCTGGGCTGTGTATTCTTCCAGGCAGTAGTTATGTATAGATAGGTTTCAGGCACAGTTCCCACTCGATCCTGTTTTAGGAAACAATCCCCGTGATCCCGGCGTGATGCCGCATAATGGAGTCCTGCCGTCTCGGGCGCACCATCGCACTTATCGGGTTAAATAAAAGGTGCTTCCAAACGCAAAAACCTAATTCACTCAGTACGGAAAATAGAAGAGAGAATAAAATGTTTGCATAAGACACGGAGTTAAGTGGATACATATCCTTACAATTATTATGTCTTCGTTTTTCTTAAAATTTTGTTTAGTTCATAAAATTCTTTCACACTTTTCAAACTTATTAGTTTGCCTTCACCACACAAATATTTCATTTCATACTTTGAAGTGTTATAGAGTTAAAGTAGTTTTCAACACAGGTATTAAATATATTTTGCCAAGTTGAGTGTTACGTGCGTTACTTACTTTCAAAATAATATTCTGTACATTTATAAAACCGAACAATACAGCGGTTATGTGGCGGGTCCGAAGCCAGAGTTCTCCATCATACCTGCGTCACTTGAAAATTGAAAAACTTTTGCAATGCCTTTCTTATGGAAATAGTTCACGTTTACATTTGAGTGAGTTGTCATTGTGAGGATTCAGCGCAGTCTTGTTGGAAAGTAATTTGCTTGTCGAATACAAGTGTACCGAACTCGTACGTCGACACACGCAGTTATGGAGAGCGGCATAAGTACGAAAAGCCGCGCAGATATTTTTGTGTGATAGCAAAATGCAAACCCCGCGATAGCTCGTGTAAATCCGCATGAAATATTGATACAGTTTCGTGTAAACGTGTAACAAATGCGGTAATTTAAGCCACCTGCCGGCGGCCGCGACTCGCGCGCGCTCTATGCACCACGTTTGAACTGCTTACCTTATGGTGCTGCGATTTAATGCCTTTTTGTTCACTATCTAACTTTCATAATTAAAATGCAACAAATATTTTTAGGATTCAATAAGTTAGAAGTGGACGAGTTGATAATTTTGTATGTGTTAACTTACTCACTTATGTCGTTGGGAAATCCAGTTTTTGGGACGGTAGACATTTAACAAAACATTAATAAGATTTTGATACAATAATATCAAATAGAGTTATGGTGAGAACGGAACCTTTAAAACAGTTTTTCCCAAAGTGGGCGATAACGCCCCCTTGTGGGTGCTGGAGGCTGTTATTAAGGTTTAGAAGGTGAAACAATGGGGGCCGCTATTAAATAACTGATTTTCAAAGCAGGCTGCTTTAAAAGGATACTGATGTCACATTTTAAAGGATGTCCTACAGTCTGATAAGGCATAATTTTTTACAATTCAGTGGATAGGTCTGAGGGCTCATTCACACGGGATCCGTCATTGACGATTCGTCAAAATACAGGATATGTCATGACGGATGGACGTTCACATTGCATCTGGAAACGTGTTTTTTCAGATTCGTGAAAATATCCTAATTTAATTAGGTCAAAAAATCCGTGTATTTTGACGATTGGTGATTTTTAAAAACACGATACTATATTTAAGACGTATGGTCATTTTTCACGATTCGTGTTCCGTGTGAATGGCATGGGCATTCAAACAGCATTGCCGCCGTCAAATAAAAATAACGAATCGTGAAAAAAGACGAATCGTCAAAAATCACAAATCCTCCTCGTGTGAATGAGCTCTGAGTGTGTATTATTTAAAGCTGTAATTGTAAAATAATAATACCAGACTATAACGCGAGTGGACAGCAAACACTTTTCATAAATCGCATCAATCACATTGTCACGTTTACAGGCTCTACCCGATATTGGCAAATAATGTCAGCACAGCTAATTACTGTACGATTATCAATCAACATTGTTATGCGGTATCGGGTTAATTTTCGCGCCTGATGATCTAAATTGAGAGTAAATATTCCGATACGTGTATTATTTGTAGAGTCTCGTCTCAATTTGGCTTGGGCACCAGTCCGTCGTGTTAGGGTCTCAATGTTTCCGCTTAGCTGGCAGGAACAGTTGTCCCGGTATAAGTAGTTATTTATAACGAGACAACAAGATATTTAAACTGACCTATAATAAACGTAGGCTCTTAGCAAAGAAAGTACTTATAGAGGAACCTGCAGTAAAATATTTTCTTTATTATTCGCAGTTCCCTTTAATGGTAACCCAAAGAAAGCGAAGTTCAAAAACATAATATAAAAGGGTAACTTTATTAATTCATTCTAATTTATTCATTTATTTTGACAAAAGCTATAAGCACTTTTCTTATAAAGGCAGCAGAAAAATCTGACAAAATATGAAGTTTTTTTAGATCTTAGTTTAGTTCTTAGTTCGGTTGTGTTGGTTGCTTTTAACTAGGTTACTTTTGTTCACTAACTATAACTTAGTCCTGACGTCATCTCACTTTCGTAAAAGAAATACGAATAATCAAGACTCTCAACGGCTGGTAGCCCTACATTTCGTATGAAGTGTCGTATTTACTCTCGCGTTTACAAGAACTCCTCGGTCCTCTGTTCACGTGTTGATTTAGGACCGATATTATTAGGTAAGTGAGCACTCGAACGCCTTTCTTAATTTCTTTGTTGTCTGTTGATTCGATAGTGCATTGTAGGGTTATTGGTGTTGTTCGTTACGTCTTTTTGTGTTACTTTTGGATAAGACTGTTCAGAACAAATCCTTTGTGTGACTGTTGTGACTGTTCAGAACAAACTCTTATCATCCCCATTATTGACTACGCCGACTCTTGCTGCACTAACCTCACCGAAGCACTCAAAGATAAACTCGAGCGTCTCCTCAACAGCTGCTTCAGGTTCATTTTTGACCTTCGGAAGTACGATCATGTCTCGAGTTACAGAGAAAAACTTAATTGGCTTCCTATCCGTCAACGCAGAGAATCAAGAGTTCTTGGCATCTTACACACTGTTCTCAATAATCCTTTGTCACCTGCTTACCTTAAAGACATGTTCTCATACCTGTGCCAGACTCATGATCGTACTCTCCGTTCTTCCGACAATCTCCGGCTGGGCACTCCGGCCCATCGCACCTCGTACGTTGTAACACCCCAACCCTTGCAAATTAAAGTAAAAAAATATTTTTTTTATACAAGCTCAACATAAAGTTTAAATGTCAGTATGGATACGAATCCTAGTTCTAATTTATTAGAACATTTGTTTTGTCTCAAATGTTTTTCGAGAAATCATGAATAGCTTCATAGTTTGGTTCGCGTTTCATAATAATAAAAAATCATGCGGCGCAAAAACAATGCGACCCTTTCAAGTAAGTTTGGTAGACGACACCAATTGGATAATAGAATGATTAGGTCTTTTTTTACAATAGTTAATAATTTATTAATGTTCACAATAACATATTTCATTTCAGACAAAAATTTAACAAGGAAATGAATTAAGAAATCTGTAATAAATTTCCTTCTATATACATTTTATTGACATATCAAATCAATGGATGTTAGTCTAAAGATGATTATCATTATGTTAAATAAATATTTTATTTAATTAGGTTATAATTGACTACAATTATTTGATTAAAAATTGTGCATTAAATCTATCTATGAAGAATCATGATGCGCACAGTTAAAATGTTGAGCACCTTAGGCAAATGTTTTGAGAATTGGCTTGTTACTGTTTAAAGTAGTGGGGGTTCGGGAGAAGAAACAAAACCGATTGACACGGTGATTGCAGGGCAGACCTAGGACAGAAATTTGGGAATTCGGTTCGATACATTCCTGAATACGCGTTACTATTTTCGGAGTCCTAGGACAGTTTTCGGGAGTGTTAGTAGATTTCGTGTTGAGTGTAGGTGGGTGATAACCAGGTGAGGTCCGGCTGAATTTCGAGTTCAAAGACACGTCTTACGGGTCATTCGACAATGCAGGTTTGGCTGATTATATTGGTGAGTGATTTTAAACTAAGTAATTAAGATATCTGTTGAAACAGTTTTAACATCATAATATTAATGTAAGTAATTATAATATAAATTTTTGTTGTCTACGATTTGGTACTATTAGTGTCGGATAGTTCAATTTGGGTTCGATCCCTAAATTGTTATCAGACTCGAGTCTGGATGTGCTGGTGGCATATTTGTATGAAGTTATACATTCACCGTGAAGAGAACTGGGTTCAATTCCTAGTTGTTTTAAACAAATTCATTTAACAAATATGATAGTGTTTTGGTCGGTAATTTGTAGTGTAAATATAATGTTTTGGGTTCGATTCCTAGAACATTAAATTGAATTATCAACTAATGCTTGTATGAGAATATTTTATATTAATTTAAAGTGTGAGTGGGTTTGGGTTCGATTCCCAGGACATTGAATTAAAAAGAAGTTGTTCAGAAGTAGATGGTTTTAGAAGGATTTCGTATGTAAGTGTGTAAATAGATTGGTTTTATATTTTACTAAACTAATATTTCAACAGATTTCTTGACATTTTATATTGTCGCTGGAATATGGAAAGGTTTACGATCATAACACCCTTATAGTGGTCCCAACCATAATTACGAAATTATCTTTTATTTGGAAATATTAACAACGAAAGCTTTTGATCATATTAAATATTTTCCATATCCTGGAGAGACAATCTTTGTTGACTATTTTTATTGATTTTATTGTTTTGTGTTATGTTTGATTTTGTCTTTTTGTGTTATGTTTGATTTTAGATATTCGTTATTTTATTCTTTTGAAATTCTAATAATCACCTTGTCAATCGTTATTAAAATCATTCATCGAAACTGCTATTATTTTAATTTTATTTTAAATATGATTTCAACATTTTAATGCTCAATTTTGATGATTACTATTCTGACATACTGATAATTGTCTGATTTAATTTAATTCTATTAATCGGATAATTTTAAGCTCATCAATTTATAACCTATTTTATTACCCATTTTATTTTTTTAGAGATTTATATTGACATACTGATAATCATTTGATTGAATTTGAATTATTTAATCGAAAACTTTGAACTTATAAAATTACTGTTTTCTCATTCCTATCAAATTATTACCAATTACATAGATACTTAACCATTCTATTTTAATGAGATCTATGCTGATGTTCTGATAATCTGATAATCATTTTTGAATTTAATTTACCTGAATAAATATTTTTAAGCTCATGAAACTATAATGCCATCAAATTATACCCAAATACTCTTCTATCTTCAATCCAAACTATGTTATCTGTGTAATCCAACTGATCAATTTGAAATCTACATACCTATAAACTCTATTTATGCAATGACAAAATGATTTTATTTAACATACAAAGTTAACCTAATTTTGAACCAATTTACTTGACTTTATTTGATTTATTTTGAACTTTAATCTCTATAATCTATACATTTAACCTCTGAATCTTGACCAAATGATTTTATTTTATTCTCTTTGAATGAAATTTATACCAACCACTAAGCTTTTATTCAAATGATCTTATTTGACCTACTCTTACTTTGATCTCACTTCATTGACTTTGTTTCTGGATGTTTCCAGCTAATATTTATTACAATACTCAAACCTTAGAAAAAGTTTAGGTAGGTAGTGTATTATAATTACTTCTTAGTTATAATACTGAAAGGGGTTAGGTAGGGCTAAACAGTAGTTACCTTCCCAATCCTAATGTCTTTCTTATTCCTATCCCCTGAGAATTGGTCCTTTAAGTATGTTAGGAGTTAGGTCAGATTGTGGACTATTTTCAGTTATCCATCCTTAGTGTTAATCCTTTCTATAATACTTTATTCCTCAGATCTGAGCAAAGATTTTAATATAAATTTTATACGCTGTTTTGTTCACAGCATTAATTGACTTAATACATTTACATTTATTTTATTAATTTGATTTTCATGAAGGGCTGCCAAAGGTCAATAAACACTTAATTTTAGTATCCAAAATAATATGGGCTGATGTGAGTATACCAATGGTTTCATAGGACAAATTGCAAATGGTTAGGTTTTCGTCCTATAAAGGAGTCATTGCTATCTTTGGATTAGCTCTGTATTATTAACGGATGATAGAAACACAGGAACATCTCCTTAGAGATTTTTGGTGACTTTTCATGAAGTCAAGTAGAGTAATAAATCAAGGGATATTTATATTGAATATCTTTAAGTTCAGGTCTTCCTATATGCGCTCCTTCTCACGTTTTAAATAACGTGTTTCTGTAGGGCCTTTCTGAGAGGTGACAGACGATTATTGGTTTACCGATGGTAAAACATGGTCACCATTTCCCGTTTGAGCATATGGCTGGGGCTCTGCGGGCTCGCAATCGCGGGTTCTATTTTCCTTTTCCCTATGATGTGCACACGCCCAGAAAACTTCTCGAGAAACTAACCTATAAGTAAACATCCACGTACATCTAAAAGAATTCGGTTTACTACATCATTACAAAACGTACGGTCCTACCATTTAACTAGACGATCACACTGCCAAACATCACTGTCATTTGTTATTTAGATCTATATGATCTAGTAAAGTAATAGTAAATAATCAATTTAAATACGTTAGTACGTATTAGGTCTAGTAGGTCTTTCGTACGACCTTAGGTTTGTTACAACGTCTCGAAGTCGTTCACAATGACGGCGACTCAGCTGTGGAACTCACTTCCTCTTGATATCAGGAGATCGGATTCAAAGTTGTCCTTCAAGAATAAACTCCGTAAATTTTTACTGGATAAATTGCAAAACATTATGTAAGTGTATGTATATATGGGTATATATATATATTATATAATTTATACATAAGTATTAGAGTATTATATAATTTATACATAAGTATAATTATTTTAGTTTGTATTTATATATTATAATTATATTTTAAGTGTATATGTATGTAAGAATAGTATTATATATTTATATATATATATATCTAAATTACTTTTAATGTTGCATTGTTATTAACAATTGCTCTTTCTTGCTGATGTCTCACTGCACCCGTTGCCATCTTTCTGCATGACCTAAAGGTTTGACTGGCAGAGACTTTACTTTCTATTTGTATTCGTTTTGTAAACATTACAAATTGGGATTAGCAGAGTTATATTACCTTCGCCTACGTGTTAACTATGTTATCACCCGCACGCGTGCCACGAAAGGGGCCATACGGACCCTTCGAGTCGAACTCGAATCAATGTTTGAGAAAGGGTTCTTTATTGGCCATTCAACATGGTTTTGTGAGGGTAAAATAAAGTGATCTAGTTTCATGAAATGTAAAGCCACTTCATTCTAATTTCTAAATGTCTTGTTTTAAAATCGGGCTGGCTTATTGATTTTAGAAATAAAGATATTTCAATTCTAATCTGCTAGTATTGAGTTAAGTACCTATTAGTAGTCATTGTTATCTACAAAAAAATATTTATTTAGTACACAAAACAGAATTATAAACAGTTAAATATAACGGTTTAAGGTATGCTGACAATGGTTAACTGCAATTTCACACATATTGATATGTGACATAACACCGTTACTAACCGCAACAAATTAGCAACAAGCAAATGACAATTTATAGTAAATATTTACAATAGTTAATTTGGCACTGGCAATCGTTGACGTACCAAAACGCTCTTCTTCTATAGATTTAGCCTGGAGTTCACCAACACTAGTTTAATTTGTAATCAGCCGATTTAGGTATCATGATTTGAAATATTTTGTATGAATTCTGTCAAATTAACCGTTCAATCAATGTTTACCGGCTGCTTAAAAATTTGTGAATTCTGGTCAGTACGGGATTATTAAATTGTGGCATCATATTTTGATGTAGGTATTCACTTTTTCTAGTTTAGTTAAAAATAAAAATCAAACATCAAATTGCAGTTAATTAAAAATATAAATAAACGTGTATTTAAATTAAATATGCTGTTGTTTTTGCTGCTTAAATAGGCTGGTTTTTGAATTATTTGTGGAGTGTGTCAAATGTGTTTTAACAAACTACCCCACCAAAGCGTAGAATGACTCAATGTATATTTTGCAAAAAAATGTATATTAACCAATTTCATAAATCAAAATACAATTCCATGTCAGGCGAAGTTAAAAGTGGATAAGATTTTCGCAAGTTGTTGTTACAAATAATAAAAACCCCAATAGGGTGGAGTCACTCGGAAAGAGTCCAATAGAAATGGGGCAATCATCTAATGAATGCTTCCGGCAGATAAGCTTCGATTAAATGGTCTCTTTATTGCCAAAGGAAAGGCGCGCTCCCTTTATGTGCACATTGAGATATCTATTATGGACACACAAATATCGGTAGCCATTCTGTTTCTTTTGTCAATCCAATTTAGGTTACGTATGTTTTCATCGTGAAATGTGGTAGCCTTCAGTTATTAACAGATAAATTAAATTCTGAAAAAAAGGAACGTGGCCTATCTAGAGCCAAAAGTATTGCGGGTGTTAAACTTTTACAAACGTCGTTGTAACTGGTTGTAATTATACCGAAATATCAATTACAGTTTAATAAATTATTTCCGCTATAAAGACGTCGGTTTGCGGTTAGATTTAAGATAAGTGCCTGCCTACTATAGGTGTGTAGGTAACGTACAATTTATCGCCTGCATATCCTTTCAGCGGGTAGATAATGACCGCAGTAAAACGTTTAAGCACGGAATAACTGCTGGTGGAAGCCGTTATTACAATATTATGAATGGCTTCCCCGCGGCCGCGCCTCGTCTCTGAGCCGCCGTCGTGTATTACAAATACAAACTTTGAATAACGTGTCGCTCTCGCTGGCTTGCTGGCCGCTGCACATGCACACACGATTACATTGGCCTTTTCAAGTGTTTCAAACCACAAAAATTGGTGGGTACCTAGATATACAGCAATATAAGCAACTTCAAACTTAACCTTGTATTTTATTTACATCCCACTAATACGAGGGTCAAACTGAAAGTTCTTAGAACTGGCCACTTATAAACAATATAATAAAAAAAATATTCTAAAATTTGAAAATAGAACTCTTTGCCAATATTACTGAGTATATATTTCATTCATTTGTCATTTGTTTTACGACTTGGCGGCAAATTGAAAATTGTCTGTGTCACGTCAAAATGAATTTAACACGAGAAAATTTTCGTGCAATGATTTTTTATGACTTTCGATGTCATTTAAGTCAACAAGAAAGTTATGATAGACTACGATTGGCCTTTCACGATGAAGCCCCATCTCGTGCGACTGTTTACAACTGGTTTAATGAGTTTAAACGTGGTCGCACTAATCTCACTGATGATGTACGTGAGGGACGGCCTTCTACGGCGACGACTGAAAATAACATCTGTGTTGTGCGGCGTATGATTGAGACTGACAAAAGAGTGACCTATCAGCAGATTCGGACAAGCTTAGGCATCGGTATGAGTCAAGTGCACAAAATCCTCCACGAACATTTAGCGGTCAGGAAGCTTTGCGCCCGGTGGATACCTCATAATTTGACTAAGGCTCAAAAACTCCATCGTGTGGATTGGTGCCGTAAAATGATTGAAAGATTTAACGGAGGTGACTCAAATGCTGTGTTCGACATACTAACAGGTGACGAAAGCTGGATTTACTGTTATGATCCTGAAACCAAAAGACAATCTGCTCAGTGGGTGTTTCCTTTCGAGGAGTTGCCAACTAAAGTAAAGAGAGATCGAAGTGCGGGAAAAAAAATGGTGGCCTCGTTCTTTGGAAGGATAGGTCATTTCGCAACAATTGTGTTAGAGGATCAAAAAACAGTTTCTGCAGAATGGTACACTACCAATTGTTTGCCACTTGTCTTGGAAAAAGTTCGAGAGAAACGACCTCGCAGTAGGATCCTCCTTCACCACGACAACGCCTCGTCGCACACCGCCAAGCGAACGATCGACTATTTGGCGACATCAAACGTTGAATTACTGGGTCACCCGCCGTATAGCCCCGACCTCGCGCCTTGTGATTTTTATTTATTTCCAAAAATTAAAGAAAAACTTAAAGGAAAGCGGTTTATGAATGCTGAAGAAGCGGTGGCTGCGTATCGCGATGCCATTGAAGAGACCCCTAAGGACGAGTGGGCAAAGTGCTTTTCCCAGTGGTTCCATCGCATGCAGCGGTGTATTGACGTCAATGGACAATATTTTGAAAAGATATAATAAAACTAATAACTGGCTAATGTAATCAGTTTTTGATTTTCTAAGAACTTTCAGTTTGACCCTCGTATTATAAATCCGAAAGTTTGTGAGTGTGTGAGTGTATGTTTGTTACTTCTTCACGCAAAAACTACTGAATAGATTTCGATGAAACTACACAAATTTAGCTTATACATTGGAATAACACATATTCTATATTTCATAAAGATAAGTATTTAAATACCGAAGTTATGACGATAAGTGTTAATGAAGCCGGAATAAAATCTGTAATTTTCGAGCTATTTTCGCGTACGCTGCAAAAATTGTAAGAGTTACACTAATATAATGTATGGCAGAAATGTTTGCCTCAAATAGTTCTACAGAAAAGTTTGCGAGAGTATATATCTATCTCTTAAGGGTTTGCTTACTATAACCTTTTTTATGGTAACAATAAATGTTTTACAGTGATGCATTACTTAACAAGGTAAATTCATAAGAACTGCATTAATATTTGTTCAAATCAATACTTTATTATTTACAAGCATTTAATTTTAAACATAATTGCCGTGTATACCATTCAATTTAAATAATTATCTTAGGAGATCTCATAGTTTCAAAATACTATACGCTTATGACGGCGCCACGCGCGACGCGCTGGCCGGCCCGTGGCGAGTGTCGGTGGATTTAATGTGTATAACTTTTTCGTCGTATTGAATTATAAAACCACCCTTATCACCATAAGTCCACCATCTGCTTAGACTACATAACAAGAGAAATGCATGGACACGCCTCTGGCAGCATGCTTTACACCGACGATGTTGCATTACTGAGCTGAAATATAATATTCATGAATCACAGGAGGTTTTTTAGAAATGGGCATGTGAGAAGGACCGCGGCAGACGAGATAAATACATGTGTCAAGGCTTTATCATTCTGGGCTAAAGTAGAGCGCTTACAGCTGATTACTAACATGAGGGTCCAGCTCTTCAATGATCAGGAGTCTGGACTTTTCGCACAAACGCTTCTCGAGGTCGGCGAAGGTCGCATGCCGACGGATGCTAACGGCCAAATAACCTTTGGCAGCCTATTTAGCAATGTTGTTAGCTCGGAAGATAACCTTATTAATGAGGTATTTTCGAGTTTACAAGACAACCTGGCTAACGAGGAGTGGTTGTGCGAAAGAGCTATCATGGCGCCCGAAAACGAATTGGTAGAAAAAATTAATAACAGAATATTAGAGCCATTTCCAGGTTATGTGAGGACCTACGTGTCAATAGACACGGTGATGACAACTGACGACGCAACTGTATACCCAGTAGAGTTCTTAAATTCCCTCGACCTAACAGGGGTGCCCTCCCACAAGTTGGAACTCTCGAAGTTGGTGTGCCTGTCATACTGATGCGTAACCTGGATGCGCCCAGACTGTGCAACGGCACTAGGTTACGCATCACAGAGCTGAGAAGGCACATCGTCCAGGCCACCAATCTTACTGGAGGGGCCAAAGGAGAGACGGTATTGATTCCCAGAATCCCTATAATACCCACAAACTTACCCTTCCAGTTCAAACACGGATTTCTCTATCACGATAAATAAAAGTCAAAGACAAACTCTAAAAGTAGCCGGCATTCACCTGGGCATCCCCTGCTTCTCCTACGGACAACTGTACGCGGGTTGCTCGCGTGTGTCGAGAGCAAGAAATCTTTTTATTTATGCAGATAACAATAAGTTCCGTAATGTTTTTTGCCACGATGTGCTGCAGTAAAATGATTTCTAGCTCTCTACGACCCGAGACAAAAAAACAATTACTTAAGACAGTATAATCTACTCTCCCGTTCTGTCACTCATCAATTGATTTTTCCGATGCTCAAATTTAAATTTTTTTGCTTCTAAAAATGTAAATAGTTATAGTTACGCAATTTATTTTCCCTAATAAGCCGCGGGTAACACCGCGGAGCACAGCTAGTAAACAATAAATTAGTTAATAGGTACTTAAATAATAAGCGAAATACTTCTTACTAGTCTTGACAACCGTCTTGGTGTAGTGATTCGCGCCCCGGACTTCTAAACCAGGTGGTTGCGGGTTCGAATCCCGCAAGGGGCAAATGTTGTGTGATGAGCACGAGCATTTATACTTAAGTCATGGATGTTTATAAATGTATATAAGAATGTCTATTCGTTATCACCATAGCACAAGCTCACGCTTAGTTTGAGGCTAGGTAATTGGTGTGTTTGTTGAAATAATTTATTTATTAGGAATTTTCCCCTATTAATAAAAAACATTATTGACAAGCCGCAGCAACAGAGCTGTTAGTCGTATGTACTTAAGTCATAGATGTTTATAAATGTATACAAGTATGTATATCCGTTATCCTAGTCACCATAGCACAAGCTCACGCTTAATTGGTGTGTTTGTTAAAACAATTTATTTATTAGGAATTTTCCCCTATTAATGAAAACATTATTGGCAAGCCGCAAAAACAGAGCTGTTAGACGTACTTGTACTTCTTTGAGTACTTTACTACGTTCTCAATAAGTACTTTTGAAAAACATTTTTTACATTGCAAGGTTTGTTAAAAGAATGCAAAACTATGTACCTCATTGTATAGCCTTGTGCGCCTCAAGGGAAAACAATTTAAATGTACCAACAAAAAGTCACTCCATAACAGATTGTTTTTCTAACGAAGAAATTACATTGGAATTGAACGAGCAAACAAAAAGCGATTTGCATCAATTTGTGGACAAATCGTTACTTTCACACGCACACACAGGCCTTGTGCTGTTTACCCGTGGGATACGCTTGTACCTAATTAGAAAGAAAAGAAAACCGAAAAGATTTGTGTAAAATACTTGTTACAAATGTATTAAGTGATTTAAGTAATCTTTACGTATCGTTTAGTTAGGTGTCGTTAAATTATTTAGTTTCTATATTTAATAATACTTTTTATGTAATAAGTTTTCTTCAAATTATCATGTTGTGATACTTCATAGGCAGCCGAAAATATTCACCAAATATACAGTTTATGCATGCACAAACTTTATCTCAGGAAGAAAGTAAATGCGGTTTTGTCTTGGTTTTTGAACCTACTCTTACCTACGTTTATGTATTAAACAAGGCATTGTTTATACAAATCTGCCTCGAGATTATAAAACGTCAATGTATTCTCTTGTCAATTAATACAAAGTAAGGAGTTTTTGACAAATCGCAAGTTTCAACCTTGCTCTTCTACAAGTTATCTGGACTAAAGTTAAGTTCTACATTTTGACCTCTTTTTAGATAAATTCAGAAATACGTTTTTTTGCTGTGACATTATTTCTCTTACAAACGAACGAGTCCCTTTTGAATAAGCATACATCAAAACAAGGACAGACAAAGGATTCTTCCGCCACATGGTCTGCATGCGTGCGAGTGCGGGTTCCTTCCCGCACTTTCAGTTCGAGGGTGCAGCTCGCTCGGCTTCGCTCGCGGCGGCGCGTAATTAGCTCTGCCTTCCTTCCGCCCTAGCTGCGGTCCTGCCATCGCGCCTTACGCTCTGCATAATCCTGCAACATCTCTAGAAGACAGTACTATTACTAAGCAATTTTTATCTTATGTACTGTACGGTATGGGTATGCTATGTTCAGATTTTTTGGGTTAGAACCCCTGGGCGTTACCAGAATACCCTATCCAAGCTTAATCAAAAGCTTATCAATGTTTCGGAAGGCATAGTGGACAAACATACATTATCATCCATAATGCTAGGATTGCACGTGCACGCGACGCTGACCATGATCGCAAAAATGTCAGATCAGGTAATTACAGTGAAGCGACTGCTATCTGACCTCCGCGACCATGTTAACAGGGGAACCTGACCAGATTTGAATCATGGTTACACATTCAGTCGCCTAAATTTGCAGGTTTCCTCACGATGTTTTCCCCCACCGTAAGAGCATCGGTTAGTGAAACAACTTATGTAGATACTCAGAGAAAGTCATTGGTACATGGCGGCACGTGGGATCGAACCCGGCCCCTCCCGCATGAGAGGCAACTCGGTAGCCACTGCGCTACCGACGCTCATCAAACATACAAACATTGATTTCTATTTAAAAAGTTTGTTCTTTCAAATAAGTAAGATTATTATGATCTCTCTACACCCTAATTTTTTCTATAACCGTTCCGAGCTCACAACAATCGAGACAACAAAGAAATTGTAATCAGTCCCTCAGCGCGTATAATAAAGTGGATACGTCATATTTAGTTTAACAATGAAAACGTCTTTACGAGATACAAAGAGAAAATTCGTCCAATTTAAAAAAATACTTTTCTTGTTCATATTCAAATTGTCATCGTCCTTTAAATTCCTCATAATCCGTCCAATTCTGAACCGTCGAGCGTCGCCTGGGTCGCAGTAATCAAGACGGCTTCAGCTGGATTTTATTCATCCCTACACTAGATGTGCGGACTGTTATGGTACTCTGAAGACGTAAGAATTGAATACTCTATTCTATTAGATTGGCACTGTCGATAATTATAGTTACATTCTAAAGGACCAATTAGGTTGAGGAGTTTCTAGTTAAAAAAGCGGCTTCTTTTGCACTCGCAGAACATTAAATCCAGTGGGGTCACCGGGTGTGTGAATGTGTTGCGCATTTAAAAAACTCATTACAGGCGGCAACCGCGACGCGGACGAGTGCCGTCTTTGAAGGCCCGCGCCGCTACTGCGGTATTATTCCAGATTATACCCGCTTCTATACAAATGAAATCTCGCTTAAATCCACTGCAATTTCGGAACGAGAAAATAAGGCTCAGAATTTGTTTTACTGCACTCGCACTTTCTGTGAATTCTTTTGAACTTAAGGACTCAGCGTGTTTAGGTTTCCTAAGCTTTGAGCAAATTCATTGACACGATAAAGAAAACAAGGCGGAACGAACTATGAAATAGTAGATGTTACCTTATAGGTACGTAATTGTTTGCGTTAGTACCCGTACATGGTAATTTGGGAGCTTGCACGTAACTTTATCTGGTCAATGTGAAGCAGGGTCTAAGTGTAGCGAGGCCGCTCCGAATAACCATTACATATTTAGTTAGTATGTCCCCGGAGACTGCGCTTGCGGTTCTTGCCATTAGTACGATTGAGCACTAGCCGGCCGACCGATGCTTTAGAAACCATGCGAAATCGCTTTACGATCTCGATACGTACAAACTCTTGCTCGGCCTACAAATACAGCTTATTCTCCCTTCACATAGATTACGTTAAATTCTATTGGATACAAAAGTTGTATCGCTTATACGTATAGGAAGGAGTTTAGCGTAAAATATCGAGGCTTTGTTGTTTGCGGCACCTCAGGCTCGTATAGATGCAGATGAGCTAACTATTTGTCTTGTCTGATAGCTTGGGCTTGATTAAACCGTGAAGCATTTAGCGGTGTTCACCTGCGAAAGGTAGTGGCGCTTATCACTTCTAGTGTTTCTTCAAGTAAAACGCTTTTGTTTTTTAACAGTTTGTATTCACTGAATCAGTTAAGGTTTTTCGAATAATCACGCGGCGCGAACGAAGGGCAACCGTTCACATAGTGATTAGGACAGATAAATGACGGACATTACTTGTAATGAATGTTTAGGTGGTCGTAATCGCATCGCGTAAAGTGTCGGCGCCATTACTTCACAGCTGCTGTTGCCGAGATATTGCCTTAAGCACCATTTACCGTTGGCGTAGATTTATCCTCCACAACACTAAAGGACAGTTTCCGAAAAAATATATTGGGTAAATCAAATTACAACTCTTATCGAATTGAAAACCTTACAAACTTAATACTTTTATACGTATATTAACATCCATGACTTAGGTACACATGCTCGTGCTCATAACACAAGCATATGTCCCTTGCGGGTTTTGAACGCGCAACCGCTGGTTTTGTAGACCGAAGCCACAGATTATATAATAGTTACCGAAGCTCAAACCACTACACCAAGACGGTCGTCGAAAATAGGTAGGTATTGCTTTTTCGGGTTAGTGCGCGAATATAATTGGCACCAATCAATTACACGCTTTAAGGTAGTAGTGACATAAAATCTAGCATAGGCCTATTTGTTTATTTGCTCTACCTAATGTAAATCGATTTCAATCACGCTTCAGCAACGTGATCACGCTTTGACGAAGTTACAAGGCCGTATATGTAGATAATCAAAGGTTGTGTACGCGTAAGCAGTTAGCATTTGGCGGGTGTGTCGATGGAGGAGTCACAATTTCCTGCACTTAACAGCGCAGGAAGCAATTTTGACGAGTCATCAAACGACGGACACCGATTGACATCGCTCAGTCAGATGCCTATCATTAGTACCTACCTACCTTTTAAACACGAAATTAGTGCGAGTTTAATGTCACACCAGTCTTTGTTCGTCGATCCATTGTTTGAGGCAGTTTCGAATTTTTCTTTATGTTAAACACGAGTTGTTGTTGAGATAAAATGTTGAGAAAAATTGAAATCAAACGTAAACCATATTTTTCATGAAAGAGAGTGAACGAAAGTAAGTAGCATGAACAAAAAATTGCATTTCTAAACTTAAATTCGATCTTTAGCGGCATAAAAGGCGCTCAAAGATCTTTAGAGCGTAAACAGTCTGCAACAAAAGTGTAGTTGTAATCGCTGCTTGATTCCCGTCTAGAGATGCGCCGTTGCCGTTCGTCATCAAAGTTCGGGAATTGTGGCCATCTGTGGCGCGCCGCGTCGCTCTCAGATTACCACCGAGAGCTTCGTTTAATCGTTTTATTAATACGCCGACAAATCGTTTAACTGCTACCCGCTATCCGCTCGTCGCGATTTACTTTTGTTTTTAGTTAAAGGCTTTTTTTTTATTCTTAGGAAAGGAATTAAACAGTTATTACCAAAAAAAAACTCCCTACTAAGTAACAGTACCTATTGACGGCCTGGTAGGAATGTAGACGCTTTGTATGGTTCCGTACTTCAAAAAGAAAAGAGAACCCATATAGTATCACTTTGTTGTCCGTCCGTCTGTCTTTCTGTCTGTCTGTAAAGCCCCATATTCTAAGGAACGCGTGGAAGTTGACACTAACAACAAATACTTATAGTTGCGGTCCCTTGAAGCTGTGAGAAAATCAAGCTTCTAAGTTTTAACGCAATCCAAAGATATAGACCATTTTCTTACATTCGCAAGGGGATCAAAACCTATAGGGTACTTTCCACAGACATAGAATCATGTTTGGCAAGGAATGTCTTACAGCACAAGTAACAGTAAAAGTCCGATACCGCAATTTTATAAAAAAAAAACTTTTTTGTACGGAGCCCTCAATGCGCGAGTCCGACTCGCACTTGATTTTTTGTCAGGAAAAGTTCTTACACACGTAAATCAATTCAATATTGATCAGCATATCCCCGTTTGTAAAAAACTGTCAAGGCAACAGTCATGCAGACTTTGATTTTCACATAGGACTCATTTCACAATTTATTGACAAGTTATGTTTATGCAAAGTTTCAGTGGAGGGGAGTTTAAATATTCCAGACAAGTCCAGGCAGGCGGCCGTCCCAGGTAGTGCAGTCGATCCGCGCCAGTTATTAGGGATCGTAAATAATAAGTATTAAAAGCTTCTTTGCCGTTATATTTACAGACACTACGTGTGCTGCTTACAGGCCCACATAAATAAATTGGCAAAGAAAACATCGTACCTCAAAGGTATTTTCGTAAGTACTGCATTTGTTATGAGGAATTTGAGCGTCGGTTCAAAAAATATGTTGGCTAGGCATGTTTTCGGAAAACCTTTGCGAGTGTATCAGTATTTGTGGTGTGGTAAATATCTATACACAGCTTTTTTGTTCTACTCGTAGTTGTCTGATAACTACTAGATACGATTAAACCCATTTGACGCATCCTTTTTTATTTTTAACCCCTTGAGTATCGGTAGACCGTCGGCGGTCTCATAACAATTGATTTTCTATTGTGTCCGGAAACATGATCTCTGAAGTAAGCATGAATACTTAAGCTTCTCTTGAAATGGGTCCTAATAATCTCTTTACTACCCGGCCGCGTTAATTATTTACAGTTGGAAAGCTTCATCGATTTAAAAATCCAAACTTTTATTTTTGTGGAGCACCAAGATCGCATAGTGCGAGCGGCGGCCGATCTGCGGCACTGTCGGCGGCCCGATGTGTGAAATTGACACCGTGTCCAGCGCCATTGGCTCTGATTGGATTAGCTTCGAAACGCTGTCGATGCACTGATGCCGAGCTCAAACGTAAAATTTTACGTGACTACTTTTGAAACGACGACTTGTGTGACACGATTGCATACTTGAACGCGCGGTTCTCGTTGGCTGTGATAGCTACGCGCGGGCGTATTATGTAAATTCAGTAAAGCCTGCAATAGAGGTGCCACGGTCGCGTTCATCGTCGTAAATTTTGAATTTTCTAATCCGCTTGATGCAATCTCTTAGCACCTACTGTTTGTAACTTGCTATTGATTGGATAGCAGAATCCTAAAATTTAATGTTTATTATTAACCCTTATGGTATTACTCTAATACTAAAAAAAATATATCATATAAAACTTTCTAGAAAAGTTTATTAAAAATCAATTTAGTATTTATGACTGTGTATAAGTGTGTTTATATCGCATTAGAAATAGCGGTCCATTTTTATGTTCTGCACAATTGTAATGTATATTTTCTTAATGCCCTCGACTTATTCTCGAAGCAAAATTTATGCGCCATTTGCCGGGGCCATTTTTCTTTTCGTTTGAATTAAGTACTTGCTATGTGTATTTTAGACCACATTTTATTTTACTCACACATGTTAAGGATTTCACTAAAAGTTTACAGGTTTTATTTACAAGATTCTTGGTAACGAGTTGGGCAATTCCAAAGTTTACGGCCGCGTGAATACGGGCCTTCCGAATCTTAAGAATGCCGTTATATCCACATCTCATTACTCGCTACTTTGAAGAATTATGACTTGGCAAAGTCCTTTATTGGAAATACCTTCACGAGCCTGAAATATTGCTATGTCGTGAAGAGCTAAAATTTCTAATTAGAAATTCTTTAGTAAAACTTTATTAAGTTTTTACTTGCTGCAACGAACCTAATGAAAATGCCTCTCTGTCAGACGCTTCTCAGTCCTCAAGAAGGTAGCTCAATATGATTGTAATTAGTTAAATTTGATATGAAGTAGCAATATTTAAATGAAATACATAGAACCTCTATAGCAAATACAGGGTGACTTTTTATCGCGATACTTATGGACATATATAAATAAATAAAGAAAAAAACTAAACACATGTTTTTTTTTGCTATCGCTCAGTACAATATGTTGAGATTAAGAATTTTAAAAGTGTCTGAAAAAATACTCGCCAAACGAAAACGGCACAAACTACACTTAAAATACCATAGAGTCTTAAACTCTACGCCCCACTCGGAGGCGAGCACTTTATTGATGTTTTATTTTTGTTTTATTCCCCGACTTTCACGCAAAATTGAAAATAGAAATTTGGATTTCTATTGAGACAACTTGACCTATTTTGTTTTATAAATGGGCTCTACAAACAATACCTAAATGCTTTGATAAATAATTATCCGTGATAAAAAAGTGTACCTCTATATTAATTCCATACCTTTAATATTGTTTCGCTCGGGCTATAAAAATATTTTCAGAATTAAGTCTTATAATTATTTTTACAACTTAAGCAATTATTTTGCAAGTTCGAGTCCCAACGGATGACACAGTCGATTAATTTTTATGAGCGAAATAGAATTAAGTCTGTTATTTATTTTTTATGTGTAAATATACATACCAGTAAGCTGTGAAAAAATAATTTGATGTGGTGAATGTAACGGCTTCGGGCTACGGGCAACTACAATTATTATCAAGCGATCGGATGTTTTTCTTGAAAATTATACAGTTTGATTTGGAAATAGCGATGGGCGATTATTACTAAATTATCGAATTATTCGAATGGTCACTCGATTATTCTTCGATTATGCGGCGAGCAATACCGGAGCGCACGGGGCGCAGGCAGGCCGTACTACTAACGAATGAATCGTCATTCGTCGCGTCGATTAATCATTCGTTCGCTGCCTGTCCTGTTCGCACAGTCGCGGAAATTCTATCGAATGCATCGAAGGGCCCAGTATAGATTATCATTCGACTGTCGATTAATATTCGATTTTTTTTCGAATTAATAAATCAACATTCGATAGTTCGAATGGTCGATTATCGATTAATTCGATTTTTTTTCGAACAATCGCTCATCGCTATTTGGAAATAGGATTTTCCTTTCCATTGTGCTCTATAACAAATGACATTTAGATTTACGAAGGTTGTCGAACCTGGTTTGTTTGTCTCTGGGTGTTTGTCCTGGCCGCCTGTTGGACCACTCGTTCATTTTTATGACTTATGGATAAGGCGGGCCCTCCATTATGTTTGCTATTTTCGTTCGACTGTTTGCTTACTTTGACTGCAACGGTGTTCTACCTGAAGACAATATTACCTGCATGCCTTTTCAATTTGCTTTTGTTGTGCAGGAAAAATGGGAGTAATTAAGTAACAGATGTTAAAGGGACAACCCTATTATTTGATACGTTATTCAATGTGAAAAAAAAGGCATGGTATCGCTAACTAAACTAAAACTAAACTAAATTACTTATGAAGTGTGTGAAGTGCACAACCAATCGAATGGCATTGAATCCTAAAAAATGCCAACACATAAAGGTTACTAGAAATCATGACGTCATTCCCAATGTATATAAAATAAACGACCACGTCGTTCAAGAAGTAAAGATAATAAAGGATCTAGGGGTATTCTTTGACAGAAAAATTACATTTCAACCCCATTATGATAATGTCATAAGAAAGCATCTAGACTTCTTGGTTTTGTCATTAGGAATACTAATTTACTAACTAGGATTCAGCATAAAAACCAAAAAAAGTTTATATATCGGTCTGGTTCGTAGTACACTCGACTACTGTTCCGTGGTGTGGCGACCTCACTATGCTGTGCACGATCTGCGCATGGAGCGGATACAAAAGCGGTTCTTATGGCATTTGGCGAGACTGATTGGGAAGGCAAAGAGAAGTTTTTCATATGTTCTCTCAACATAGAAATATAACTAAAGGAATTTAAGATTTTGTCTTTAAATAATCAAAGAGTGCTGACCGACTTACTTTTTCTACACAAAATTCTGAATGGTAAATATGCTGTCTTGATTTACTGAACTCTTTTAGTTTCAATGCTCCATCGAGATGTCCTTGTCACCCGATGTTACCATTAAAACCACCATTCAGAAAAACTGTTCTTGGATCTAACTCTCCATTGCCGAGACTCTGCAAGCTAAGTAGCTTGCAGAGTCTCGGCTATAGCAATAGCTACAGTTTCCGAAAAAAGCTCATTAATTATATTATAAGTAAATAGTGTCGCTCGAACGAGAATTATTATTGTATTAACCTTATTTGTACCTACTCCTCTGTTTTTTCTTTTAGATTAATATTATATTGCATGCTGTGTTTACTTGTAAGTAGTCACTACACTTAGCCTAAGTATTGGAAATGTAATTAACTTTGTTGTGTAAGTTGACTGCAAATAAATAAAATTAAATAAAAAGTGATTTACATGAAAGTGTTGTAGATAGAGCGCTGTTAAATAACCTTAGATACTGCCCGGTTGTTTTTCTTTCGTTATGTAAATAGAAGCGGAAGAGATTGCTTAAAACAATGACATTCTGATTTGTGCAACACTCGTATTTACAATGACTACTCAAGTAAAGTATTTGTTTCTTACGTTTACGCGGATAGTCGAACTCATGAAACCCGATTGTACGGTTTTTTGCGATCTATTTGCGTTTTATTTAAAACCTGACATTCAAAAACTTTTCACCGTTCGTGGGAACAGGGAGACTCTCTCTCAGTCATAGTCGGCAGCACGTCAGGTTACACATGACGTGTAGTCGTGTGTACCAATAAAATTCTGCGATGTTTACGTGAGTGCACTACTAAGTTCTTGAGTATTAGTTGTTCGGCAAAGACATCACCTCTGCAGTTTGGCGCGGGACCAACGACCACTCGTTCCCTCGGCCCGTATAGGTACTCAACTGTTATTGTATGTTGAATTTGAGTTTATGCATCGACTTAGGGCGCGGGAATCGATAGCGCAATCGCTACAGTCTGCAAAAGCGTTCTAGACTTTCTTGATAGTCACTTTATAAAGGGAACTTTGTTCAGTCTGGGGTTTTAATGAATGGCTTAAAGTTTAAGCATGCTGGAATTTTCAGCTGTAAACGTCATTTCACGAAGACAGAACACAATCAGATGAGTTTAAATGCTTAATTCGTTACGGGGTTTGGGTTACCAATGAGAACAACAAATTTTTTAATAAGTTAGTATCTAGTTGTCCACAGTAAAAGTTTTCCTTAGCGAGATTACCTGTTAGAATCTACAAAGTCTTAGCCGCTGTGTCTCTTTGCGACTTCCAATCGAGAGTTTAATTACAAGTTGATTTGTAACAAAGTTATTTTAGTACCTATTCAATGGTAACTAATTACTTAAATGCTGAAGTATCGCCATCAAAAATTACATTTCCTTAACTTAATACGTTGAGGTAATTTGTTTTGGAAATGAATATTAACATAACTTTTTCTTTACCCGCAACATTTAGACTCAACCTGCATGAAAATTCTCATAAAGAAATAGTCATACTCGTACGCGTGTCTTTTAATTTTTTTTGACTACTAGTAGTAAACGGGGCATACCTTTATCGAAAAAAAAAAGAATAAAATAATTATTGCACGACGTTCCACTCTGTATCTAAAACAAAGAGATGTTGAAGAAACGAAGGAAATAATTTAGTTCTTTGTCTCAGAAATATCGAGCAGGCAGCTCGGAGAGTCGCCCCGCGGGCATCATGATATTAATCGACGCAAAGCTGATTATGCAGTTGTTTCTATGGCTGTCTTTTGAGAACTCCAATTTCTGTTCTTGGTTTCTGCCCACTTCAATTTCATGCCTTATTGCATCCAGTTTGCGTCGTCGCATTGAGGCTTGTCGGCCTAATGTGGCGTCTACTCGACCTATCAGAAAAACACAGTGCGCTTAAGATATTACGATATAACTATATATAGGGTGACGGACCCAAATGCCAGCACTGCACCAGTTACCAGCACCTCGAATAAAAACTGAAAATATAGGATGAATGTGTATGATTTCAAAGTTACAAGGGTAAAAAACGCGTTCAGATAGTTTTAATTGTACTAGCAGCACTGCGTTTAGCTTACATTTTTCATGGCGCGGTATTCTTGAGGAGAAGTGAACGTTGTGTGATTAGAAGTGATTATCGGGCATTCTGACACATCAAGGGTAAGATTTGTCTTACGTTTGTTAGTCATTTAGTAATGTGATTAAAGCACTTTTTAGACATACAGGTATTTGAACACATCCAAAGTTTTGCGCATCCTTAGTTGAAATCATTTTAAAGTATTTTTTTAACTAACAATTGATATTTTGCGTGCTAATAACTGGATACTAAAATTTCAAGTTCTACAATTATCAGCACACCTGCTAATACTTAGATAAAATAGACATTTTTAATGGACTGTGTTACTAAAAGTATGGTTGCGTGTTATGTAAAAAGTGATTATAGCCTTGTTTTCCTAATCCAGAACCGTGCTGAAAATCGTTGTACCATTAATTCTCATCAGGGTGCAGATATTGGGTTCAAAACTATGCTAATATGTGATTTTGTTTAAATTATTTCTACGTGTTGCAAATCTCTTAAGATGAACCTATCAAAAACAACAAAAAACACTTTTAAAAACCGGCTAAGTGCGAATAGGACTCGCGCACGAAGGGTTCCTTGCTATTATTTATTTCATCTTACTGGCGTACTCAGAGACGTCAATTAAAGTTTATCCTTCATTAAGTCTCATGCAGTCCTTTTCTATTTCATTGACAAAAAAGTGACAGAACAGTTGATTAACTGCCGCACACAGTCTGAGTGTGGCAGTTAATCACTTTAAAGAATTTATCCTAAGGGTATTGTATTTGGTACAAAATTATCCAACACCCAAATTCAACAACCATTACTGCTAAACTATTAAAGTTATCTTAACCGCTATAGTTTTCATTTAGAGTTTATAAAATGTACTTTCATGTTTTTTTTTGCTTTTAGAAAGGGCAGGAGTAAGTTAAGTAAAGATTAGTTTATTATTTCGTAAATGGAGCATTACATCGAAAAAATGTATTAGAAACCCCTAAGTAATTTTAAAATATATCCTATACGATGAGGTAGACGACAAACATAAATAATATTAATAACAAAATAGTTTTAATCTTCAAAAAAAATATAAGATGAGAAGAAAACTAGGTAAGTATATAACAGGAAAAATACTGATTGAAGAACTAATGACTAATTGCTGAACTAATTTTTTGGTAAACTATACATACAACTTATTAATAAAAATTAGGATAAATTACTTAATACAACACAAAAACAAAAATTATAAAAAGGGTCCTTGTGGTAAGGTTCCTAGGATGGCAGCATTACCGCGCTGGATAGCGATGCTTATACGCTGAGCAAGGTAGCTGCCAGCTCTTAGGTCACCACTGATGTCAACTAGCCTCTTGGAAATCTCTTTGAAAAAAGAGATGGCGTTGGGACCCCACGAACCAAACGGTACAAAGTGGTACCGGGAGTCGATCTGCCTATACTTGTTCTTTTTAAAGTTTTCGGCACCTCTCGCAGCCAAACCAGCATCACGGCTTGTCCCGGGCAGATGAGAGGCTGCAAGTGTGTCGACACAGGTAGCGTCCCACACAAGAGCCCGACCCATCCGCCAAGGAACAAGTGACATCCCGTCTGGTCTCTTGCCATCATCACGCGCGATACCGTTCGGCTCGAGTAAAGCCGGCACGTTGATAGAGGCAAGAGATCGACGGATGATGTCGTTGATGCTGGCATGACGCGAAAAGCGGCCTGCACTTTTAATACAGGAGAGTCCGTGATATCCCAACGAGCCGACATCAGAACCACAAGGACATCTGTGTGGAAGGCAAACCTCAGCACCAACACGCAGACCTATCGCGACTCGTAGAGTTTCTGAGTCCAAAAGGGTTCCCACGTTGGCCGAAGGATAGGCCTGAAGCCAGTATCCTGCTTCCTTGGTGGAAACTGCTTTTAGTCTGGCTAGATCCGCGTTGTCAGTGCTACTGTCAATAAGACTTTTCAAAATAGACTCACAAGAAATTTGGTCCCAACTCCTTTGAATTTTAAGATCTGAAGGGAATTTATTATATATCCCAAGCATTTCTAGCCTCGTCCAGGCACGCCACTTCGAAGTTTGCAGTAGAAGGCTGCAGGATACTTGCAACGAGAGTGGACGTGCTGTAAGATGAGGATAGAAAGGCAGGTAAGGAGACAGTGGAAATTTTGCGCGTCCCAATCCCACCAAAACGGATAGGAAGGGACGCTTGATCCCAAGACCGTTCCAAAAGACGAATGTTCAGAATCTTTTCCAAATGTGTTTTAACAAGATTGTCTAAATTATTAGTCAAATTTTGGAATTTCCAAATAGGACAGCATCGAATAAGATAATTAAATTTAGGAACTAAAAGACAGGATTTAAGTATAAAGAGAGCTGAATGAGCGTTGATTTTCAAAAGGCGGTCTGAACATTCATCAAATTTAGTTACTAATTTTTGAAAATGAGGGGGTATTGCATTATCGAAGATAGGAGAGCCTAGAAGATGGAGGGTTGAGTCTGTGAAAATCTTAATATTGGGGGCGAAACTATGAAATTTAGAAATTATCTCAGATCTTCTTTTAAGATGAAGATGTTCTGAAATAAAAATTTCGCATTTGTCAAAATTTAATGTAAGGCCTATTGTATGAAATTTTTGAATTATTCTAGAAAAGTCTAAAAAAACAGTGTCAGCGTCACCTCCTAGTGTCCCATCGTCTAAATACCATACATTAAATTTTAAGAATAAATTTTGAATGAAGGGGTTAATAGCCAAACTGAAAATGGCAGGTCCAAGAGGGTCACCTTGTTGACAGCCTATAGCGGAATCTATTTCATTACATTTGTATAATAATTTTGAAGGGTTGTAATAACATTGATTAACGTAATTGAAAATTTCAGGAGAGTTAATTTTGACCTCGTTTAACAAGGATTTCCTGGAGACTGAGTTAAAAGCATTTTTGACATCCAATTTGAGCAACACCTCTGTCCGATTTTGTGAAAGGAGAGTGCGAAGCGCATGTACAGCCTCGCAACCTCCCTTGGTACAAAATCCTAATTTTTTGGTTAAATTTGTATTTGCATTTACTGGTTATTAGTTTAAACCGAAAAAAAATATTTATTACTTATTTTCCTAGTTTTATTCAAATATTTTTTTGGTTTGTTAAGAATAATTATTTTAATGTGAATAAATATTTTAATGTTCCTACTCTTCCAAAGATCTGTCCATTATAGTTGACTGGAGTTGAACAAGTTAGATGTTAACGTACTTTTATACGAGCCATAATTAGTAGAAATGTTAAAATACTGATTATAAATAAAAAGGTAAACAGTAAATTTTTCTTAAGGACATTTTCTTTTTCCGCCCTTTACAATGTATAAAAATACGCAGTGCTGATAACTGGGTAAGTAGGTGACCATTATTGGTGATGACTGTGCTGATAAATGGAGATACGCTTGTTTTTTGATAAAATGTAATTTTTACTCAATAATGAACAAAAATAATATTTGTTTCTTACGTTTACGCGAATAGTTGAACTCATTAAAACACAATTTTACGGATTACTTCGCGATTTATTAACATTTTATTTAAAACCTGACGTTTCGAACACTTTACAGCGTTCGTGGTCACAGGGAGACCGTGTGTTTCAATGAGACCAAAAATAATTTAAAAGTCTTACTTTACACAAAAAATGATTATATTCTCAATATTAATAACTTAACACAATAGTTATAGAACATTGTAATACATTAAATATTTAGAGTTGAAGTTTAATGACCTCTTAAAGTGCTGATAATTGGGTCCGTCACCCTATATTGCTTTGAATTGTTTTTTTTAAATGACAGTAAACTAAGTTAATGTAAAAAATCCAAGCTTTTTTAGTGTCAATTATTACAAAATCCTAAACATAAGCTTTGTTGAATACCTTGTATGCAGCAATCACGCTACAAAATTGGCAGTCATGTGTGTAAGTAATACGTGGTTGCGCAGTGGCTAGCGGGTTGCCTCTCATGCGGGAGGTGCCGGTTCGATTCCAAGTGCCGCCATGTACCAATGACTTTTTCTGAGTTATGTACATTAGTTGTTCCACTAACCGATGCTCTTACGTCCACAGTACACAGTAGGTAAATCCAAATGCTATGAGAGGTAGCTTGAATACTTGAGGTGGCTGATGATTTTCACTTGGATGAGGTTGATCTTCATAGATAGATAGTATCAAAAATTTATATTTTCTAATTGCCGAAAGATCATAAACCTTTAGAGTGGGTACTTGGCGTTTGTTAAGTTACTTTTTGATTTGGATGTTTTTTTGTAATTGTAAACGATTAAGTTCTCTTATAGTTTTATGTGCGTGAAAAATAATAAGTTACCACGTGTAAAGCCTACATGAAAAATAAGCGACTGAGACGGTAATTACAACAATAAAATTTGTGTTGGAAAACGCTGACGCTGACGAGTGCATACAAACAGACTTACCTTTATACCTTCATCCAGTGTATTGGTCGATCCAAGGAAAGGGAAATATGTTACAAGCGACTTAGAACGCAAGGCATCAAGCCCGAAACGACCGCGCGCTGTTGTCAGATCCACTCAATCGCCACAGAACACGCGCGGGGTCTTACTTAGGTACTATTTTACAGATATAAATATTAATAATGTAAGCCACCACTAATTAGTGAGGACGTAAATGAGCAATTTACGTAATAAGTAATATAACATACTCAGGTACCGATTTATCTCACTTAAACATAGTGCAGCAATGTTTCATGCAGGAATATATACCTATACTTCCAGTTTAAATACAGACTTGAGCCATCACAAAAGTAACCAGTAACAGTAAACCAAAAGTACCTTCACCCAATAAATACTCGTAATTAAGGATACGCCGAATACTGTTGCTGTGCGAAATATATAGACAATGCGATTGCGACGTAAATGCCAATTGTCGAATTGTGATCCGTGTGTCGGCATTTATTGCATAGCACGTCTGTAATTTGCATACGTTTGAATACTAAGTACCGGCAACGTCATGGTTTGAAGCCACTTTAATTGAATAGTTCGATTTATGCTTATTAGTCCTACTTTGTGTTTTATTTTTAAATTGTGAGTAATGAGTTTGTCACGTATCTTTGACGTAGTAGCTTTACGAGCTTAACAAAAGTAAACGAATTTGAAAGGGCGATGCTCGCTGATGCGATTGCTCGAAAAGCACAAGGCATAATAGATTAAGATTTTTATGATTCTTACGTGTTTGTGTTGGGAAACATTAACATGCGGACTGCTGTCTTCAGTCGCACGAGAGAGGTTAACGTACATCCCACAGACAGATATCTAGACGAAGTGATAATTTATTTATAAGAAGTCTACATGTGAGCTTCGCAACGAGACTACGTGCAAGAAACAAGTTGCGACGAAATATTGTCTCCCTCGAACGCTTATGGACCAAATTTTTGTGGTATCGAAACAAAACTAGAGTATATTTCCCTTGTAATATGTTACGAAGTGTCTTCTGAAGGGGAAGTAAAACTGAAACTGGTTTGATTACTTAGTATGCATTGGGCGCCGCGACGTGTTGCGATCGCCCGCGAGATATCGGCGCTCGGGTCACGTTTCTCCAATTGTTTTCTGACGACCTGTATCATTCTTTTAAATCAGATTTCATGATTTTTTGCCGCATCGTACGGGTGTCAGCGACATAAGTCGCAAACCGTAATGACTTTCCTTAAACACGGGTGATGTATTGGTGTAATTTGGGGTAGAAATGCGGAACTCAATTTTTCGTATGCGAATGATCCACAAATAGCATCTTTAGTATTCATAGGGCTGGTGAATATCGCTTGACATTTGCAATTTTTGTTTCATTAAGAATTCAGATGTAAGGGATTGTGGGGAATGATTCGTGGGATTTGGAGGAGGGGAGGTGAGAGGTGTGGAGGGCCGGCAGGCTCAGTTATAACTCCTATCAATCACGGGCTGGCGCCGCTGCGTGGGTCCTGTACACGTATTTAAACAATTTGTCAGAATTCTTCTGCTACATGTTGTGCTGCTGTTTGGAATCATCGCCATTAAAAAAAGTTTTTTCGTCTATCCGTTAAAACGACTTTCATTAGGCAATAGACGACTGTTATTACACAAATGGTAGCTCTGCAATATCTGACTTGATCAAAATAATTGATGTATTTTTGATAGATATATATTAGTATTTTAATTTATATATTACTTTATATTTCAAATAATTTATCACAACAATTAATTACGAGTCTCACCCGAGACACATTAATAATTTCCGGGATAGTATAAATGGGTGTGATAATGTTTTACGCACACAGATAAACCGTAAATATTGTCAGGGCTCGGCATTAGAGGTCATGCGGAGGTTATGAAGTTTTAAACATAGTTTTTACGAGCTATCCATCACACGGTGTCGATGTGAGTGTTAGCTAGTGTAAAGTTAGTGGGTATCAATCATTTGTAACTCAATTGTTTACTCCAAAAGTTGTTGCCTATTGGTACCCACCTACCTATTGTTAGTTAAAAAAAAAACAAGGGAGTTTTGCCTTTTCACGCAGGTAGCACGCACTTTGGGCAGATGTTTGAAAAGAACATTTCGATTCGATTTCTTAAAACCTCTCCGAATATGCCGCGTTACCTACTTATGAAAATGGTTTTGAAAAATGTAATTCTGTGGAGTTAGAAACTTTAGTAAAATATATACACTGATAAACAAAAAGTTCCGTGGTAGAGACAAGCTGCATTAGCAACAATTCCCAGACCGCCAAAGAGAGCCATTATAACTACTAAAACAGCAACAGCAAAGTTGGACAAAACCACACTCAGGATTAAGCTTTGCTTGGGAATGGGTTTCATTTAACTTATATATTTATCACAGCCGCCAGGTTAACTTAATTGAAAGCAAGTAGTAAATAAAGGTAGTGTGTAATTTATCCATGTTCTTTTTGTTTTTGTTTTTCTTATAAATTTTAAAATGTTTATTTGTGAACACCAAAGGTGCAGGATCGGATAATGTATAAAGGTCAAGTTAATATTGTGTATAGATTGAGGTTTGCTGGTAAATAGTAGTCTACTTACTTAAGTACTTACTTCGCTGGCTCAGCGATCCAAAGTGGATCTTGGTCTCCGACACCAGAAGACGCTACTCTTTCTGGTTCTGCGCCACCGATATCTAGGACGTCCGACCGGGCGTTCCTCACTTGTTGGTCGTCCCAGTCTAATAAATAGTCTACTATATTTATGTAAATACATATTAAGTATCTATATTAAGTGTACCTTACATCATCATCTGCATTTTGCATTTCCTGTAGCCACTTTCATAGAAAATTCGCCTTGTATCACGCGCTATTCAGACTAGGACCACCACAGATTACACATTTCTTGTGTTCTTCGCATGAATTCGCGGAGGCCGAATATGGCCAAATTAAACAGAGCCAACGCGTTCCCATATTTTGCCACCCCCCGTTGCTAACAAATGAGCCCAGTGCGCGTATGACACTAGTTAATCCTGTGTCAACACTCGTACTTTGTCCGCATTTTCACCATGAAATCGCCGGCTAACGTTTTGCGTCCGACGCGTTCCAATGCTTTTTACTGCTATTAGTTTATGAATAGTGAATGTCGCACTTTATGATTTGTTTGTGAAGTTTTAAAGATTTTGTGGGCGCTTTTAACCATGTGAATAGGGACGAAAATAGCATAGACAAACAATATAACTTTTAAACATTCTTGTTGCATTGTTTCTGTAATAATACGAGAATTTATGCAACGTAGGTGCCTATCTAAGCATTTTGCTTTTTATCCCGACGTTTGGGCCCAATTGCACGATTGAACGCCTTAGTTGTACGTTACATGAATTTCCGTATTATTTATAGTGATAGCATATACAATATAACAATGTTTAGGATCTAATCCATATGAAACGCACACAAATATCTGTTTTCAAAACGTGATGTTTAATATTTGAAAGATATTAAAATTCTAAGTAAAGCCACAGCTAAATTATAGTTACCATTTCAGGAAGGGAAAAGCTTCTTCCTTAGGGCAAGAAATTTAAACTTTTACCCAGCATGTAAGGCAAATGAGATCAGTATGTAGGGACGAAGGTGAATGGGTCCTTGTTTCGGAGTTTAACAAGTACCGGCCGTGTCCCGCGGCGGGTCCGGCCAACTGTATGATTCTACCTACTCGTATGATCTTTGAAATAGAAACGCTTAACAGGTTTTAAAAATCAAAACTCCCTTTTATTGTCTACATAAGTGGTTGCCAGCGACTTTGTCTGCGTGGACTCGATGATACAAATTGATTCATACTTTTATCTAGTAATTGTGGTCTCTCATTTGTACTTTGTCGTATGGTGAAGGGAGGTCACGCTGTATCACTAAATGTATATACCCGATGTTGTATTGTGGACGTATAGTTTATATTGATTTTGGTGTTTGGAATATTCAAGAGTAATAATAGAAATAGACTTTTAAAAAGTCATTAATTGTAAAAGAAGCCATACAACAATTTAATATTAATATCTCGAAAATGGTAACACTTTTACTTAAAAAAAATTTTTGGCATTTAATAGAGCATGGTGTAACTAATCTGTAGGTACCTAAAGGATTAACTTTAATTAACGGGACACCATGTATAATATTGTAATCATATTATAAAAAATAATAATAATGTAACATAGGATTAGAATAATAAAATTACATAACAAGCATGTATACTGTATGCTTAAAATAGGAATACTATAAATATTTAAAAAAAGAATAATAAAAAAAGAGAAACATTACAACCAAAAAAAAACAAGTACGATAACATAGTCTAAAAAATTTCACTAATAAAAAATCCATCCATACTAATATTATAAATGAGAAAGTGTAGCTGTCTGTCTGTTACCTCTTGACGCTTAAACCACTGAACCGATTGAGATGAAATTTGGTATGGAGACAGTTCGAGACCCCGGAAAGGACATAGGCTACATTTTATTGCGATATTAAAACATTAAGGTGGTGAAATGGGGGATGAAAGTTTATATGGAAAATCCAACTCTTGCGGGCGAAGTCGCGGGGAACCACTAGTATAATATAATTAAAAAAAGCATATATAAGGTATATAAAAAAACATACATATCATAACTTAAACTAAGGAGACGATTATTAATAAGAGTTTTTAGTAAGAAAGTTAACAAAAATACTAATTAAGTATCAAAGTATTGTAATGCGCTTTAACGCGGAGCAACGTTATAATTAAATAAACCAACAAATAATTTAAACAAAAAAGGCACGGACCAAAGAGTCTGTGGATGTAGTTTTATTTATATATAAAAAAACCGTCCAGTCATCATGGCTCTCGTTTGTTCCGTGAAGTATTGTGCAGAGGGGTCAGCCTGTATCTCTAGATGTTCTATTAATATCGAGATTAACGGGTTAAGAACTTTATTTTCTCAAAAGAATAACATTCACTTGCTGAGAAATTACTACCAGGAATATACATATTAAAACTGTGAAAGGTATATTAAGATTGGTTAAGCAGATTTCGAGTCTATAACGTTCAAGAGCTATACATACATACTAGCATACAGACAAAATTTTCAAAAACTAAATTTTTGTCCTACCTTTACCTATCTTTGTTTTAACCTACTTAAACTAAGGCCTGTAAGGAATTTCGATTTTTTAATCAATGTACAGAATTCGATTCTGTACATTGTTCGGTCTCACCATTATCTATACTAATATTATAAAGAGGAAAGATTTGTTTGTTTATTTGACGGCTCCGAAACTACTGGACCGAATCAAATGAAATTTGGCACAGAGATAGTTTGAGACACTGGAAAGGACATAGGCTACTTTTTGTCGCGATATAAAATCATCAGGGGGGTGAAATGGGGGATGAAAATTTGTATGGAAAAACCGACTTTTGGCGCGGACGAAGTCGCGGGTAACTGCTAGTAAATTATAAGAGTGCTGAAAAACTTTCAATAAATTTTCCTCAGCCTCGAAGAAGTCCTAATTGTTAAAGTTCTTGTTTTAAATAGGTTCGTACATAGTCTAAGTCAAACATTATCAATGAGTCAGTAGGTACACTATTGTAAAACCACCATGACGTGCTTATAGGTTTTATTATCTTCAAATTGTAATACATATGCAAAAAACTTGTTCATTTGGTGTTTGACATTTTGTCAAGATTCATTCAAGGCCATCCGATTTAAGAATAGGCTGAGGTCGCGGCGCCATGTGGGCTCGCCTGCAATCTAATGCTGACTCCGGATTCCGAACCGTGTTCTGCCAACTAAACGAAAATATGTTGTTCCCGATCGGCCCCGATCTCATACAGTCAGTGTTTTCATTGTTGCTCTATCCATAATGTTCCGGCCTAAGGTGAACCAAGTAGGTATGACCCATGAGTATACCATACTAAGACGTTCGTCCTTCCTTTTGTTGAGGTTCTAGATTTAAAGTGCTATAAAATAAAAGAGATATAGTTATTTTTTCAAACTATTGGAATATTCAATTATGTACGCTTTTATTATTTTTTTGGGCTATTTCGTGTATCGATCCGGTAAAAAAGTGGGACGCTATTGCGTCTGATTCAAACATCGTGTAATATAAGATATTTTTTTACAAATTGTATTACCTGAATGAAATGCCGATGGTAATTTAATCTGTGTTATCGTTTTATTTAAGGGCAGACAAGCCGGAATTGTTTGGGCATAGCCTACGTTACACAAAGTGGTAGTGTTGATGGATTTTATGCAATTTTCAGTATCTATCACAGCCAGCGCAGCGCTGCCTCAAGCCCGCTGGGATTAGTTCGATCTTTTCTCAATACTTACAGGGTAAACAGATTGCGCACCTTCCGGACCCAAATAACCAGGGAAAATATTACAGGCGGTACGTAACACCACATCTATTTACTTATATTTACAACATATTAAGTTTTCCACAAAAATGCACAAAACAATAGCGTGAGTCGGTCGGAATTGGTTTTTGACGTACCTTTCACTGAACACCTTAGATTAGTACACGGTATTGAAGTTTTAGACGATTTTCAAGACTACGAATAGTGATGTTTGTGGATACAAAGTGTGCACATTTTGACAAAAATATATTTATAGGCAAGTACATATATGTTTACGTAATGTTACCTTGGAAGATTATAGGATTGGTCCTATAATACTTTGCTTGGTACCTTGCTTTGAGAGTTCTGATATTTTGACAGTAAGAATGTGCTCGTGTTGTGTCAAACATCACGGTAAACCTTTTCTCCGAATACCATTCATGTCTGTTTGTTATATAGAAGATTTAATATTGTCCTGGCAAACCTCTGTCTGAATTCACACAGAAACGGAAAAAAGCGAATTTTCTGGAGTTTAAATTAAATTAAGTAGCATTTGGGATAGTCCGGTGCACTTTTGAAGAAACTGCCAGAAAAATTTTTCAATACAGCTTGTTAAATGACTATGACCATAGATATGCATACTGACTATCTAGATGATTTTAGTTGCGACTTTAGGTAAAAATAATTTCTAGGTTTATGCAATATAAATTCTTCCGATTCTTCGGTTGTTCTTGGAAATTGAGTGTTTGTAGTTTAAATCTGTTTTGTTTTTTTATTTTGAAATTACATGACATACTTAGTTAATGTTAATCAAAAGTTATTTCATCGAAAGCAACAAAAAATATCCAAAACGAGTAAAAAATACATAATATTATTTATGATAGCTGTACAGTCAGCAGCACGTAAGGTTATGCATATGTGAAATACGAAACAGCTTTTATTATGTAATACCGCAGAATATTAACATTGATGAAAGCAACGCGGCATTACAGCGTTAAGAAGCACTTGAAAATTTTGACAGGCTCTGCCAACGCCAGGGTGGCCGAGAGGTTAGGCAATCGCCCGGCATGCGAGGAACGCGGGTTCGATTCCCGCCTCTGGCGTTCATTTTTTCAAGTGCAATAATATATTCAGATTGCAAAGTGAATGCTTATCACTTAAAACAATAATTTACCACAGAATAAATTAAAGTTAATACAGGCGGTCTCAAGCTCAAAGTGTGTTAGTCTGACGTTCGACCGTGTGTCTAAAGCCACTTTAAAAATGGAACTACAATAATGAAATAATACGCAAACATCGAAAACGCTTTAAACCGATAGCGTAGATTAGAAGAAATAAGCTAAAGTTAAGTCTAGGTCTTTCCCTTTTCAGTTCACCCTGAATGACCCTGAGGTAATTTATTACAGTGAGTAATGTAGTGTAAATCAAAGTGTAGTCAATTTCTGTCAAAACAAGACATCGTATTTACATCGACATACGACGTACGAATTAAAAAACGAATAATATCTGAGAAGGAGAAGAAAGCGTTACTAAATATATTATTAACAAAAAAATATATATTTACGAACTATAAAGATCATTGTGCTTATAATTTACATTACTTGGCTTTATTTAGTATATTTGACTTTTCGACAGCGCGACAGCCCTCAAATCCTTGTTTTATCTCTGTGCGCGGGCGATTTTTCTGTGTTTCTATAGATTTTGGAAACGGATAGTGTTATTCCATTGTTGTTGTTTTTATGTAGAACAATAATCTGCAAAAAAAAAACGGGAAAATAATGGCCGTAGCGCACAGCAGGAAAAGTACGTACAGTATTTAATTGGTTCGTGACGCATTGGTAAGTAGTTCAGGTTTTGCGCCGACGCACTGAATTTGTTAAGTGCACACGAGGTTTATTTGTGTGTTAAATTTCCGATTCCGATATATCTTCCATATAAAAGTCTTAAGGCATTTATTTTTTCTTTATTGAAAGGTTATTTCAGCCTCAAAATTGAACTCTGGCATCTGGGAATAGAAAAAAATCGCAATCTATGCGATAAAACACTTGTTAAACATGAAACAGGAATAGATCGGTGTAGTGACGATATGCCGTGAACGTGCATGGAATAAATTTTTGTTCATAGAAACCATTTTCAATTTCACGGCTCAATCTTTGTGTGCTCGGGGTGAATATGTAAAAGGGCATTCGTTGGTGTCAACAAAGTGTAATGGTTTCGTGCTAGCGCACGCTTGATCTATGAGTTAGAATTGAGGCCGAATCCAAATTGAAAAAAAAATATAGTTTTATAAACGGCGCGGAGTTAATTTGTGTTGTACGAGTACACTAGTAGCCAATTTTTGCCTGGTTTGTGTGTTTCGTTACTAACTAATGTTTCGTCCTTATCCCGTAACCTCCAGATACTTTAACTATTTTAAAAAAAATTAGGTATAAATATACTTAGCTAAAATTATTCAAAAATACGTATTATGTGATTGGTTAAACATTTGTTAACTGTTTACATTCAAATGGTTGAGTTCGTCGACCGCTCTGTGGTGTCAAAGTCCAGGTTAGCTTATCCACCAGTATTTCCTACTACGTACTTCTTATTGTAATTGAAATGAAAAATCACCAACACAAGTGTCAGGAATAAGTACTAGGAAACGATCGCAGTATGGGCAAGGCGCGAGTTTTGACAAATTATTTAAGAACGTGTGTTAGGGGACGTGGCCTATTATGCGATGATTGATAGTGCTGATAGCGGCCCGGCAAACGATGCCTTTTTAATATTTCTGAAGTTAAAATACGACACGACGCCGACATTTGTAAAAGATTATTGGCTTTTGTATGCTTCCCCTCTGGCTTCTGCAAATAAATTGTACATATGTATTCTTTAACAATGTGGAGCTTTTTGAAGCTTTGTGGTAATTGGTGAAGAAACTGACACTTTAAAACAATTGAACTACCTAAGTCTTTTTCACAAAATTAGATTACTGAACTTAATGTCACTGGCTAAATAACATAGGTAATGCATATTTATTACCTATGCATTGCGTAGGAGGCTATCGCACTTTTCAGTGTACACACGGCTTTATTTCATTTATGCTAGGATATCCATCATCTTTATATCGGACCCTGTTATGACAGCCGCGTAAAGGTTGTTATGGATATTAGGCGGAATTAACAGCAGTTGGCGTCACTTTTGACGCGGAATAATGCGTTTATGAACCGTTCGCGTTTGAGGTGGACGCACACCTAAGCCTAGGCAGACGCACATCTAAGCTGAGGCGGACGAATCGAAAGCATTTGATGTTTTTGTATGAAAACGTACCTATGGAGAAAAGGACACCAAGCCACGCTTGGCCAAATTATAGTAAGAGCCTCTGATTCGTCCGCCTCGGCTTGGCACTGGTGTTCGTTCACCTTTAGATAGCAGGCGCGTATCGCACGGTATCTTTATCAGCGTTGTTTGCGAATTTTATTCGGCTGATTAACAATGTAATTAAAATTTTAGCGACAGGCAAAACAGCTTGTAGAAGGTTTGCGGAAGGTTGTTTTTGGGTCTATTCATTGTGTTACTTGATTAGCCGATAAACTAAGAACTATTACCTACTTGAGATGATCGTTCCATTGCAGTATCTATCTACATATGACAAATGCTAAAATGTGTCAAATAAAAAAAACACTGATTAAGGCTGGGTATGATTTAACGGTGGTGTATTTGAGCATTGTACTAATTAAATAAAAACTGTATACTCGTATAAGAATTATAAAAGCGTGTTAAAAAATAAAAAATAACTGTTCCATGTTCTCTTAATAAAATTCGTTACCTAGTCTAGGATTGGTTCAAACCCGTTTGTACAATACTTGTTTATGAATGATTGTTTAGAGACGTCGAAGCGGCTTCGGGCAGTACGTACTTACAGCTTGCTCAGAACCTCGGCGCCGGGAAAACTTGCGTCTCCCTCGGGAAATCAGCACAACAATTACATCTCAAATGCTACTTCCAATACCACCCGGCAAACCTTTAAAAACACCTTCTACGACGTATTTCCGATTACACTTCTATTACTTAATAATATTTATTTCTTTTCCATCGGACAGCTCTACAGAGCTACGTAAACCATACTTATCTGAAACAGGGAGGTATTATGTATTTACGAGGATGCTCAGTTCTGTAAGTCAGTTGTGATAATACTATGAATATTCAGAGGCTTTGGTTGTCCCTGAGGATGGAACCCTTCCAAGCATAAGAGAGGAAACGCGGATGGCGAGTTTCAAAACAATATGATATTATCGCGGCGTTTAAGCGGTCCTAATAAGATTTACCTCAATATTAATGCGCATCGCGGCGTCCATTATTTAAAGGTATTATCTAAACACTGACGGAATACTCCGATCCCATTTACAAGCATTGCGGAATATATTATACTACTTACTGAAACTTAAGCAGTAAAAGACAGCTGTAGAGCGGCGATATGGAAACTATTGTAATTTGCCGCTTTGTCTAAAACGATCATAATACGCGTTTTTTGTGTAACAAAAGAACAACCCTACTATTACAGAACAATCGTGTCCTCCAACCTTTAGCTCTATAAAAGAACGGAATGATTAATTGTTTTCCCGACCTCTTCAAAACACCGTCTTATTCTTTTAAATACTTCCGTTATTTTCCGACTCGATGACGGTGGGAGGGTGATTTTCGACTATAAATTAATATTAAATTACGGATTAATTTGAAAAACATATTTTTGTTACCATTTTATGTTCAGCGTTGTTTTTAAAAGCTGATTTCAGCGAACGCCCATTGTTTTGAATAAGAATGGAATGGATAGGCCAAAACGGTTTTTGGTTAAATCGTTTGAGTTAGGTTATGTAAGCATTTACATCAGGATTAAGTAGTATCAATTATTTTGCTTTAATTACGACGGCTTTGGCTTTTATGTTATATTATATTCTTTGAAATGATTTTTGTGCATGAGTGCGTGGCTCATCAAGTCAGTCAAGCGCGCAGACATCAATACACGTTAATATCGTAAGCACTTTTTGCTATTAAAGAGACAACGATCACAAAAAGTATTAAAGCTCCGTTACACCAAGTTACTTTAACTATAACCAAACGTGAAAAAGGAGTTTGACAGATTTTTAACATAAATTAGTTGGTGAAACGGAGTCTACGTAAAATAAGAAGAGTTATTCTAGTCGTACGTACGGATAGACCCAAAAAAGATAGAGACCAATAACAAAGCAGACCTAAAAAAATGAAGTGAATGATAAATGATTGCGGAGTTTCCACCGAAGATGTCGAGAGCAAATGGAAAAGAAAAATAAAGAAGGCTGACCCTGACCCTATTACCAGATATGAGACATATAGCCAGGAATACAGAGATTCCAATCCATCAGTACCTAGTTGTAACAGATAGTAGCAATCTTAGGCTGAGTTGCACCACTTTAGTTCAACGGGAACTATAACAATAACCGGGGTTTTTCGTAGGTACGGAGTTTGACAGATTATTTGGCGTTTGTACTATTACAAACGCCACTTAAAAACATTACCTATTTAAAGTAACATGGTGCAACCCAGCCTTAGTTTGTCTATGGCATCAAGCGGACTGCGGGCGAGCGTCGAGGCGGACTCAGCCGGGCGGCTCACGCGCCTCGCCGCTTTGAACAACGCCACTAAAAGCGAAACGCCGTAAACAAGAATTAACGCCGAACTGCATTGACCACTGCACTCTACTTTATGGCTACATGATAAAGGTCCACATTTTAAAGGTTAACGTCCGATATTGGAATAGCTACTCCGCGTAGTATTGGGTGAAAAGGTAAGGCAGTGAATGAAATCGAAAGCTCTGACACAGCTACCACAAGTGACCCTCTAGAGTGATACAAAAACACACTTAAATTTTAAACAGCTGTAAAATAATATTGCACATATTTTGTACAGGAAATCTTTTATAAAAAAAATAAAAAAAAAATCATTTATTTCAGACTAATATTCCATAGTAAGTGTACACCAATTATAATAATAACAAAAATTTTGAGAAAAAATTAAATTAAAAATATTGAAAAATGACATTAGATAAAACATTACATAAATAAATTGAAATTAAATTAAAATTAAATTAAATTAAAAGTTACATCAAATATTTACAGAATTAAATACAAATAAAATTATTACAAAAACAAATTAAATTAAATTCAATCATTTTCTTTTTAAATATTATTATAATTTTTAATTTAAATACTGGCCTCTCTCTGGAGCACCAGGCACAGTTATTTGAACTGTCATCCAGTGCTGCAGAAGAGGGCAGTCTGGCTTCTGGCTGAAGACATTCAGGATAGTGTTAGGGCTCCCGCGCGCACGGAGCATCAGCGAGGCGATGCGCCTGCGCAGCACTGTGTGAAAGCCGTCGGTGTGCGCATGCGCAAACATGGCAGACGCACTGCAGTGGCGCGGGAGCCCCACCAACACCCTGAATGCATTATTGTATTGAACTTTAAGAGCGTTGATGGTCCGCTGCGTATAATTGACCCACAGACTTCAAGTGTATAGGGTCTGGCAAAAGGCTTTAAAGAGAGTTACATTAACTCCTTAGCTACAGCGTGCAAATCTGCGAGCCAACACATTACAGCGGACCGCCATCGCCCTTCTTTCCCGATCAATATCACTGTCATCTTTTAAGTTCTCAGTTACCACATGGCCGAGATACTTAAATTCCTTCACCCTGACTAGAGCGCTACCGTTAAGCTCAACACGAGGTACATTATTATCACTAATCTTGCGACCCCTAGCGTGAAACACTAAAAGCTTACTCTTGCTGGCGTTATACAAGAGACCGTGTGTCGCCGCGTATTTCTCGCATACACCAATCAGTCTTCTTAGCCCGGCGACTGACGGACTGAGCAACACCATATCGTCTGCATAACTGATGCTATTAATGCAGAGACCATCAATAGAACAGCTCAACCCTGTGTCGCTCAGTTCGCCAATCAACTGGTTTACATAAAGGTTGAAAAGTGAAGGAGGCGTTAACCCCCCCTGTCTCACTCCACATTCCAACCTGTACTATATTACTGTTTTATATTAACCGTTGACTTTGGTTTACCCGAACCCGGGTCTTACCCTAGTAAACTTTGAGATTACAAGTCAACTGAAAGTTCAAAAGATATTTAGTATTCACGTTGCATTTACTTTTTTAAGGCACCTACCAATTTATTACGCTTAGCAGGATTTAACGCAGGCAATGGATGTTTGTTTTAGTTGAGCAGTAACATCAAAGATTTTTCTGGTAATATCATATAACAACAAATAACTTGAATAGGCACAGTATAGTAGGTTAGTTGAACATTTTATTGATATTGAAGTTATAGTGAAACGAACCAATCCATATTTTAATTATTTTCTATGTTTTGCACAACAGCAGGAATAAAATCAGATTAGTAGAAATAGTACTCGTATATCGAGAGGGCCCATCGAAGCTCGTAAAGTGGAATTAGCGCGTGCGGCATGTAGGCATGACCTACCTGCTTTTAAGGATCCTGCACACGGTCAATATTGTTGCCACTGTTTTAAATTAGTTGAAATTAGCGACTTACCCCGGCTTTGTACGGATAGAAAACCTTAACGAATTATAAGTGCACCGAGGCCTTCCCCAGGAATCATTCTGTAGATAGCATGATTTGAAAACAGCATGATTTTGAGATCACCTTGAACATACATACAGACAATATAAATAGAGTGATTCATAAGAAGGGATGATTAGGTGTTATGAGGTGGTTTTATGTACCTACCTAAATTGGTTGAAATGTGGCAATGATTGTTGAAAACCTATAGTTACAAAAAAGTTCGCAATAGCATTTCTTCGTCTATCTTTTAAAGAATAACTTATATTTACCATTTTTGGCCTTATTACACAAAACTTAGTACCAGGTTTAAACCAGGACCAAATATTAGCCGACCAATCAGAAAAGCATTTCTCTATTAGGTAATGTCAAGAATGAATGTGTCATTCAGCCAGTGTAAGGAACATTTTATAAGTATTATAATTTTTGCAGTCACGTGTTTTGATTTTTCTAACCTAATGTTTGCTTGTTAAAATGATCGTTTTAGCGTTGTTTCCTTTACACCGGCTCTTTTAGCACTGTCTTTAAGCAATAGGTAATGAGGAGGAAAGACTAACATGACAAGAGGGAAAACTAGAATTATTCTACGCTGGTATTATTATAGGCGTCGTGTGTGGAAAGCTTATTCAATTTCGATAACATCGCGCCGATATGCGGTGAGTAAGTATCAGTGATGTCCTTATGTGGGCATAAATGTAACCTTAGTTATAGATATGGCTGGTTTCACCGTAAGTATGACTATGTGAGTAATGTGGATTTTATTATGGCTTTTTGTTGTCAGAGTCCTAATCGAATTATTTTCTCAGTGCTTATTACTTTTTTATGTCAATACTGAGTCCGACTATTTAGTACACATTTGGCTATCGTAAATAAAATTAAATCCATACTAATATTATAAATGCGAAAGTGTGTCTGTCTGTCTGTCTGTTACCTCTTGACGCCTAAACCACTGAACCGATTGAAATGAAATTTGGTATGGAGACAGTTCGAGACCCTGGAAAGGACATAGGCTACATTTTGACGCGATATAAAAACATTAAGGGGGTAAAATGGGGGATGAAAGTTTATATGGTAAATCTAACTCCTGCGGGCGAAGTTGCGGGGAACCACTAGTAAAATATTTATTATGTGTTTTTTTGTAAGCTCTGGTGGAATCACTAATAGTTTGTTGGTAAGATGATCTACTGATTTCAAACGCCCATAACCACAGATATCAATGCATGTGCACGCGTGATAAAAGTAGTGGAAAGTAAAATTCTGTGAATAGTTATCTACACTGATTTATAGAACATAAAATTACGTCTATATTTGCAAGAATAAAGTAAATAGACATTTCACTTTAATAAAAAGGATGATAAAACCTTACACTGTGTTTTATTCATATTACTCCTTTGATTAGAGCGCAGCGTACCGACATCGCTTGTTAATCGATTGTCAGTGTTAATTAAATCCACAGGGAATTTCTTTTCCATTTGTTCCAAGCTTTCTAGTGGAAGTTGTTACTGTTTCAATATTTTTATGGTCCACATGAATGTATTTTGTCTATTCTTCATCGAACCAGAGCTTCATTTACACATAAAGGCAATATCTAATAATAAGACATACCATTGAACTAAAACTGTTCCTACAACGAAAAGTATTCTTGAAACCACAAAATTAAGTAAGCATTAGAACAGTTTAAAAATCAGAAGCACTTATCTCTCTTACTTTTAAATTGTATTTATAAAATAACGTGCATAATAACTTAGCGATGTAGGTATGTGAAGGGGTTCTGGCTAACGGCAGAGCGGCCATGTTTTACCGTGACGTATGGCCGGCGGTTTTTTACCCGACGGACTAAAAGAGGATAATGTTTTTACTAACAAGACGGTCGCTCAGGGCTCGTCGCGTCTTGCGGAATGTTAAACACCCTTCCTCGTTAACTAACTTTCAGGAGTACCTACTCTCCCTTTGTTCCTGCATTGTAACGTGGTAAGATTAGGGTTTGCCACTTCATTATTTGGCAATGTTAATTCAAGTTAAATATGTTTTTGAAGCGTAATTGGGTTGAATTTCTGGCAAAGATTAACCACAAGTAATAATGTTATTGTTTTGGATTGCTATTGGATAGGATCTACATTAAAACATAAATGCTAGCAAGTGAACTACTGAACACTGAGTCTATACTTTAAACGTAGAGAAGACTTTAACATGCAATGAAGTCGTATTACAGCACATTAAACGCCGACATTTTTTATTTTTTATATCGTACTTGGTCGTGATTGCGTGTAAACTGAAATTGAAGTGCCTCGCTTGAAATGCATGTCGCAAACGCCGTCAAAGGCTTTATTCACACTCATCGACACGAGACGTCACCCCCGCGGCCTGCCTGCCTGCCTGCCGCACCTGCGAATTTAAAAAGACTGCACTACCTACACGACAAATTATACCCACACCACTACTAAGATCCCAGAAATTTTAATAAGAAATAATTAAGTACCCCAATTAACTTTCGCAGTGTTCTATCGGAAGCAATTTATTACTTAAAGTTGAAGCACAGCGAATCGCAACCGTTCTGAGTGAAAGCTTAAAGTTTCAGTGAGGCAGTTACGCTCCCCTTCCGGACGATCAACGTAAATTATTCCCCCAGAAGAAATCTCCAAGGGCTGAATGACGGATAAGGGACGAGCAGTTTTATTGCCTGCACCGGCCCGCGTCTGTAACCGCCTTAAAAATCGACCCCAGAATGTTAATTGAGGGATAATGTAATTCAATAGTATGCGGCCTTTGATTTAATTACCCACGCAAAAAGACGAAAATGTCAATAAACTTAATTGAATCACGGCTTAGTGATATTTTATAATGAAGCAAATGAATCTTCGAAAACGTATTCGAGGGAGAAATCTGTCGGCAAATTTCTAATAATTCGGTATCTTAAATCGTTTAGGTATTCTGTTCTAAATGGTTTATGGGAGTAATTTTCCGCGGCTGAAAGGCGTTGTAAGTGATAATTAAAACCCCGTTACTGCAGCTGTTGCTGCCGTCATCCCGAGTTTTAATATTATGCTACTACAATAATACAATGAAATGGCAATCAAGTGCTGAGAATGTGGAGTAACGACCATAAAAATATCATTTGGCTAATTAGAACGTACCCATGCTGTTGTAAATTTTCGAGCTGCAAGCTTTATTATTAATAATCCAAATTTTGTTTTCATATTGGCTGCAATTTTACAATTCTTCACCTAAAAAACCGCCAAGTATGTATAGGACGACGCGCAGTATGGGTTCTGTAGTAGCCCGTTATCAAAATATACAAGGAGTCCGGGTTTGACCCCCAACATTGGGGATTTTTGGCGATAACATTTGATGATCTAATAGTCCATAAATTATTGCCATACATAATTTTATTCCCACTATGAATCATCAATGGAATACATGCATCTTTACCCGTTAAAAATTACTTTATCTTAGTCACTTTAAAAAAATATTTTAAAAAAAATGTATAAAATTATCCAACACCCAAGTTCAACGACTATTACTGATAACTAATAATGTTATCTTACCAGCTATAATTTCCCTTTAAAGTTTATGAAATGTACTATCATCATGATTTTTTCCCAGATTTTTCAATCTGCTGCTGCAGTTAAGCTTTTTGAGGGTAATGGAACAAAAAATTTAAAAAGTTTAATATTTCGTAAACGGAGCATCAAATTGAAAAATACTATCAGAAACCCCTTGGTCATTTTAAAAGGCCTACTCAACGATACCCCACACGAAGAACGACGAGAAAAGAAATATCTTCATTTTACATGACGGGGAGCTACCCTAAGAATATATTTTTCAAAATGTTATTTTACCATTTTGTCAGCGTAACTGGCATAGACCTACAAAATTACAGCTACCTAGTAATAATAACGGTCTCTTAGCAAAACCTTGGACAGACAGACAGATGGTCGCACAGGACGAAAATATAAGAGTTCCTTGTCAGTACGGTGAGGTATTCCACCAATGATCCCTGATCTGTCTGCCAAAAATTGAAGAAAAAGAACACAAAAATACTGGCCGAGTGAGTGTCGGGCCAAGACCAAATGTAGGGTTCCGTAGTAATTGCCCACTACGGCAAAATTATTTTATATTTTTCTGTACATTTGATAGTTACCTTTTTCCAAAGATATAAAGATATCGCAGCCTAAAGGTGAAGGAAAGCATCGTGAGGAAACCTGCACACTATTAGGCTAGTGCCAAGAAAGTCGTTGTAAGTGTGTGTTACATTCCACATAATGATCACGACTCTCAGTCATGATGTAGATCGTTACCTATGTACATATTAGCAAGTACTTATTTGCATCATGTTTTGTTTTTTACAAATGTCCTACGAGAGAAAAGCTGACTGTTCTGTGCCAGAGTCCCAGCTGTTCCATCCTGTCGTATGCTTCTTCTTCACGCCACGCCGCTCAAAGCTCGCGAAGCGTCGATTTAATACGCGTAGAAACAAAAATTATATCTCTTAACAGTAATGCACGCTCATTTAGCATAATAATCCTCGAGAAACGTATATAATCCGCTCACAAAAAGGGATTCAAAAACTCATTCGCCTGACATAATCGACACGAATTTTTCACGTATATTTCTTTCACTCACAAATCCAATTTAATTAAGGCGAGGAACTCGCGGTTAAAATCCTATTTAAGCCGTTTTTATTACCGCCGTCAGGCAAAGACGGTTCGCCACAGCGCTCCAAGAATTTGAACGCCCGCAGAGGATTTCGAAGGCTTTTATTTTTCAACCAGAGTCGAATGATAATAACTGGCGAATTAAAATCGATTATGATTAATAGCCCAAATTTACTTATGTTAATTATAACAGTTTGCTTAATTTAGATGCACTACACAACTGTACTGGTACACAACACAACATTTTTTTAGTAGATATCGTTCCTGAAACAGAAGTACCTATTATTGTAACAACTAATCCTTCCGTTTAAAATTAACAGCACAACCCTGCAAAAATAAATTGCTAGCGAAAGAAAATCGTATTGTGTGGTCATAAAACTAGAGTGGCTTTACTGCCCGTGCTTATCTGATGCGTCATTTGATTTTGTAACAGCTGATAGTTAGCGAGCGGGAACTAATAGGATTTGGAGGTAGCAAACAGTCGCTCACCTAGGTCCCGCGGGATCCCGCGTTCAGATGTTTACCCCCGATTCGGGAAAGAGTGAACTAATCCGAAGTCTCCCTGTGGAGCAGGCCCGATATGTTACCCGACTCTTCCTCCATGCTATTGGTTTTCTTATTTTTATTACTTTTAATGACAACGCTGCAATGTTTATTATTTGTACAAAAAATTAAGATGTTATTTCAGTTGAAAACTACTGTTATGTATTACTAGCCTAAAACTTCAATTTGATGAGAGCATGAAAACTCTTTCAACCTATTCCTTCAGCGCTCACTGACTAGACTAACTGGGTTCATTTCAAAGAAAAGATAGCAATTGTTTGTTTCTAAACAACTGTTTTCAGTAGCTACGGGTAAATGATGCAAGATTATTAGTAAGTGATCACAGATTCAATTTGCAGCCTTCCGAAGAATTTGAACGAGGGCCAGCAGCTTAGGTAATGATCCGCGAGTGCATGCATAATTTGCCACGAGCTGCTTGTTTTGTAATGTTATTAGTTCGTAATCTCGCCGGAACACAGCCAGCAACATTATTTTGCGCCGGCTTAAATATTAAAATAATTTATTTTCAGCGCGGACTAAGTAGGTGGGAGGCACGGCAGAGTTCAAATCCAAATTAAAATCTAAAATAATATACCTTTTAGACTTAACACTCGTTCTGCAAAGAGCTCTAAACGATTTTGGAGATTGCATTTGGGTCAGGCTTTTATGAAAGTTATTTGGACTTAGTTAAATTATTCGCTTGATGAAGATCAAGTACGAGGAATAAATAAGTATAATGAATTCATTGGGTAAATGAATTATTATATGCATGCATGAAGTTTTAACGATATTTTGATAATTTGAGGAACGAAGATGCAAGAACGTCAGATAGGTAGTTTATAATAAATTACAATATTCAAAGACAGGGAATAACTACTTACTGCAGTATTTCGACTTTGCAATGATAATTTAATCACGATGTAAGTGAGCCGACGTCTCTCATACCGCCTTAAAGGTGTAGTCGTAAAATAAAGCCTCTGTTATAAAAGCCACTTTGTTCACAAAAGGTATTAAACTGGATCTGTTTTATGTTTTCAGCTGATATAATTGAATAAGCAATTATCATATTGATGGAATGGAAGCTCCATAATGAAATTACAAGTCGATTTAATTTGAATTATTTTTGTATTTGTGTCAAGCGTTTGATTTGAAGCGTAAAAGAAAAGAAAATTTTAAGACATAAGTCTTGTCTTGTAGTCTTAAGAAGTGCTAATATAAATTAGCACTTCAAAAAGGAAACTACGGTAAAAAATTAAAATTAAAATAAATTGATAAAGAATCAGTCAATTCAAATAGGTATCTTCTCTTAAAAGCTTAAAAAACTACGTAGGCCAAATCGTTTTATAAATGTATTTTTAATATGATTTTTTGCTAAGTAGTCGTTTAGAAATTATAGGATTGTGTTCACATAACACACTGCAAACAATATAGAATATTAAACTGTACGAGCAGCAAATATGGGCCGCGACATGTAACGCACATGTGGATGCTGTTGAACTAAACACTAAGCAGCGGCGGTAGTCACAAAGGGAATGGCTAACCTAAGGTAATCACGTGGCTAAACAGAGCTGCGTGTCAACAGGCGCGCGCGCCGGCTCGCAACTGTCGCGATGTCGGATGCCGCACGTTTGCGTACGCTGCGCACACTTTTCATTAGGGCTGGAAAGTAAGATCTTGGCAGAGTTCTACACTGATTTGTCAGCGTGAATGTTTGTCATGAAAAATAACGTAAACGGCATCATATATCATTGAGCGGATTTTCATAAGACCTTACACCATGTTACCTGAAGTATAGCTTATAAGCAAATGATAAAGATGTGTTAGAATGTGATGCTCCTGTTAAAAGTTACTCGGGCGTAATCTGCGTAAAAAGAGTGGTTATATTATGCAAAGTCTGAAAAACATATAAACTCTAAAAACCAAAATCAATTGTAGCTTTTTGAACATAAAAATGAACGTACCATTACCTAGAACCGGGAAAGTATATTTCCCAAACGAATATCGTATCAAAGAAAGGCATGCGTCAGTGCAATGTTTTTGCAATGGAATTCCTTTGGTAGGTACATGCGGCAGATATTTCAAACGAAGGGCGTAGCTTATTCGTTATTCGTTTTAGGAACCTTTGATTTTTAGATACGATTATTTCTATGTGTCAGTACCTACCTCTTACATACACAGGACAATAATACACTTTTGTATTATAACTTAGGTGCTATTTGATATGTTCAATTACAGTCCATCACTCTATGTCTAAGAGTTAATATAGGTATTATTACCTTTCTTTTATTATACTTTTATTATATTTTCATGTTTCAAGCCTCCGGCGGGTGGCAGCCCTACTTTCTGCCAGGTTACTCATTAGTGGCACTAGGTTTGTCCCGTATCTATTGTTATTGAGATAAATAGTAAAGCCAAGGCATATCTCCTAATGTTATACAAACATTGCATACTTTGTGCCTAATTAGGGAGGGGAGGAGGCTGAATTACTAATAGAGTTAACGAAACATTTAAATTGAAATAATACATCCATTTGCGAGCAATTAATAGAATCTATCTTTATGGACAGATCATACAACATTTTACGGAAATTAGTTCTGAAAATTATTTTATCGATAGCCTGTTCAATACATTGAATACCCTTGAACTACGCCGGATGTTCGTTTGGCTGGGCTAACTGGGTTACGCTATGGCTTCACTGGGTCATTTAAATGAACAAGAACCCGATTAAGTTTAATAGTGCCTAGTGGTGGCCATTGGGTCGGCTCTATTAAATCATTGCCGCGACGGGGCAGTTAAATGCCGGGAGGTCAGAGATCGAAAGTCTGTTTCACAGCCGTTGTCGTCATTAGTTTTATAGTAAGATTTATCAATTGTTTTGCTGGACGTGTATACAATTAATAAAATTGTAACTAAAATGAGTTGTATGAAAGGAAGAAAGAAAAAGTATTTATTTAGCACCAAAAACTACAAAACAATGGGGCGACTCAGTGCTTAAATTTTTTATGAGTATGAGTGGATGGTTGTATTAAAAGTATTTACTTAATTGGTGTGGTACCTACCTTGGACGCATCAAGTAGTACACACGACCGCACGCTAGACTACCCCACTTTGATCTTGAGACTGCCTCTATTCCCTACACAGTAAAAGCTGTTTTCGTAGTTTAAATGGGTAACCGGAAGTGCCGCCGACTGTACCTAAACAATAATCGCAGAACTGATATAGGTACCTTCAATATAATGAACATGGTAGGTTTGAATAATGCTAATGCTATAATAATAATAATAAGCCCCCTAAAGTCCATCCTTTCGTCCGTGCTTGACCATCTAAGCCACGTGGGGTGCGGACGCCCGCAATAAACTTACCATGCGGGTGACTAACAGGGCAATGGCAAACCCTTTAAATATGGAGAATTTGTCAAAGTGTTATAATTTGCGGTCGCTGCCCGGGGGCCGCCGGGGCACATCTGGGGCCGGTGCTGGATGTGACAGCATGCGGACCATCGGCGATGCAGAGTTGAGCAGGCGGGCCTGAATCGATAAATCTACTACAGCCGAACAAGGAGGGTGTTCACCAATTTCGTCAAAACCAATAGTCTCATCCATAGCATCCTCCCCTCCCTCATATGTAAATGACAGCTCAAACTCTAATTCTACACACTCATCAGCAGTTTCTCCAACCTCGGACGTTGTGCTGGAGAAGAGGACAAACCTCGAAGTGTTACCAGCACCCGCTAAGGTTGTTAACAGTACGCGAAAAAGGTGGACTGATGAAATGAACACATTCATCTGGCGTACATACCTTACAATAACTGAACTTGAAACTAAAATGAAATCATATCTAGCTCCTCTCCATATAAAATTTAAAGAACAATTCCCAGAAATGGACGTATCTAGACAGCGAATCGGCGACCAGCGCAGGGCTATCGTCAACAATAAACTACTTTGCACAGAAACAATAAATAAAATACAGAACGAAGTTGAGGAATATTTAAAAACAGTCTATGTAGAAATAAACACACACTTGGAAACAGAACTAGGACAAAGAATGAAGTGGCCGGACGACATCAACGAAGAAATTGCCAGAATATATTTAAGAGTAACAGAAATGGAGACTAATAAAACAGGATACCGTAAGCTATTGCACACAAATTTCATCGAAAAGTTCCCACACTTAGGACATATTACAGAACAGCGAATAGCAGATCAGCGTAGACTCATATTTGAAAGCAAATACATAAGTGAATTAAGATTAAATGAAATAAGGACCGAAGTAGAAAAGGAAGTAGGAAGCACACTGATAAATACAACTCACCATTATCAAACACCACAAACACAAAATAATTGTCACGATAATAATACGGCACACACAAGCCAATCGGACGTAAGCACACTCAATACAGCAGACCAATATCCAATCGATACAGACCTAGTTCTACACACATCTCAAATAACCGCCGAAAACAGCACACAACACGCAACTTAACAACGAACTTGTAAATACATTCGATACAGCTATGAAACAGTTTATTGAAACTGAACCCACACAAAGGCCATACATCCCTAAACAAAAAATTACAAAAAAAAACTCAACTACGCAGTAGGCTACATTAATAAAGAGATCATACCACAACACTCTAATATAGATGATGACTTCAGAAAAACACACACCATCATTTACTGCGCAGCGTATACAGCAGCGGTATGCAATGGAGCTAAAAGTGGTCAGACTAGGAACGTAAATCGTAGAGAACCATACATACCCCCAAGGCAAAAAAGACTCAATTATAAGATTGAGCACCTGCGAAAGTGTATTGGACGTATGTCAGAATTTATAAAAGGAAGTAGAAGTGAAAGGCTTATCACACATGTGCAGGCAATTAGAAAATCGTATGCTACACATTCACAACATGAAGGCCAAAATACTAATGATACTCAGATTTTAGATACACTTAAACAGCAATTGAATGCAACCTCGAGCCGACTCAGAAGATATACGAATTGTACACTAAGAAAAAAACAAAACGCACGGTTTGTAAACAGTGAAAAACAATTTAACAGACAACTCACAACAGACACACAAAAAACGGCTACCGATAACACTACTCGTACACCACCTACAGAAGAAGATTTGCACCAATTCTGGGCAGGCATATGGGCAAATCCCGTAGAACACAACACTGAAGCTGAATGGATAAGACAGATGGAAACAGAGATAGACGGTGTCAGCGAAATGAACTTTGAATATATATCAGTTGAAACGCTTCTAAAAGTTATTAATAAGACACACAATTGGAAAGCTCCGGGTACCGACAACATACATAATTATTGGTTTAAAAAGCTCACAAACAATTATCCTCTTTTACACAAACATATCAACGACTTTATACATACACCAAGTTCAATGCCACCATTTGTCACTCAAGGAATTACTCACATGATACCGAAAAGCACAGAATACCAAGATCCAAGTAAATATCGCCCAATAACTTGCCTACAAACTACCTACAAAATACTTACATCATGCCTTACCAAAGTAATCTATGAACATGTGATCCAAAACAATTTGCTAGCTGAAGAGCAAAAAGGATGCAGAAGAAATAGTCAAGGTTGTAAGGAGCAGCTGACTATTGATTCTGTAGTCATGAAACAAGCATTCAAAAACAAGAGAAAGCTGAGCACTATGTTCATAGACTACCGTAAGGCCTACGATTCAATGCCACATAGTTGGCTCCTATACATATTAAAACACTACAAGATCCATCCACTCATCATTTCTTTTCTTGAAAATTCCATGAAAGAATGGAAAACCTGCCTCAGACTAAACATTAATCAAACAACCATTCAGACTACGGATATACCTATTAAGCGAGATATCTTTCAGGGTTGACGCTCTTAGCCCATTGTGGTTTTGCCTTGCCTTAAACCCACTTTCAAAAATGTTAAACAACACCAATAACGGTTTTCAGATTCTAACACACAACAGCCAAACACCGATCACACACTTGATGTATATGGACGACATTAAATTATTTAGTAAGGACACACAATCACTACATCAACTTGCAGACATCACACAAACATTCTCTAAAGACATACATATGGAATTTGGAATTGATAAGTGTAAGACAGTATCTGTAATGAGAGGGAAAATTGAACAAAATCCATATAACATTGAAAACGGGGAGATCGTCAAAGCATTAGGCCTAGATGACTCATATAAGTATTTAGGATTCTATCAACTACGTCAAATTAACCAGAAACAAGCAAAAACTGAAATAATAGGCAAATTTAAACATCGACTTAACATACTGCTCCGTTCTCAACTAAACTCCAGAAACTTAGTAAAAGCCATTAATTCATATGCCATACCCATTCTAACATACTCTTTTGGAATTATTGCGTGGACCCAAACAAATTTACAACAGCTACAACGGCGAATACACACTACAATGACCTCCCATCGTAAACACCACCCAAGATCGTGTACTCAGAGAATCACATTACCTAGACACGAAGGCGGAAGGGGCATCATAGATATAACAAACTTGCACAACAAACAAATCTCAACCCTCAGACAATTCTTTCATCAACACGCGACTAACTCTGAATTACACCAGGCAATAGTTCAATCTGACACACACCTAACTCCACTCAATTTGCAAGAACTTAGTACACAACCTAATGAACATATCACAAATGAGGCCGAAAAGAAAGTGACTTGGAAACAAAAAGCCTTGCACGGAAGACATTATAACGACCTCCAACAGCCACACGTGGATAAGTCAGCATCTAATACATGGTTGCGGCAAGGTGAGCTGTTTCCTGAGACCGAGGCCTTTATGATAGCTATACAAGACCTGGTCATAGATACTAAAAACTATCAAAAACACATCATTAAAAATAGCTCAGTCACAGATATATGCAGACGATGCCACAGCAGTACTGAAACCATACAGCATATCACTGGCGTGTGTAAAGCCATTGTGCAAACAGATTATAGACATAGGCATGATCAAGTGGCATCAGTAATCCACCAATCTTTAGCGCATAAATTGAATTTCATAGACAAAAAAGTACCGTACTATAAATACAAACCAGAAATAGTTCTCGAAAATCAATGTTTCAAGTTATACTGGGATCGAACTATACTGACAGACAAGACCATACACTTTAACAGACCAGATATCACCGTACTAGATAAAACTAACAAGACCGTCTATCTTATTGACATAGCCGTTTGCAATACACACAACTTACAGACGACTCATTCAGAAAAAATGGCCAAATACCGTCTATCAATAGAAATAAAAACGCAATGGAAGGTTACAACTGTAAAAATTGTACCTATTATAGTATTTACAACCGGAGTAATACCCAGAGATTTACATAAAAGCCTTCTCACTCTCAACATTCATCCAGCAACATACATCCTTCTACAAAAAGCGGCAATTTTAAACACTTGTCGTATAGTTAGGAAGTTTTTAAGCATATTTTAAAGCAACCTGGAGCTCGCTTGGCTAAGGCCCGCGAGTTTCAGTTATTTACCTCTCAGGAGAGAAAACTTTTTGGTTGAACATAATAATAATAATAATGCCGACTTGTCAGGAAGTTCTTGCAGGTTGAGGACCTTCAGTCCAATCTTAGACTCGGCATATCTGCACAAATAAGCACTGCTCCACAACCTACAATTTTCAGCCAACAGACACCTTTACATACAACATCTCACACTCAAACCATTTAACAGAGCTACACTTGGCTTATGCCCGTGTAATTCTGAAATACCAGCTGCAACATACTGAGATACACTAGTATAAAAATATAAATAATAATAATAATAAATTGTTTCAACAAACACACCTATTATCTAGCCCTAAACTATGCTTGAGAGCTTATGCTATGGTGACTAGGATAATGGATAGACATACTTATATACATTGATAAACATCCATGACTTAGGTACAAATGCTCGTGCTCATCACACAAACATTTGCCCCTTGCGGGATTCGAACCCGCGACCGCCTGGTTTAGAAGTCCGGGGCGCGAACCACTACACCAAGAGGGTCGTCTTATTAGGTAGGTATTCTTAAATAGTCGAATCCGAAAAAACAAATTACTTATTACCGTTATGGTACTAACTAACTAATACCGTACCCCAGTGTACCTACGCGGTGTATACACTTGGACAGTTGATTCTCAGACATTATTACGGCTCGGCTGTAGACGTTTGTTTTCATTTCAGCCGTAGGTCGTGACAGGTTTTAGAAAGGAAGCGGGACGCGAAACCGTCGTGTGCAGGTGATAAATCGCATACAGTTGTCACTTTTTACTAACGAGGCGTGTGTGTGCCTTGCGCCTTGCAAACACACGGCCAGGACGAGCGACGTTGATTCAACTCAAGAAACACTGCTTTTAGAGTTTTTATTTAAAAAAAGTTAGTACGAATGTTAGTGGATAGAAGGGAAGAGGCCGACCGAGGAAAAGATAGATGGACTGTAAAGCATGATATGATTGTGAAAGAAGTGGATGAGTCTACTATGACTAGTGTTAGAATTGTATAGAAGAGAAAAACATACTGCGCCAGCGGACCCCGAATATAATGGGAACAGAGCAAGCAAATTATGATGATTTTGAATGGTGAGATCTTATCATTGTCTAGTTTTTGCATCAATACACCTATTTCTTAATATTTAAATCAGAAGTGTAAGGATGTAGGTACGGTCGGCCAAAAAAGTGGTCTATTAAATAAATAAATTGTTTTCAACAAACTCACCAATTACCCTGCCCCGAACCAAGCGTGAGCTTGTGCTATGGTGGCTAGAATAACGGATAGACATACTTATATACATTTTTATAAACATCCATGACTTAGGTACATATGCTCGTGCTCATCACACAAACATTTGCCCCTTGTGGGACTCGAACCCGCAACCGCCTGGTTTAGAAGTCCGGGGTGCGAACGACTATACCAAGACGGTCGTCAAATTTTATTCTAAAGTGTCTATTACTTAACTAACTTAGTAAGTTGAAAATTATTCGTGCGTCATAGAAGAACAGGGTTTATATAAGGTCATGTGGATCTCTTTCATTGTTAAATAAGTCTATGACTGAGTTAAATATTATCGTTATTTTACTTAACACATAAAATTTTGTTAAAACTGGTAAACCAAAGTCAAAGGTCGTGGGTTCGTATCCTACCTGTGTGCGAATTTTTGGTTTCTTATTCAAATTTGTATAACTAAGAAGAAACACTGAAAGTGTTAAAAGATATTAAAAACTACTGGTAAACCACTTTCTTAGCCGACCGGTCAACTAACTAGACCCATATTCAAATAATAGATTCGTCTGATATACTTAGGCCAATGAAGTTGTAACACAAAAGAATAAAAAAACACCCGAATTACTGATCTAAGGTTAGTAAAAAAAACCAGTTCTACTTACAAAAATGTTAAAACCGAGTTGACACATTTTCAGTAGTGAAATTCAGCGACGATTGTTACGTCGCCTCACCGCTTTTTTGTCACATTTATGTACGAAATATCTTCACGCTGTACCTCTGGAGGTAACAAGTCATTCTTATTTATTCACGGATTTCCATATTATGCGAGGAGTCTTGATAAGAGACTTTTGAAGACAGCACAGAATAATGCCCACTATTCTGTTATTAAAATAGTTTTGAATTGCGCATTGGACAGGTAAAACATTGGTTTTCACTTTTCAATGCGATATATGCGTAATTCAGTAGGTTTCAGTCATTCAGATACTAAAATATTGTGGTAATATATAATGTTACATCGTAGCTGTAAACCAAGTAAAATATAAATAAAAAACAAGAAGGAAAGTTGGAAGTATTGTTGTAGTCCATGTAACCCAATTCATAAAATATAAATTAAAATCAAGAAATTTTAATTTAATTACTGCATAAAATAAGCTGTGTGCGGATGTCGCCATAATTCATTACTAACTCGTATCGTATCGTTACTTTTGTAATTAAAGTGATAATGCAATTTTCAGTGAACCATTTTACTTTTTATTCTACTCCAACGCCAAAGAAATAATTAAGTGGCGACCACATTTGCATAAATGTTGAACAAAAATACGGAATCGAAGGCGATTGTTTATGGCTGCGAACAACAGTTGGAACATTCACCGCGCGAGCACTTTTTTTGTAGCGTCGGCTGCTGGCTGGGATAGTTGGAATGTTTTCGTCCGATTTCGGGAATAGAGATTTTTCAGCGCGGTTCAGCAGCGCCGCCGTGTCGTACGACTGCACCGATGACAATAAATATCGGGGGCGGCGAGCCGTGTAATCGAATAGGCTCCGTCTGCGAGCTTTACAATCAGCGTTGGATGTCGCACGCATACGCAGCCCGCGCCCGCCCGCCCCGTCTCGCTACTGTAACTTACTGACGTCACGAGTCACACATGAGAATTGTACTACATAGTATTATGATGAGTAGTAAAATGTAAGCACGGTCTAAATGCCGCGTAAGAATATCATATTTACTTATTTGTGATATAAATATCTGCAGCTAATCTGTAAAAGCTTCGATTAATTAACTTGTCGTTTAGGTCTTGGTCTTATTGGTTTTTACATTTTTATGTAAGTATTTACTCGTACCTCGATGCTTGTGTAGGGACTAAATATATTTTGTTACTCCAGTTGTTTTTATTAGCTGGATATCGGACTCTTTGATTAAAGGTGTTACAATTATTTTTATATTTTTTGTAAATAAGTTGACCTACCACTTGCAGCAAGCTGAAAAATAAATAAATATTCCGTGAAAAATAAGCGCTTAGCCATTGAATTATGTATTTCAAAACGGGTTTTGCTTAAAATCATTATTTACTCCTCCCTGATGAGACCGAAGCCATGAATAATTGAAAACAACGACCATTATTCAGGACACATTAAGAATGTATCCCAATAATACATTTTAAACATTCGCACGCAGAGTGCCGGAGTAATTTGTGGCCGCCCCACCCCCCCGCGCCCCAACGTGTGTTCGATTAGAGTACAAGTAATTCCGGGAAGGAAATTGAAATCTTAAAGCAATGCCCCACGGAATTTATGCTCCCACCAATGTTCTGGATGAAAAACAAACTTTGTCGACCTCCGAATGGGTAATAACAAACGCAAGTATTCAGAACTCGGTGACGCAAGCTTACTTGTGTTCTCTGGGCACGATAGAACCCTTTTTATGAAGGCACAGCTGGAGTATCTATTTATTCGTTTTTGACGACCATCTTGGTGTAGTGTTTCGCGCTCCGAACTACGAAGTCAGAGGTTGCGGGTTCCTGCCAGGAGCAAATGTTTATGTGATGATCACGAGCGTTTGTAGGCGAGTCGTGGATGTTTATAAATGTATATAAATATGTCTATCCGTTGTTCTAGTCGCCTTAGCACAAGCTAACGCTTAGATCGTTGTTGTTATTCTTATGTTTTAATAAAGCATTATTTATATTACAACAAGTAATTTATTATGTACCTTGTAACGTCGCACTTAAATAATGAAGGAGTTACTTATTTTATGTTATAATTTAACACTGTTGTACCACTCCTATATTTATGAACAGACTTATAAATGTCAAAGGTTCAGAGCGTTCTCGTAACTTTATCAGACCCATGCATAAGAATGTATTTCTGTCAAACACTCGTGAACTCAATTGTATAGGAATCGAAGTGGCATTTATTGACATTGCTTGTTGGTCAGTGACGAATCTCATACCAGATTTTTACTATAGGTACTCAGACAATCATTCCGCAGTTGCAACGCAAGATTTATAAGCTAAGTTATCTAGGTTTCGCGTTGTGTTGGTGTGCACTGTGCATAAGCCTTACGCAGCTCAGTGGCACTAATTATCACGGCTTCTAATTCCAGTGCGATCCATTCAGCGGTGATATTTTACGGCGCATTCACAAGCGGTGGAGCAATCGGGTGTGGAGTAATGAACACAAGCCGGGCCCAGAGGTTTAATTTTCCTCTTCCGCGCTGTCCCGCCGGCCAGCCGCGCTCATTAATGAAGCGACAATACCTTCGCGCCGTCATTTGCACAGCGCCCCGTGCAGGGGTGTCGAATCTTTGCCACTTTTTCGTATCATATTTACACGGCACTGTTATTTAGCCAGGTTCAAACATCATCAAAGAGAGTGGAGTCTTTTGGTTCTTCTGTTTTCTGCCCTTTTCTTGACTTCTTGATACGACACGATTATCGTTTCCTTTATTTGCTGCATGTAGCTTATTCAAATATGGCTCTAATAAAATCCTATGTCCTAGTGGCAAACGAAGAGATGATAAATTCGGATCCATTTTCTCGACTACCTTCGTAGCTGAGTGGCTCGCATACCGGTTTTCAAGGTGTTCATCCATCTGTGAGGTCCCGGGTGCGATCCCTGGGTGGTACAAACGCTGTTTCAGATTTCCATAACACAAGTGCTTAAGCTTCTTACTTTGAGATCTGAGCAATGTATGTGATGTTGTCCAATATTTATTTATTTTGCAGACAGAATGAACAACAAAAACAAAATACAAACGTTAAAATATCTGTATTATTTAGTAACGTCTATGGCTCAGTTATATGACGCATGTTATTAAAGATTCTAAATCACAAATATTTTTGTTCAATTGTGTAAAAATAAGTATTTTAAAAAGTTGCATGTTCCCTAAAACTGTTTTCAACCTCTGTTCCAGAGCTCGAGCCTTCCCGAGACGTGACATCGACGGCTAAACAAAAGCGAAAATGCAATGCAACCGTACCCACGCCACGCGGATTTTATTCAAATAATAGTTGCGCATTGGATATTTGAAGTATTGTTAAATAATGGAAATTCATTCAGATCAAATATGGAAGATGATATTTGGTTTACTGTTACGTTTGACGAAGTTGTTTCTAACCCAGTTTCAGGATAGGAAATTTCTTTACTACATCAACACTGTCTAGGGATATTACAAAACTATTATATCCAAAATATCCCTAGACAGTGTTGATTAGTATATATATGGTCTATACTGTAAATACACATAAAATTGGACTTTATGACCACAAAAATACTTACACAGCTGGCTGTAATAGTAATGGTGTACAAAGTAAAGTAAATACACAATGAGCAAAAAGCCAGCTCCTTGCTATTCGGCCCTACGCGCGGTCTCGATATCGGGTACAATAATGTCTAGTGGCTCAATTGGACTGTAACGTTAGTCTCATGAATGAATCATTGCAACCGTGTCCCCAGACCCCGCGGTCGTATTCGATTAGCACGAATAATTCGGAAAGGGAAATTGAAAAGCTAAGCGATGCCCTGAGGACTTGCTCTTTCTGTTATTTGCGGCCGCCAGCTGCGGTGCGCGCGCGCTGAATACACAACTAGCCGCGCTCAGTCACATTTGAGATTGTTATCGCCCTGTTGTTTTGATTGGCAACGCTCCCCTATTCACCTACGCGGGAAATGGCCGTGAGAAAATAAGGAAAACCGCCGTGAATAGTTTGACGGGAATAATAGAAAATGAACAAAAGTTTTCTGGAGTAAAATCTAAAAACATTTTTATGATTAAAATGTAGACAAATTGTTATTTCTTAACTTATGTATTCTGTAATTTACCTTAGGTGAAGACGCAATATATTCACGTACAATCCGCAAAATCAATATAATTTAATGAATGATATTTATTTATAATTTATTACAGTTTTTTGTAAACATAATTACATTTCCTGATGTCACTAAACGTTGTGTTCGTTGTGACACTGCACATAGGAAGTTACTTGTTCCAACTTATATCTATGATATTAATTAGGCACCAGGAAAAACAAAAGTAAAATAAATGTAACAAACTGTTTTCAAGTGTAACGTTACTTCTTTGACTTATTGCTAAACCTATAATGAGTACAGAATCAGACAAACCCACAAGTTTGAACACAGATACCTAATCCTTGTGACAGAACTATCCTTATTTGTGGCTAATTAAAGGCATTGGAAGGCGCATTATTTGCTCTGTCTTCGCGGCAGTTGTAAACAGAAGTAGTGGACGGGTCGGTTCGGTAATCCTGCGTTAATTAGCAGTTGGTTGAGCGTGCTCTGGCCGCAACATACGGGACATAGTATGACGAGCTTGCTCTGAACTTACTAACATATGTACGATCGTAATTGTTTGGAATGAGGGATTTTTCTAGTGTCAAAAACCCGAACTTAAAAATCCGCTAGATGGCGTTGGCGTTGACCAATCTAAGTCAGGTAGATTTTTATTTAAAAAAAGTCTGGTTTTATTGAATGTTTAGCATGTTTTTGATTCACGGGTACTAAGAGGTCGTTTTTAACAATTTAGTGATTGATCATCAAGACGTTTTTTCTATTAAATTTTATTTTTACTTGCAATTTGAAACCACAACATGTCTGTACACATAATATTACAATATATATATTTTTTTATGCTCAATGTTTTCAACGCAATATTTGTATAACTTAGATAAATAGCGCCTTCTATCGACATAATATAAAAAAACTAAAATTTTGAATTGACAGAAAATCCTTTATTAGCAAAAAGTTAACTGATATTTAGTAAATCCAAAATCAACATATCTCATGATAATACTGGTTGAGTGTACAACAGAACATAGTCGTAATTTGGTGAATGAGAAAGATGAATCTTAATTGTTTTCATCGAGGCTAGATATACAATAAAAACCAGTATTTATAAAAACAAACGACTGCTAAGAACGGCCTTAGTTTTCAAGCAATATTTACGTGATAACTTTCATGCGTAGGTAAGTAATTCGTAACAAAATGAGCTTTTGCTAATATCCTTTTCACAATACAATGCAGGTAAAGACGTTGATTAGTGACTGAACGTAACCTTGGTAAATATCAAGCAGTCAAAAGTAATTGTTACTTTATGGACCAAAATGAGTAAACATAATTATGAAAAAAACAAAACACCCGACTGCAAAAATAATTTTATTTTTAAAATTATCTTTACATTGACTTTCATTTGATACCTATATTGCTATAATTAAAAAAATAAACCACCCACCCCATTTGTTTTCGTTTGTGGGCACCATTTCAAAAATGTACATAGCCTACGAGTATGTCACTATCACAATTATGACGAACTCAACGACACCTCATATGTCAAAAACTGTCCAGCCGTTTGGGCTATAGGGCGTGCTAAACAATTATACATACATACTCTCGAAAAACATAACCCTCCTTCCGCAGTTGGGTAAAAATCCATAGTCTGATATAGTATGGCAAACATGATGCTCGAGCTTTTGCGGACCCATGTGGTCCTGCAAAGGGTTAACGTGTGCCGCATACAGCCAGCTTTTATCACGTTGTTCCGTCCGCCACCGGAGTGTACCGCGAATTCATAATTACAGACAAATTATACTGATAGGGTTTTGTAATGGCGCTATTTTGGCTTTGTCAGCTAAACTGGGATTATTCGAAACAATTTGTTGATTATTCTAGTAGTATCAAATGTGACGGCAAATAGTATTAATACGTGAAATAATGTAGAACGTAATTGTTCTCGAGATAGTGTGTACAAGGTAACAGTCTAAGACCCGAGTTCGACTAATTTTATACAGCTGGTAAACCTAATTTAAAAGTTAATTGGACACAATCCACATAAAAATGATATATTAATCGGCTGTTTATAAATTAATCGTGTGTTGGTGAAATCGACCCTATACATTCAGTTTAGTAAGCACTACCCACTGCAGTATTCTTCCTTATCCCGTCCCGGCGAACCTTGATCCCTATGACAGTTCATGTTAGTGATGGGTCGTGTCGATATAACTTAATGTGATTTGGCTACCGCCCTACCACTGCCAATATAATGCTTTACAGCATTGTAGATGAGCCGTTTTGATAAACGTAGGCGACAGCAGCTGCAGTTCAGATTCCGAGTTCGTGACACAAACCCTAATGTCATTATCAGATTCAGATTAAAATATATAAATGAATGATCGCTGAACAGCTTTTGTTTTATATGGTTTTGTCCTACAGTTATTTTTTTAATTATCTTGGGTATACAATCGTGAGTGCATGTATGCCGCGCTCCGTTCTATTCAATAGAGAATGAACTAATACTTAATATGAAAAAGTAATGACACTCATAATTTATTACTTAATTATGCCACACATGAAAACTGATACTAATAAAATCTAATCTTAAATAAAACAAAACCTGGTGTCCCCATAAATATTTTATAAATTTGAGTGAAATAAAAACAATTTTATGCAACTTTTTAACATTCAGCACCTACCTGTAACTTAAATAATAATAAATCATGTACACTCGTTTCCATTATCGACATTTGTTTATCGATATTTTTCCGCACTAGTCGATATCTTCCGAACGAAGTAACTTTTGCAGGACGTAAACATAATGTCTGATTGAGATAATTTCTTGTAAATGTTAAGAATCGTTATAATTTCGACGGAATATCATCGTAATGGCATATATCTACCGAAATTTAATAAATGGCATTTATAGAAGCCTCCAATTCGATTCTAATGTAACGGTGACGCCACTACAATGTTGTGTCGTAGGAAGTTATTCCTACGACACAACATTGACAGTTATGTCAATGTCATAGGGATCAAGGTTCGCCGGGTCGAGTATAATAAGAATTTCTGAATTATATAAGATACCGATAAACTCTAATTTAAACGTTTATTTTATACTTGTCTAATCAGTTTCCGCATAGCACGATGTCAGAATTAACTTTGAAATAATTAACTAGCAATCTCCCGAGTATATTACACGGGCGATCTCACCGGTCGCTAATCCGACCCTAATTAGTGGCCAGAAGACTATTGGACTTGAAACGGCAAGCCAATGCAATTACTGCGACAAAGGATTTATTCTGCTAATGTGTTTGTTACAACTTTATTGTCATTTAGCCCTTTAAGATAAAATAATAGTACACATTTTGATATTATTACTGTCAAGTAACCAAGTAGAAGTATTAAAACAAATCTAAAAATACGATAGTACCTACTAACCACGTTCTCCTATTTTTTGGCAGGATAATATTTTCGTTATGAGAAATTCTGAAATTCTTTTAAAAGAGCCATTGATATCGGGGCCGAAGTCTAGCTAACGATTCACGACACAATATAATCCGAAGTAAAGTCATCTTCGAGATGAAAGAAACACATCGGAATTCTTAAGGGGAAATATTACTTTGCAATCGCGAAATTCTTTCCAGAAACAACTCGCGGGGAGGTAACGTACATTTCGACAAAAGACGAGCAATATTCCGTGCACAAAGGAAAGCACCCGATATATTCAATGCAGTGACACAAGAAACGCCGTACAAAGCGGTAACAAAGCTCATATTGAGAGTTACAATGTCGTAGTGAGCGGCGAACCTTGTCGGTACGGCCTTTCCTATGCCTAGCTTAATAATATTTAGCGTATAAGGAAATCATGAACACTAGCTCTTGAAGCAATCCGCCTATCAGATAAGTTTTTGTAAATGGCACAAGCGAGGTGGGGTAACTCTCCCCGTTGCTGAGGTTCTTGACAGCATTAAATTAAATTTTGCTCACAAAAATTGATCAACCGTATCATTAGACTCACTGGCGTAGCAAGCACTTACAAAAATTCGTCGACTGACTAACGTCCTACGTTACTCAGTTGGTAAGAGCATTTGCCCGGATAGTGAAGGGTCGTGGGTTCGAGTCCCACACGATGACACATCCTCCTAGCGTTATTCCGATTGTGTACTCGCACGCGAGGGTTCAGGGTCCGCTGACCATGATCCAAGACGTGGCAGATCAGGTAATAAAGTGAAGCGACTGCCATCTGACCTCCGTGAACCTGTTAACAGGGGAACCTGACCAGTTTGGATCATGGCTACACATGCGCCTGAATGTGCAGGTTTCCTCACGATGTTTTCACCGTAAGAGCATCGGTTAGTGAAACAACTAATGCAAATAACTCAGAAAAAGTCACTGGTACATGGCGGCATGTGGGATCGATTCGAACTGGTACCTCCCGCATGAGAGGCAACCCACTAGCCTCTGCGCCACTGACGCTCTCACAGGATGACACTGTCGATCAATTTTTGTGAGCGAAATTAAATTATAAAAATTGCTTAAAATATATTCTTGACAGCAGTTTACATATTAAACAGCTGTCAAAGTACGACTTACGGGTCCTAGTCCTAGCTAGTGTCAATTTGAAATTCTGTCTGCATTTTTTCTACATATAAACAAGTACTAATTATTATAATGACAATAAGCCTGACGTTTTTAGGGTTCCGTAGCCAACCCCAAACGGAACCCTTATAGATTCGTCATGTCTGTCTGTACGTCTGTCCGTCCGTATATCACAGTCATTTTATTTTGACACTATTATACATATTTGAAACTTGGTAGATAGAAAAAATGAAAAGATAAGGGGGTAAGATTTTCCTCTAGATGGAACTAAAACCTTTACTTTTAAAAAATTGGCGATAGATATGTCCTTGAATATAACTTTCAATACTTTCAAAAAATTTAGTTTGATAAAAAAATGTTTAAGTTCCTAAACATTTTTTTATCAAACTAAATTTTTTGAAAGTATTTTAATATAAGCGTAACCTATTTTTAACCGACTTCAAAAAAGGAGGAGGTTATCAATTCGACTGTATTTTTTTTGTGGCTATGTCACCGCATATCTCAGTCAGTTGTGGACCGATTTGAAAAAAAAAAATGTTTACCTAGAGGCTATACCTTCTAGTTGGTCCCATTTTGGCCCAGTCGAGATCTGATGTTGGGATCTTGGTGTAATCGAGGGAAACCCTCAAATTTTGAAGGCACGTATAGTGTTTTCGTACTAGTATTTTAATGTTGACATGTCGTTATGTAAATCACCAGATGTTTTGTCAGGTACTGTATAGGATGCTAACAAAACAAAGTCAAAGGCGCAGCTCCATCCTCTTTTCAACCCCCCAACAATAAAAATATATAATTACTTCAAGAAATATATAATTACTGCAAGAAAACAGTTAACTCTTACCGCTGCAACGATGGATTTGATAGTTTGAGTACCAAGAAAGGATATAGAAACAGTTTTTATTCCCAAAATCATTTGTATAGGGAATCCGATGATACGATATACAACAAACTAAATTTAAAATGCTATTGGCAAATCTTTCCCTGTTCTTCTTTAAACTGTCTTCCTTCTTGTTACTACTTTCTTCCAAATGACGCTGTCGCATTTGAACAGCGCATTTAGTAGGTCTACCCATGTTGTACCTTACACTAAATTTCAACTACACATAGAAAAATAAATTTCTTTAAAAAAAAAACCGACTTCAAAACTGACTACAGTGCTAATTAAAACTTAAAATTTTACAAACAAATTTGAACTAAAAAGTACAAAATAATATTTAAATTACCTAACTGTTCTATTATCTGTTATTTTTTGGAGTCGGTGCCAGAAGTTCTAATTCTGGTTTTTTGCAAGTAAGGACAGGATTAAACCATCTCTTAGCTGCTTAGAGTAGATAGAATATCTAGCTTTGTTGGCACCGACTCCAAAATATAACAGATAATAAATTGGAAATAGGTTTCTTGTATAATTTCGTAGAACAGTTAGGTTATTTAAATATTATTTAAACAAATTTAAACTAAAACGTACAAAACGTTTTAGTTTAAATTTGTTTATAAAATTTTAAGTTTTAATTAGCACTGTAGTCAGTTTTGAAGTCGGTTTTTGTTTAATTTTTTTTTTTCTCTAGTGATTTTCGTCACTAAGTCGATAAAGACAACGTGAAGATAAAAACTCGCACCAGACTCCGAACAGTTGATGTGCTTTTTGTTTTTGCATCCTTTAGGACATTTTGTTTACATTTCTTAAATATTTAATTTTTTATCCCTACTTGTAAATTATCATAAAATCAAACAAAAGCTTAACCAATCAAAAATCAAAGAAATTGATTTTAATTTAATTTACATAAATTACATAAGTACTTACTTACTAAAAAACTCTAGTAACTAAACTATAATAGTAATATATATACAAGTTAATAATTAAAATTAAGAAAAATTATTTAATACAAAAGAAAAACAAAAATTATAAAAAGGGTCCTTGTGGTAAGGTTCCCAGGATGCTGGCAGCATTACTACGCTGGATAGCGATGCTTATACGCTGAGCAAGGTAGCTGCCAGCTCTTGGGTCATCACCACTGATGTCAACCAGCCTCTTGTGTGGATCTCTTTCGAAAAAAGAGATAGCGTTGGGACCCCACGGACCCACGTACAAAGTGGCACCGGGAGTCGATCTGCCTGTACTTGTTTTTTTTTAGGTTTTCGGCACTTGACGCAGCGATCAAATCAAACCATAGCGCGCTTTGTTTTTCTTGTCAAAAATTGTTAAGTGTCGGTGTAAGAAGTGTAATTAAAAGGGGGCTTTTGTAAAAATAGCAAAGTACCATAAGTGTTTTCTCCTAATACCCCCGCGAGTGTTTACGCCTACCGGTCCGCATTAAGTTTGTAGTTTATTACGTAAAACTCGTGTGTGATAGTGCTTATGTGTAGTGTAAAGTGCTATCAAGCAGTCACAACAACCCCCCAAACAGCGCCGACAGCCCGACGACAAACAATACAGCACGCTGTCCAACGCAACAAAGACAAGAACGAACGAGATTTTGGTGAGATCGTTCCATTATTGGCTAAATATAATAAGTCTAAACAACCAAGAAGACGACCTGAATGTTATCTAGATGCTGGCCTTCTCCTCTAGCAGCACAATAGCAGAACACAAGCGAATAGATAATCAAACCTTGCAATAAACTGAGCCCCAGGGCATAGGACAGCCCAGGCTTGCTCATAAGGAAAATATTACTGGCGTATAATTATTAGCATCAGTCTGAAATTACGCAAAATAGCATCTAGGATAATAAAACCCTAATAGTAATAGGGCTTAAATCAGAAGATCGCTCAAACCCAACGAGCGCGTTAGGGCAACATAACAGTGAATCGTTAGTTTAAATATTAAAAAGAAAATTAATAAATTGTAGTTAAATCAATGCGGTTTTTAAGATAAAAGTGCCAAGTGCTAATTATCACTCACTTAGGAACCAAAATTAAAACTAAAACCGACAAACGCATTTTCAATTTCGAATCGCGTGAGTGTTAGTGCATTATTGTGGGTAAGTGTTGTGAAAAGACTGAATGGAACCCTGAGTGCTAGCTAACAGGAGGACGGCAACATCAATGCTCGACGTAGTTACTTACACTGCAGCTAAACCTCTGATAAAGGAAACTTGGTGAGATCGGTCCTTGCTTAAACCTACCGAACTAATATCATATGGTCGTCCCGATCATCCTATCTCAGAAAAACCATATAAAACAACTGCATAGGAAAAAAGATATAGGTTAAACGTAAAAGCATTAGGTATAAAAATTAAAACAGTAACTAAAATGATATATACTAACTCACACAGCTACCGTCGCATCTACAAACTTAGATATAAGTAAAACGTATAAGCATTAGATCTTAAATTTAAAACCCTAAGTTGTAGAATACTAACTCGTCCATTTAACGTGCCATAAATATACTCTATCTACTCTAGTTTTCTAAAACTAGGCAACGCTCTAAAAAGTAATTTATTATTTTTGCTAGCCTTCGCATAGTATATTCCCTATTCATAGTGTAATATTAATCTTGAAAAATATAGGACCAAAAAAACAAAAACAATCGTAAAGTGCGCGTTGAAACGCAATCAACAGCCCCAAACCCAAAACGGTCACATCTGTTGATCATAAAACTATCCCTGAACAAATATTCTGGGAAAAAGGGGAAAAAAAACACGTCTTGCACAACATTGCATTGGCTCCAACCAACCACTTATCAAGCTCGCCCTTTGAAACAAAAAATATCGCCCAGCGCAACAAGAACATGTGGCTACCATAAAATTAGCCATAACAGAAAAACTCTTACAACACAAAGACATTTAAAAACATTAGTTGGTGTTATTGTCTATCTTAGCCCAGGGTTTCCTTTATCACAACCCATTGCCTCGACTTCGTCCCCGAAACAAAAACTGAACATAACGGAAAACAATAAAGCTTTCGCTAAATCATAAAATATAAATAGCAACCCAAAGAACCATAGACGCCCCCGCAAATCTCAATAATAAAGTTTCATATAAAGTAGGCGGCCGCGCCAGCTCAAGTTGGGGAAAATCACACGCGCGCTAACTCTATATCCGGCCTAACCTTACCAACTAATATCAAGTACTTTAATTTCAGTCGACCATCACCCTAGATTAAGCTCTTTTCACAGATAAACCAACATGAAGGCTATATCTAAAATGCCAGGTGACGGAAACTGCCTATTCCATGCAATCGCTCACCAAATTAATAACCTGCTATATCTGACCTTTGATTATCGAGCAGTGAGACGAGACCTTGCTAAATATGTTGATGAAAATCAACACGACACCGAGATGAAACTTGCTATACAAGGTAATCTGCCAATGGTGGAAAACGGGGATAGCACCGAACAAGTTTTGGAATACGTTAAAAACCAATATCACAACGGAACATGGGGAGGAACAGACATACTAATAGCTGCTGCCAACTACTATCTTGTTAACGTTATCGTTTACCAGACAAATAATAAAGCAACTCTAACATTTAAACCTAAATCACCGGAAGATGCAATTGGAAATATTGAGCTCTTATACGATGGCACACACTACGATAGTATCACTGAAAGCGAAGTCCAATTGGAAAATACACTAAACCCAAATGTAAGATCCGGTAACGATACAACCCATACGCCTACGAAAACAGAAAATCTGAACCAAACCGAAATCGAAATCAACTCCAGCACGAGTAGTTCCCCAATAACACCAAATGAATGGACTGACCGAACCGGTTTTAGAGTGCTGGCCACTATTTGTTTCTTACGTTTACGTTCCAATTGTTGAACTCCTTAAAACACAATTTTACGGATTACTTCGCGATTTATTTACATTTTATTTTAAACCTGACGTTTCGAACACTTTACAGCGATCGTGGTCACAGGGAGACTAAGGTATTATTTGTCATTACAAAGTTTTGAAAAATTTAAACTACCGTCACTCAATAATATTAATTTACGTTCCTATTTACGCAGAAAGAGCTAACCGTGTCTTGAGATCTTGCAGTGCTAGGTGTTGCTTTGATTTTTGCTAGAATAGGATCCCATGCCGGTGGAACTTTCCAACCATCTTCTCTATTGAAATTTGGATGTTTTTTAATTTCAATGGCTTCACGTAGCATTTGAGGAATAAAACGTCGTTCTTTTGCAAGTATTTTAGGTTGGTCAAAACGAATGAAGTGGTTGGGTTTGTCTAAGGCATGTTCACACACTGCAGATTTCGTGTTCCGTCTATGTTTTACGTCAGCTATGTGTTCTTTTATCCGCACGCCTATACTTCGCTTTGTTTGCCCGATGTAGGAGAGGCCACAGTCACACTCCAGCTTGTACACCCCTGCATCTTGAAGAGGTATGTTGCACTTGACAGGTGGTAGGAATTGGTTAATCTTCTTTTGCGGCTTGAAGTAAGTTTCGATTGAAGCACGCTTCAAGATATTCCCAATCTTGTCAGTGACTCCCTTCATGTATGGTAGTACTGCAGGTTGGCGTTCAACTGTCGTAGGTTTGGCACGGGGTCTGCAACGACGTGGTACTGGAAGCTGGTTGTCCCGTAGTACCTTCCTTACATGCTGAAGCTCAGCAGCCAGGTGTCGGTCGTCACAGATGCCCCTAGCTCTCTGAAACAAAGTTTTGCCCACGGTAGCTAACTGTGAAGGATGATGGTGAGACGCACCATTGAGATATTTATCGGTATGGGTAGCTTTTCTAAAGACTGTGTGGCTAAGGGTATGATCCGAATTCCTAGTTAGTAAAATATTTAAGAAAGCTAGTTTACTGTCTGCCTCAATTTCCATAGTAAATTTAATTTTTGGATGTATTGAATTAAGATGATTAAGGAAAGCAGAAACACTATTGGTGGGTAAAGTTGTAAAAGTGTCATCTACGTACCGCTTATAAAACCTGGGTGATATAGGTGATCTGCTCAGAGCTCGATCCTCAAAATCCTCCATGAATATATCAGCAACAACTGGGGATACCGGAGAGCCCATTGCTACACCATCGGTTTGCAGATAGAACTCATTATCCCACAGTAAATAGCCAGATGTAAGGCAATGTTCCAATAGTTCCGCATATTCTACTGGCATGTCCAGTTGAACCAGCTTCCTTTTAGTGATTTCAATGCAGTCCTGTACTGGTAAGCTTGTGAATAGGGACTGTACATCAAAACTAACCATAGTTTCATCATCTGCTAATTGTAAGTTCTTAATTTCGCTGATGAAATGGTAGGAATCCTTCACATACGCCGTTGTTTCTCCCCTTAGCTTTGATAATGTTTTAGCTAAATGCTGAGCCAATCTGTAGGTTGGGGTATCAATTTGACTCACAATGGGACGTAGCGGGATATTAGTCTTATGAATTTTTGGCAACCCATACAATTTCGGTGGTTTTGCACACGTAGGTACTAACTGTTGAACATCTAGACTTAAACTGTCACTGTGTTTTCGTACTAAGTCGCTGGTTTTCTTCAGGATTTTGTTTGTTTGATCTACTTTCACGCGTTTGTAGGTAGATTCGTCCGACAGCAACTGCGACATTTTAAGTTTAAAGTCCGATGTATCCATTACGACCGTAGCGTTACCTTTATCTGCGCGCACGATTGTTAGATCTGGTCTAGATTTTAGGTTTTTTAAGGCTAGATATTGTTCACGAGAAAGATTCGACTTCGGGACTTTGCAATGTCGTAAGACAGACGATATGTCTTGTCGTAATGCTTCCGCGTCCTCTTTCTTCATTTTATTCTTTACTAAGCAATCTTCTACGCTGCAAATAATCTCTTCATACGGTATTTTACGCGGTGTTACAGCAAAATTAAGACCTTTACTTAAAATCTCAACGGTAGGTTCATCCAAAGTTTGTTTTGATAAATTGACAACTGTCCTGCTGTTCCGGTTGTCTATGGTTGGTAAAGTGACATTTGCGTTTCGTTTCACTAAATTTTGAGATGATAGTTTGTTATATTTTTCAATTTGGTTTGCTTTGCATTCGTTATATTTTGATGTTTCGCGTCTATTAAGTATCTGAATGCATTCTTCAAAATCTAGTTGGGACAGTTGTAATTTAAGCTGGCCACTACAAAGTTCTCAAAACAAGTAGTGGAGCCGACGAATATGACTTTTGCCACTTGGAATGTGAGAGGAGCCGCAAACCCGCAAAAGAAATCAACGATTGACCACATATTAAACAAACATAACGTAGACGTTGCATGCTTACAGGAAACGCACATGGAAACCGGCAAATTTGATTCTAAAAACTACACATGGACACTTTCGGGCTCTAATAAAAGTCGAGGTCTAGCCATTCTAATAAGAAAAAACTCTAATATAAAGATGTCGGGTAGCAAAAGCCATACTAACATACTATCGACGACCGTCACTTTCAAAAATAGAAACTTCTTTATAGTCACCACACACATGCCAAATAATTCATCCGCAGCCTCCGGAACTTTTTCAAAAATACTCACTATAATACAAAATAAACCCAAAGATAGCACATTGCTACTGCTAGGAGACTTCAATGCACACATAGGGCTAAAAGACACCAAAGAATTACAGAAAGCCGGTCAAATGGGCAATAACGTTTTCCACGAATACTCCAATAGTAATGGTCACATTCTCACCGATATTATACAAAGAGAAAAACTCCGTCTAGATACATCCTTCGGAAGAAAAAGCAGCAAAACAACATGGAAATCCGGTTCAATGATATCACAAATAGATCACATACTGACTAAAGCCTTGCATGCCATGCATCAATATTCAAATCAATCAGAGGTATCACAATTAACAAAGAATCAGATCACAAACTAATAATAGCAGTTACCAACCTGTGCCGAACGAACCAGAAAAATAAAAACATATTAGGCTCAATGGGAAAACCAAACACGGCGAGTAACCAAAACTTCAACTACAGATCTCTGGACTACAAAAGGCTACAAGATGACCATACGCGCAATAAATTCTAACAAGAAACAAACAAAAATGTATCACAAACCAACTCAACACAATGCCTACCGTCTTGGGACTGCTTAATGGACATAATGAAAATATCCGCAGAAAATACACTGAAACGCGAGCCGCATAGGACTAAAGAACGTAGACTTGCCTTGGCAGAAGTACAAAAGGCAAAATTCTGGAAAAAACAGCAACCTAATGATACTAATCGCCGAACAAGTTGAGTTCGGCGATTAGTACAGAATAAACAGCCGTAAAAAATTGCAAGAAATAATCAACAAAGAAGACGAAAAAGAGTTTGAATTATTCTTTTCGGATTTGTCAAATAAATCGACTTCGCAACGGATGAAAATAACCTACGATTTTTACAGACGATACAAACAAACGGAAAAATACAAGAAAAAGAACAAATACATCCCTATGTCGGCCTGGGAGAAAGAACTAGAAAATAATGAAGGACCTGCGATCCCCTTACATGCCAATGAAGACCCCAAAGACCTCAAAGATATACCAACATTGTACGAAATCAAAGACATCATCAAGCAAATGCGCAACGGGACAGCCCCTGGACTGGACCAGGTAGTAGCTGAACTATATAAAGCGATTCCTGATGTTGTGCTAACATTCATCCTAGAACACATTCGTAATGCCTGGACAAATAATGTTATACCGGATTCCTGGACTCGGACCGTCCAAATACCTATACCAAAGAAGCCACACCCACAAAACATTAACGATTATAGGCGAATCTCTATATGTTGCACCGGATACAGAATATATGCCAGCCTGCTGCTATCGCGTTTAGACAAAACAATAGAATCACTCGGCAATTACCAAGCAGCTTTCCTAGAAAATCGCTCAACGGACGATCTCATCTTTGCTCTAAGGCGAGTGCTAGACGAAAACTGGAGGGAAGGCACAAAAACTAATATAATGGCTGTAGACATTGAGAAAGCAACCACAAGAACTAATAAAGCCCTCACAAATAGGATCATCAAAGCGTGTATCAACGAGTCAACTTACATAAAATGGTACGGCCAAATAACAAACTTTATAAAAAAGGGCAAAGGTGTGAAACAAGGATGCCCACTGTCACCGCGACTTTTTACGATTGTTATAGATGAAATAATGAAAACGTTAGAAGAAGAATTGCCATTACTAAAACTTAACCACGATCTCAGTATAAACCTTTCCATGTGCCTCTCCTTTGCCGACGATCTGATCCTCGTAGATACTAATCTTAACAGACTTAATACAATCTTTACCCATTTAAAAAAACTTTTATTAACAGTTGGACTGAAAATAAACGAAACAAAAACGAAAATCTTAGTGCGAAACCCTACAGAGAAAAAACCAATGAATCAGTTCATAAGAATGGGTGGAGTCAATATACAGCCAGCACAGGAAATCAAGTATCTTGATACCTATCTTTCAGGAAGCCATGCTAGAAAATGTACAACACGGATCCGATGCAAGCAAGGTCAGAAAAATGCAAAAACACTGATACCCTTCATTAAGAAAACGAAGATGGATTGGAAAATAGCAAGACTCCTCTACGAAATGATTATAGAACCGACGATGACATATTGGCTCAAAGCAGCCGCCTTGACAAAACAAAATAGATCCTACCTTAGGAAATATGAAAGAGTAATACTAAAAGACATGCTTAGTAACTCAAGAAACCCGCCAAAAGATAAAAGGACACATCAGCTACTAGAGGGGAAAACTATAACAAAAAGAATTAAATTCCTAAGACTATCCTTTTATGGACACGTACTTAGAAGAACACAACCCCACATTTTACACGCAGCTCTAAAATACAAGGTGGCCAGACTGAAACACGGCTGGCCAATATTCACTTGGAAGGACTCCCTATCACACGACCTAAGGTACTACAACAAAACACGTGAAGAATGGCATCAACTTGCGGTGGATAAAAACACTCTTAAAAAGGAAGCACAAGAAATATTCAACAAAAGCGAAACGGACAGCGGATCTGAATCGGAGGACGATCAACACAAGCTACACAGAAAACACTAGACCCAACCGCAGGACTCCAACCACTAAGGCTAGACAGCCCACCCCATCATCTCATCAACGCTCATCCTGTACAAACAATACCCATCTAATCTAATAATCTTAGACTGGGCTAGGTTACATAACCGCTTGGTTGTGGTCGGGCGGCTGCGGCTTCCCGATCTTCCTCTCCCATCCCAGAGCGTGTCCCTCCTTAACAAATCGTGCACCTCGGTATGCCGGTTTTACCGAAGCTGAGCCCTTGAGCCTGGCCGAGCGATGCACTATCGAATCAAATCGAATCGAATTTTCGGCACTTGACGCAGCCAAACCAGCAACACAGCTTGTCCCGGGCAGATGAGAGGCTGAATCAAATAATATTGATATTTCATATGTCTCACTTAGTACGGTTTCTTAGGTCCTTTTATGCCAGCCTTTTTTGAAGGTCAAAAATAACTATCTGGTTTCCAGGTACATATATATGTTCGACTTTCAATCTATTTTATTGCAGTAAGAGAGTAAGCCTAATCATAGACGAATTAAGGTCAGTTTCCAATTTGTATGATTGTATTAAATACCTCAGAAGCCGTGATTTGCATGTTGTTGATCGTCATTGTATCGATATTTTGTCTGTTTGTTTTTTGATAGCACATGCACTGCAAATAACCAATTTATGAGAAAATAATTTTCTAATTCGTGCCATTTTTCATAAATTTAAACCTTACCGATGAATATCGGGTACAACATTGTTTTGGGACACTCTGTATACTCTACCATTGCTTGGATGTTGCCATTTGTTACTGTTAATTTGATCAGTATGTATGACAAATTGAATTTCACGCTCGCCTATAATAGCAGTATCTGCAATACCAAATGTGTTAGGTTATCCAAATTCTATGGTTTGTTGGTACGATATTTGCATGTTAATAAAATATAATTATCAATGACTGAAACCCTATTGGCATATTCCTATGTGCGTACCAGTACCATGAACCATGAACGTTTTGTTGCAGAAAAAAACTGTCATTTAGTACCATAGTAGTATATGATTTTTATTGCATGCAGCTGAAACACATTTTCTTTATTTTAATTAAGCTTATAAACAAAGTTTCAAGTGATTATTAAGCCTAAAACCTTATAATATGTTAACAAAATCCCAAATATACTGATAATCTACTGTTAAAAATAAACGTAAGGTATTTAGTATAAACGAAACTGTTTATAAAAGCATGAAACTTACGAGCAAAAATCCAGTAGACGGTCGTTTTCTGACTTAGCAAAATGTATATTCTGATAAATCCCTGACGCTAATCAGTTGAACATCAGACTAGTTCAGGAGTTTGTGGAATTATTCAGGAGATGTACGCATGCGTCTGTCGTACGCGCCACCCCTAAGCCTTACGACCGCCTCCCTCAGGGAGCCTTTCCTCCAATTTGAACCCTCAGATCTAAAAAATACGAGCCTCCAGATATCGAGTTCGTCACTTCACGAAAATTTTGAGGCCCTCGTCATCCTCGGTTGTAAAGCCGTCATTATGTTCGTGTAGGAAGAATTATATTTTCGTAACGTATTCTCAGAATTCTCACTCCATCTTTGTAGACGGTTAGATGTGATGTTGGAGGTGAAAGAGACCTAATTTCGTATGTGGTACGGTAGAGATTTGCAGGTGTGTGACGGGCAGTTCAGGACGATTGAGGAGCAAAGAGTAAAGTTCTCAGTCGGCTACGAGCCTCGATAGCGCGTTGTCGTCTCCACACGGCTGCGGACGCGTCGCGCGATTTAACTTATTTCGTAGCACTCCCGTAGTCTCGTAGCGCAGTAATCGCTTTCGTAGAAACTTTGTAGTGTCCGTTTCCTGAATAAAGTTTAATACGTTATGGTGTTGTTACATTACTGTAAAAGTTATTTGTATAATATGTAGTAAAAATATTTATAGTTTATTTTCGTGATTAATTAAGTTTAAGTTTAAAAATAATTAAAACTACTTGTAGCAATTACTTATTACCCGAATTCAAACGTAAGTAAAAGGTCACCTAAAGCATTAGTGGTATTGTTTTAAGTGTAGGAAGATTTATGAACGTCTGAAGTTATAGAGCTGAAATATTTAAAATAACAAACGCCGTTTAAGTGATATAAATTCAGGCTTGTTGGCAAATGAAATTAAATTGTGTTGCTCAATCTTGTAAATAAATAAGAGCTAATGTAAATCGTAGTTAGCGTGGGCGAGGTGCAGGCGGCAGGCGGCAGGCGGCGCCGGCGATCCAGGCATATTTGCCGTTTCGCCGGCATTCCCAAGTTAATTAAAGCCCATTTGTACTCTGTCTTGCAAAATATAATTTATGAAATGAGAAAACATTTGCAAAATATTTGACCGAAATAATTCAGGTCTGCTCGTGATTTGTTTGCTCGTTATTCGGCTTTCTTTTGTGAATAAAAGACGTTTAGAGACTTCGTTGCCAAAATGCCACACTTGTTTTTGGCCAATAAATTTTTCAAGGAGCTTATTTTACCTATATGAACTTTACGAGGCTTTTTCGCGTATTGAAAAACAATTGCCTCGCCTGTGCCTCCTTGTCGATGCCAAATAAAGCCCGCCTCGATCTAAGCTCCGCCTACCGAAGGTAAATATATTCTTATGTAAACACTCTTATATACTTAGCGGTACACAGACCTTTTTGCCTTTGTTAGGTACAAGTAAAATATGTCTATCTGTTTGCTACAGACAAGCCTATGTAGTTATATAAAAGGTTAACATTACTCGTATATGTGTAACGTTTTATTTATTGAGTCCACATGCAGTAGAAATTATTAAATGATTGTATGACAAATTGAATGCTCTTGGCACCCGTTACAAGTTTCCTGGCGTTAATAAATGATAAAACTCTATTATCGATAGTTTAGAGACCTAAATACAGACATACTCATAATTTGTAACTAAAAATTCAAATCACTATGGTCACGTTAAGGTATGACGATTATATTAGTAGAAATTATTGTCATGGTGTAATTTTACAGGACGCATCTTTAATGCCAGTTAAAACAAGACTAACTAAACTGAAAACCTAGAACCTGTTAACTGAAACTTGAAATGGAAAAGGGTTTTGGGAGGCGCTCTCTAGCACGACAATGTTAACAAACAAAATTAACACAGCGGCCGGAACTTTACCGCTGCTAAGAAGTCTAAACTGTACACAATGTTGGGGAGACAGCACTAACAAGCCGGCTATCCGAAGTAGTTGAACACGGACAGACGGCGAATAATTCCGGCGGCCACCCGCCACATAGTTGGATAGCGGCTTTGCCGTACGGTCAGAGGCGGGCCTTTATGGGTAGCAGCAGACCCTTGAAGCTGGCATGATGGAGGCGCACTCCTTAACACGAACCAGGCAAACTCCAACGGCGAGGAATCATATCGTGTATACGGACCATAAAGGAAGAAAGTGAGTATTTTTTGACTATTTAATTATTTTCACACATTTTAATTGGAAATTTACTATTAACAGTTATGTTAGCGAAATTGGGAAATTTGTCTGGAATAGCGACATGAGGGCAATTTTGCATTTCTATATTTATTTTAAAAATTAAAGTAGGTAGGTACTTATTTAGATGCAAGAACAATGCTTTTATCGCAGTAATTTTAATCAGATTTTGCCCTAATTCAAATGTTTGTAGCACTTTAAATGCAATTATTCCGCAAATGTTTTGATTGCACAGAATTATATCCGCCGGCAAATTTGAAACCTTTAACCCAAACAAATGAGTGCTATTATTACTCTCAATTTAGTCTAACAAGCGACTAAGAGTCAAAGGTTCGTCGAAGCGAGGAGCTCAATGACCGTGAATTTCGTAATCTTCATTAATTTTCAACTGTAACTTCGCTTAGGGTCTTCGCTGGCATTTGTTTTATTGTATTTTATTGAAACTTTCAAAACAAAAGCCATAAATCTTACAAAAAAACTTCTTGCCATTGGTTTTTTACAAGTGCTACGTTATCATTCCTGAATATAAAACCATTTTTCAGAATCCAAAAAGTTCTTACATTCTCAAACAAGTGTCTTAAAATTTTAAAAATAAGTTGCGCGGTCGAGTCACAGCCAAAGAAATTTTCATATAAATTAAGTGTAGGAAAGTTTGTTACGAGTACCACTGACAGAATGATGAAACTTTGTAAGGCATTTAAATTCGTTCCCTAGCACTTTACCTTTATGATGCTCTTTCAGTTATGATTCACAGAGCTTTTTATGTAGCACCTTTTCAGATGTAATTATATTTAGACAAAATAAATATTTTATTTGTAGAAATTCGTAAAATAATTACACAAATTGAAGTAAGAGTGCATACATACACTTTTGAATATGACTAGGCAGTATAGCACGATAGCCAAGAGGAGAAAACTTTACCATAGATCATGAGTTCGAACCCCAGGCTAATAAAGATATTAGGTTGGGGAAAAAGTATTTTCGCATTATAGTATGTATGAACTTGTAATAATATCTCTTTGGCTGTACTATTTGTATCTGGCTGGTTTTGGTATCATTAAAATTTTAAACTTTTTATCCAAATTCAAATTAGGAAAATGTGTGTTTTTCATTTGTTGTTCGTATTGTCAAGATGAGTGAATCTATTCAAGAAAACATTTTAAAATTTTACTACAAAAAAGGTAAAAACGCAACGCAATCCGCGAAAAAAATTTGCGATAGTTATGGACCTTGTGCAGTGTCTGTGATAGTAGCACATATTTGGTTTAAGCGTTTTCAATCCAGAAATTTTAATGTTGCATGATCGATCGGTTGACAAAGATGCACGTCGCTCTGGTCGCCCTATTACAGATAAAATTGATGCCATTTTTGAAAAAGTAGAGCAAGATCGGCATATCAGTAGTTAAGACGTTGCTAAAGAACGGGAATGGGGATTGACCAAAAAACAGTTTAGGCGCATTTGAAAAAAACTGGGTACAAAAAAGCTCGATATTTGGGTACCCCACGAGCTCACCGAAAGAAACCTGATGAACCGTGTACTCATTTGTGATTCTTTATTAAGACGTAATGAAACCGAACCATTTTTGAAGAAGCTGATAATTGGTGATGAAAAACGGATCACGTACGATAACAACGTGCGAAAAAGGTCGTGGTTAAAGGCCGGTCAGGCTTCACAGACTAAAACTTTTTCCCCAACCTATTATATCTGAGTTCGTACAAAAATTTATGGCATACAGTCGAATCGAAGATATCGCTGCCTAACGGTAAGAGAAAACATCGTGAGGAAATCTGCACAGTGTTGGCTAGTAATTCGAGTGTTGAGGATATGGTCCTAATAACATTGATAAAAGCAATTAAGTAAAGAAGCAATTGAAATTTTCGACAGGCTTTTCAAATTCCTGGGTGGCCGAGTGTTTGGGCAATATGTAAGGAATGCATGTCTAATTCTCTTATTCGGGCCTCAGGACTGCAGTCAGTTTTGCAAGTACAATATCTAACCAATGTTGTGAAAATAGACAAAAAAAGCTTCGGAACATATTTGTATGAAATATTTTTTTTAAAATAAAAATAATTTTTTTTCGCACAAGTGTAGGATTTGAACCCACGACCTTTGGCTAACCGGGCCAACGTTCTTACCAATTGAGCTACAGTGTAATTAATCCACCCATGCGAAATTTCTGGTCTCTGTCTGGACCCATAAAATGTTTTTAAAAATTAAGCAAGTTTTTGCGAAAATACAAAAATACACCGATCGTCTTCTGATGGAACTCAAACCCTCGGTCCCCTGGTCGGACTATGGCCATCTCACAGTTATTAGTAAAGGAGTAAATATATACATTCATTATGCAAGCAATGTGAAATTATACAACATAATAGATGCATAAACCCGGGATATTTAGATTTGTGCCAAAACAGTTAACTGCTAAATATGTATGTGGCTTCCATCAGTTCTATTCATTGGTATCTACTACACGAATGCATACATGTGCGATAAAACAAGATGAATAAACGAAATACCACAAGTGTATTTAGACGGAAAATTAACAGGCTCGCTCACCTATAATTCCTTGACTTGCTTATAGAAATCATTATTTATTCATTATAGTGTTCTACCTATTATTAAGCAAAAGTGACTTTGTCACTAATCAGTAATTACTGATTAAAATAAATGCATCGAATGAACGTTGCAGCATGAACGCCTAAACATATCTTAAAGTTTCGTTTGCTGTTTAAAAGGTTTCCATCTCTTTTTTGAAAATTATCTTTATAACTTTCTTAAGTAAAAGTCAAAAACTGTATTGTAACAAAAGGATATTTATATTCTTACAACAAAGACGAACAATACGTACATATCTATTCACACACGATTTTTCAAATTAGTTTATTCATTTTAACTTAACTTTACATTCAGCAGTAAGTAGATGCTGTGTCTAGTGACATTTTCTAGAACCCAGATGACAAAAGTATAATGTGTGCTACGGAGAAACTTACAAATAAATTCACGTAACAATGTGAAAGAAAAGTAAGTGAGTAGTTATAATAAAGAAATTTGAATAGAAATGGTCCCACGGTCCGCAGTAGACGGCGCAGGCGGCGCGTTGCGAGAGCAAACGAATGTGTGCCGCGGAAGGACAGTCGAGTTACTTGTACAGTTTCCGTTAGTCACATTTTCGCAACAAGGTATTCACATTTCGAGGACTGGAAAGTTAGCGTTATCGCGTTTAAAATAGAACGACAAACACATCTAGCTTTGTGATGCAAAATGGACACGTAGAGCCGGACAAACTGTTCCGTCCACTCATTTTATTTCGGTCGTGGCCGAAGCGACTAACTCGTTTAAGTGTTTGCAAAGGGATGACATAGTTATAATTGTTGTCTGAACGTTCTAAAGAGGGAAATGTCATTTTTCATGCAACGATAATTCGTGTTTGCTGTTTTGAGCAATTTCTGATCCCTTCAACTGAGTACTGAAATGATTAATAAGATTAATCTGACATAGGTACGTTCTTTCTGGCAAAATTGTATAACAGAAGAATATATTATGACAATTTCACATGCTGAATATATTAGGTTGTGTAGTTAACTCGTAACTTTCTCCGGGACGAAGTAGATACTTTAACACATTTCATATTCGTGTGAAGTCGGTCTCGACACGTACCGAACTGCGTTCGGTAAGAACATTATAAGTACGGGTAAATGTACAAATTGATTTATTGAAGTTGAGCGGGTTCTCGAGTTGAGTCTGAGTATTTGCAGTCCTTTGCGTTACACAGATAAAGTGGAAATAAAAAAGAAACTTCACAAACAGAAATCCCCTTGTCGCGAGATTTACGAGCTGACGCACCTCCGGCGCAAATAAGTTATATGTAAATTTTATGTTCCGTTGAGATACACGACCTTAATGCAAGTACGTATCAACTAGTACAGCTCACATGATTAGTTTATTTTAGTGAACGCATCATCATTATATCGAGTAGACAAAATAGGTTAATGATGAAAAAGTTCGAACTACATTAGCGATCAATTTTCGAACTGATACAAATTGAATGAAAGTTTTAGTTAAACTAACAATTTGCTTTATGAAATCTGAATGAATAAAACCCAAGTAAAGGTGAGCTTCCCCTGATAATTATAAGAGTCACGCGAACAGTGTTTTGGGCATCGTAAATCGGTAGCATGATTACCTTTTAGTTAATAACATTAAAAACATATTTATACAGTGAAAATTTGAAAACGCGCGCCCCTATCTAATATAACTTATACCGCTGTTCGATACTTGAAAAATGTGAGATGGCTAATTTAAATTATTTCATGTCGTCTGTCCGTTATTTATGCTAAATAAACCGTATCATTATTATTAAAGGGGTAAACAGGGGTAAAGTTATTATAAGGCACTTCGTTTCTTAATAAAATTTAAGTTTCAAGAATTTGTAACTCGCATTTCATATGTGTGACACAAAATTTGCTAGTTAGTTACTCTTAATTTATTAAACATGCAAACAATATACAGACCGAGTGTAAAAAGCATAAAGTTAATATACCTAGCGGAATAGAGGAACAAAGGGCTGAGCGAGCGAGATAGACCAGTGTCGAAGCCGTCAAAAATAATAAAAAACAAAAAAAAATTAAAGTAGGATGAAACCTTTCGGAAAAGGACGGAAATACCACTAAAATGAAAGGAAAAATAAATTAGAGGCGATCTGAGGTTGGGAAGGGGTGGGGGGTGAGTTTTTAAGGGTAAAAATCGGTAAATCTCGATTTCCGGCAAAACAAGTCCTATCGAAAAAAAAGTTAAATAGCAAAGTTGTAGATAATAGAAAGATCTACAACTTTTGTATCTATACTTTTTCTCCATAACCTCAAAATTTATGTAAAAAATAAAAAAATAAACACATTTTTTATTTTTATCTTTTACAAAACCAGTTTTTTTTCATGATATTTGGTGAAAACTTACCTCTTTATGTCCCAAACACACTGGAGTTTTGAAGATTTAAAATATTAATTTTTTCACCCTATTTTGACTCGATATCGAAAAAGCACCCTAATTTTCAATCGAAAATTCTCACGTCAAAATATCTAATTTTTCAAAAAAGTCGGTGAGCTTATTGTTCGTTGAAATCTCTTTTTTCTGATGGTGTATAAAAACATGTACATTACTATGGATTTTTTTTTCAGAAAATGCAAAAAAACGAAAAATGCTAAACATCGTTTTTTTATGTACAATTTTGAGGTAATCATTAAAATTTTTACTTTAATTACTCGAAAAACGTTAGGTTCCATGTTAGATTAATAAACAAAAAATTACAAAACAATTAAACTTGCAAAGTTTCAGGAACATCTTTAAAAAGATTGCCTTCGTTAAAATCTGGGATTTTGTAGTAACTCATATCGAATACTTTAGAACGAATATCTTCTAGAACAATTTCAGCAGCCATTTGAACAATTCTACTTCGTTCGTCTTCTTTACTTTTTAATCTTTTTTCGTACCATTATTTGCAGAGTTTCTTACTTGCAGTACCATTTTTGTATAAAATTATCATGTCTCTTTTTATTAAATGACACTCGATATCGTTTTGAAAATGCTCTTTCAATTTTGTCTTAATAGTTGTGTAGTCTGGGAGATCTCCTGAAAATCCCTCTTTTATTTAATTGATAGAAAATTGACATTCTGTTTCATTGTCAACGATATAATTAATTAGATAATTAATAAAATCCTTAGTGTTTTCACTTGCAGCGCGACCCCTTTTTCTTTCAGTTCTTTTGTTATAAAAAGTAGACATACAAACAGTGTGATAATGTGCTTTTACAGCGAGTAAATCGGGCACATTTTTCAAACGAGCTAAAATATTTTTTTCAAAATCATTTAGTGAGCTTTGTTTTGAATATACTGTAATATATTATCTTTTGTATCGTTGCTTGAACAGATGAATTTTTTTTTTGAGCTATTACCGAAAAATCCACCGCAGAAAAAGCAATGAGATTGAAAATTAAAAGCAAGAGCGTCTTTATTTATTTTTTTCCTTCGTTAGATTTTCGATGTTTTGAACTCAAGAATGTTGTTATTGCAGTCTCATCATTATATTGACGTTGACAAGTTCGATGAATAAAGGCTGATGTCAAATTCTCAATTTTTTTGTATTTATTGTCGTTTCTTTTTTTGCTGGACTACGCTAAACGATTCAAAGCTGTTTTTTTGATATCATACATTGGCTTATTATCTGCCATAGTGCAGATTATACAAACAGATTCATCCATGCTGATAATCTGAAAAGACAAAATTAAATTAATAATGCCTTCAGAGTTTCATCAAGTGTTTAACTTAATTTGTTCGCGCAAAATGAACGAAATTATTATCTTCTAATCGCATGCTAAAATATTATTCGATTGTAATTTTTAGGTAATGTTAGCCGCTTGCGGGGTGGCGCGGGGAACAAAAAACGCCATTGTAGCATCTCCGTCTCATCATCAAATTTAGAATTTTAGCATTTTTCGTTTTTTTGCATTTTCTGAAAAAAAATTCCATAGTAATGTATATTTTTTTTACACCATCAGAAAATAGAGATTTCAACGAACAATAAGCCCACCGACTTTTTTTTAAAACCAGCTATTTTGACGTGAGAATTTTCGATTGAAAATTAGGGTGCTTTTTCGATATCGAGTCAAAATAGGGTGAAAAAATTAATATTTTAAATCTTCAAAACTCCAGTGTGTTTGGGACATAAAGAGGTAAGTTTTCACCAAATATCATGAAAAAAAACTGGTTTTGTAAAAGATAAAAATAAAAAATGTGTTTTTTTTTTTTTTACATAAATTTTGAGGTTATGGAGAAAAAGTATAGATACAAAAGTTGTAGATCTTTCTATTATCTACAACTTTGCTAGTTAACTTTTTTTTCGATAGGACTTGTTTTGCCGGAAATCGAGATTTACCGATTTTTACCCTTAAAAACTCACCCCCCACCCCTTCCCAACCTCAGATCGCCTCGAATTTATTTTTCCTTTCATTTTAGTGGTATTTCCTTCCTTTTCCAATAGGTTTCATCCTACTTTAATTTTTTTTCGTTTCTAAAATTATCGACCCTAGTCTAAGATGTCTCTATCAGCAAAACTGTATGATAAAAAGAGATGTGTGATGCGATGTAACAGAACCGTTTTTGAAACTGTCAAACAGTTTGTCGGCACTTATCGGCACGCTGAGAATTTCAGCTATTTTATTTTTTCAAATATTACATGAAATCGTGGATATTTTTTTGAAATATTTCTTGGTGAAACATGGTGACTTGTTCAGTAAATAATTGTTGTACGACACAGCGAAATAACCCCGAGAAATGTTCATTTCACAGGTAAATTGTCCCAAATTGACACCACCTATTTTAGGTTTATTTTTGCCAATGCGTTTCGAATTTTAAGTACTTAGTGTGATAATTCTCTTCTTTAAACATTTATTAATGTAAGAAGCAAATATCCAATACACATAATGCAGAATTTACGAATATTTTGTGTAAAGAAATAAATTTCGTTTTACACTAGGGCTGTATCAAGTTATCGATATTAATTTAGTTTCCACTGTCTATCACGCAATAAACGAATAATTTGTATTACTGTTGTTTAAGTATCTAAGGTTAGATATGAACCAGCTGGGAATGTAATTACTATTTAAGATACTTAGCCGATCCATGCAGTTTTTACCTGTTAAAATAGTTACTAACATTAGTAATAAATGTATTTGTCAAATTTCTGAATAACTTAAAAATGCATGCCTAAAATTTATACTTAAATCGTCCAAACTGGGTTCCAAACAAAAATTCAAGTTTTAAAAATTCAAGTGCAGTAAGCACTTCGAACAAAAATATTTCAAGACGCGGGGAGCAAAATAAGAATAATACTATTCTTCTGCTAATGTTTCATTGGATAGCAATGTCTACTTATGGTTATGTCTACGTATTATATGGTTTGCTTACTTTGGGACTAGATCATATGTTCTATATTTCTTTTTCACAGGTCAAAATAAGGCCTAGACGCACAGTTTCGTTCTATGTTTACAAAGATATTGTACCAGAGGCATTCACATGTGAATCATCGTTACCGCTATTGCAACAGTCGACACCATCGACCCTTATACTAGATTTGACGCCAAGGAAAAAGTAGCTTTATGTCTAATATAAATGCACTAAGTTGCAACTCTATAGGTTTGTTTTTTAAATAAACGATTTAAACAACAACATTTTTCATTTCATTTATAATTTTTGAAACAACCGTATTGTCTAAGTTTTTTCTTAAATGTCTTCACTCCAGAAGCATAGTTTCAGCCATGAAAAATCCCATCCCATCCTATTTTTGTTTTATTGATTTAATTAACCTACTATTAATGTTACAAATTAATTTTATCGATATCGATACTAATGTAACAAGCGACATAACATACATCACTTACACACATTCATGAACAATTCTACACACACAAATGTCATTCTATTTCGGTTTCGTTTGACAGCTCGTGTTTGTTCCTCTATTCCGTTAGGAATATTAACTTTACGGTAAAAAGTGTATTTACCGCATGACTAATACACATTATAACACTCTTCAACACTTGATTAATATATAGATAATTATTATTGGCGGTAGGGTAAAACCGGGATAGATGCCTCACTTTTTGAAAATATGTTATTTCTCCCTGTACAATTTTTTCATTCTTTTGTAAAACTGGCAAGTACTTTGGTATTTTATCTAAGAATTTATGGAAGGAAAAAAATATTACCTTTGACATTTCCGATTATTGCGGACCTCTTAATTTTGAGACATCTATTCCATATAGGGGATAGTTGCCAAGTCCATATAAATAGCGTTAAGAATAGACGACCCGCTGAAAAATAGGCCATTTATCCCGAAAAAAAAAATTGATCACACAAAGTCTCTCGAAATATAAATTAAATAACACGCTATGTATTTGCGAAACTAGAGTAATTACAATCGGGGCATCTATACCACTGAGGCGTCAATCCTGGTTTTACCCTATGTATTTTCTCTACACTTTTGATACGCCAAGTGAGGCAGAATATAAGTAGTAAGTGGATTTTGATGTTGTTCCGACGTTATATTTATTCATTGAATTAACATCCCGCAAATGCAAGCACAATTTAAGCGCTATTTTCCGGCACAAATTTCTGTATGTCAATTAAAATATTTTGAATCACCGAAATCATTTCAGTGGCGGTTAATTTGATTACTCGGGAACTCCACAAAAGATAGCGAAATATTGCAGTGTGATGCATCTGCTTTGTGTTTTATGTGGGAACAATAAGGTACTCTTCGGCGCTGCTGTGATAAAATAAATAATCGTTTTACGGTCTGTCTGTAAGGCTTTCATTAAGTATTGTAATGAACATGGCTGCTATATGCACGACAAATGAATAGGTATACGTATAAGGTATATGGTTTGCCGCGTAGATAACGTAGGTACGCTTTGTGCTTTCCGGACTAACCCGGAAAAGAGATAAAGACGACCTTTTTCTCAAACCTTATGTAACTGTTTTTCGTTTTCAGGCAAACTTTTTTTTCTCTATGAAAGAAACAGAGCTATGTATCGTTATTAAATATTCTCCACTTGTAACGTTACGATAAATTAACACCATATGTTTTATTTCATACTGTAACTAACCACAGACTATTGAAAAGACACATCGCCGGAATGTAAGCCGTGGTAGGCGTATTCTGAGATACAGGTGACAAAGCACACCTCGATAAAGAATGCTGATGATGTGTCAATTTTAAAAATAAAATTACATGTTTCTTTTTTCCTGTCTGCCTGTGACCACGATCGGTGCAAGGCAAAAGGTAAACAATGTTTTACCTAGCATCCGTCGCGTTAATTCCTATTTAATGTGTTTCAATATTTTTAACAATGCAACGCGAAGGTTTAAAAGTGATTATTGCATGTGAATCGTCTCCCAGATAGAGGCATACGAGTCACAAACGAGGGGCCGAGCAACGAGCGGCGCGATCAGCATTGCGCGTCACGTACTTGCGCCTTGCCAGCTTGTTTGTGCAGCCGCAGCGGTAACCTTCTTCCGCAGATTATTTTTCTCTTTGATTTTACAAATCTGTTGTATTGGTAAAAATACAAGTTATTTAAAAAGACTTGTATAGGTTACTTTCATTCTGGGAACAGTTTGAGTAGGATAGAACCACAATAGAAAGATTTGTTTTCAGAACAGTAGTGTGACTCAGCCGTATTTTTGAAATTAGAACCTACGGATGAACGGGGCGCTAGGGTTGGTACACAACAAGTAAAAAATGTGTAGATTTTTATTTTTCATATGTGTATTGTTTTAGGTTTAGGAATGAGTCATATTTTTATTAAAGATTATTTATCATACCAAATATAATAGTAAGTTTATTGTCTATAAACAGCACAGTATGTCAGACTACCCCAATTTGACCTTAAGACCACCTCTATATCCTACGTAACATAAGCTGTTTTCATCGTTGAAATATGTAATGTGAAAACCGTCTAGCTATTGCGGGTCATTAAGATACAGCCTGGTGACTGACAGATGGACAGTGGACTCCTAGTAAAACGGGCCCGTGTTTACCTTGTCAGTTCGATGAGACCAGGTACAATTTACGAGTTTGCACAGAGCACACACACATCATTGAGCCTTAAAAAATATATTTAAATCCTATGTGTATGAAAAATATCCACAGACCGTGCAGTTCCCGAAATCTTTAGAGGCATTGAAAATTTTGCGAAAAGAATTTTTATTTTTTTAACACGCACACCAGATGTCTTGTGTGGATAGTTTCCGAGATATTGCCGTTTCAATTTTGACAGCTGTCATCCGAAATGAAGATGTCGTCGAGCCCTACAATGTGTTCCTACACACCAGTAGTCAAGGGAGGGTAGTTACCGAGATATGGCAGTTTCAATTTTGACAGGTGTCATCCGAAATAAGGATGATTTTATACATGTTTCATATAACCTACTTTGTTCAATGATATCTATCTGCATTTCGAAAGTCAGTTTTTGACAGCGAACCGGCTCGCGCCCCGCGTGTCACTTCGTAGGTTTGTCTGCCCAAGTTTTCTCAACGGGCCGTGTAACTGACGTGTATGCATGTGTGTGTCGATACGGGTGCTCTAGTATGAAGATAAAATACTGTTTATCTATATACCGTGATAGAACAAAGGGTAACATTCATCAAGCTAAATATGTTGTTGATATTTGATACTACGATATTAAGAGGTTCTTGGCATCCCAATGAAAAGTACTAACAAGTTGGTCGAATATTAGGTCTGTTAATTGTAAATCCTTTCAAAGTATTAGCTGTTGACTTGTAACAACTTTTACTGCGTATTATTAAGCAACAACAATTGCTATCATGACCGTATCTATCAGCTGACGGCCTGACTACAACCTTCATTCGTCAAGTTCATCTTCTACATTTACCCCAAAAAGGCTCAATACACGTAAATGACTCGATTCTTAACACCTCCCAACAAAAATACGTCAGCGCCTTGAGATACAGATTTATCGTGCGCAATCACAGATCAGATGTTGGTATTCCAAAGCCCGTGAGAGCAAGCTCGTATCGGCTGAATTATTTACATGCGCGTTACTCTCACGACTACAGATGCCAGCGAGCGCGTGCACGAACATAATTCCTATTTCTTTCAACAACCTTTGAAGGGTCGATGGAATTGAAATGTTTTATTGCGTAGCACGAGACGCAAGCGACGCAGCATTTATGCGAAGTGTTTGCCTTTTTTGCGTACGAATCTTACGTACGAAATCGGGATTGGAAATATGACACAATATTTCCAATTCTATTCCGAACAGCAAAGATGTTTTTGTAGCTCGAATGAATAAAATTGTATTAGATATTGTACATCAGACACTTATATTTGAAGAGACTATCTTGGCTATCTCAGCTCAAATTTCCAAAGTCGGTGAAAGTCGATAGTTAGTGTTTCAAATGATTTAAGGTTTCTACTCAAATTCAATCATGTGCTCCTGTCATATAGGGGGTACCTACATGCATACTTACAAAATACTTTGCAGGCCTCTAACGTAGTTTAGAAAAAATATTCACATGCTTTTTGTTAATATAATTTCCTAAGATTAATAAAATTTATAGTAGTAACTATATTATTTATAACTTTCCGTTAAGTCATCGTCATTAGATTTGTCAAGTTTGCGATAAATAGATAGATAGATAGATAACTCTTTATTGCACACCATAAAAGTAACAACAATACAATTTACATAGAAAGATGTACAAATTAGGTGTAAATACTGAATTTATCATGCTATTTGATTTCTTGTACATGTACTCATACGTACATCATCTAAATTCCACTTCATATTAAGCGCCGAGTAGTTGTGCGAGTGTGAGAGGCGCCGGAATGAGCAACTTCTGCTGAACTAACACCAAGTGCTGCTGGTCCGCGTCTGAGCTGCGACTCGTCATATTGGAAATGACTTGCGAATTCATTTCTGGAATTATGAGTTTGAAATGCACTTTGAGAAGAAACTTTCGGAGTTTTTTAATTTATTACTAAGTGATTTTTGTACCTAGCTCACAATAGTACATGTATAAATTAGTGGTTTCGGAACAAGATTTCAGATTCATATGTCTGATCAGTAATCAGGCATAAATGTATTATTTATTTATTATAGGCTATATCTATCTTCAGTTCGATTTAAAAAACTTTATTCTCTTAAGAATTACAAATTCACATAAAATGATAATACAAAAATAAAAAACGATGTGGGAGGTATTTAGTCGTCGGTACTCTCGCTTCAACGTGCAGCTTAAGTTTTTTTAAAAGCGTTTTCAGTTTCTATATTTCTTACATCATTTCGCAGTTTGTTATACAGTTTTTCGTCCATAATTAGCAGAGGTCGGAATTAGGTAGAGTTATTCATATACTTACACCGATTTCATACAGCGAAAGAATAAAGTGGATATGCCTCAAGTCCCGAGATCAATTTTAAAGAGCAGATTGAATCCCGTGATTTTTTAAATAAACAATTATTTACTTTTACTCAATTTAAACTACTGCACGCGCGACGTTGCTAAACTTACATCAATGACATTGGATGTTCGAAGTTGCAAAATTACAATACGCGCGATGTTGCCACAGTTGTAGTTCACACAACATAGCTTGTGAGAACAAATTAATAAAATAGCGGAAATGCGGAGCACTCCCCGCTTAACGGAATGTACTAGATTTTGTCTCTTTCTGCTGAATTCAAACTATAGCAATAAATCGGTTTACTCATTCACACACCTCATTCGCTTACCTCGGTTCGTCGAATGCGCTCACTTGTTTCCTATTGTCTATCTCTGAGGTTTATGTTATTATTTATTTGTAATATTGTTGACCACACGGGATTTTCCATTAGAAATCCACGTTAATATCAACATTTTGATGCAAGTACATGAATAACTCTACCTAATTCCGACCTCTGATAATTAGTCCTAGGTATTTTTGTTTTGGAATCTCGGTAGTGAATTTAAAATCTTTCTTTCAAGAACTAGCACAGTATGGTAATTGCTTAACAATAGTGGACGTGTAGACATCATTTAAATTCCACTCCACACTGAGCGCAGAGTTAGGAAGTAAGTAGTTACATCCGCCTAATAAGTGGGAATGGCAGCGGACTGACGGAAAATTGTTCTTATGTGTATTATATTATACATAAAAATCTGTTATGTAAGGTTCATTTTTCCTAAGTCGTTTGATGGTTAAGATTGTGTTACAGCCAGTTTTTGTCGTCATGTATTGCAATTATTCAAGAAATAGGTTTATTTAGTAAAGAAAAATGATTAATAAATCTTATAATAAAACATCGTATAAAATGGTAAGGCAATCTTGCGATAGCAGTAACATAATTCAAATTCACTCCACACTGTGTAAAGTGAGTAAGTTGTCACAGCCGCATGAGTGGGCCGGCCGAGCAAGTTCGAACTGCCGCCGAGTTTCGTCTGCGGCGAGTCGCCTTTGCGGATTACTTCCAAACGATTTCGCGATCTCTGAATGATCAGTTACACCCGCACATCTGCGGCTCACACAGAGAGGTGGCTTTGTCAAGGTGAGATTGCGTTGCGTACCTATCTGACAGACGTAGAGACAAATAAAATACTGTCTGCTTTGTCAGGATTATCTGTTATTAAGTCAATGATTTATTAATTTGCATTGTTAATAACCTAAGAAATTCAACCCAGAGTTAACTTTCTGACTTGAATCAACAAAAACGTAAGCAATAAAATGTAATTAATTCGAAATCGTGACAGATTGTTGAAATTTTGATTCACATTCATTCGTCGCTTCACAAGCACGCCAGCCCGTCGTAAATATTACAATAATTTATGTTGAGGCGAATATTGTACTCCAAAATGTTATTCGAGAGTCCCTAAATGTCGCAATAGTGAATTTTATTGTTCCAGACATTCCAACAAGGAACAAGTAGCGTGCATGTAATGGTATGGTAATGTGCTATGTCGCGTTTCATACTAATAGTACGCTGGGTCTCGGCGTTTAGTAAAATTTAGCCAAAATCGTAGTTTAGTATTCAACGATAAAACAATTTAGAGTGTATTATCCTTATTTACATTTAGACGGAGATTTGAGGACTTTTCGTTTTAATAAGTCTGCTTGAAAACATCATAATTTTAAACATAAGCAACCGAAGTTAATACGCGTCATTGTCTAAATTGAAAGAGCGCGGGGCACGACAGGCGTCGTATCCCCTCAGCGATGTAAGCGGTGTTTTATGGTCGTCGTGCCGCCAACAAACTTCGGCAACTGCTTTATGATCCTAATTTATAAGTAAGCGGCGTCGGGAGTATTTACGACTCTTTCTGGGAGTCCTCCCGTGAGTGCGTTCAGCGCTTTAGGCGCACTAAAGCTTGAGCGCGTGGTTCGAGTGTGGTCTCTACGCTTGCATTTACGCTGAATTACCTTAAACTCATATCATATCAAAAATGCAGTTTTCTTGAAAGCATGGCATGCTTTTAAGAATAACAAGTTCAAGTATTACAGAATAAACACCCCTGTTATAATATTCTAGTTACTAATCCAGTATGTTTTCTTTCTTTCCGTGTACATATAACCACTTGTAAATATAATACGAGATTTTATTCAGCCGGACAGTAAAAGCGCACCTATGATCACAAGAGATTTATTACTTTGGTTTTCGTAAAGGAATTGACGCTCCAAAATATTTTAGAGGGCTAAATATAATTAACTAAATTTTATTTTTTGTTTTATTTAACTTAATCACACTTAATTATAAAATTTTATGACTGTTGGACAAAATTTTAATTGCCAAGTTATCGTGTTTTGAATTGAAAATTAGCACGCTTTTAATGAATCCAATCGTACCTGTCTTATTGATTGTTTAAAGGTACTACTTTTAGGAGCATAGTTTATTCAGCCTATATGTTTAAACACGCATGTCTTACTTAGTATAGGTAACGCAAGTCCCGTTCCATACTCTATGACCACGAAGAGTCTCGTGCGAGTGATTTGCAATCTCTGAGAGCTCTGTGTATGAAATTTAGGAGCATAAATTAATTTTCAATTTCCCTTTGATATTTCGCTGAGCCGGCCGACATGTCTCACAGGCGAGGTATTAGCCCGAACATGACACCCTGTGCCTATTCGATGCAACTATACCTATGTGTTTCTTATAGGAGGCAATATTGTATAAGAAAAATTAAAGGAAGCTGAGGTTTTTTATAGTGTGAATATGTATTTTTATACAAAACATATAGTGGTACCACTTAAAGAAAAATTTTGTGGTACCAGTTAATTTTATTTGTTTTTTTCATTTCTTCACAAACCAAACCATTTTTAGGCTTTTTGGTCTGCAATTCCGAGAGTTAAATATTGAACATTATGTTATAAAGGTTAAAAAACTTGAATATCTATTAAATAAATGCTGCCAGTTTTTGGGGAATCTTACCACAAGGTATTTTTTTTAATAAACTTATTTTATTTTTATTTAAACAAATATTTTATTTATAAATAATGTGTGTTAGATTATCTCATTTATGTAAAGATTTGAATAAAAAAATATATTGTATAGTAAGCCAAAATCTTTATTTAACTTCATATAACATGCACAAGTTATGTTATAATACATTGTCGTATAACCATTGAAAAATGTATTTCAGCAGTCCTCTATGAGTTTGTATTGAAGTCGTCAATACTGTAGTTTATGTTAGTAAAGCAGACAGTTGGGCCACTTATAACGAATTCACGTGACAGAAATATTGAGCATCGCACAAGTTCGAATGCTTTCGAACTACAGAATGCAACATGCAAAAGCCATTCAGTAACATTGAGTGAATGGATGTTCCTCCGAACCCGCGCTGGCCGACCATTGTGTGAACATGAATATGACATTGCGGTGCACTGCACATCTACTTAGATGTAGGTACATACTCATGTACCCACCTACATGTCGATAATGATTAATACAATATTAATACTGCACTCTAGAGTGATATTTTCGGATTTTAATTTCCTAATGTAAATAATTGTTTTGGCAAATGCAATCGACCATTGCTGGTTCCACTCCTTATAGAAAATATTGTAATTATTTTTATTTCGTAACTAGATCTTTCCCGCGACACGTGAGAAAGTTTCTGAATACTTTATACACTAAAGTAATTCACACTTGCGATTTGCGATTCCGAAACAGTGATTTGAATTAAGCCTAACTTTCTTAATTTAAGTATCACAACTTGTTTAACGTTTCAATTGCATGAAAACTCGTGTCCAACGACTCTGTTAGGCACTTCCAAGTCGTTTGAATATGTATACCGTGGAGACGAAATGTTCCGAGTAAGTACACGGATGGTAATGATAGCACTAACGGGGGCGAAATGCGCTATCAAAAGGAAGTCAGTGAGTGTAGGTAGACCGGCAGTTCAGGGTTCGGCGCATTGGTTCAAATATCCGTCGCTTCGGCGATGTTTCACCGACACGAAGGAGGAAGGAGATTTCAATGCAAGTGATTTATGAGCCACATAATGGGGCTGCGTTGCACTCGCTGCATGCAACCGAACCGAACCGGCTAAACATCATTTCGTTTATTTTAATACACGGCTCGAAGTCACAGGATTTGCATGCACAATATTTCAAGCACATTTGCTGGGGTGTATTCTCAATAATTTTATAGCTTACTGATATTTGTTTTATGACGTTTTGCGAAATATTGCACACAGTTCGTACTGTGCACTATAATATTTCATCGTAAGTTGTTGTGTAGAATGTAAATTTGCTTCGGCATGGCTCTAAGAATGCTTGTTATTTGTTTTCATTTTCCATATAAAACAGCAATAAACCATTTGAAATGACTCCAAAAGCGCACAAAAATAAATACATACAAAATATACTGTCTTCCAAAGAAAGTACTATGCTAATTTTCAAAGGTAGTAGCTACGGGGTGTCTTAGCGATACGTCATTGGCAAATTGAAAACTTAATTTATGGGTCTGCTGGCGCGTGAGCTTACACAGCTTACCGGCTGACACCCGAAATATTGAGGTTATTCTTATTTGTAGCTCTTGCTAGTCATTTGCTGAGTTTCTACCAAAGTACGTGACTTGAAAATTCTGTATAATCCTCTGTAGTGGTAATAGCTAGCTTTTTCATTTTTAATAAGACATGAGACGAGTGTAAGACAATTTGCCACGATTATAAGTATATGACATAGTATTAGCACATTTTATCGCTTCTTTAATAAGGTAGTATTGATTTGTGTTCGTAAAAAATGCTTGAATCATGTGTCAGGAGGAGTGTGTACCGTATTCGAAGCGCAAAGTGCTACGTTATTCAACTTAATAGCCATTAGTTTGGTTCGTTAGCGGAATATTGCTAACGAATGTGCGGCGGTGCGCATTCCGCCGGTCGGCGTGCGGTGAAACGCTCAATTAGCACACACATTGGCGGACTACCTAACATTTCATATAAAATGCCAGTAATTCAACACAATCTATGAATTATGTATATGTTGCAGTCAAAGCCTGCAGCGCCGCGCTCACTCAGGATCTCTATTACATCGTTTTCCCGGTGATGTTTCGGGATGCGTATCTACGATGATATACAACGTTTGCCGCTGCGAGTGTGTGCCTGAATTGAGAATTAGTTCGTGCCACTTCGTAAATTTAGATTTTGAGCTATGCAATACTGGCAATAAACACCAAAACTATTATCAATGGACAACAAAGATACGATGGTATAATAAATATTATTAATACAACAGTATAAATATTAATACAACATATAATAAATATTCAAAATTTATTTAAAATGAATTTATTATTATTATTACTAACATAATTTTAAGTTAAAATTGTTACTAACGACAACATGGAAATGTAATTTGATTTTCCGAAATAAATAGATTTATTATTATTATTATAATGGATTGCTTTCTTCTTTTTTGCCGTTGAAACATAGAGCATAATCCTAATTTGTATAGACCTAAACCCAAGTTTACAATAGTGTTTTAAAATATCTTCATACAACTTTAGTTATGTAAGTTACCAAGAGATGGCGCTACGTGTCGGTTAACTCGCGCTAACGTTTCGATGCTCGCAAATCGTGTATACCAACGATGTGTTTGTTTATATGATTCTGCGTTTGTACTGTACTCCTCTGGTGTCAAGTTCAATATACGGTTTTCATACTAAACAGTGGTTTGATTGTCGGCCAAAGGATCCTAGCGTGATCATATGGTCCATCGCGCCGTATCTCAACTGGGATAAAGGCGATTTTGTAGGAGTGCATCGCACCTATAAGCAGTGGATCGCTGCTTGGGGCGAACGGCTGAGGCGCTGCAGCAGCTGACCGGTCAGGTGACTGGTTGTGACGTCAAGTGACGTCATTCGAGACTACGATCAACGGGCAAGCTGTGACGTAGAAGGCCGGGTACCGTGTGTTCGTGACGGCAGTAAGTGAAGTGTTGTGACGTGAGTACTTTTCAAATCAATTAAAATTGAACCTTATTACAAGAAGAATATTAACTTATAAAATTTAGTGGTTTTGGGACTTAGAATAATTCAAGAAAAAGTTCATCTACGGGGAACCTATGCCCGATTTTTTACAAGTGCTGTGAAGTCAAAAGACTTAGAAAATTTTACATTCGAATTTGTATGCAGACTGGACTTAGAATATTTACGGCTTAATTTTTAACTTGTAAAATTTTTATGTTATTATTATTTTTATTGATTGGTGTCTTAGTTGTATTTTCGGATCTGCACTTGAATAACTACTTTAAAATAAAATGGATAAATTAAACGCAATTCAGGATGATATGTATTTAAAAATTAATAAAGCTAAAATAAATTATAAAATATCTCCAAAAGATAGGATTAAAAAATCATATGTTCAAACCCGATTAGATACTTTAGAGAGTTATTGGTCATCGTTTGTTAAAACTCATCAGAAAATTATTGAAGAAGTTGAGTCAGATGATTACGAAAATTCAACGTATTTTCAAAATGATACCTATGATCTTACTGAGGATTTGTACACGGATTATAAGTCTGATTTGAAGGAAAAGTTAGAGCAGTTTGCTCCTAGTAGAAGGAGTAGTAGGAATTCAAGTGTTGACCGTGATGTGTCTATAAAGGTTGATCGCTCTTGTGTAAAGTTCCAGTTCTCCTGAAGCGTCTGAAATAATTGTTAATGATTTTTACATGGATGATCTCATGAGTGGGTGTGAAACAATTAAAGAAGGAATTAAACTCTGTAAGGATATAACTGAAATATTAAGTAAAGGCGGTTTCGAGTTGCAGAAATGGTCGAGTAATAAATCAGAAGTACTAAAAGAAATAAGTAAAGACAGCGCAAAGGAAGAAGAAAATTTACAATAGATACAGTGATGAAAATACTAGGACTTACCTGGAACCGTTGCACTGATGTCTTCGAATACGCCATTGCGATCACTCCTAACAGCTCACCTGTAACAAAAAGAAAGGTTATTTCTGAAGTCTCCCGATTATTCGACCCTCTGGGGTGGTTAGCACCAGTAATAAATAAAGCAAAAATATTGATACAAGCATTATGGATCTCAGGAATCGGTTGGGATGACGAGTTACCCCCACAGCTATTAAAGAATTTGTGTGACTATCGTAATGAGTTGCCTTATCTTAGCAAATTCAAAATTCCACGTTGGTTAGGTACAAACCGAAATAGCAAATTGGTAGAGATTCATGGATTTTGTGACTCTTCTAATGATGCGTACGCTGCAGTGGTGTATATAGGGATTGTTGATAGTAATGGTCATATCAAGGTCACCTTGGTAACCTCCAAAACCCGAGTTGCTCCGATTAAACAATTATCTATTCCTAAATTGGAGCTGTGTGGTGCACTATTGTTGGCTAAATTGTTACAAGAGGTAGCAGAGGTTTTGAGGATACCAAAGAAAAACGTACATGCATGGACTGACTCTTCTGTTGTTCTAGCTTGGCTGAGTGATCATCCAAGCAAGTGGAAAACCTTTATAGCGAACAGAGTTTCTGAAATCCTGACTAGTCTCGAACGCAAGCAATGGTCACATGTGTCAACAAAAAGCAACCCTGCTGATTGTGCATCCAGGGGAATGAAACCATCCAAATTCATAGATTTTGAGCTTTGGATGAAAGGTCCGAGTTGGCTGTATGATGAAACAATTAATTATGAAAGAAAGAATTTCGAAACAAAGGAAGAGAGAAGGAAGCAGACACTAACATGTAATCATTTTAGAGATTCACAAAGTATTGATACTTTTTGGATTAAATATTCTACATCAAGTCATCAAGTCCGAGTATTAGCATGGATAAAAAGAACCTTCAAGCGGTCTAAAAATACTAAATTACCATCCTATCTAACAAGTAAGGAAATAGCAGAAGAGTTAATTGTATGTATTAAACATTGGCAAGCACAAGAATTTAGGGAAGATTTGATCAAAATAAAAGGCGGTGAACAATTAAATAAAAAAAGTAAACCTGTTTAAATCCTTTCCTGGATGAACTTGGAATCTTGCGAGTCGGTGGTAGATTAAACAATGCTGCAATTGATGAAGGCAGAAGACACCCGATTATAATACCTGCTAAGACGCACTTCACTAATCTTTTGATCAAGGAAGCGCATGCCAAGACGTTACATGGTGGTCCTCAACTCATGATTACTCATTTGCGATCTCGTTACTGGATATTGGATATAAAGAATCAAGTCAAATTGTTCTGTCGTAAATGCGTCACGTGCATACGTTATTCTTCTCGCACCAAAGGCCAATTAATGGGACAACTACCAGCATCACGAGTGACACCGAGTCGACCGTTTCGGCAAAGTGGAGTGGACTACGCAGGTCTCATTAATATTCGCACATCCAAGGGACGTGGACATCATGCATACAAGGGATATGTCTGTCTGTTCATTTGTATGGCTACAAGAGCCATACACCTTGAACTGGTTAGTGACTTAACGTCTCAAGGTTTTCTGGCAGCTTTTAAGCGCTTTGTCGCGCGTCGTGGTCACTGTTCCGACTTTTTCAGTGACAACGGAACAAATTTTGTCGGCGGAGCACGAGAACTGAAGCAGTTGTTGTTAGAAGAAAAATCACAAGTTGCTGTTGAGATAGCAGATTGGCTGGCCAATAATGGCACTACGTAGCACTTCATCCCTCCCCATGCCCCGAATTTTGGTGGATTATGGGAAGCCGGGGTGAAATCCATGAAACGTCATCTGAGGAGAGTTATAGGCACTTCCACGATGACCTTTGAAGAACTCTACACTGTGCTCTCCCAGATAGAGGCCTGTCTGAATTCGCGGCCGCTTTGCCAGCTGAGTTTAGATTCTACAGATCCTGTTCCGTTTACTCCGAGCCATTTTTGGATTGGAGAGTCTCCAGTGCTGGTGCCAGAATCTAACTATGAAAGTTCAAGTATTAGTAGTTTGAAGCGATGGCAATTCACTCAGAGAATGGTACAGGAATTCTGGCGCAAGTGGTCGCAAGAGTATTTAAGTCAATTTTTAAATCGTTGCCGTTGGTCTCATTGTGTTCCGGAACCAAAGGAAGGTGATGTGGTATTAGTAAAGGAAGACGATCTTCCTCCTTCACGATGGCTCTACGGTATTATTGTACAGAAGCATCCTGGTTCGGACAAAATTACCCGCGTGGTAAGTCTAAAATGTAAGGGTGTAGTAATAAAACGCCCTATATCTAAACTTTGTGTATTACCAGTCGCAGACTGATAGTTACATTTATAAATTTATAAGTTATGTTTAGTTGTTTGTAATTTAGATAAGTTTATTTTTGCATATACATACACATTGTGTTAGTAACCGCTATATTATATGTTGAAGATTTGTGTTGTGTCAAAGATTTGTTGTAAGAGTTTTCAGTGTAAAGGCTATCGTGTATATTAATCAAATAGTCCCGTTTTCCTGTGGGTGCATGTTTATAATATTAGTATAGATGGACATTCTGTCATTCTGTCCATGGTCGGCGGAATGTATAGACCTAAACCCAAGTTTTCCAATAAAGTTTTAAAATATCTTCATACAACTTTAGTTATGTAAGTTACCAAGAGATGGCGCTACGTGTCGGTTAACTCGCGCTAACGTTTTGATGCTCGCAAATCGTGTATACCAACGATGTGTTTGTTTATATGATTCTGCGTTTGTACTGTACACCTCTGGTGTCAAGTTCAATATACGGTTTTCATACTAAACAGTGGTTTGATTGTCGGCCAAAGGATCCTAGCGTGATCATATGTCACCCCCAATGTCTTTTGGATAACACAATTAATCATTTTTTACACTTAATCTTGCACTTATACTTAAAGGAAGTGTAAATCAGCCAATAGGGCCGATATTTAAAGTGACAGATATAAAGTTACTGGCCTAATATTTGTACAGCATAGTTGCTGTAAATTAGTAAATTAGTATTTAAAATGTCATTAGTAACAGGTGTCTCAATGGAAGTGGTATTATTTGAAAATAACACGTTGTATTTGATGAATTTCTCTTGACTGATTATTGAAAAATCAGCTTTGAGCTCTGCATCTTGTTTAAACATTTTTTTTTAAATAACTGTCCAAAATATTACTTGTGATGCAATGGCCACTGTGTCTTGTTTGTTTGCGGCACGGGGCTGTCCTATTAAGGGAATCTGGGAGCAGAGGAAGCTCAGAAGTCGAGTTCCCGTGATGGGGATGATTAATATGGCTCATTTGCGCGCGCCCACTCGCGGGGCGAACCACTGTGTAGGCCTGGAGATAACGTGGCTTGTCTCTCTGTTGTTCCTTTTGAAATAGCAGAAAAATAAGTAAGCTGGTATGTTTTATATAACTAAACGTAATGTATGGAATAACAACATAAAGTTCATAAAGTTAACTCGCAATTTCATTGAAATTGATTATCTAAAAAGAAATAAAGAATACTTTCGATTTTTTTATTTATACTCAACATAGGACCTGGGAAATTTTCATTTAGGAATGCACACTGCAAAAACGTCTACACTTCTTCACACATTATACTGTTCGGAGGACAATGTCCAAATTATTTCTAAAAAAATGCATGAATTGTATTATTATAGACAGACGTCTTTTATCACTACCATTGTAATCACAAACCATGAAAAATAAAAAAATTGGCCAGCAGTTTGGCGATTTATCCGAGCAGAGGGTCCGCGAACGGCAAGTATTACCACTGTAATTGGTTTCTAATGCCGCGTAAAACCCCCAAACGTGTTGCGAGACTGGCCGGCGAGATAAAGTGCACGAAGCCTCCACAGATTCTGCTCCAATTTTATGTTGGCCTTTTTTTTCTCGACCTACTTTGGATGCCTTGTTTGTTGTGGCAAGTAATTATAGCTAGTTTAAAACTGGATAAATCTGATTAGCTTTTAAATACCGGTAAACTACTAAGACCCGAGTTCACTTATTGAACAGCCGGTAAACCTTAATTGACGATTAATTTGACAGAATTTCCTTACAAATTATGCCAAATAAATCGGCTGATTGAAAATTAAATATATGTTGGCAAACTCCAGGCTTTCTGCCTAGACATTGTTTTTGATAATCCATGTGCATTACGTGTTAAAGAGTTAAATAGTGTAAATTAGTTGTACTTCAACCGAATGAAGGTCGAGACCAAAACGTGTGTTCTTCCGCACGAACGCCTCTGTTCTCGGCTCGTTGATTATCTGTTTGGATTTGCTCATACTCATACGATAAACTTGTCTAAAGGTTTGTCAAAATAATAGTGCTGTGACTGAATTTGCCTTAGATTTTCAGAGCCAGTCAGATGTGAGTAATTTGTTTGTTCCATATAAACAAGCGCCAGTTCGGGAGGGTTAAGAGTATGTAGAAATGAGCGCGTCGGCCTCCCTCTTATTGTATCAGGATTAGGCTAAATCCTGCGTGCGACATGCCCGGGTGCGAGGCGATGCGCCACGCGACGAATCTGTGTTTGCATTTTAAGCAGCTCTTCAACTGAAAAGAAAATCTGGACAGACAGCCCTGACACTTTTATCCTCGAAGTAAAGGTCAGGATTGTTACAGCAACGCTTGATACATTTAATTTTAAAATGCATCTACTAGGAAAGTACCTTATAATAAGTTAATTTGGCAGCACGTAAGTAATTGGACGATAGATTTAAGTATCCTTAATCTTGTTTCAGAAACCCTAACTCCTTGTATGCTACTCGTATGTAAATTTTTCATTGAATAAAGGCATAACTGCTGTAATTGGCTCAATGGAAGCTCACCATATAAATCTTTTAAAAAGGGATGGCAATTTTCAAGAAACATACTCCATAGACGAACTGAATTGCATACAAATATCCTTGCCAGACCAATATAATATATCTAGAGCTTTCCAAAACGTGCTTGATAATGTATGATGATACATGAGACGGGTCTATAAGGCCACGTAAAATGCAAGTGCGGCGAACATAACCCCTACACCGCAAGGATGGCCACTAGAATTTTTCAGTGTGCAATGCCCTGTCGCGCCCGAATCCTTGCAAATTTATAGCCTTAGCCCGCTGACGGTGGCCAGTTTCACGAATACAGAATAGGGTGCTTTTGTACATGCCTCCGCAAAAGATGCGCTCTTTAGGGGTGTAGCTTGCATCACGGGTTTGCTATTCCATGTTTTTCTTGTTTGGGAATTTTCACTAAGGTTTGAATTGACGTAACAAATAATGTCTTTGGTAATGAGGTTTTTTAATCAGTCTGAATTACACAGGAAGTAGATTTTGTGGTTACTTTGCATAACTACAGCTTTCATGCTGCACAAATTGTTGATGCAGGTCGTTAACTTGCTATACCATGAAAGCTATTATTTTTTTACGACGACGAATATACAACCAAACAACAGGATACAAACAGTTGGCCAGTAATTTTATCACAATAAAATCTGAATAGCAAAATAATTTTTAGGGAATTTTTGATGCAATCTACCATATATATCGTTAATTTTTTATTAGCTTGTAATTACGATACGTAAGCTAATACTCGATACGACCAAACAGGAAAAAAATACCACGAAGGGAATTCAAATAATCGTAGTTGCTTTCATTGTTACAATTTTTTTGTATAAAAGTTTACACTCTTAAAAAAATCATAAAAGGTACATTTGTAGAGAATTCAATATTATTAAAATGGCTTTGTTTCTGCATATAGACTCGACAAGGGGCACTTTTACACGTCCCAGTCTTAACCCTACCACTGCTTCGGGAAAATTGTGGGCTAGTGCTGAGAAGAAGCAGCGCAAGAAACTCAGTCACTATTGCCATAGCCTCTTTTCAATGATATACAATTGTTTCTTTCATACAAGTCATTCCATAAATTTTTATCTTTTATATAGTCATCCATTTTATATTAGAGAAAATATTTAACAAATAAAATGTGGTAGTACTTAATTGAGACAAAACTTTTACTATTCTCCGTAAAATCGTATTGTGCTCCAATGGAGCCATTGTTCCAGGTAACATCTGACTGAAAGCACAAGCTAAGTTGAATTGAAAGTGCGGATTCAAGTTCTAAGGACGATCTCCCGAGATCTCACGGCTGTGTCTGCCGCGATTTGTGGCGTTGCGCTGGCACCGGCGATCGCGGAGGAAATAAAGTTATGATTTATGCAAGCGGGATGTGTTTGAAACAGCTCAAACGGCTCTAACATCTTGCTCCGATCCAACGATCGCGACAAACTCCACTTTCGCTAACACTAAACCAACCAATTGCGACTTGTTACGAACAATGCCATTGTGATTCTGAAAGGAAAATGTTTTACAGAATCGACGTATCAGTTGTTTGATAGCTATTGGTTTTCTATTAAATCATTTTTTTCATTAGTGTATTTGTTATCCTGGAACTCTTCGCTATTTCGTATTTTGCATTGGATGTGACGTGCGTGGCTGGGTCGTCTTTATTCTTACTGCCGCACTCAGAGACGTCAATTAAATTTAATCTATAAATAAGTCTCGTTCTGTCACTTTCTTTGTCAATTAAATAGAAAAGAATGGCCTAAGACTTAATGAAGGAATAACTTTTAACGTCTCTAAGTACGACAGTTACCCATTAGGTAAATTTTGATCTACCTAAAATAAACTGTGAACTTTAGTATTCATTAGTCCGTAAAAAAAGAAATCGGATCGAATCGGATATCGGCTGATTATTACGGGATATTTCCAATTCCATCGAGTCCGCTTTACAATGAAAAAATAGATTCCACGCGAATAGTAAAATGCAATCTCACTCCATAAAACTTTGAATACTACAGATAAAAGTTCCGGGGCCTATTGGCGTTGTGTCAAAGAAAATATTTCTTTCAGGATACCATACGCCGACAAGATCACCCCGGAGCCAATCCTGAACAACAATACGGGGCGGGACACAAAGGCAGACTCGATCAGAAACAGTTATAATAGCCAATTCAAAGTTGGCATCTACGGCTGGCGGAAGAAGTGCCTCTACATTCTTGTCATGGCGTTGATGTTTATGATGATCATTAATCTCGCACTCACGCTCTGGGTATTAAAAGTGCTGGATTTCAACTCGGTAAGTTAAATTTAATTGTTTTTAGTGATGTATGTACTAAAACTTTTTTCTCTTTTTTATTAGTCAATCTAATAGGTAACTAGTAATGTAGATTTAAAAATTAAATTGTAATAAGTCATACGTTTTCTTGTTTATAAGTTGCGAATAAATTAAGTAGAAGCATTCTACTTCATCATAATTTTCTTGGTTGCCATTTTATCTGGGGTTACACAGTATGTAATTTAGCAGGTGAATCTTACAGAATTAACAAAAAAATAAATCAAAATAATTATATTAAATTTCGCTCACAAAAATCAATCGACTGTGTCATCCGGTGGAACTTGAAGCCACGTCCCTTCGCTATCCGGGCGAATGCTCTTACCAACTGAGCTACGGAGGACGTTAGTCAGTTGACGAATTTTCGTAAGAGCTTGCTACGCTAGTGAGCCGACGTTCGATGTATGTATCCGATGAAAATATTTTTACAAATATTTGACCATCAGGTAAGATGAAATCACCTTAACTTTAAATTATTTTTATAACTTAAGCAATTATTTTGCAAGTTTTTTCGAAATTATATTAAATTTTGCTCAAAAAAATTAATCGACCTTGTTATCCGTGTGAATGCTCTTACCAACTGAGCTACGGAGGACGTTAGTCAGTCGACGAATTCGTGCTTGCTACATGCGGGTACATTCCCCAAGTATTTATGAAATCGAACGTCGGCTCACTGACGTAGCAAGCACTTACGAAAATTCGTCGAGTGACTAACGTCCTCCGTAGCTCAGTTGGTAAGAGGGTTCAAGTCCCACCGGATGACAGAGTCGATTAATTTTTGTGAGCGAAATTTAATACAATTTCGAAAAAACTTGCAAAATAATTGCTTAAGTTATAAAAATAATCATAAATCAAAATAATTTTACGTATACTCATAAGTATTTAGTATAGGGTCTTACAGTTTTTGTCAAGAATGAAAAGAACATTGAAAAATAAAACTACAATAAGATGTCAATTATAAAAAGAACTGAGTCCATCACTTCAACAACCCAACTCCCACGGACTTAATATAATGTTAAAAAACGTAATTGAGGCTGCCTCGATACTGTAGTGCCTCAAGTATGTTCGCATAAACAGCTGTCGACGGTTTCCCGTCTATACTACGCAAAAAAGCCGGCTCACATCTATCACAGAATAAGTACTAATACTACGTACAGAAGTATAACTTTGCAATGAAATTCAAAGAAATATCTACTCAATGTTGTCAACGATATGGTGTAATTCAGTTCGCCTCAGACTCAAGAACATTTTCGCGTAGACACCTACAAAAATATATTGCAAGATAATTTCATTCTTATAACTCTGGAATATGATTCATAATACACTAAACCTATACAGTGACGTACTATCACGCAACGCGATAGGGTTGACTGCCACAAGAAGCTACTTACGCCATCTAGCGCATCTTTCTAGGACTTTATTTACGCTCGTCTCGTCCAACCAGCAACCTAGTGTCGCGCACTGCCGGTAAATAAAATGCGGGAGCGTGTCGCTGCCGGCTAGCGACACCCAACTTGTTTAGTCCCTTACCAAGGGGTCGCCGCGCGTAGGTACGTTTTTGCTACCTACGCGGGAAGATACACAGGCCTGCTTCTACGGCGAGTTCGTGGCAGCCGCAATAATGTTCTACAGCTACAGGTCATAGCCGGCAGTGGGGACTGTCTACTAGTCGAACACCTAAGTAAAATAACTAGATTACTTTTACCTATTAAGTAGTAACATAATTGATAAGTTTGCTGTTACCACAGATTATATAATAGTTACTACGTAACAGATAAATCACTTCAAGGAAAATCATCCATACCTACTCTTATACAATTTTTTGTCGCACACCGCTGCGCCCGAAAATGTGCTTTAACTTTCGAACATTACGTTATTATTCCTCTGCAGCTACGCGACCTTGGAGTAAAACTAATAAAGTCAGGGTTGCCTCTTTACATACAAGGCCTATTTTATTTGTAGCTTGGTTTGAAATGTTTTACAATGATATAGTGTTTTACAAAATATTTACCCGTGCAAAATTTTCGGTTGGCCCGAAAAACAAAACGAATTCGTAAAACAGTTTTAATAAGTAGTAATGTGAAAAACAAGATCTAAGATGTTGTTCTGTGCTAAATTATTTTCAAAAATGTATTTATACATACTTATAAAAAGCATCTGTGGGAACTTTCAGTATGCCGTATAATATAATGATGAATTATTAAAAGATTTAAAAAGTTCAAAAATTCGAGACTCTTCTGATAAGTCCAGAATTTTATTTAAATATGATACTAATTCAAGACATATGCTTCTGGTTTCATTTGTACAGTAAACAACAGATTTTTAAATCATATTACTTAATTAGTTTGCATAAAAACGAATCGACCGTAACACAAATAATTCAACAGTGCGTACGCGCGCGCCCGTCGGTTGTTGGCAGCCTACTGATTTACGCACCGCCGTCGGTGCGCTCGAGAGTAGGCTATTAACGCGCGCAAGTACATTGAGTGAGAGATGCCTGCTGTTACTAACACCATTGGATCTTTTGTGATCTGAGTAATAAATATTTTATTATTTATTTGTTTCTTAACCGTCCATCTGAAGCAGGCCGGTAATCATATACCGGTAATCATATAAATATACAAGAACGAGCAATTCTTGTATATTTATTTATACCTATATATATTTGTGATCTCGGAAACGGCTATTTTGGTGTGTGGTATCGGGGTTGAAAAATCGATCTCTTCGATCGATTAGTCTTATGTTTTGGAAAACAGGTGTTTTCGAGTTTTTATGCGTTTTTCTTTCACATTTTACGACGCAGAATGTCGTCGCTAATTTCGCACCGTTACGCATGAGCGCCGTGGCCGAGTGCATATGACCGAACTACCAGGGAGCCGAATCTCGCTCGATGATGAAACATTGTTTACTTTTGTGTTTTTTTGTATTTATTCAAGTTTATAACTTTTTTATATCTTAAATAAGATTTACGAATTAAAAGGTTTTTTTTTATTAAATAGTAGTAACCGAGCAAAACTCGGTCGCCCAGGTACTGATGTATTAATTTTGCCAACAATAACCAGGAGGGCATGGGCCAGCTGCGCATTGTGCCTGGCGGGCTGCAGCTCCTGGGGCAGGCACTAGTACTGGACTCCCTGTTCGCCTCCAGCATCAAGTCGCGGAGGGGACAGCCCATCTCCGTGGAGTCGTCCAGGAACTTCAGCGTCTCCACGAGAGACCACCATGGGCTGCTGCAGAGTAGGCTGTTTTTGGGTAAGTGTTTTTTTTTAAATATTAGATAGATAATTATTTATCGCACACCATAAGGTCTACTTGCGCAAGTCCGGCTTAGCTAATCCGGACTTGCGCAAATGGGCCTTGAAAGTAACAAGAAACAAATTTTCACAAAATTAGGTGTTATGTGTGTCGATGCACCTCCTGGCACTGTAAAAACGAAGAACGCGATTTTACTTTTAATGATAACTCCTCTATTTAGGGTTGAAATTCTAATGTGTAACTATTTTATACGGTCCTAGCACGATCAAACGCTTAAATGTCATGGTTTAAATTAAAGTACCTAAGCCGGGAGTTCACAAACACATGTTTAATTTTTACACAGCCGGTTTAGCCTTATTTGTCATATTTTAAATGTGTATTCTGCCAAATTAACCGCTAACCGGTTTACCGGCAGTTAAATAGTTGGTGAACTCGGGTCTAATTAAAACAGCTATTACAATTCGAATTCACCAATTTTTAAACAGGCGATGAACCTCAAAACTGTTCTAATATGACAGAATTTTCATACAAAATATATCAAACAATGCTAAACCGGCTGTTTAAAAACTAAACATGTGTTGGTGAACTCCAAAATAATATAAGTGCATTACGTAATTACTAAGCAATATAAGTGCATTATTTCTAAATATTTACCTTAATTCTGTTTAAATTCGAAGCTTGTATTGCTTTTAATATCATGTCCTCGGTGAAATCATGATGGATGTAATGTAACTTGAAACTGGAGCATAGGTATCAAACGAAAGCAATTTTAGAAAACACGATCGCACGATTGCTCTCGACTACACCAGTGCCAAGTTACGTTTGGCATTCAATCGCATATCGCAACTGATTGATGCCGTGACTGAGATGTAACTTTTGGGCGGATTGAATGAATGTTACGACTGCGTTGTGGTTCGGTACCACGATGTTCAGTGTAGTTGCGACACGGTATCTTGACTGTGAATTTAACTCTATGTAGTTTTATCGCACAAAATACAGTTGTATTTAAGTTTGCGTCTATGAAGTCAGTACTCTTCGACAGTCACTGGGTGTACTAGTATTATCTTAGATTATAGTTTTAAGTAAAAGTATAGATAAGTACAGTATACAGAAGTAGTTATGTGTTCATTGTTAATTAAGCCTTTTTAGCTTTTCTTTAATATTTCTCTCCAAACTTCTCAGTTACTTACATCATTATAATATTTGTGCTTACATACACTCTAAAAATAAAATAATTTAAGTGTTTTGTTTTGTACCATGACCATCTAAAACAAAAACACAAATTTTCGACATGCAAAAGGCATTCAGTTCTATCGATAACAAAACATAGAGTAAACGGATATTCATAACTAGCTGTTGCCCGCGACTTCGTACGCGTAGACTCGATGATACAAAAAAAATCTACTCCCGGCGCCATCCAGCTGTCATGATCTCTTAGTCTACCACGTCGTAAGGAGAAGAGAGGAATGAAAAATCAAGGTCAATAGGCACTCTTTTTCGATAGGTTACTATCACCTCGCCATCCTCCTCTGGTAAGAAAATTTCGCATGGCAGTGACACCGACTCTAAAACTAAATTTTGTCGTATATCTTTCTTAGTAAAAGTGTAAAGGATTTTTGTTTACTTTTTAGTTTACTTTATTGAAGGCAGTTTTATTCGTTTGTTAAAAGAATATAGGTAATTTTAGTTTGTGTTCAGAAAAATTCAGACTCAATTTCTTTTCTAAACCTTACAATTTCTTAATACACAGAGCACTTTAAATTGATATCTTCGATTTCGGTAGCCGGTAAGACCTCCCTACCGCAATAGATGAATGCGGTTTAGCATTTATTTATTGTGTCCCTAGCCTACTCAAAGGTCGGTTTGTAAGTTACTACTATCGTAAAGCTATTATTATTATTAGGAGCCTGTCATGTCCCACTGCAGGACAAAGGCCTTCCTACCATTTCTCCTATAACGTAAAGTAAGTAAGACTATTCTTAAACTCGTAATTCAATTTCCGTTAGTTAGTGATAAGTAGTATAAACAATAGTGCCTATTGACTTTGATCTTTCATTAATAATACAGTAATTCAACAAAATTTCGACAAACTGTCTGTGGTGAAAGTATTTACAAACTACTTAGCATTAAGGTCAGCACCATATATAATTTTGACTTCTGAATGTAAACGCTTAAATACCTAAATTAAAGCTGTAGCATTATATGGTATACATGCATATAAAATCTGAAGGATTCTCTCGATTTCTCTAGGTTTCCGTCACCAGATCACACACTGAACAATGTTCCCAACGGTGCTCTATTCATATCCCTTATAGTTGAGCCGAGCTGCTAGGGTTCTATATCAGTTGCTCCAGACCTTTAATTTCTGTACGTCAATAGGAAATGCTCATCACGCTGAACAATGTTTCCTAAGGCGCTCTATTTATATCTCTTATAGTTGAGCCGAGCTGCTAGGGTTCTATATCAGTTGCTCCAGACCTTTAATTTGTGTACGTCACGCTGAACAATGTTCCCTAAGGCGCTCTATCAATATCTCTTATAGTTGAGCTCAGCTGCTAGGGTTCCATATCAGTTGCTCCAGACCTTCAATTTGTGTACGTCAATAGAAAGTGCTCATCACGCTGAACAATCTTCCCTAAAATGCTCTATTCATATCTCTTATAGTTAAGCCAAGCTGCTGGGGTTGCATATCAGTTGCTCAAGACCTTCAATTTGTGTACGTCAGTAAAAAATGCTCATCACGCTTACTAACTTTTCTGAAGGCGCTGCTTTCATATCTCTCTTAGTTTAAGCGTACTGCTAAGGTTCCACGTCAGGTACTCCGATCTTCAAAATCAGTTATAGCCTAGTATTTGCCCAGACTTAATAGCTACAGAATAAAAAAAGTTTCATTCAAATCCGTTCAGTAGTTCCGGAGATTAGCGTGTACAAACAGACAAACAGACAAAAAAATTAAAAGTTGTAGATTCCTATTCTGTTACTATTTTAACATCACCCTCAATTAGTTTTTGGTAAAAATACTCAATGTACAGACGCATCGGTTTTACAGTTTTATTATATGTATAGATAAGTGTTTTTGCAAGATGCGTCCATAAATCCCATCCTTAATTAAAAAAAAAATATCTAGCTGATAAATACACAAGTGACAGCATATCATAATCTAAACACTACGACATCTAATGCAGTTGTAATAGGGGTGACTCACAACAATTATGGGTAGTCGGTCACTGAATTGTGTCTGAAATGGCTGTTGTGTCCAGGCCACGACCATCTCAAAGTTGGCATGGTTCCCCCTAGAGGTGCGTACTATTATTTATTCTGTCCCATCCTGAATACAAAAACTCAACTATCTAGCTGATTAGTACTTACAAAATGGGTATTATGTCCAGGCCACGACCGTTTGGAAGTGAACGTCGCTCGCCTGGAGGTGCGTGACACGCGCGGTGCACTACTCCTGGGCGCAGGGCAGGACGCAGTGACGGTCGGGGCTGAGACCCTGACCGTGACTAGCCCTGCCGGGGTGAACCTGCAGAACGCGGTGCAAACGCCGCTCGTGCGCGCCCCGCCTTCCAAACAATTAGTGTAAGTTATTCATAGCTAACAAATGGAAGTTTAATGTTTCCGCAAGCAATCTTATGAAACCTATCATTTGACTGCAAACGTTCTGGAACGAAATCGATTGGTGCAATGAACGACAGTTGTTATTGGCATGCCAATTCCGAAACTTTTAATGACAAACATACAATCTAAGTGCCCTTACCCTTCAGTCCATCAGGACTAAAGGGTAATTGGTATTTAAATAAAAGGGGAAACTGTAGAAAAATTTAGGCTCGTTCTACAGTTAGATAGATAACTCTTCATTGCACACCATAAAAGTAACAAAAAACAATTTACACAGAAAGATGTACAAATTAGGCGGTCTTGCTAAGAGCGATCTCTTCCAGACAATCTTTGGGTTTACGAAAAAAGTTTTTGAAGAGAACAAAGATAACATTTTTGAACTTAAAGATTCTGTGGGTGGGTATTAGTGATTAAACACAGGTTTCATGCAATTTGCAACATATGGATTTTGCTTGCTGTCCTCATACATTCTTACTCAGTAAAAAAATATGTATAGATAGATAGATAACTCTTTATTGCACACCATAACAGAAAATACAGTAAGTACAGCGATTTACACAGAAAAATGTACAATGTAGGCGGTCTTATCGCTATAAGCGATCTCTTCGATGTATGTATCTTCTTACCTAAAGGTAGACTTCGGAGCAAAGCGGCTTTCGGTTTCGGCTCGGTGCATGCGGCTCCGAGGAGCCACGTGGCTATCATGGAACTATGATATATACATACGCATGCGGCCACGACGCATCGCTCGGATAGGGTTTCATACCCTCCTATAGTATCATGATAGCCATGCGTCTACACGGAGCCGCATGCGGCGTGCCGGAGCCACAAGCCGCAGTGCTCGAAAGTGTACCCTAAGTATATAACGGAGGTTTCTGCAGGCTAGAGTCAGTCGGTCGCTGAAGATGCACGCGTCACAGAACAGATCACACAGTGATGAAACACAGGTTTCATGCAAGTTGCAGCATATGGATTTTGCTTGCTGTCTCATACATCCTTACTTAGTAAAAAAAAATATGTGTGCACCTTCTTACCTAAGTATACAATGGAGGTTTTCTGCAGGCTAGAGTCACCCACACGGTCGCTGAAGATGCACGAGTCACAGAATAGATTACACAGTGATGAAACACAGGTTTCATGCTAGATGCAACATATGAATTTTGCTTGCTGTCCTCATATATGCTTACTCAGTAGACAATTTATGAGTTTATCGTCTCACCTATGTATACTACGGAGGTTTTCTGCAGGCTGGAGTCACCCACTCGCTCACTGGAGATGCACGCGTCACAAAACATCGCGCTGGAGTCGCGCGCGGGAGACATCAGCGCCAGCTGCCTCACCACCTTCCGGCTGAAGTCCGTCGCTGGTGCCGTTAGTATTTTACTTAGTATCTCAGTAACACACAGGCTTATTTCGGAGACAGTGCATATTTCTTGTCCACGAAATCAGTATCAGTAAAATAATTAAAAAAATGTTTGTTGTTATTTTGAAATAAAATAATTACATCTAGGTATTTCTTTATTTTGACGGTCCTAAGCTTCTAAGCTTGTATGTATAAAGGAAGAATTTATTCGTATCAATTCTCGTGTTTACGTACTAAAATGTTTATGATTACCGCTGTGCTGCATACTCTTCAAAGTGAATTTTAATGTTTTTGTTTACAGTGCATTAAATTTGTGCACTGTCTCTGAGGTAGCCCTGTATATGCATCCGTCGCAAAACATCGCGCTGACGCAAAATAAGCATTTATCAACTTGCGACGTCCGATGTTTATTATTCATTTGTTTGATTTAAACTTTTGCACACAATTTATTGTAGGTGCCAATGCTAAAAGCATTCTCTACAAACCATACGTCCAAACAGAGAAAATACAGGCGATGCAGTGCAACGAATATTAGGGAAATCGTAATACTGAAAGAACCTTGGTTCAAACATAACAGATATATAAATACAATGGATGAAATACACAAAGGCAAATGTTTATAAGGTTTTATGCTTAATGGAATAGAAATGTAAATTCAATAATTTTATTTTGCCTCTATCCGCATTAGGTTAAGTAACATCTTACCAAAATTCTTCAGGTTGACTTTAAGAGCAAAAATTATTATATTTCTGGGCAATCTGAAATTTGAGGGCCTATAGTCCTATAAGTATCCAACATAACTATGGTCTGTGTGACAAATTTAATAGTGGCACAGGTTGCAACTACATTTATCGACTCTATTTCAGATACGCCTAGACGCACCCAGCATATACATGCCGAAGCTAAAATCAGCGTTGCCGCTGCCACCGTCGACGCCTCACGCGCACGATCCCCACCACCAGAATATTTACCAGCTGTGTGCGTGCGCAAACGGTAAGCTGTTCCTGGCCCCGCCGCACGGCGCCTGCGCGGCGCGTGAGGAGAGCCTCATATGCCGATGATGACTCATACTAACGTAGATTATACCACCACCATTGAAATGTGCAGGGTGAAATGTCATCATCATAAGCGAAGCCACCCATTGATCCAAGACATCCAAAGTGATCGGTTGCAAGCGGCCTCCGTCCATTGCGGTTAGGGCGAATATGAAAAGTGTAAACCAGTACACAAGAAGTTGATGTCTAAGTTCGCTATCGCCAACGAAATGTCGAAATATGTATAAAAATGCACGATTGTGATGATTCGATGGGTTATGTAAGTTTCACACATTTTGCTAACGATAGCGGCTTCTCTAATGAATAGGTTGCATTTTGTCTAAAGCCCTGGTACTTGTATGTCATAACTTTTATACGAGTATAATAACTGCTGCATAAAATCGCTGAAAAAAGAATGTTAGTATGGATCCATTCCGTATCAACTACCTCGATTATAAATAAACACCTCAACGAGCCTCATGGTAATTGTTTTATATCAACAGCCCACATAACATCGTCATGCGCACACTTTGATTCTTCATTCTGGTGTATGTACGTACATTCAATGGTGTCTAGTTGAAATTAAATCACTCTTATGATATTACATTAATGGAATGTTTTTAGTTTCAGTAGCTTAGCATCATTATTAAAAACTAAATGCATGGTCAGTTTCAATGTCGCATTCATGGTTTCTTCTCAAAGTTATGAGTTCATCGCCCAACTTGAGACTGTTAATTGTTTTGTATTTGCTTCTTTGTAAATAAAATTAATATTGACCTTAGCCAATACGATAAATACTAACACTAAATTAATACAGAAAAATATTTAATTAGACATTATCTTTTCTTAAAATCTATTGTCTGTGTGAAATTACAACGATTATTAAAAACGTATCAATTTACACTAAAATATACATCAGTGCCTTTTGGAATCACGTCTAGGATAACGATTGGCGGAAAACAGTTGTTGTTACTAACTAAAATATTAACATTGCATCGGTACACAGATTCACATTCATTTTAAGGAATAAGTGAGATTTTAGATTATTGATCAATGAAACAATAATTACAGAAGTGTTTTAACAATGAAAAGATTAGTCGTTTTTTGTGCCTAGTGCTTCTGAATAAAAATACACATCGGAATGATATTATATTATTCTTTGTATAAAGAAGTGTTCGTAACATTAAAATAAGTGTAGACGTGGTACTATTTCTAATTAACTCTTCTACAATTGTTTAAGGGAACCGGGTAAACATTATAATAAAATGTTGTTAGGGATCATTACTTTTTAAAACTTTTGCGATTTTGGCTATAATTAGTTATGTATGTATAGACATTTCTAGAACTTGTATGTATAGAACTCTAACTGTTAAAATGTTAGGCAAAGATGTATATCGGTTATCGTAAATACCTGTTGTTATTGTAAATATTGTAAAGAAAACGTTGTAAGTACATAAATAACTATGCGTATTGAAAACTGCTTTTTATTTTGCCATAAATGAATCGTTGTCTAGTTAAGAGTAGAATCCTTGAATACCATTTTGTAAAGCTGAGCTTATAAGTTTATAAAAATGTTTCTTACAGAAGACTCTAGCGAAGTTTATATTTACTGCATACACTACTATTCTTACTAGTACTACCTAGTACTAAAGGAATAGGTTTTGCTACTATTCCCCGACTACGAAAAGTCATTTCTCTTAAGGCAAAGGTATAAAATATTCGAGAACTTTTTAATTGAATCCTACCGGCAAACTGACACAAGTACTTAATTTTATTATAAACGAACTCGGAATAACTTTGAAACTTTTATCATTTAATTTGGTTCCGAAGTATGTTTCCGCAAACAAGATGAATCATGTTACGTACTCGTACAATGGCGCAGAATTAACACGCCGATCAGTCATGATATTAATTTCATTTGATAGTATATACCCGATTATATTTATAGTCGAATTAGGGAGAACACTTTGTTAGCTGTGGGTATGATGACTGGTTACCACTTTTTAACAATGTGTGAAAATTAAAAAGCTTCAATTATTATAAGTTTACTGAAGAAAGTTTCATACTTATCTGATACTTTCGAATCATTGTGAATTCTGTTGTCTGCAATATTTAAAATAGAGCAAACGCTAAAACAAAGAGTCACGCTGGAGAACATTTCAGGGTACGGTTATTGGAAACAATGGTTGATAACAAAGTTATTGCAATAAGCGACAGTAACAAGCGCGGGTAAATAGTAAGCAATCGATTAAGCGGAGTTATTGCGGCACAGTGAGCACCGCGAACAGTCACCGTTGAAGTTTAATTAAAGATTCATGATAAATTGTCGCAGGAAGCTGCATTCTGCGCACGTGAATACCGCCGTCCCGCGTACACTTAAATAACTTAAGCCAGTAACCTAACAATAAATTCATAAGCCTCCCTCGCCTTTGTTTGGTCCACGTCAGTTTTCACGGCGCTAATTGGCAGGAAGTACTGCTAAAACGATCGCAAATGAGCAGGCGTTTATTACAAGGCGAATATTAATTTACAAAGATTTGCTGTGAAACGTAACACAGTATCTCTTTGTGTTACAATGTTGCTCGAGTGCAACATTGTGATGAAAGTTTACTGTCTTAGTTCTTTGGTTCATAATTAATGTATGAAAATAAATGTTCTTTGGTTCACAATTAATGTATTACAACTTCATTTGTTACTAGGTAAATGCACGAATTACATCTATTCCTTTGGGATAGAAGTGGTACAAAATAATATAGTCAACGTCACGAAATTTTATTAGCCTAAAGGAGCTTGTCACACACGGAGGGTGACCCTTGTTTACTACAAACAACTACAGGCTTGCTTTTGAGAGTTACTTGATATTTGAAATGAAGTCTTTATTATTAAGGTGTACTATTTATATTCGTTTGAAAAAATCATTTATGAAAAAAGGATAGTTAAATCAAAGTCTCAGAAATAATGGTACTTTTTCTAATAATTTATGAATGCCGAACCTCGAGAGTGTTGCAGAAAAACATACAATATACAAACAGAAAAGTTAATTTTAGGAGAAGATAATTATTTGTTTCAACAATCGCAATAAGTAATTGTTGCGATTGTTGAAACTGAACTTAAATTACTTAAGTGTCAGCTTGTGCTACGGTGACTATGATAAAATATTTTCCCCTACCGGGATTCGAGCCCGCGACCGCTGGCATAAAAGTCCGAGACGCGAAAAACAATATCGTGGTCGAAGACAGATAAAGTAAAGAGTGAAAACCGAAATAAAACTTCATAAATGCCTTCTGAGTATTAAATTCATCTAACCGTGAAATGTTGTCTTCATTTCATTAAATTGCATATTTAAAAATAATATTAACGTCTGCACCGTACCATCTACACCTAATTGAATTCGCTGTCCTTTGTTGCGGTGTAGCGTTGGGACTCTTAAAGCCATTTCAAAGACACCTACCAGGGTTGCCAGCGAAGGTTCTTCCCTGGTAGTTAGAGCAAGACCACTTAAACTTGCCATCGAATAAGGATTATTCAGTTATTTAACGCATTTTAATGGCGCATATGTGTTACTTTTGGAAGTTGGTACAAATAACGAAGGAAGTGGATAACCTAGTAATTAATAACAACATTCAATTTCGTACTCGTAGGTTCCTACTACTACACAATAGCTTTTTTCCTTTTTGCCAACACAATACTCCACACACAGCTACCTGTTCACCCACGTGCATGGCCGCCACCATATTCAAACTTTAATTATGTCTGAAACTCATCGTAGTGTTACCTAAAACATTTAAGGGTTGTTCTCCTCGGGTCTCACTGTGTTGTTGTGGCAACCCTGACTCGCCGTAACATCCATGAGCGAGAGGAAATAAAGTTATGATTTATGCAGTGAAATATGTTGCAGTAGAGGGGAGAAGCTCTAAGCGCACGACGCCTCCTGTCGTTGACAATATAAATCCTGGGCAAACGAGAAGACAATCGATTCCGAACCCCTTTTCGGGAAATATTGATTTATTCTTAAACATTTTATTGGAAAAGAATTAAGTTACTTCGCCAAGAGATTTTTAAACCTTTAAGACTGTAATTCTAGTTCCCAAATATATTTTAAATAATCCTCCTTATATCAAGCAATTTCCTGATCAACTGTTACAATTAGTAAGTAGGGGGACGTGATTTTATCTAGTCTAGCCTTAATGTTGTTTTAGTATTGTGTATAAAACATACAAGATGACCCCTTAAAAACGCAGGTATGCAAAATGAGGAAAAACTAAAAAGAAAATTTTAACAAAGTATTGTTGTCAAAACATCCTCGCTACAAAATACAAGAAGTGAAAAAGCTTTTAAAAGACAGATGTTTCATTTTACACAGACCGGAACAAGCGAGTTTCCCAAGTTCATTGTTCAGTAAGTTCACGTGGTCGCCCAGAAAGTTTCCAAACGCGAGCTTATGATATTAACGATCAATTTATTTAATTTCGCCACTTGCTTGTGGCTAATGAAAAGCTTGCAGTTTCAAAGACGATCGGACGAGATGTGAATACGGGCCTTTGTTTACTCAGTGGCAACGGAAACGTGCATTTTAACCACGAGGCTTACGAAACATTAATGAGTAACGCGTCCTGCAACTAGCTAGAAAACATAAAGTAGGTAATAAGTAGTTGTTGTTTCTAGACGAAGAAAAATTAATCTTGTTTGCAACTGAGTCTCAAAGAAGATAGTGGATAAGAAGAGGCCTGCTTTGTCTACGTATCTAAGCTAGGCAATTATTAAAAGGTTGATTAATTAAGTGTATTTAGTATGTAGTTGTGTTCATTAGTCTTTTGTGAGCTCAGAATGTGAACCTTTTTCTCTCTGTTTACTTTACACTTACTTAAAAACTGAAAAGGAATAGTTTCGACGACAACTAAATGTAAATGCGTTTTGAAACTGGTTAAGCGACCGGCGTTGTACCTATTTTGCACCACTCAGATATTCGAGTCGAACTCTCGCATAATCCTTGATCAGGTCGAGTCGATAGGCAGCCGGAGTCGGAGCCAGTTATCGCCCTCCATGACACTCGGGTTCTTGGACCGATTTGACGGAGGTCAGGCGTGGTGTGCCTCGATTAGGACGCCGTCAGGATTTGATTACGACACTCGGAAGCTACTGCGGATTATTGCCCAGTTTGAATATTATGTGGAATACCTATACTCGCACGCTGAGCCACATCAATATTCATTGAGGTATTATTGTGTATTGCTCTTACACTGACGAAACCAAAAGATAAGAGGGAGGTTCAGGGTAAAGTTAAAGTCATTGCTAATCATATTCTGAAAAATGTTAGTCATTTATTATTTCTTCGTCGTTAATGGCTATCAGAATAAAGTCAGATAAACAAAAACAAAAACTTCTATAAAATTAAACATAAAACATTTTAGATTCTCAACCTAACGGCTATTGTCAAGTTCAAGTCTGACAGGGAGACATTTGAAGAATAAAATTAACATTTGAACAAGCACTTTGTGCGGTAGTGTCCGTTATCTGCCTCCAGAGAGCTGTCAGCTTGTTTGTACGGACAGGAACACATGGTCTGAACGTGATAAAGAGCATCACGTCTGGCCGCAGACAGTGAGGGGTTTGGTGAGCATGTGTCACGTGACCTTTTATGATTCAATTGTCTTTGGCCGCCGGCTCCGACCGTCTTCATCGGACCTGCGTCACGATGACAGCTCTAGCTTCGCGGTAACGTCAACTGAACCCCAATGAAATTAACACGTACAATCGGACAGCTCGCGGTCAAAATGTTTATCTCGCTTGGATAATTGCCAGTGAAGGTAAATTCAGTAGGATCTCTCATAGGTTATTTGGATGCAGAACGGGTCGCACAAAACGTAAGTAAGTAAGTAGTCGACGTATATCATATGGACTAAGCTATCTAGTTTACCAAATTTTAATCTAGCTCGTATTATTTTGACGGATACTGTAAGTAAATCTTCCCTATAGGATAAAGCTCTAAAATATTCATGTAACGTATGTCAAGCTCGCCTAAGTAATTCCGACAGTTGATAACGAACGCAAATAATTTGAATAGTTCCAATCAAATGGGTCTGGGGCATTTGGAATGCGAGCAGTGTCTAATGTAACGCAACTAAACTGCCGACACTGGGCAATGGACTAGAATCAGATTCCAGCCAAGCATTTAGCCCGATCTCCTAGACGTTTAACTGTGCACCGCACCTTAGAGATTAGATGCCTACTTTGGGTGCAACCAACTCGAGCGAAAATGTAAGTAAATGGTTGATGGACGTAGGTTTTATTATACATTCAGAAATCAGAAATCAGAAATATTTATTTGCTTTAACATGGTGGTTCAATGGTATTATAATAAAATTATGTGCTCACGTTTGACTTATTAGGTCATGCAAATTTTACAGTTGGAACTTAGGTAAGGTACATTTTAGGCTATCATTAAAATAAAGTGATAGGTATTCTAAAATAACACACAATGAGAAAAGGTAAGTCAGATCATGCCATAATGTAATTAATCATTATATTTATGTCAGTATACAGTATTATTCACATGTCATATTAAAACAGAATAGCCACAAGTACTTCTATCATAAGTTATTATCTTGATCATCTAAATACTCCTGGATTGAATAAAAATATTTGGTCAATAGCCATGAGTGTAACTTTCGTTTAAACAATGGTAATGGTAAAGATTTGAAACTTGGATGTAATTTATTATAGATTTTTATAGCCATGCAGTAACAACTTCGTCTGTATAGTTGTAATCTTATTATAGGTAACATAATCTTTTCCTTATGTCTAGTGGGCTTATTTTTGTATTCCTCTCTTGTGACAAAATAATGGGAGTGTTGTCGTACAAAAATACACATTTGCTTTATGTATAGGCATGGTAGCGGTAGGATTCCAAGCTGTTTGAAAAGGGGTTTACAAGTTTCAAGGAAATGTACTTTGCAAATAGCCCTAATACATTTCTTGTGGGCTATAAAAGCCCGCTTTACATTGACTGAAGCTCCCCATAATATAGTGCCGTAACTTAATAATGATGATACATAGCCATGATAGGCAGATAGAGCGGTTTCAATGGATGACACATTACTGAGTCGTCGTAGAACATAAACGAACTTATTTATCTTGGTACATAGATTATTTATGTGTGATTTCCAGTCACAATGTTTATCCAGGGTAAATCCAAGGAATTTAGCTTCATTAACAATTCCAACATTTATTTTTTCATATTTCAACATTATTAGTTTATTACAGGCATAGAGGTTCCATCGAGTTCAATTTCTGTACAGGTCGTATAGTTGTGGTCTATACTGCACCGCAAGCTTGGGTGAACCATCTTTAAGTAAATAAATTATCAAGAATTAGGGCAATGGAGCTTAAATCTAAGAAGGAAATTGTGTAATGTTATTCTGAACTGGCTGCACACGATAAAGAGATATCACAACTCATATTTCATGTTATGATACCGCTACGCCTTATTCATGTGAGATGTATAGGTTAAGTATAGTATGAAAACTATGTACTTATGTCTTGAACCTTATATAAAGATCATGTAAACTTTTGAACACACAACAATTAATTAATGGTATAGATTATTACAGTTCAGTTATTGACGTTGCTTCACACACTGCGTTGATTTCCTTTGTATTGAAAAACAGGCTATCACAAGCCGCTAAGCTGAAATTATCAAATAACTATGATTCAGTAGCCAATCTTTTGAAATATATGAGAACTATTTTGCTACCGAAAAAGTCAGCCGGTGCCTTGCAAAAACAATTGATGAATATTAAGCAAAATGATTTGTCAATTGATAATTACGGTAAAAAATTATCAGAGATGTTCGTTGATCTTACGATTTCCCAGTCTGGAGGAGATTCTACTAAATTTAACGTATTGAAATCAGTAAATCAAAAGCAGGCGATTAGACAGTTTAGTGAAGGGTTGAGAAATCGGAGGATCGGCACCATTATTGCGAGTCAAAAATTTGAAAATCTTAAAAATGCCATTCAGGCCGCGGTGGACGAGGATATTTCAACGTCAAACTCGACGACTGACGTTTTTACTATGAAACATAACTACAATAGAAATTTCAAAAACAATTCCAGGCCGCAACGTTATCAACACAACCGGAGAGGTACGTGTCCTTGGGTACAAAGCAGAGGCTGGCAGCCGCGACGTGGTGGTCGCACGTAGTACCCGCAGTCACAGACCCGGGGCACGAACCCCCGTGGCAGAGCATCATATCGAGGTAATGGATTTTACAATAATAATAGAGGACGTGGTCAATCCAGAGGTCAAGTCAGGGTTTTAGATACGGAGCCCCAGCCGAGTACGTCGGCTTCGGCACAAAATGAGCAAGCAGAAAACCTGTTTTTTCGAGACCAAAAAGTACAGTATTTTAGCAAGTGATAGCAATCATTGCGTAGAATTATTTACTGAAAACACTAGGCTTAATTGGCTCATAGAAACAGGCGCGTCAATATCGGCCATAAAATATAAATGTGTTCTTGATTTCAATATTCCAATTTACAGAGAAAACATTACTATTAACGGTATAGGTGGCAAAGTCCAGGCAATCGGATACGTGTTTTTAAATCTATCTATACATGACCAGAACATTAGCCACAAGTTCTACGTATTTGATACGTTACCTTGTAAGTCACATGGCATTCTAGGACAAGACTTTTTAGGAAGATACAGATCGGTCATCGACTTTAATAATAACACTTTGTCTTTGTGGCGTGATGAGACGAATAAAATAACTTTACAACTAAAAAATTCGTCCAATTATTTGTTGTCGTTACCAGCCAGATCAGAATCGATTCATTATATTAGTACGAATTTAACAGAGGAAAGTGTAGTATGTACCAAGGAGATATGTGATGGAGTTTTCATTGCTAGTAGTATAGTTAGCCCAGTAAATGGTAAAATACCAATACGAGTTTTAAACACGACAACGAAAGAGTTGAATTTGGCAAACATAAATCTTGACATAGAAAGTTTAAAAGAATACGATGTTTGTGTATTCAATAAAAGTGAGAAAAATGCATTGCGAGTAAAACAACTGTTTTCCAAATTAAATTTGAGTAACTTAAATAAAGAAGAAACCTTGAGTATAGAAAGTCTATGTGCAAAGTACTCCGATATATTTTATTTAGAAGGTGATAAGTTATCAACTACTGACATTTATCAACATTCTATTCAATTAAAATCCGATACACAGCCAATCTATTCAAAACCTTATAGGTTACCACATTCATTAAAAAATGAAATAAATAGTCAAATCAGTAATATGTTGAAAGAGGGAATTATAGAACCTTGCCAAAGCGAATGGTCTAGCCCTATTTTGCTAGTACCAAAGAAAACCGACCAAAACGGAAACAAAAAGTGGCGGTTGGTTATTGATTACAGAAAACTCAATAATTGCATACATGATGATAAATTTCCACTTCTTAACATAACGGAAATACTTGACTCGTTATCAGGTTGCATGTATTTTTCTCACTTAGATTTACATTAAGAGCTTTTATATTTGGGTCATGTTGTATCGTCAGGTGGTGTTATACCGGATCCAAACAAAATAAGCATTGTTGAAAATTACCCCGTTCCCATTAAAACATCAAGACACGGTTAGCTCTTTCTGCGTAAATAGGAACGTAAATTAATATTATTGAGTGACGGTAGTTAAAATTTTTCAAAACTTTGTAATGACAAATAATACCTTAGTCTCCCTGTGACCACGATCGCTGTAAAGTGTTCGAAACGTCAGGTTTAAAATAAAATGTAAATAAATCGCGAAGTAATCCGTAAAATTGTGTTTTAATGAGTTCAACAATTCGCGTAAACGTAAGAAACAAATATGTGACCCAGTACGGACTGGAAACAGCAAACAAAATTCGCCGGTTGGAAGATCTCAAGACTAAACGCGCGAGGAAAATATCATCTTTAAATTTCCTCAAGAGGTGCAGAGACCACAACCTCATCCCACGATGTGTCCAAATTCCACCAAAGAAAGACATACGCGGGAGTGCGAAGATCTTAAACCAGGCAAGTCGAAAAATGCTCCGTCATCTCATACATCAACATCATAGCGACCTAGTTTATTTAAACGCAACCGTCGAGAATCTATGTCAAGATTTAAAATAACAACTGTCCCAACTAGATTTTGAAGAATGCATTCAGATACTTAATAGACGCAAAACATCAAAATATAACGAATGCAAAGCAAACCAAATCGAAAAATATAACAAACTATCATCTCAAAATTTAGTGAAACGAAACGCAAATGTCACTTTACCAACCATAGACAACCGGAACAGCAGGACAGTTGTCAATTTATCAAAACAAATTTTGGATGAACCTACCGTTGAGATTTTAAGTAAAGGTCTTAATTTTGCTGTAACACCGCGTAAAATACCGTATGAGGAGATTATTTGCAGCGTAGAAGATTGCTTAGTAAAGAATAACATGAAGAAAGAGGACGCGGAAGCATTACGACAAGACATATCGTCTGTCCTACGACATTGCAAAGTCCCGAAGTCGAATCTTTCTCGTGAACAATATCTAGCCTTAAAAAACCTAAAATCTAGACCAGATCTAACAATCGTACGCGCAGATAAAGGTAACGCTACGGTCGTAATGGATACATCGGACTATAAACTTAAAATGTCGCAGTTGCTGTCGGACGAATCTACCTACAAACGCGTGAAAGTAAATCAAACAAACAAAATCCTGAAGAAAACCAGCGACTTAGTACGAAAACACAGTGACAGTTTAAGTCTAGATGTTCAGCAGTTAGTACCTATGTGTGCAAACCCACCGAAATTGTATGGGTTGCCAAAAATTCATAAGACTAATATCCCGCTACGTCCCATTGTGAGTCAAATTGATACCCCAACCTACAGATTGGCTCAGCATTTAGCTAAAACATTATCAAAGCTAAGGGGAGAAACAACGGCGTATGTGAAGGATTCCTACCATTTCATCAGCGAAATTAAGAACTTACAATTAGCAGATGATGAAACTATGGTTAGTTTTGATGTACAGTCCCTATTCACAAGCTTACCAGTACAGGACTGCATTGAAATTACTAAAAGGAAGCTGGTTCAACTCGACATGCCAATAGAATATGCGGAACTATTGGAACATTGCCTTACATCTGGCTATTTACTGTGGGATAATGAGTTCTATCTGCAAACCGATGGTGTAGCAATGGGCTCTCCGGTATCCCCAGTTGTTGCTGATATATTCATGGAGGATTTTGAGGATCGAGCTCTGAGCACATCACCTATATCACCAAGGTTTTATAAGCGGTATGTAGATGACACTTTCACAATTTTACCCACCAATAGTGTTTCTGCTTTTCTTAATCATCTTAATTCAATACATCCAAAAATTAAATTTACTATGGAAATTGAGGCAGACAGTAAACTAGCTTTCTTAGATATTTTACTAACTAGGAATTCGGATCATACCCTTAGCCACACAGTCTTTAGAAAAGCCACCCATACCGATAAATATCTCAATGGTGCGTCTCACCATCATCCTTCACAGTTAGCTACCGTGGGCAAAACTTTGTTTCAGAGAGCGAGGGGCATCTGTGACGACCGACACCTGGCTGCTGAGCTTCAGCATGTAAGGAAGGTACTACGGGACAACCAGCTTCCAGTACCACGTCGTTGCAGACCCCGTGCCAAGCCTACGACAGTTGGACGCCAACCTGCAGTACTACCATACATGAAGGGAGTCACTGACAAGATTGGGAATATCTTGAAGCGTGCTTCAATCAAAACTTACTTCAAGCCGCAAAAGAAGATTAACCAATTCCTACCACCTGTCAAGTGCAACATACCTCTTCAAGATGCAGGGGTGTACAAGCTGGAGTGTGACTGTGGCCTCTCCTACATCGGGCAAACAAAGCGAAGTATAGGCGTGCGGATAAAAGAACACATAGCTGACGTAAAACATAGACGGAACATGAAATCTGCAGTGTGTGAACATGCCTTAGACAAACCCAACCACTTCATTCGTTTTGACCAACCTAAAATACTTGCAAAAGAACGGCGTTTTATTCCTCGAATGCTACGTGAAGCCATTGAAATTAGAAAACATCCAAATTTCAATAGAGAAGATGGTTGGAAAGTTCCACCGGCATGGGATCCTATTCTAGCAAAAATCAAAGCAACACCTAGCACTGCAAGATCTCAAGACACGGTTAGCTCTTTCTGCGTAAATAGGAACGTAAATTAATATTATTGAGTGACGGTAGTTAAAATTTTTCAAAACTTTGTAATGACAAATAATACCTTAGTCTCCCTGTGACCACGATCGCTGTAAAGTGTTTGAAACGTCAGGTTTAAAAAAAATGTAAATAAATCGCGAAGTAATCTGTAAAATAGTGTTTTAATGAGTTCAACAATTCGCGTAAACGTAAGAAACAAATAAGTTACCCCGTTCCCACAAAAACTGACGAGGTTAAGCGATTGGTAGCCTTTGTTAACTATTACAGGAAATTTGTACCTAATTTTGCCACTAAAGCCTATCCATTGAATAATTTATGTAGGAAAAATATAACTTTTAAATGGGATGACGAATGTCAAACATCATTTGAAGCTTTAAAAAATGCCATCATTTCACACCCTGTTTTGCAATATCCTAATTTTTCAGAAAATAATCAGTTCATTTTACAAACCGATGCATCAGTGATGGAAGGCCCGTAGCCTATGCCAGTAGAAGTCTCAATAAAGCAGAAAAAAGGTACCCAATTATCGAAAAAGAGTTACTTGCGATTGTGTGGGCAGTAAAACATTTTCGGCCATACTTATATGGACGCAATTTCAAAATTCAAACAGACCATAAACCTCTTATTTACTTATTCGGGATGCGCGATCCCTCCAGTCGTTTAATGAAGTTTATATTAATATTAGAGGAATATGATTTTGTGCTGGAGTATTTAAAAGGTAAAAATAATGCAGCAGCGGACGCACTCTCTCGGTTGCAAATAACGTCCGAAGAATTAAAGGAAATGAGCGAGGATACTATCAATGTTATGACGCGAGGTCAAAGGTTAAGACAAGCTCGGGATGCTATTTTTTCTAATAACAATTGGCCTGATCAACCAAAAGTTGTAGAAATACATAGTAAACCGAAGCACTCTGCAGAATAACGTTTTATAAGCGCTTATGAATTAAATCGATATCGTAATGTAAAACAAATACAGTTAGAGAGTAAATGTTTGGCTTATGTGCCGTCGATAAATACTATTTTCATTAATTTGGCTTCTCGATCACAACTGACGCCAGGCGAATTTGTGAGAGAGCTAAATGAATTTTGTAAAAAAATTAATATAAAAGAAGTATACTTCATAAAAAATGAGAATAATAATATATTTATTGAGAAAGTAGTGAAAGAAATAAAGAATGTAAGTAAATGGTCCGGACCACGAATATGCATTTTAAAAGATATAAAGGGAATACTAAATAAAGACGACCAAAGAGTAATAATTAACGACTTCCATCTTTTGCCCACAAGTGGCCACGCGGGCATAAGACGGATGGTAAATAATATTAAAAAATATTATTTTTGGCCTAATCTTGAAGCTGATGTTACTAAATTCGTGAAAAGATGTAATAAGTGCCAGAAACAAAAACATACGTCACACTATACAAAAGAGCCTATGGCTATTACTTCTACGGCAAATACAGCCTTTGAAAAGATTTATTTAGATATCGTAGGTCCTTTGGACAGAGATAACAATAATTATGCATATATTTTAACTATACAATGTGAGTTAAGTAAGTATATGTATTGAAGCTTATCCTTTATTTTCAAAAAGCTCAAATGAGGTAGGAAAATGAAGTATGATCGTAATATTAATCCTATAACATACAAACCAAACGACGTAGTTTTAATAAAAAATGAAACTGGTAATAAGTTGCAAAGCCTTTATTCAGGTCCATATAAAGTTGTGAAAGATTGTTCACCAAATGTAGAAATTATTAAGGACAATAAAAGTTATGTTGTTCACAAAAATAGAACAAAATTGTATTTTCCACCAGATTAGATTTATATTATTACCTATGTGTAATTTTGTTATAAGTACCAATGTTTACTCAAAATGTATGTTCAAATGTAATCATAAAATTAATATTGTGTAAACAATTTAAAATGTAATCGTAAACTAAAATAAAAATCTATTATTTTAATAAACAGATACCTGCTTAAGTAAAGGTATTTAGACAAATAAAATAAATGTTTTCATATTCATTTATTTTATTTTTTTGAATGCGATGAAGATAAGATGTATAGGTTAAGTATAGTATGAAAACTATGTACTTATGTCTTGAACCTTATATAAAGATCATGTACTCTTAAAATATAGTCAGTATTTAATCATCATTCGTGAGTTTCATTTGTTATCCAAATCCCGACACTATACATGCTTAACTTCTAAAATAACAGCTTATTGAAGATTGGGGTACCTAATTAATTCATATTCGCTCTAATTTCTAGCGATGCATATGCAATGCGATGTTTATAAAGTGTGCCCGAATCTGATAGTGTTACGGGTACGACGTAAGCCGCTCCACTCGCACGGCTACAAGGACACGTTTATGACGCCCTTCATTAAATCGCCCCAGTATTAACTACGTGCTAGTTGAAAAGAATTCATTATTAAAATACCTTAGGGACTGTGGCTGTCTCAGTTAATGTGAGCCAAGATTTAAGGCGCAATACGTGCTTACTCGTTGAAATGGGAAATATTGCCGTAAGTCTTCCCTGGGTTCCGCTCCGATGATATTTTAAAGTTTAAAAATTTCGGCCCTCTTTGTTACGTATGGTTTAATTTTCTCTGTTACGTATGTGTGTTATATTCTGTTAACATTGGCATTATTTTTATCTTCAGCAATAAGATTAATTACAAAGGAGTCGCCTTTGTAGTAATTTAAAGTTAAACAAACACACCAGTAACCCAGTCCCCAACTAGGCGTAAGCTTTTGCTATGGCTACTAGGATAACGGATAGACATACTTATATACGTTTAAAAACATCCATGACTAAGGTACAAATGCTCGTGGTCATCACACAAACATTAGCCCCTTGCGGGAATCGCAATGTAGTCCGAAGCGCGAACCACTACGCCAAGTCGTCTACACGACACACAGTTGAACTAAAATCTATACATATAATAAAACTGTAAAATCAATGTGTCTGTACATTGAGTATTTTTACAAAAAACTAATTGAGGGTGATGTTAAAATAGTAACAGAATAGGAATCCACAATTTTATTTTTTTTGTCTGTCTGTTTATCTGTTTGTCTGTTTGTACACGCTAATCTCCGGAACTACTGAACGGATTTGAATGAACTTTTTTTTTATTGTGTAGCTATTGGGTCTGGGCAAATACTAGGCTATAATTTATTTTGAAGATCGAAGTACCTGACGTGGAACCTTAGCAGTACACTTAAACTAAGAGAGGTATTAAAATTGCGCTTTAAGAAAGGTTATTCAGCGTGATGAGCATTTTCTATTGACGTACACAAAATGAAGATTTGTAGCAACTGATATGGAATCCTAACAGTCCAGCTAAACTATAAGAGATATGAATAAAACGCTTTAGGGAACATTATTCAGCGTGATGAGCGTTTTTTATTGACTAACACAAATTGAAGGTCTGGAGCAACTGATATGAAACCCTAGCAGCTCAGCTCAACTATAAGAGATATGAATAGAGCGCCTTAGGAAACATTGTTCAGCGTAATGAGCATTATTTACTAACTTACACAAATTGAAGGTCTGAAGAAACTGATATGGAACAATAGCAGGTTAGCTAAATTACTTTAGACTGTTTTTTCATTCCTCTTTTCTCCTTACGACATAATAGACTAAGAAATAATGATAGATGGATGGCGATGGGAGTATAAAACATTTTGTATCATCAAGTCCACGCGGACTAAGTCGCGGGAAACAGCTAGTAGAACATAAGAAAATTCTAGATCAGCTTTAATCAAATTTAAAAGGTATCATCTCCGTCCAAACTGTGTAACTGATAGATGTCGCCAGCTTTACGACAACATGAACTGTATGGAAATTCCTTAGAACTATGTCCGTTCAGTTATTGCTGCTGAGTGGCGCGTGTTATTGCTGCAAAGCACGGCATAAGAAGGTGTTGCTTATAATTTTGCCCGCGCGAGATTGCGCCGTAATGCCAGCTAAGGGCTGCTTGAATTGCTGTATTTCCTTAATAGTCTGCATTTACCCTCGCCGACAATTTGTGACGAGACGTGAGCTAAATTGTCGCCTGGAGGAAATAAACTAATTTACTTATGTATGACAACCATGAAGTTAGCGCCCGTTCAGATACAAATGGATATTGGACTGATGTAACTACTAGTCTACACTAATATTATAAAGAAGAAAGATTTGATTGTTTGTTTGTATTAAATTGGCTCCGGAACTACTAAACCGATTTAAGTGAAATTTGGTGCAGAGATAGTTTGAGACTCTGGGAAGGGCATAGGCTAGTTTTTGTCGCAACATAACATCATCACGGGGGTGAAATGAGGGATAAAAGTTAGTATAGAAAATCCGACTTATGGCGCGGGCGAAATCGCGGGCGGAACTGTTAGTAGTTAGTAAATACCATAAATAATAAATTTAATAATAAATTGTTTCAACAAACACACCAATTACTTAGCCCCAAACTAAGCGTGAACTTGTGCTATGGTGGTAGGATAACGGATAGACATACTTAGGTATATACATTTATAAACATCCATGACTTAGGTACAAATGCTCGTGCTCATCACACAAACATTTGCCCCTTGCGGGATTCGAACCCGCAACCGCTGGTTTAGAAGTCCGGGGCGCGAACCACTACACCAAGACGGTCGTCAATCGCATCATACCTTATTATTTAACCTTTTTTCACTGCTTTTGAAGACTTACAAATTTTGAGAATGCCCTCTGATAAGCTGTCTTTCCACGACTTGGTTTTTCCGTCATTTGCTTGCTTATTTTCGGGTTTATTGTACGAAATAAGGGAACTTAGATACGAGGGTCAAACTGAAAGTTCTTAGAACTGGCCACTTATAAACAATATAATAAAAAAAATATTCTAAAATTTGAAAATAGAACTCTTTGCCAATATTACTGAGTATATATTTCATTCATTTGTCATTTGTTTTACGACTTGGCGGCAAATTGAAAATTGTCTGTGTCACGTCAAAATGAATTTAACACGAGAAAATTTTCGTGCAATGATTTTTTATGACTTTCGATGTCATTTAAGTCAACAAGAAAGTTATGATAGACTACGATTGGCCTTTCACGATGAAGCCCCATCTCGTGCGACTGTTTACAACTGGTTTAATGAGTTTAAACGTGGTCGCACTAATCTCACTGATGATGTACGTGAGGGACGGCCTTCTACGGCGACGACTGAAAATAACATCTGTGTTGTGCGGCGTATGATAGAGACTGACAAAAGAGTGACCTATCAGCAGATTCGGACAAGCTTAGGCATCGGTATGAGTCAAGTGCACAAAATCCTCCACGAACATTTAGCGGTCAGGAAGCTTTGCGCCCGGTGGATACCTCATAATTTGACTAAGGCTCAAAAACTCCATCGTGTGGATTGGTGCCGTAAAATGATTGAAAGATTTAACGGAGGTGACTCAAATGCTGTGTTCGACATACTAACAGGTGACGAAAGCTGGATTTACTGTTATGATCCTGAAACCAAAAGACAATCTGCTCAGTGGGTGTTTCCTTTCGAGGAGTTGCCAACTAAAGGGAAGAGAGATCGAAGTGCGGGAAAAAAAATGGTGGCCTCGTTCTTTGGAAGGATAGGTCATTTCGCAACAATTGTGTTAGAGGATCAAAAAACAGTTTCTGCAGAATGGTACACTACCAATTGTTTGCCACTTGTCTTGGAAAAAGTTCGAGAGAAACGACCTCGCAGTAGGATCCTCCTTCACCACGACAACGCCTCGTCGCACACCGCCAAGCGAACGATCGACTATTTGGCGACATCAAACGTTGAATTACTGGGTCACCCGCCGTATAGCCCCGACCTCGCGCCTTGTGGTTTTTATTTATTTCCAAAAATTAAAGAAAAACTTAAAGGAAAGCGGTTTATGAATGCTGAAGAAGCGGTGGCTGCGTATCGCGATGCCATTGAAGAGACCCCTAAGGACGAGTGGGCAAAGTGCTTTTCCCAGTGGTTCCATCGCATGCAGCGGTGTATTGACGTCAATGGACAATATTTTGAAAAGATATAATAAAACTAATAACTGGCTAATGTAATCAGTTTTTGATTTTCTAAGAACTTTCAGTTTGACCCTCGTACTGCTTTGTTTCTTATAGTAAGGGCCCAGGATACTGTAATGTTGCATGCAAAACCCATGCACACTAAGCCGGCATACATACCGAGGGTTCTTCTCTGAGCGTCAGGTAAGTTCTAAAAGTGAAACTTTACAAAGCATTAGCGAGCTCTGTCCAGTGACCCCGGTTAAGAAACCGACGAATAAATTTACGATTCCGTGTGTGAGTTCAGCTGCACCGGACAAATGCTAAAACTCTTCCCCTGACTTGCTGCACTGAATTTAAATGTAGTAAACAAACAACAAACGCCGTCAAGTAAACTAGGTACACAGTTGTAAGTATTGCGGACATGTTCACGGGCACTTATTCTAACGAGAGTGAAGGATAGTATATTTGTTCCAAACTGTTAAAGGTTACGTGTTAAAATATTGCTTTAGTACTAAGTACAAGTAGTTCTTCTAACTGCAACAGGTAAATGAAGGTCTGGGTTGCATTATTTTATTTTGACTAAAAAAAGTTTTAAATATCATAGACTCTATACAAAAAGACATGGGCTAAGGTTTATGGTTTTGGGCTAAGAAAGGTGGTGTAATCAGTGACACCACCTTTTAGGTTTAGTGTATTATGAATCATATTCCAGAGCAATAAGTATGAAATTATCTTGCAATGGATTTTTGTTGGTGTGCACACACGAAAATGTGCTTGACTCTGAGGCGAACTTAATTACGCCATATTGTTGACGACATTGAGTAGACATTTCTTTGAATACAATTGCTAAGTCATACTTCTGTACGAAGTACTAGTACTTATTCTGTGGTATCATGCACAGTTTAGTTAAAAACTCCATAAACAAAACAGACAGGAAAGTATCATGCTAAATACTTAGTACTTACCATAAAAAATACCTTGACTTCATCACATCGTTGTTATTGTAGTAAAACGTTAGCTGCATACATTTTCGAAATCCACCCGAATTCAGCGGTGCTTCAGGGAATTGATTTGTGCGTCAATCTCTAGCGCACTTCACCTGATGTTCCCGGTTATTCAATCAACCAGCGGACTTCGCTTAGTCCACGTGAGTAATACTAGAAGTAACCTAGGTACTTCAGCCTCTGTATATGACTATACTATAGCCTTATTATTAGGCTCATCGGCAACCAAAACTTTTTTTGGTTTATGAACACCGGAGTCAGTAAGTTTCAACACATTGCCTTTCTATAATTATTTTCATGATTCGTAAATTAGTTATTTTGGACAAGTTAGTATTATCTCTACGATTCATTATAAAAGAGGACCCTTTAATTATGAACTATGAAACGATATTCTTTATAGCATAAGAAAAACTCGGATATAAAACAAGTTAAACAGAAAGAAATCAAGTATCTAGTTACTTTTCAAATATAAGATTTAAAAAAACACTTTAAGCGGTCATTTCGCTGGAAGACATCTTTTCCAAACAACATTTGGGTAATAATGTAATTTAAAATATAAACACACATGAAATAGATTAATAATATCCTAGATGCACACATAGACAACACAAGGATACATAGAATAATTATAAACAATAAAAATACAGCCTAAACCTTCCCCCTTATTCCAAAAAAGTTAGTAAATACCAGGTTTAACCAGAACTGAATAATAACCGACCAACCAGAAAAGCGTTTCTCTATTAGGTCAGGAATGTATCATTCATTTCTAATTTGTCGGCTAATATTTAGTCGTGATTTAAATCTGGTAAAGTTTCTTATCGATCATTTTGTTTGTCAAATTTTACGTGTTTGTCAATTTTTTTGTTAATTTTACTTCACATGTTTGACGCGTTTGTCAAATATTATTTGAATAAAAACGTGAAGATTGGCAAATGTTCAGGGCGCTTTAAGGATCAAATTTGTAATTTTATAATGATTTGGTTTTGTAAAAGGTTTAAAACACTATTTATCTGGTTTAAATTTTTAGCAAGATTTCTTATAACTTGTTTGTTTTCTTTATAACAGTAAATAATAATTTTAAATAGTAATAAATAATTTTGAACTAAACTTTATTTCACTTGATAAGCGATAGCGCTTATGACCTCCAGATTCATAGAAATAGAAAAAATGGCTGCCATTTCAAGAGGGGGGGACTTAGAACCAATTATGAGGGTTTTTGTCGATAACATTTGATGAATTAATTGCCCCTAAATTATCGCCGAACCCGAACATTCATATTTTGGCGTTAGTGAACTGAAAACACTTTTAAACAGATGTCTGCTGCAGTGTTCACAAAAATAAAGTGTTTGTTACGGCAACATAAACAACTCTTTGCAAACATAACTGCCAACGGAATTCATGTCCGTCAATCTAGTATTTCAACAATGTTTTTGATCTTTTGTATAAAATTGAACGTTCGTGAAAAGTTTTAAATACACTGCATTACATTCATATTGTCACGTGGAAAAAGATTTTTCCAGGATTTCACAAATTATTTTCTCATCACGGCATAACGGAATATGTTTCAAAAATATTTACAGTGCGCCGGTTGAGGTGAATCGCAAGCGGATCATTGCGATCAATTACTAGTTTTTTTTTAAACTACAATTTTTATTAAACTTTAACTTATAGTTTTATAGTAGCACTATACTAACCAACCACCCCTTCCAGCTTCACTTGAGTGCATTTTAACAATTCAAAAACAATAATTTAAAAATAATATAGATAGCCGATGTATAGGTAGACTACAATCAGGATCACATGCCCAGTTTCGGTCGACAAGATTATTACAGAATCGTAGTTAAAGTGTACCTTTTTAGAAGTTCTTATGAATTGGATGAAATTTTTTTTGCAAGTTATTTTTCGCACCCTTATATTGGCACTTTGTAAAAGTTAGCGTTACTTAACTACATGTACTATAAGACAGTTATGCGTTTCCTTAATAAAGAAATATATAATATAAATAATTAAACTTGTAAAGATAAAAAAAGAACACTTTGAACGTACTACTATTCTGTCTCAAACAATATCAGATAATCTGTGATATAAGTATAGATATAACATCTACTAATACAATACATATTCTAAGTCTCTAAATGGCAAGTATAGGTTGCTAAAAATTACTCATTTCTGTACATAGATTATGAAATAATACTTTTAAAAAAAGCAGGTACGTATTGATTGATAACATCAAAGGTGTTCAGCTGGCCGACTATAAGACAACCGTCAGTCACGAAGGGCGTTTGTATCGAGTCCAAAAGTTTCTCTCACGAAATCGACGCTATGAATTATGCATGGGAATTAACTTTGACGTCAGATAAGCGTCCAGAAGATTTATTTGCCGATATGATGTGTAGAAAACAATCCAACTTGTTGCCAGCTTCTGAATTATGTTTGTTGTTTTAACGTGGGCACGTCAAATGTTGGAAGTTTACGATGAATCACTTTATCACGTTTGTTGTAGTTCAGTTTTTTTGTTTAAGTCTCATAAAGCTAGAGGATGAGAGGTTCTCAGGATTTGTAGTACCTAAATATGCCACTTAACTTGGGTAAGTAATAATAACAAACTAAATTTTGTATCGTTTATGTAACAACGATAAAAATAATCTCAGTGACAGCTGTCTTTGCATGAAACGTAATTTAAATAACTACGTAAGTGTTTGCTCCCTCTAAAACTCCACTCAAGTACAAAATCGGTATTGTAGCGGGGTAGCCTTTTATCAGAGTTACGCACGCTCTTACAGGACCTTCCCGGAAATTTAACTTCGTTAAGAATGAAATATGTCCCGTCGTTATTCCACGGCTTGTTGCGCGAATACTTACATTTGGAGTTCTCCACCTCTAGTTTTCTCATCAGACCCAACGGAAATAATTTCAACCGAGACTGAGTTATGACAAAACTCCGACGGACATTGCCGCATCCGTAATGAGAATGGAGTCGAGATATGTCCGTAATTTATTATCACATGCTCGTGTTCGGAGCGCTCCGAACTACGAAATCGACTGTTTTTGCCGCAAATATTGCAAAATGGCCGCTTTACGATAGTAATGTAGGTGCAATAATCTTGCTGTAGCGGAGTAGGATGAAAAATGTTTACAGCGTGCTTTCGCTTCAGGGAGAGATAAGGTGAGGTACATGAGGTGAAATAGTAGGTGGGTGGTGCAAGGAAGTATTTAATTAAATCGCCCGGCGGGAACACTCGCCTTTACATCACCGCGCTAATCACAGGTAGGCCGTCGACACGTTCGCCCGTTTGAATACCAAACTGTTATTTTGTTAGTGCCAGAAAACTCATTAACCTGCTCCTTTATTGCCGCACTCTATTTCACTGAACGATGTTCATGTTTATGGTTCAGGTGATGAACGACATGAATCACAATTAACTATCTTGTCCTTATATAATTGTAAGCGATACCATGCGATTGTTTAACACTGATCACAAAAAGAGTCCAGTAAAAATACTAATTATAATAAATAGGAAGGTCTCATGACACTATGGAAACGAACTTTGCATTGACTTATCTGTGGTAACGATGGCCAATAGTTATACAGGTATCCCAAGAAGTATGGTAAAGCGGAAGTCCAGAGATAGAGTAGGTACCTCTTGGGGTACCCGAATCAACCCCCAGTATGTTCCGCGATTTTTCGTAGTTTTCTAGTAATGATTTTTTTTCTGAAATGTAAGTTTTATTTTTAAAGTTGAATTTTTTTTTGGGATTACTTTTGTGCAGCTAAATCTTCTTATGTTGCACTTTTATGCCTGAAACACAACTGACTGCCTCGCTGGTCTAGTGGTCAGCACGCTGGGTTCTATCCACGAGGTCCCAGGTTCGAATCCCGGGTCGGGCCGAGAGTGTTTGGGTTTTTCTGTCTTGACATTACTTTAAAGACTAGATAAACAGTATTTTTTCGAGTGTTGAGGGTGTAATCCCAATTTTATTGATGAAAACAACTTGAAAATTTCGCCAGGCGAGTGTTGCTTGGTCTATTTCGTTCTACGGCCATTCGATTGCCTGCCTGCTGATAAAAAGATTTAGCTACAAAATATACATCTCAAAAAAATCTTTAACTTTTTTTATAAAAATTTTTTTAGTTGTTCAGGGCGAAAACTCAAAAATTCAGAAATAAATCACAACTCTAAAACTACGAAAACTCGCGGAACATACATGGGTGATTCGGGTACCCCAAGAGGTACTCTATCTCTGGACTTCCTCGTGACTTTGACCTAGCAAATGTCGGATTTCACATCGAAACCCCAAGCACGGTATATAGATATACAGTATTTTATCTACATACTAGAGCACCCGTATCGACACACACATGCATAGACGTCAGTTACACGAGCCGTTGGGCAGACTTGGGCATACAACCCCACGAAGTGACACGCGCGGCGCGAGCCGGTACGCTGTCAAAGACTGACTTTCGAAATGCAGATAGATATCAATAGATATCATTGAACAAAGTAGGTTATATGAAACATGTAATCATCTTTATTTCGGATGACAGCTGTCAAAATTGAAACTGCCATATCTCGGTAACCCACCCTAGACTACACTGGTGTGTAGGGACACATTGTAGGGTTCGACGACATCTTCATTTCGGATGACAGCTGTCAAAATTGGAACGGAAGTATCCCGAAAACTATCCACACAAAACTACTGGTGTGTAGGGACAAATCGTAGGGCTCGACGAGATCTTTATTCCGAAAGACAGCTGTCAAAATTGAAATAGCCATAGCTCGGAAACTACCCACCCTAGACAACTGGTGTGTATGTTAAAAAAATAAAAATTATTTTCGCAAAATTTTCAATGACTCCGAAGATTCCGGGAACTGCAGGGTCTGTGGATATTTTTCATACACATAGGATTTAAATATATTTTTAAGGCTCAATGATGTACACATCATAACTCAAGCAGCAAACTCGTAAATTGTACCTGGGCCCGTACTATCAGCAAAATAACTATCCTTCGAATTGCTAACAACCCGATAAACATCCTGCTTTACGATGGCTAAAACTCGTACCATGAGCTCTTATGAAAATGCCTCACGCTGACAGGATGAAAGAGCGAGATGGGGCTATACATTCACATATGTCTATTTCGTTTGATTGTTAAGATGTCAAACGTAGAGACACAGATAATAATTATTTATGAGATGTAGGTATGTAAGGAGTATGGAGTAAGGAGACTAAAATATATAGGTTTTTTTGCACACAAGAATTAAATAAGTAATAAAAATAGGGAATGTTTTTTTTTTCGTCATGAGGTTATGGGGTAGCCATCGTGTGGGGTATCGTTGAGTATGTTTTTTTAAATTATTTAGCGGTTTCTACAATTTTTATTTATTAATTGCTCTATTTACGAAATATTAACCTTTTAAGTGCAATTTTTTGGTCCAGCAGTAGTAGTCCTCCCTCTAAAAGCTTAGCTGCTGGCCTAAAAGATCTAAAAAAAACATGATGATGGTGCATTTCATAAACTTTAAAAGAAAACTATAGCGGTTAAGATAACCTAATTAGTTTAGCAGTAATATTGGTAGAAATTGGGTGTTGGATAATTTTGTGCCAATTACTTAAAAATTCTTAAAGCTACTAAGATGAAGTAGATAAGAATGGTACGGAACTCTTCATGCGCGAGTCCGACTCGCACTTGGCCGGTTTTTACTAGGGCTATTGTACAAAGAAAAGTAAAACCAGGTATCTCTCACTCAATGTACATGCGCGCGTTAATAGCCTACTCTAAAGCGCACCGACGGCGGTGCGTAAATCAGTAGGCTGTCAACAACAGACGGGCGCGCGCGTACGCACTGTTGAATTATTTGTTTTCGTTTGATTCGTTTTTATGCAAACCAATAAAGTAATATGATTTAAAAATCTGTTATTTACTGTACAAATGAAACCAGAAGCATAATATGTCCTGAATTAGTCTCAGATTTAAATAAAATTTTGGACATATAAGAGTCTCGAATGTTTGAACTTTTTAAATCTTTTAATAAGTCATCATAATTTTACGGCATACTGAAAGTTCCCACAGATGTTTTTTATAACTATGTATGAATACATTTTTGAAAATAATTTAGCACAGAACAACATCTTAGATCTTGTTTTCTACATTACTATTTATTAAAACTGTTTGTACGAATCCGATTTGTTTTTTGGGACAACCGAAAATTTTGCACAGGTAAACATTTTATAAAACACTATATATCATTGTAAAGCATTTCAAACCAAGCTACAAATAAAATATGTCTTGTATCGAAAGAGGCAACCCTGAGTTTATTAGTTTTACTCCAAGGTCGCGTAGCTGCAGAGGAATAACGTAATGTTCAAAACTTATGGCACATTTTCGGGCGCAGCGGTCTGCGACAAAAAATTGTAGGCTATTTTAAGAGTAGGTATGGACGATTTTCCTTGGAGTGATTTATCTGTTACGTAGTGACTATTATATAATCTGTGGTAAAACTAAATTAGACGTGGCTGTGTATTCTTGATTTTTTGCCGACCCAAAGAGAGGATGAAATAAAAAAAATAGGAGGGAGAAAAACGTATTATCTATCTCACGCGGAACGTATATTTGAGAGGAAAAAATAAAAAGACTGACTGAATATTCAACACATAGAGGAATACTATATATGTTCAACAATAAGCTATATTTAATTATAAAAATAGAGATTATTATAACAGAATCTACCGGAGCTCTCACAGGCGAATCTCAAGACGTTTTTGTATCTCTCTGGAAAATATTTAGTTGTGTTATTATGTGTTTTCTTTAGTGCTATAAATGTTTTCTTATCCTGAAAAAAATATACAACAATTTGTTAGATGCTTTGTTACTTTACCTACCTACTGATAACCTAGCAAAATCTAGGAGGGCAGGTGTTTCTTGTTAATTTTTAAGCCTTCCTCCAATAAAAACTTTCTTGACTATTCAATGTAGGTAAGTAATTTTCAATAGTGCAACCAATACACTCTACTTGGAAATAGTATATGCTTTGCTGGTTTTTCATGCGACTAAATAGTTTTATAGCATTAGGAAGAAAGGGAAAAAGAATTTATAACCTAGTACATTAGGTAGATAAAATCCTACATTAAAGTCGTAAGAAGAATTGAATACATTGAAGAACCTAAATATGTGTAGGTAAGTTAGCTAAGACTAGATATTTGTGCTGATGCAATAAATAAACTATTTAAGTGGATAGATTGAAAGTTTTATCAGTAATAATTTCTGCTGGTTGGGACAAAGTTCTCGCATAAAGAACCGAGTAGTTAGGTACTGCCTAGGAAAATTCACATCTTAGAACCCTAAGCTGCCGGTGTAGCCTATATAATGGTTTTATTGCAATTCACGTTACATGAGTTATAATTTTACCTGTAATTACACATTGAAGTCACTTTATCAAAGGGATTTTAAAATAGTCATTATGCTTATACGGAGAAACCAAGAAATCGGACTTTATAAGATTAATGTTCACATCTCGTAGATATTTCTTCAAATCCGCATCCGAAAATCTCACATTAGTTAATTCGTTGGACTTTTAACATTACACATTTCGTAAATGGATCCTATAAATAAATTATCAGACAAGATTATTGCTAAACAATTCTGAAAAAGCTACTCGATGAGTAACTTTTTTATGATAGCTTATCTGACATATAGGGCGGGTAAACTCACAATAGATTGTTATCAGATGGAGTGTCATAGTACAAAAGTTCATACAAGAAAAAAGGTGACAGGATAAACAAACTTCCTCGCTGCGGGCCTGCTAATTTTCGTGGTCATGATACGAAATAAGGCTACTATCATGGTTTAGCGATTGCATTGTTTCTGATGGTAAGGCTCCTGGTCTCATTAAACTGACCATGTAAAAACAGGCCCGTTTTACTAGGAGTCCACTATCTGTGGATATGATAAATAATAATCTATAATAAAAATATGACTCATTTCTAAACCTAAAACAATACACATATGAAAAATAAAAATCTAGTCATTTTTTACTTTTTGTGTACCAACCCTAGCGCTCCGCCCATCCGTAGGTTCTAATTTCAAAAATACGGCTGAGTCACACTACTGTTCTGAAAACAAACCTTTCTATTGTGCCCCAACCCCTTCTTTTCACTCTCATTATGATTTCTGTGATAAAAACTAATCTATGTTCTTCCTTAGCACTCAAACTGTCTCTATACCACTGACTTCTATAATACAAGTACGCTGGACTGCATATTGTCAACCTAAAAATGAAGCATTTGATTATCGCCATTTTGGCGCTGACGGCTGTAGTGACCGTGTGGTGACTGGTGACCGTCCACGGAACTAATGAGAGTTGACATAAACATAATACAAGTTACTCTATTTTAGTTCCTTGGTGACACCAAGGTGGGGCCGGTGGGTGGGGCCGCACAGATTCGGCACGAAAATTATCTGTCATTTCTTAGAGATTGTTTAGTCCAGCGTACTTGTATAATATTATGAGATCAGTGCTCTAGCGGTAATAGACAGAGACAGATTTGTCTATTGTGCTAATAGTTTTGTAGCAATATTTGTATGCATTGTTTTTTTTGTATTGCTGACACTGACACCTGACACCACCCGACAACATTTTGTCACTTTCTCGATATTTTCACTTACTATTCACTTTTAATTATCTTTATTATAATATTTTTTGTAGGAAAAAGTAGTAATATATTTTTATTGATATGGAAAATACGCATACCAAACATGAAGAAAGAGTAACAAGCACTTATGCTGAAATTTACCATGATGATGACTACTGTGGATTTCTTAAACCCATACAAAAAGATTTTGAAAGCAATGATGAAACATCTGAAGAGGATGATGGCAGAGATGACTGGGTCTCTCCCAGTGACCAGCTCATAGGAATAATTGAACTTAAACCACCGTTTACCTCAAAGATTACTAGAGGTAAGACCCATGAAGGCATTCTTGCTATTGGTAACGGTGTCCTAGAAAATGAGCGCGCTAGGTTTTTAAAAAAATTATCTGGTCTCGTGAGTGACAATGATCTAGGTTGGTCACATGTGTTAACGGAAGAAAGAAAATTAGTTGAACAAAAAGTAAAACGGATCTTTGATAACATATTTGAAACTAAAAGCAAAATTATGTCCAAGGAAATTTCTGAATTTTACGAAAAAACATTGCAAGAATTAGAAGACCATTTGAGGACTGAATTAAAAGATGTGTTAATCAGCGCTCGTGCAAACATCATTAGCGATTCAAATATTGAAATAAAAGAAAGGCTTGCTAAAGAACGAGTGGTGGTCGAAAAAGCATTAATGCAAAGATACGTAAGTGAAACCAATAAAATAAAAAGATATTACAAGCTCTTATTAGACAATGAATTACAAAGAAGCAACAAGCTCATTAATCAGGCATTACATGAGAGAAATGATGCTTTGTCATCATTTTACCGGCAAATTGAAGCCGAAAATATTACTAGTACAATGTATGTCATGTGCACAGAAAGAAAAAAATGTAAGATAAAACAATTTATTTTGGAAAATTATCAAACATCAGACATCGCAGAAAAGATGGCGAAAATAAAGCAAAGACAACAAGTACTGGATAAATACAAAGAAAAAGAAGTGCATATCACGCAAATAAACAAAGATTGGGAAGATAAGATTAAAAAAGTATTGACACTCTTTCTTAAATTTATAAGTTTCAGCTTAAAATTATTACCAGAACAAACAACATTTTTGCTTGACTTAGAGAAAATGATTGTTTTGCAAATGAATGAAATGCAAAAACACCCTCAAAAATGCTCTTCAATATTGATGGAAGATGTAGCGTTGCAAAACGTATTTCAATTTGAAACTCCAAAGCCTGAAGAAACAATATGCCAAGGGGAACCATTTTTTATAGTAGGTGATTTAAATGACCCAACACCACCAAGATATGGAAGCAGAGAAACATTGCCGTCTGAAGTCGATATCCCATTTTTTAGGGTTGATAGAAAGTACATCTACGCCAAATGCCATGATTTTGAAAAAGTTAAAGAGTTTCTTGAATCAACACGTTGCAAATGTCATGACATGCAATCGACAACACCATCTATATCGACTCCAAGTGAAAGGCCAGCACCTGCTCCTGCATCTTCAGCAACTGAAAGCGTTTCTTTGGATGAACCATTGCTGATTGACGATATACAACGATTGCACCACTGTCCGGGTAGAAGTTGCCAAAAATGGGCAGAAAGGATGGGTTTTCCTTACTTAAACGCGTACTTAGATTATACAGAAGAGAAATTTCAGAGAGTGACATCTATACTCAGTCAGCCAGGTATTATTCGAAGGAAAGAACCTCCGCCTGAGTTGATAGATCCAAAAAAATTCGTTTCCGCTGACTTACAATTTTCTGCAACTAAAGAACCTTATCATAACGTTGAAACGCAGTACTCAAGTCAAGAAGAATTATATGTACCAGATGACGAATGCAATTGTATTGATACCAGCACGATCACAGTAGGACAATCTTGCAGTACAATGAAACAATCGCCTAGTAAAGAATTGAATGAGATCCTTCGCAAACGAAAAACTTCTTTGAGAAATTTAATTCAAGAACACCCAAAATTGCTGAAAATGTTTACAGATGAGTGTTTTGATTTTCAACTGTAAAAAACGTTATTATCACTTAATATGATTAGAAACTGAATTGATTTTAATTTAAAGCTTGTAATCATTTAATACTTTTCTAAATAAAATAAATACGAGTACATATTAAAAAATGGTCATTATTTATTACAAACTACCAACTGATATGCTTCATAGAGTCTAACGTATGATATATTTTAATAAAACGTGCTTGAAATTTAATTTAATGCAAGTGTTTAGTTTTTACGCAAAAATCACGATAATTGTACTAGACCGAACTTAGAGAAAATAGAAAATAGCAGCTAAGACGATCATTAAGTTTTATTATTAAGTATTAGGCATGTATACAATTTATGATTCAAAACTCGTTGTTGATACACGTAATGGTTAAAAATATAGGAGAGTTGATACATTAGCTTAACACTTACCATGAATAAACGGTAAGTAATAATTTTCATTTGCAGCTGCTAGCTAGCAGCCTAGCTTTGCAGGAGCACTAAACAGGTCAAATAAAGCGAAGTGTATCGTTACTTATTGCTGCGCGTTGTACGTATTATCTTACCAGTAAAGTAGATAGTGGTGCAGCTTAATAAACGTTGATGTAGACGTGGCATCCAATTTAACCAGGTGTGAGCAGAGCCGGTCCCCAAGATCACAAATTGCTCGCAGTATCTTCGCGGTTACTCGCTAAACTCTATTCATTTGTTCTTGTTTGCTATACTGTATTTGTTTACGCAAGTTCCGACTTCACAGTATACGTACAATTTTGAGATGTCCCTCGGGTATAGCTTAGTACTATCAGATTTATTCATTACTACATTATATTAATTTTCTAGGTAATCAAGCTTAATATTTTACTCTTATTGTAAAATTGCGTAGATTAAATTGGTAAATCTATAGGTGCGTGTAGGTAGCTGGGCAGATGGCTACCTACACGTACCGGGGTATGGGTTTAGTTTTTGTTCAATCGTCATCATTTTGTAACTCTATAAAGTTTTTTTTTCTTTTAGTCTTATTTTATTGTTTCAGCATTGCGTGACAATTTCTGTTTCAAAATGTTTTCAAGGCTCAGCTCATCATTACCCATGAACATGGCTCAGTGTGTCCATCAAATTGTTAGACAAGACGAAATAAAAATCCGTTTTCTCTCATATCTCAAATTTTACGTTTACTACGCAATTGTATAAATTACACTGTTAGCTAAGAATGATGTCGGGATGGGTGTGAGCGGGTACATCGGGCGTTAAGGTAAATTTACACAAGTCCCGTAACAAGTTAACTTATTAAGTCGTCACTGTGTCGTCGGGGACTTATGACATTCCGCGCGCACCCGCGCCTTAATCACGCGCGCCACGGTGTTAATCGACTTGCATTTAGTGTTAACCCTGAGTTATGGCTTGGATATTTGATATGTCATATTAGGATATAATACCAGCCTGGCTCACTTAGGCTTGAAGCTACAAGTGCTTATATGCGGCGTATTCGACGGTTGGTGAAATTCAGTAGGGCTGTCACTCGTCGGTTAACTCGGTGAACGGCAATTAGATGCGCCGCGAGCCGCGTTGCCAACCCTTTGGTCCTGGGTTAAATCTGCTTGCTTGAAAGAGAAGTTACTAATAACGGTAGGCAAATGCAAACTTTATTTCTTGGAATCATATCACAATTCCTACATTTGTGGACCGAGAACTACTTATCCAATAAATCCTTCAAAGTTTATTTGCTTGTATTATGTTGTCGGTATTGTCGTTTTATAATACCCAACAACGCAATTTAAGCTATGCTAATCAACTATAGGTAAAAAGACACCACTGATAGAGTTAAAGAGAGTATTTTAGCGGTTCTTTATTAGAAATTAGTTTAGGTTGATGTTAGTTACTGAAATAAATTGACTTCATTAATAACACAAACCGTATTCTTTATTGAAAAATAGCTGCTATGGTGACAAGAAATTAAGAAAAAGTATGTGTAGGTACATTATTATCTAAATGATTATCAGAGGCACCTTGGCTTTTACTATTACAGTTTAGATTTAGAGTTCATTCATGATCAATGTGCATACTTTCATCGTACCTATATTGGACATACCAGAGCGCGCACGGCAAAGTTTTCAAATAAATCTAGAGACACCGCAATGTTTAGCTAATTAAACTTAATCTCACTTGAGTTGCCGTAATGAAGTGACATCAAATAACTCCGAAGATAAAGCAATCATAAGGAAAGCATGGCAACACTTCGCGCAGACAATGGAAACAGACTTATCTACAAACTCGATGACTAGCTGCTGACAATGGCCCTCTCATCAATTATGTCACTCATTGTTATTGTTGGTACCAATTGAGTAATAATTGAGTGAGGTATTTAATCGTTGGTTGTTTCAATAAACTGCACAAGTGACTTTTCTTGTATATAGATAGTAAGTATAAAGAATATTAAATGTAATTAAATCATAATAATCACACTCTTTCTCCTCATAGTTGAGGCGAGGCCTTTTCCCAGCAGTGGGATTTAATAAGCTGACTTTAATCACACTACTGTATTTTTTTGCCATTTTTTTTTAGCAAATATTTTAGTTCGATTCATTTAAATGATGAAATTTTATTTAGTATATGCTTAGTGGTTATCGTTTCGTGGCTTCTAAAAATATCTCATCAAAACTGAAAAGTCAAACAAATATAGCCTGGTTTATTCAATTGTAGCTAGAAGGAATTACCGCTCATTCTGTTTCATTAGGGATGAGCTACGGTGCAGACGTGATCGCGATCTCGTAGCTTCGGTTGTTGTAGTTTATTTATTACGAAGGATAATGTCCAAGGTTTTTCTTTGTACTTTTAAATGGCACTTAGTGTTTGACAATTATAATATTTTTTACGTTTGGTGTAAAATAAAGCAAATAATAATTGGTCAAGTGCGTGTCGGGGCCACGCCTAAGTGACGGGTTCAGTAGTTACCCGTCTCTCACAACCTATAGATAAAATTACGAAAGAGTTGGTTATACGAAAGAGCTGTTACAAAAATTGACCTTTTCTCGCTACAACTATTACCAACTAACCAGTAAAGTCCCCATAGCCGTGGTAGCTCTCCTATTATGTTATGTGCTATTTTTATAATTTTTTAAGCACCCAAAAGTAGCCAATTGACCAGAAGAGGGTGGGGAAACTTAATTTAAAAATTTTGAACTTTAAAGCGTTACATTACGCAATCGATAGTTATTTAATATAATTCTTACTGAAACATGTTTATGATTGTAATTATTCTTTCTCGCTTGCTCATCCACAGTGGCCAGCGTGTTATCTCAGGGCAAAATTAAACAGTGTTATGCTAACTTGACGGTTCGCTATTCCATAATATTGTGTTATGCGTCGGTTCCCCTGAATTCTGACACAACTGCACCGTCTGAATAAACTTACTTCACTCTGAAGAGTTTATCCGCCTTTTCATGTATTTTAAAATGGAATTGAGTGTTGTCTTCATTTTTTATATGGACGAGATTACTAACGATTTCAAAGCGCATTTATAACCAATTTTACTGGTCGAAAGTAAAAAAAAATGAGTTTTCTTTATACTAAAATTGAGGTTGCACATTTACGTATGAAAACGCGTTGTTTTTTTTTATTTCGAAGTATATAGGTATACATATCTATTAAAAAACATGAATTTACCCAATGTTATACCACAACCTTCATTACATCCCATCCATCTTATGAAAAACTTCAGGTTGTAAATTCGTTTTAAATACTTCCCTGGAGTATTAGTAGAAACATATCAAACTTGAAAGCAAGTGAACGACTATAGTTAGCCAAAAAGATACATTTTAATTTGCTGAATGCGTCTTTTACATGCGTATTGATCAAACTTCAACCCATCAACGTTATCTACCCTTGGAAACGGAAAACTTTCAGAAAGATAAGCTTCGATTATTTATTATACTTATAACTACTTATTAAGGCCAAAATACTCATCAATGTAAAGTTTTAGATTTCTACACGGCATGTAAATGAAGTCTGCCTAGATAAATAGTACTTTAATTTTGGAACAATACATGGAATGGCTTAAATTCAATCAAAATAAATAATGTTAGTACAATGTTTATTTTAGCAATTAACTCAATGGACTCAAACTGACAGAGTTGTGAAATAAACGAAGCGTAAAAATTAGTTTAGTTTCAGTTATCGTGAATTACGAAATGGCAAGTGCACCATGACATTTTATTACACTTGTCATACATGATTATGTCTTTTTTGGTTGTCCCAACAGAACCTTGTTTTTTATATCTTACTACAACAAGTCATAAAGGAATCTTTTTGTGCCGGCTGCGACCTGCAGCCTTTGCTATGGCAACGGGGTAGTGCGTCGTTAACAAACCATAGACATGAACATTTTAGAATCGGCTGCCTGTGAATCAATAATATTGCTTGATTTAGACAATCAGCTGTACAGTATGACATGACAATATGCAGACCTAATTACTTATTTTGTGTGAATATGTACTAATTTCTAACTTCAATTTTGAAAAATTAGGTTATTACAATTACCAATATTGCCGTCTAGCTACACCATTCACAAATAAACTATTTTAAGGTTTGAATTATTTGTTTTATTTGTGCAGATGGGACGAGCGCATTGTACAGGCGCGGTCGGTGGGTATTCTTTAAATATCAAAACTAACGTCAGTTTTGGATTCACAATCATGCAGAAGCGATACTGGCTGAGATTACCATTTTACGGATTCAGCGGACACATTATTTGTGATTTTATAAAATGTAGCCTATCTGAAAAAATACTGACTGAAAGATTCACCTAACGTAATGAATACAGTTAAATAAGTAATTGTCATTTCCATTCATTCCTATGTCTGCGTAACCATAGCTTCCCTGTTTTACTTTAGAAACAGTATTAGTTTTCTTTCTGCTAGACAGTAAGTCGGTGTGTGGGAAACAAAACAATACAGAATGGATATGCGAGGAAATCGTTTATATAAGAAGAAACTACCCAAGCCGCCGCGCAAAATCATGGTGGTCACTTCCTCTAAATATGGAATGTTTGAAACTATAAATTCAAACAAAAAATACTGGAAAAGTGTTTTTGATCAGATTGACGGAAATGCTTCTGAGAGTGTAAGCCTTTATTTGTTATGAATGTATTGTTTTCACTTTATTCTTTTGTTTTATAAAACCATTATTGTGACAGATAGAAGAAAGCAAACGCATTGCAAAAGCTTTGCCTCCAAATATTTACCACAGGGTTTGCAATACTCTTAACATCCCGATTGTTCATTATCAGAAGGATGAGGTACAAGATATTACAGGTAAATATCCTTTTTGAAATGGTGTTGTTCTGGCGAAAGTTATAATGTCTAATAAAACTGACTTGTTTTTAGAAAAACTTGTGAGAAGATCTGTCAAAGAACCTTTGTTATCAACTAGAAAGAGTCTTTACATTGATAGAGAAATGGATTCGGATACTGATGTTGATTTCTACCCCAGGTAAGTTAAGCAACATCTGAAATACCAATATTTTAGGGTTCCGTTCCGGAATCGTTGAGTAGGTCTTTTAAAACGAGTAACGGGTTTATAAAACAAAATTTCGATCTATTGTTCCATTTACGAAATATTAAACTTTAAAGTGTAATTGTTTGGTCCAGTAGGATGTCCTCCTCCCCAAAAAGCTTAACTGCTGGCCAGAAAAATCTGAAACAAATCATGATGACATTGCATAGTGCATTCCATAAACTTTAAAGTAAAACTATAGCCGTTAAGATAACTTTAATGGTTTAGCAGTAATATGCGTAGAACTTGGGTATTGGATAATTTTGTACCAAATACTTCTAAACTTAATACTCCTTAGAATAAATAATATAGTTTAAGACCCTAGGAAGGAGATACATTACTATTGTCATGATATCAACCCTTCAAGGGGTTAAAATAGAGAATAAAATGCGAGTTCATACGGGAAATCCGAACATTGCGCGAGGGATGTTGCGGGGAACCACTAGTAAGCAATATTTCAATTGACAGTGACGACGAAGAACAGTTAAACATACACCAGGAGCTTCTGAACAAACCGGAGCGCGAGCAGGTGACCTGGGCCACGCGCTACCTGCAGCCCGAGAGGGAGGAGGAGAAGAGCCTTATTAGGAAGGCCGACGACCTCACCGAAAGGGTAAAATGCTGAACCTGATATGTTTAAACTTTTTTTTAACAAACACACCAATTACCTAGCCCCAAACTAAGCGTGAACTTGTGCTATGGCGACTAGGATCACGGATAGACATATACGTTTATACATCCATGACTTAGATACAAATGCTCGTGCTCATCACAAACATTTGCCCCTTACGGGATTCAAACCCGCAACCTCTGGTTTTGTAGTCCGGAGCGTGGACTACTACACCAAGACGGTCGTCAAACTGAGTGTTCCCCATAACCATTAGTACGATATTGATGTAGCTCTATCGTATCGCCTGCTGACCAGTGCGTCTGGTTACCCATTTGAATTTCGAAAAAACTTTTATTGCGTAGGGAATAGAGGCTGTTTTAAAGTCAAAGTGTATTCAAAGTATTCTGAAAAATAAGATAAAATAAAAAATAGGTAATATTTTTTATTTTATCTTGGGTTCAAATAATCTACATTCAATTCTCGATATCTCGAAGCAACTTTCCTAAATATTACTATCTATTAAACTTTTACTATTATTTAACTACTTTATTACTGTTAAGGCAATTGATCTATTGGCCATTGCAATGCACTCCATATAAGAGACGGTAGGTAAAACAATGTTGTTGTGCAACCAATTTATCATTTACCTACCAATTTACAAGCCGTCGTAGGTACGAGTACATTGTTCAATTGTAAAATTATATGTAACCCAGTGTCAATTTGAAATTCTACCTACTAACATACTTCTAGAACTGATGTATTATTAAAATAGCTTGTATGCAGTGTCAGTACTATTTCAAAGGCTCGATAACTTTAATTGAATGCGTAAATTGTGCAAATGAAGTGTTGTGTTAATCACAAATCGGTAGGTAGGTAGTTTCTGTAATAACTTTGATCACTTGTAACATATAATATTTCAGATTGCGACTGACTTCTGCAAATACATGAAAGAGCTGGGGGGCGACCAGCAATCACAACTTTTTACACCGAAAGCTATCAAAGAACTTTTCCAGGTATGTATAAATGTTTGGTACTCTATTCCTTAAATCGATACTGTAATATATTCCATATGGATTAAATATTTTTATTAACACCCTAGTTTCTCAAACGTCGACTGATCATATATAAAATTAACTGCCTGAATCTTGATTGGGTTAAAAGTACGAGTAGCTTACCAACCGATCACAATAGTTAACAGCAGATGTAAAAGTGACATGACGGATGTTATAAGAATAGTTGGAAAGCTGACCGTGAAATTGTACTAATGAAATTTTGGTTTTAGATTGAGTTTGACACTCACGTAGCTCGAGGACTGCGCGTGATAACTAAAGAACTGCCCTGCGTTGAAGACAAAATCGCAACCGTTACTGGATATCCAGAGGTATAGAAATCAAGTATTGTCCTGTTTTATAAATTTAAATCTTCGTCGCCAATTACTGGACACAACAAATTTAAGGAAATCCGCGTCGCCAATTACTGGGCACAACAAATTTAAGTCGTTTTACCATCGACGATAAGAAGATAAGTTTAAATAGGAAACCAAAACTTCACACACGGGCAGGATTTGAACCCACGTCCTCTGGCTAACCTTTGGCCCGGTTAGCCAAAGGTCGTGTGTGAATATTTGGGTGCTTATTAAAACTTATAAAAATAAAGTAAAATTTTTAACACTCTAAAAAATCTTAAAGCTATTCGTAGCACGCGGGCGTTTGCCGGTTCATAGTAGCAGTTAATTCTCTTATTTTAATTTCAATACACTTTTCTTTGTCTTACTATTTTTTAGTTATCTACGTCCATGGGGGGGGGGGGCCTGGTGACTTGTGTCAAAGGTTTCTATGAAACCTACTTCAGGCACCAGTCTCTCACTAAATTAGGTATTAGTACTTTAAGTTCATCAAATGTACCTACTTTATGTAACCTAACTTGTGTAGAGAAAATAAATAAATATTACTATTATTATTTATTCTGTGATCTTACAGAAATCACGTCATGCGGCCTTAGAACGGGAAATATCTAGGGACATCCAAGCTGAGCATCGCCCGGATAGGCGCTCAGCGTTTGGAACTAGCCTTTCACGCCAGGACCGCTGGCGAGCTCCCAGGAACGACACCAAGAACCTGTGGCGGTCAGCGCGCCATGTGCCGAAGGACCTCGTGACGCTCAAGACCGTTTGGGAAGGGATCACTCACCTTAGGTGCGTTATTCTAGTTGCTTCTACATCGTTGGAAGATGACTTATCCATAGACATTCAAGCTGAACCTCGGCCGGATAAGCTCTTGGTGTTTGAGACAAGTTTAACGCGCTAAGACCGCCGAAAAGCGCCAAGGAAAGACACCAAGAACGTGTGGCGCATAAGACCGTCTTGGAAGGCATCACTAACCCCAGGTTTGTAAGAAGCTTTATTTTTTCTTATCTTATTACATGAAACGATATCTCGTTTTAATTGATAAATCCTTAATCAACACAACTGCCGGGTAGCGTGACAGATTTGATCAAATCAGGCATTGCTTTGTCAGGCGTTGAGGTGTAGAATTTGCGACCAGCTGATGCCTCCGTAAAAGGTAAATATGGAATGAAACATTTGTAATCTAATCATCCTTATTAGGTATTAACTAAGGTTGATAAACATAAAACAAAGTCTTTTCACAATTTTAACACAAAAACGGCTGGACTGATTTTCTTGACCTTTGATATGATTTTCTGTTCGATTTATCTCCTCCCCAAATAGTAGAATAACTATAAAAATCATTGAAAATTATCACATCAAATGAGTGAAATGGATAACAGTTTTTATGGGAAATCTGGCATTTGTGCAGACGAAGAGCCGCTAGTATGAAATATCATTTACAGGAGCGTGAAAGAGTACTGCCGCTGGATGATCGACCACCCGGAGCACCGTCGCGCGCCCTACCTGAGCAGCCTGGGCATGTTCGACCCGGCGGTGCTGGAGGCGCGGCTCACCTTCGAGGCGCGGGGCTCGCCTCTCGCCTCCCCGCACGAGGCGCCCGCGCCGCCCATCGACCACATCAGGCGCCGGCTGTCACAACTGGTTGAAAAGTAGCTTTTATAATACTAAAACCTTGAATGGGAACCCACTTGCCGCAGTCACCGCAGCATCTACAACATTTTACTGAATGCGAAAAGACTAAATGTTGCAAGTTTTGAGAAAGTTATTCGGAAAAATATAGCACAAATGAGTATTACCTATGTATTTGTGCCTGGGCTCATTTATTGTGCCAATACCTAGTACTTACATTTGATATGGAAATCTAGTTTTTGTACATTAAACCATGTTTTTTCACGCGTTTAAAGAAAATATAAAAAATAACTACTACTACTTAATATAAAGCTTTGAATTATTTTTATATCCATTTTGTAAAACAAAGTATTATATGCAGTGGTATAATTTATTTATTGTTAAAAATTGAAGAACACAAAAAGTACATCAAAAAACGTACCTATCACCTGATAGGTACGTTTTTTGATGTACGTACAATGTACATCTATTACATATAATAAAACTGTAAAACCAATGTGTCTGTACATTGAGTATTTTTACGAAAAACTAATTGAGGGTGATGTTAAAATAGTAACAGAATAGGAATCTACATATTTTAAATTATTTGTCTGTTCGTCTGTTCATCTGTTTGTCTGTTTGTACACGCTAATCTCCAGAACTACTGAACGGATTTGAATGAACTTTTTTCTTTTTTTAACATAAGAAATATGAATAA